>CM017770.1:37517340-38739840 GCA_008009225.1 Acer yangbiense
AATGGCTAGCATTTATGAGATTTGTCATTATTGAGTTTTGAAAGCATTACCGAGATTCATGAGTAACTCAATCTATTCCCTAACTTCCATTAATTGATTTTATCATCTCTCTTATCAAGATTGTTGAGTCTTCTATTTTTCATATCATTTTTGTATTTTTATTTTAATTGCAATTTCATGGGTTGTAAAACCCAAACAACTCTCCTCTTTTCAATGATTTATTTTATTGCTTTAGATTAGTCAATTGATCCAATGCATCCTCCATCTCCCTGTGGAATGAACTTTGCTTAACACTTGCTAAGAAATATTATCTTTAAGGATTTTTAAGTGGTTAAAAATACGGTTTTCAAAAGAACATCAATATTGTATTTTGTTGAGTACCAAAACGACCTCATCAAAATTGGTGCCGCTGCCGGGGAATGGTAGGGATTGTTGAATTGATTGACTTATCTTTGTATTATATAATTTCGCTAGTTAGTTTACTAACATTTTTTCTTAGTTATTGTTGATTGTAGTAGTTTTTAGATTTTCGTAGTTCTTTTTACCTTTTTTCTTGTGTTTTCTTTATCCTTTCCATTTTCAGGAATTTAGGTGTATGCACGGTAGGAGATCTTAAGGAAGAGGATTACATCCACCATTGGAGGAGTCTAGCAGTGTTGGGAGATTTGTTAGGGAATGTAGGGAAAAATACGGTCAACGCAGCGGAAGCGAGACTAAAAAGGGGTTTAGTATAGTTTAAATTTTTTCCATAATTTGAACCTTAACCCTCTAATTAATTAACATATAATACTAAAGATATCATACCTTTGTCGCGTGATCCGATTGACATTGCGTCGATGGTAATCCGCAAGATCTTCCAATCCAATCACGAACGTGAATCACCTAGGAGCGTGGTCTCCCTTCTCTTTGAATTGTGTACCTGAGGATGGATTAACAAAACTTTTTCTTTTTCGTTAGTCACAACAAATTCCAAGAGGCTACAAAGAATGTTCCGGTCACTTTTGAATTCACAATCGTTAGATCGAAACTCGCGTGAACCTTATTCAAAATTGTGCACAAAACCTTTTGATGTAAAAGTAACTAGTGCACTATCGAAATAAGAACAAACTTGTCTCTCTATTCCTCATGGCCGAAAATCACACTAGTCTAAGAGTTGGATTCTATTTTTCTCTAGCAAAAGAAAAAACTCTCTAGTCCAAAAGACTTAGGGTTTTTGAATATATGATCTATATATATATGCGATACTCTTGCACAATACATATTATATATATCTCTAGTGCTGTTGCACAATATATTATATATGTAAATCACGATCTCCTTGCATAATATAATATATGTGCATATATATCTAGTGCACAATATAATATTTATATATATATCTGCATCCTTGCGTAATATATAATATATATATATCTAATGCACAATATATTATTTATATATATCTTTGCTTGATCGAAAAGCATATATTGCTATATATGTATCTTGCACATGAATTCAACTTGCATATTTATTATATATATCTGCCTGAATTTAAACTTGCATATATAATATATATATCTTAGAATTCAAATTGCATTACATAATTAGGGTGACCGAATTCCTCTACCAAATAGGATTTTTGCCTATTAACCTAAATCCTAACCCTAGGTAGATTTCTTTAGAATTCCAAACTCTAATCCAACTCTTTAGTGTATTTGTGACTATATAAAAGACTTCCTTATTTGACTAAATAAATAAATCCCTTATTTATCTACTTACCAAATAAAGTCTTTTATTTTATTTATACTACCACAATAGTATACTACTAAGAAACATATTTCCTAGTCAGAAAAAGATTTTGATTTTTAATTAAATAATTAATTAATCAATTAATTAATTTCCATTTAATCAAATAATAAAAATAAAACAATATAATATCATATATATATCTCGGCCATGTGCCATATATATTAATATATCTATATATTGTTTTTCTATTTTATTAAATCCATTGGACCTTAATAAAAGGCCCACATGTGAACCAGACCCATTCTTACTAAAAGAAACAAGCCCACATGCCTTTCATTAATATATTAATATAATTGATCAGCCCATTAAATAAATAATGTGCAAATTATATTCTTAATATATTAAATACAATTCTAGATGGACCCGTAAATTGGTCCGGTAGAATATATCAAGTGATCCATGCAAGTCCGTGTGGATTGGGGATCTTGGCGGGCCTATCTAAACTTAAGCTCCAATAGACATAACCCAATCACAATCAACAAATGATTCACTTAGGTTCAATCTATTAATTTTAGTTCATTCCACTAAAGAACTAAAATTGCACTCTTAAATAAAGATGGAATAAGTAAATGATTCTCATTCATACCCTAGACAATCTTATAGGAGATGGTGTATCCTCGTGAAGAATATCAGTAATCGCCAAGAGCTCATAGACCACCTATAGCTCTCCAAGTTACCATATTTACTCATATGACCACATTTTGAACTTGGATATTTTGACTTGTCCAGAAGCCATGTTTCAATAGACTCTATTGAAAACTTAACGTTAAGATTCAATATCCAATACCTCAAAACATCCATATGATGATATTCTACTCTCATTTAATAAATGGAGCCACGATGTCCATATCTATAAATGAAGTCCTCTATCGATTAACAAATGAATATCACCAAACTATCGAGGATAGACTATGCTATATAATCGTACTCATTGATAACTCAAATGATACCACTTGCAACCATAAGTCCATCATTTATCTCAGGATTAAGATAGACTCTCCGATTGTCCTGATAATGAAAAGACTATTATCTATTGACGGTTCTAGATAAAGTATTTCATTGTGATCCAGTTCAATGCACCCAGTGCACTAGATTCTTTTACTCGAAGACCCTCCGATGATTTCAGACTCATCATAACTCATTTGATCCCACTCAAATGCTAGCAAAAGAATTCTACAACTTTAACAAGATAAAGGTGCCCAACCTTTAACTTAAGTTGTGAACATTATTCAAGACTAACTAAAGAATTGTGTCTACCTCATACATATCCAGATGTACGAACAATTCTTCTTTTCTCATAGTCTTTTGACCTTATGATTATTTACTTTTGACAATTATAATAATTGAACTATAAATGCTATAAGATTTGTTAAACCAGAAATCATATTATTAATATGAATAGATTGTCAAAAACACTATTACACTCTTGCTATTGAGCATAATCCTAACAGGGAATTCGAAGAAGTTCCAAGTTAGACTATGAATAGGGAAGGACAAGAACCAAAAGGGAGGACAAGGCTCCTCCTAGGGAAGAAGTGACTCAAGAGATTCCCACTAACCAAGGACAAAGGATGACCATGGGGGAGTACTCATTGCCCGCAATTGGGAATCAACCTTCACCAATTGTCTTAGATCCAGTTGCAAGGGGATATGAACTAAGGATGACGCACGTCAACCTCCTCCCTTCCTTATATGGGAAGTTGAATGAGGATTGTTTACAATTCATGAAGGAGTTCAGTGCTATCATTGAGACATTCCCAATCATGTGCCTAACTAGGGAGCAACTTCACATGAGGTGTTTCCAATATTGCCTAAAGGACTTGGCAATGAAGTGGTTAATAGGACTTAGGCCGGGATCTTTGACAAGTTAGGGGCAAATTTGTGGTGTGTTTTTCAATAAGTTTTTCCCCGCTAGGAAGGCTAAGGAGCTAAAGGTGAAGATAGCAGACTTCAATGAGAGTGAAAGGGAGCTTTTTCATGAGTCATGGGAGAGGTATCAACTTCTTTTGGCCCAATGCCCTCCTCACATGTTTACAGAAGAGTACAAGGTGTCTTGTTTCCAAGGTGGTGTCACTCGTTTCTCTCAAGTATTGGTGGATAATGCTTGTGGAGGCTCTTATAACACAAAGACCGCCATTAAGATATATGAGATATATGAGATGTTAGCACAAAACTCTCAACAAAGGAAGGAAAACAGTGTTCGAGGAGGAAAATTTGATGTGAGTGCAAACACGGAAACCACCATTTAGATCTCTAGGATGAACAAGAAGATGGAGTCTTTGACATCTTACATTGAGAGCATGGGATTTCCTAAGGCCGGGGTGAAGATGCTAGGAAGACATGAGGGTAGCTCTAGTGGTCAATTTAATAATGATGAAGGATTCAATGACATGAATCAAGGGCAAAAGCAAGAGGAAGTCTAAGCTATGGGTTTCCAGGGTCAAGGGAACAACCCCTACTCAAACACTTACAACCCACAATTGAGAAATCACCCAAATCTCTCTTGGTCCAACAACAACAACATATTGAACCCATAACCTAGGAACCAACAAGGTTGAAACAATCAAGGTGGATACCGTCAGAGAGAACAACAAGGTGGATATCAACAAGGAGGATACCCCCAAGGAGGAAATAAATGGGGAGGTAATCAATGGAACAACAACAATGCTCAATCTAGTAACTATCAACCTCGCCGTAATGTGGAAATGAGAGGAATGATGCAAGGTTTCCAAAGAGCCGAGAGCACATTGACAAACTTCATGCAAGCTAGTGGACAAAGATTTGGCATCTTGAAAGCTTCATTCGAAAAATTGGAGGCTCAAATGGGGCAAGTTGCCGAGGCTCTCCAAAAGTAAGAAAATGGGAAGTTTCCAAGTCACACCAAGCAAGCAAAGGAGGGAAATTTCATCAACAAAGATGGAGCTAGAGATGAGGCAATGATGTTTGAGGAAGCTTTCCAAGCAAAAGTAGATGATCCGAGGAGTTTTGTGATCCCCATATCGGTTAGAGGAAGTGAACTACTTAAGGGAATGCTTGACTTAGGAGCAAGCATCAATATGATGCCTTTGGCATTGTATAAGAAGTTAGGATTGGTGGGTCTAGAACCAACTAGGAAGAAGCTTATGTTGGCTGATCGAACTTCTTGAGCACCACATGGAGAGATAAAAGATATACCTATTCTAGTAGATGGAATAGTGGTCCCAACTGATTTTGTAGTGTTAAACATTGAAGAAAAATCCAATGATGTGGCGAGATGGCAAGTTTTACTAGGTAGACCTTTTATGGCCACTGCTCAAATGAAGATTGGTGTGTGCAAGAGGAGAGTTGTGATACACTCACCTGAGAGAGAGCTTGAGCTTGATTCTATCGCTTGCAACAATGATCTAAAAAGCATTGGGATTTGCAATGTGGTGGATGTACAACCACCGAAGAATAAGAGTGGAAAGGTTAGCAACTTGGTTCAATTGTATGAGAAGAGTAGCCAAGAAGATGAGGAGAGTGTAGGTGATTCGAAGATTAAAGGGCTCAAAAATGCAAATCAAGAGCTTATGCTTGAAGTAGAGGTGCTCAATGTGGAAAAATATGCTCTTAAGAAGAAGGTTGAAGACCTATCTAAGAGGAATCACTAACTCAAGAAGCTCAATGTGTCTCTTACCAAAGAGAACAAGTCAACTAAAAAATGCAAATCAAGAGCTTATGCTTGAGGATTTAGCCAAGCTCACCGAGGAATTTGAGGAAGAAACTTCAAGAAAAATGAGGAAGACCCTCATGAGCATTGACACCAAGAACAAGGCATAAGAGAAGATAAAAGAAGAGATGAGAAAGAAAGAGGTGGCACTAAAAATTGCAAAAGTGAAGGAGTGTGATTATTTGGTGGAAATAGATAGGATGGAACAAGCCATCAAGACACTCACTAAGAATGGTCACCCCTGTAAGGATTCCCATTAATAGATTGGCTTATTTCGTGGTCAAATCACATGTTGGGGTTTGGTTGTAAGGGTAGTCTAGGTGATTGTTGAAGATCAAGACCCTTTCCAAGACCTCAAGAGGACAAGCACCAAAGGTATATATCTAGTGCTTACATTGGCTTGAAGAGATATAGTTGCACACACACACACACACACAACATGCATAACTCTTATCTTGAATGTTGTGTTTATATTTTGTGTGCATTGTGCCTTATTGAATTATTCAATATCTCTTCTTGCATGTTGAATTGATTGCATCTTGTTATATGATAATGCCATGACATGTTAGGCATTATGATGCATTCAATACCCACACTTGCACTTCATGAATGATTAGCTTTTAGTGTGGAGAAATTCGTTTCCCGAAGGATGTTCGGAAACGTCCGCGCGTGCACGTTGATGTGCTTTGTTTTGCGCGATGATCGCCGGTGGAGATGCCTTTGGCTTCTCCTTGGTTTCACCATTTTTGGTGAAACGACGGTTACGTTCGGCGGCCTGGTCACCGTTCGAAACCGCCGAATGAGACCTGATTGAAATATATCTCTCGGGTCCAAAATGGCGGTTGGGATCGGCGGTTTCGAAACCGCCGAACGAAGTCGCCGAAGTTCCCCTGTTCCACTCGGGAGCCATTCGGCGGTTCAATTCGGCGGCCTGGCCGCCGAATGAAACCGCCGATCGTGCGATTTCAGGGGCAAAATTGTCTTTTCACTTGCCCTGTTCTTGATGTCTATAAATATCACACTTTCTCATTATCTGATGATGTTCTTTGACTCTTAAGAACCCTAATCTTCAAAGATAGATTTTGAGAGAAAATCAAATCAAGAACTCAACTTTAACCACTCAAATCAAACCCCTTTTGCATCAAATTTCATATTGCATCTCCTATGTCTATATAGAGTGCATCCATGTATGGGTTTGCATCATCACAACTTGCTTGGTAAGATTTTGATTAATTTCATCTTATTGTAGTATTTTAAATACCAAGCCATCTCTTTTAAATTACTTGTATGTTTTAGATCATATGCTAAATACAAGAAAAGAGATTATTTGTGATGAATTGATTGAGTGTTGTTTGTGATAGCTAATTAGGTTTTTAATTAATCTTGATTAGCTAAGCTATTTGACATGCCATTTAGCTATTGATATCTAGGGTTGATTTAAATTGAATATATCATCATCCTAGATAAGCATTTAGAGTACCCTAGCTCTTATTACATTAATTGAATATTTATACATATTCACATAGGGTTGTGCATCTCTTTTGAGAGATTGAAGTCTTGGTCTAGGGTTGCTATTACAGGCCCGCTGGGTAGTAGTGGTGGGTTACAGACCGGGATTGGCTGTAAACATCATTACAAGTAGTGACTTCGAGGATTAAGCAAATTGGAATAGGGTTGCTAATAAAGGCCCGCTGGGTAGAAGTGAGGGGTTACAGACCGGAGTGTTAGACGAGGTCTACATAGGTTGTAAACTTCATTTCAATTAGTGATTTCGAGTTCCGAGTGTGGCGCACTATACAGCCCGTGGTTTTTCCCAATGGTTGGGTTTTCCACGTATACATCAAGTGTTATTTAAATTCCGCACTATATTACACTTGTATGTATTTTTGACTAGTAGGGGCATTTTTGTAAAATTGACTTGTATGCGAAAATTGGGTAATAATTAGATAAAATCTATTCACCCCCCCTCTAGATAACATATTTAGAACACACCGTATTCTTTTCAATTGGTATCAGAGCGGGTTCCTAGATATACTTAGGTGATCCTAGCTCATTTTGGTGTGTTTTTGCATTTTGTATGTTTGTTTGATTTCTTCATACATTTTGCATTCTTCTCATTTGCATTCATTCAACGCAAACACTATGAGTGAATTTGTGAGAGAAGAAATTGACTCCATTGATGAGATGCCTCTCTTACTAGAGAGATTTAGGAGATTTGTGAAATTAACCACCTCACCTCCTAAGAAGAAGTTGACCACCTCACCTCCTAAGAAAAAGAAGACAATTGCTTTGGAGACTTCGAAGCATGACAAGAAGGAGAGTATCTCAATTGAAGACATGGGACTCAATGACAAGCCAAACCAAGGAGTGTCTTTAAGAGAGGGGATTCAGTGCTACGAATGTGGAGGATTCAGCCATTTCTCCCCGAAGTGTGGAAACTTGAAGGATAGAAGAAAAGGGAAGGCGTTGGCCACCTTATGGGATAAATATGAAGATGACAAAAATCCTTCAAGTGATGAAGAACTTGCCATCATCTACACGGAATTTGGAGCCAAGAGTGTAGAAGTTGAAGAAGATGGCAAAGTTGCTTTTCCTTGTGATCCCCAAGAAGAACTAGGTATAGAAGTAGTTGGTGTAGCTACTCATAGGGATTTGGCTCTTTCCTCATCAAGAGAAAAATTTGATGATCTTGATGAAGGAGATGACTTCATTGGTGAAATGGAGATTAGAGGAGATGACACAAGTGTTGAATATTTGTTATCTAACTCCACAAGTGGAAGTGTGGAGTGTATGGATCTTAATGACTACAAAGTCAAAGTTGAGAGCTCGATGATGAGGAACAAGGAAGAAATTAGAAGATTAAAAGAAGAGAATCTAGAGCTTTCAACACTAGTAGACCACTTGTGTGAAGAAGTGGTGAGATCCATGGCGGATGAAGATAAGCTAAAAAAGGACTTAGCCTTATCTAAGAGGAGAGAAGAAGAGCTAGAAAGAGAGCTTGAAGAAGTTAAGGTCTTAATGGCTAAGATGACTTCAAGCACCAAGAAGCTTGACCACATGTTGGGAGTTGGAAGAAAGCCAAGTGACAAGAGAGGTCTTGGCTACATTGATGACACGGATGCCTCCTCCACAAGCAAGACATCCTATGCCATGGACATGGACTTCAATATGTCCCCTCCTCATCAACAACCTAGGAAGAAGAGTGACCTAGGAGAGTGTTCAAGAAGTGCCCAAGTGTTTGAGGCACCAAAAGGTCAAGCTCATGCTCACACCCAAAGGGCTCCTCACACTATCTTCCCTCAAACTCAAAAACACAATGGGAAGAGTTCAATCATGCAAGCTCAGACAAGCAAGCAACCTCGTCTTGGTTTTCAACAAAAGAGGAGAGATCTGATCCAACAACCAAGACAACCACAACGACAAGGGAAAGCTCCTATCCATGCTAAAGGGAATGGTATGATTCCTAACTTTATTCCCACTTGTCATTTTTGTGGTATTGTTGGTCATATTAGACCAAGTTGCTTGCATTACATTGAAATGTGTAGAGCTAAAAGCATGTTTGACAAGAAAAAGGCTAGAGCTAAGATGCTTCATAAAAAGGAAGAAAATCATATGCATGATCCTTTTTCATCTTGTACTCTAGAACCTTTGTCCACTAGGATTGACTTAGTGTCACCTAAGTGGATTAATAAGAATGAACCCGCTTGCTACGAGACTAACAAGTCTCAAATAGGTTCAACTAAGTCCAAAGGACTTGGTAGGTCCATAGGACCTCATGCCCTTCTTTGAAGAGGTATGGAAAATTTGACCCCATATGGGGAACTTAAGCAAAGAGAGCTATCTTGCATCTTGTCACTTGCAAAAAATTTGAAATATCTTATGCTTCTCTTTTTGTTGCTTGAGTTAGCTTGGTTACACTTTGTATATATATTTTCTATTCAATAAGTGTGATCATTGCTTGTATTGCAATCCATGTCATATTTATGTTCAAACATGCATTTTTGGACTAGGAGATATATACATAGGATAAAATTTGAATGACCTATAATGATCTCCATGACATGATGATTGCTAAAATGACATGCTAAATGCTAATCTTGAAAAGCATGTTTTGATGATTGCATTTCTTAACTGCAAATAATGTGTGAAAAAGCTTATGAGACTCAAATGAAAAATGATCTTGTATCCATTCAAGGATTTTACAATCCAAATGTCTCTCTTTCTTTATTGGTTGAACATGTCTACTATCATACGGATATCTTATCCGGAAAAATCAAGTAGGGTGCAAAGTCGCTCATGACATGTTTGGCTTATAAAGTTGGATATAGTTGTTCTTAAATTGAAATCAATGAAAACCTATATCCTTGCTTCTCTCATGACATTGGTGAAATTGGTTTGAATTCATATTGAAAACCTTTGTCATTTGCTTTGCCAAATACCATGGTATTTTGGACTTAAATGCTACATGTCTTGTATGCAAAGCAATTTTTTGATTCACACATTTTATTTAAATAAATCTCCTTGTTTCTCTCCAATAAATTGAGATTGCATAAAGTGACTTATATTGATTATGCATATACTAGAATGCTACTATCTCTCTTTGCCTTGAGTGACCCGGTTGGGGACTACTCCTTTGTCTATATCATGACAAAAAGGGGGAGTAGGTTGTGGTAAGGGGAGTTGCAAATTGTAGTAGCAATTGTGCATGTTGGGGAGAATACTAAATGAGGGGGAGTAACCCTTTGAGGGGTAGCATTTGCACATTCATACATTGCATGATGTTGTACTTAAATTCTTAAATGCAAATGCTTGTTTTATCTCACTTGATTCATCTCAGCTTTTCTTGTATTGGAAAGTATAGAAACTGTGCTTTCAGGGATTGATTGTTCTACTTGAGATTGAAGACTTCAAGACTATTTATCTTATCTCTTTGTAAAGTGGAAAATCTTAGTAGACCCGTAGTTTCTATTATGTTGTGAGGAATCAATGTGAGTGGTGGTTTTGTCACGAAATAGCCAAATGGGGAGATTGTAAGGATTCCCATTAATAGATTGGCTTATTTCGTGGTCAAATCACATGTTGGGGTTTGGTTGTAAGGGTAGTCTAGGTGATTGTTGAAGATCAAGACCCTTTCCAAGACCTCAAGAGGACAAGCACCAAAGGTATATATCTAGTGCTTACATTGGCTTGAAGAGATATAGTTGCACACACACACACACAACATGCATAACTCTTATCTTGAATGTTGTGTTTATATTTTGTGTGCATTGTGCCTTATTGAATTATTCAATATCTCTTCTTGCATGTTGAATTGATTGCATCTTGTTATATGATAATGCCATGACATGTTAGGCATTATGATGCATTCAATACCCACACTTGCACTTCATGAATGATTAGCTTTTAGTGTGGAGAAATTCGTTTCCCGAAGGATGTTCGGAAACGTCCGCGCGTGCACGTTGATGTGCTTTGTTTTGCCCGATGATCGCCGGTGGAGATGCCTTTGGCTTCTCCTTGGTTTCACCATTTTTGGTGAAACGGCGGTTACGTTCGGCGGCCTGGTCGCCGTTCGAAACCGCCGAATGAGACCTGATTGAAATATATCTCTCGGGTCCAAAACGGCGGTTGGGATCGGCGGTTTCGAAACCGCCGAACGAAGTCGCCGAAGTTCCCCTGTTCCACTCGGGAGCCATTCGGCGGTTCAATTCGGCGGCCTGGCCGCCGAATGAAACTGCCGATCGTGCGATTTCAGGGGCAAAATTGTCTTTTCACTTGCCCTGTTCTTGATGTCTATAAATATCACACTTTCTCATTATCTGATGATGTTCTTTGACTCTTAAGAACCCTAATCTTCAAAGATAGATTTTGAGAGAAAATCAAATCAAGAACTCAACTTTAACCACTCAAATCAAACCCCTTTTGCATCAAATTTCATATTGCATCTCCTATGTCTATATAGAGTGCATCCATGTATGGGTTTGCATCATCACAACTTGCTTGGTAAGATTTTGATTAATTTCATCTTATTGTAGTATTTTAAATACCAAGCCATCTCTTTTAAATTACTTGTATGTTTTAGATCATATGCTAAATACAAGAAAAGAGATTATTTGTGATGAATTGATTGAGTGTTGTTTGTGATAGCTAATTAGGTTTTTAATTAATCTTGATTAGCTAAGCTATTTGACATGTCATTTAGCTATTGATATCTAGGGTTGATTTAAATTGAATATATCATCATCCTAGATAAGCATTTAGAGTACCCTAGCTCTTATTGCATTAATTGAATATTTATACATATTCACATAGGGTTGTGCATCTCTTTTGAGAGATTGAAGTCTTGGTCTAGGGTTGCTATTACAGGCCCGCTGGGTAGTAGTGGTGGGTTACAGACCGGGATTGGCTGTAAACATCATTACAAGTAGTGACTTCGAGGATCAAGCAAATTGGAATAGGGTTGCTAATAAAGGCCCGCTGGGTAGAAGTGAGGGGTTACAGACCGGAGTGTTAGACGAGGTCTACATAGGTTGTAAACTTCATTTCAATTAGTGATTTCGAGTTCTGAGTGTGGCGCACTATACAGCCCGTGGTTTTTCCCAGTGGTTGGGTTTTCCATGTATACATCAAGTGTTATTTAAATTCCTCACTATATTACACTTGTATGTATTTTTGACTAGTAGGGGCATTTTCGTAAAATTGACTTGTATGCGAAAATTGGGTAATAATTAGATAAAATCTATTCACCCCCCCTCTAGATAACATATTTAGAACACACCGTATTCTTTTCAACCCCAAACCTCAAGCTCCAACACAAAAAGGGAGGATTCCTTTCTCTTCTATATCTTGTTATTTTTATCATAGGAAGGGTCATATTAAATCTAGATGTTTTGAATTTTTGAAGCATGTTAATCATGAGCAAAATAAACCTAGGGTGTCATCTAACCATGTTAAGAAAGTTTGGGTTCGAAAGGATTTGGTGGACCAAGTCCGGATTGATTCTAGAGGACCAATTTGGGTAGTCAAAAGAAGCATGAATGAATGTTTGGTTGACCCTTGTGATGAGCATCATGGTCCCAATTTGCATCTTGAGATGCGATAGTGCGGATTTGCACTTTTCTGTTTTTTATGCTTTAAATAAAATGTGTTTTGTTTAATTTTTTTTTGTGTTGTGTGTTTTCTTGTTTGTTTTAGTTTCCTAATAAGTGTTCCATTGTCTTAGTCTAGTGCTTTTCATTCTTATGTTGTGTTTGGTGGATTTTTGCAGGACCAGATTCAAGTGAAAAGTGGTCAAACTTGTCCAAACAAGTGAATGTCACCACTTGGATCACTCAGCCAAAATGGCGACATCCATTTAAAACTTTAAAATGTCGCCATATGAAGTAGCGACAGAGAAGTGGCGACACCAACAGTTGATGATTGTCGCCACATGACACTCATTGTCGCCAAAGGAGAAGTGGTGACAACATGCAAACTGAAGCAAAATTGAACTGTCGCCACTTGGAAAATGGCGACATCAAAGTGGCGACCTAGGGCGGACAGAATATAAACGTCTCGTTCATACTCACAGCAGCCGCACAACACAAAGAAACACCTCCTCTCAAATTCTCTCAATTTCTCAAGTCATGGCATGCACGAAACCGTTGAAATTGGTAAGTAAACACTCTAGTTCTTTGATTTTTCCATTCACATTCTCTCTACATTGCATCTAGAGATCCTAAGGGTGGTTTTGAGTTTGATTTGAATAAGATTAGTGCTTAGGATTGGATTTTGTGGATATATTGTGTATATTGGAGTGTTGGAATTGTGGTGAAGTGATTGTGGGTGATAGAGAAGTGTTTTCTTGTGGGTTATTGCTATTGAATCGCCGTTGTGCTGCCGGATTTTTGTCTAAAAATTTGATATCCTAATTTGTGTGGAATATGGTGTAGGGAAAAATACCGGTCAACGCAGCGGAAGCGAGACTAAAAAGAGGTTTAGTATATTTTAAAATTTTTCCTTTGATGAACCTTAACCCTTTAAATTAATTAAACATACATATAAAGTAACAAAAAGTATAATACCTTTTGTCGCGTGATCCGATTGACTTACGTCGATGGTAATCCGCAAGATCTTCAATCCTAGCACGAACGTGAATCACCTAGGAGCGTGGTCTCCCTTTTCTTTGAATTGCGTACCTGAGAATGGACAAACAAACTTTCTTTTTCTTATTGTTAGTCACAAAACAACCAAAAGACTACAAAGATTATTCCGGTCACTTTTTAGTTCTCAATCTAATGATCGAAACTCGCGTGAACCTTATTCGATGTTGTACACACAAGCCTATTGATGTATAAGCAATTAGTGTAATATCAAAAGAATAATCTCTTCTTTCTTTTTGTCTTGGCCGAATAATCAAACACTTTTCTATGAGTATGAGAAAAAGAAGAAATTGATCCAGTAAACTAGAGAGGGTGGCCGAACCCTATATGGTGTCTTATATAGGGTGGCCGAATTCTACTTCTATTTTAATTAGGGTTGCCGAAATCTCCTTGTGATGCAATTAGGGTTGGCCGAAAATCCTCTACCAAAAAGGATTTGTGCTTTACCCTAATTCCTATCAACTTTAGAATCCTATCCCTAATTCAACTCATAAGTGTTTTTATTCTTTTATTGACTTAATAAAAGACCTTCCTATTTGATTAAATAAATAAACCTTATTATTTATTTTCTTACCAAATAAGTCTTTTACTTTTAGTATACTACTACCAATAGTATAACTCTAGGAAATATATTTCCTAATCAGAAAAAGATTTTGTTTCTTAATTAAATAATTAATTAATTAATTAATTAATTCTCATTTAATCAAACAATAAAATAAAATAATATTTTTGACTAATTATTTAGCCTTGCCGTCCCATATTATATATATGGGTCAAATATTATTTTCTTATTTTATTTAATCCATTGGACTTTAAATAAAAAGCCCACATGTGAACCAGACCCATTCTTACTAAAAGAAACAAGCCCACATGCCTTTCATTAATATATTAATATAATTGATCAGCCCATTAAACAAATAATGTGCAAATTATATTCTAATAAATTAAATGCAATTCTAGATGGACCCATAAATTGGTCCGATAGAATATATCAAGTGATCCATGCAAGTCCGTGTGGATTGGGGATCTTGGCGGGCTATCTAAATTTAAGCTTCAATAGACATAATCTAATCACAATCAACAAATGATTCACTTAGGTCCGATCCATTAATTTTAACTAATTCCACTAAAGAGCTAAAATTGAACTCTTAAATAAAGATAGAATAAGAAGATGTTCCTCATTCATACCCTAGACAATTATGTTGGAGATAGTGTATCCTCGTGATTAATATCAGTAATCGCCAGGAGTTCATAGACCGCCTATAACTCTCCAAGTTACCATATTTACTCATATGACCATGTTTTGAACTTGGATATTTTGACTTGTCCAGAAGCCATGTTTTCAATAGTCACTATCGAAAACTCAACGTTGAGATTTAATATCCAATTACCTCAAAACATCCATATGATTATATTATACTCTCATTTAATAAATGGAGCCACGATGTCCATATCTATAAATGAAGTCCTCTATCGATTAACAAATGAATATCACCAAACTATCGAGGATAGACTATGCTATATAATCGTACTCATTGATAACTCAAATGATATCACTTGCAACCATAAGTCCATCATTTATCTCAGGATTAAGATAGACTCTCCGATTGTCCTGATAATGAAAAGACTATTATCTATTGACGGTTCTAGACAAAGCTTTTCATTGTGATCCAGTTCAATGCACCCAGTGCACTAGATTCTTTTACTCAAAGACACTCCGATGATTTTAGACTCATCATATCTCATTTGATCCCACTCAAATGCTAGCAAAAGAATTCTACAACTTTAACAAGATAAAGGTGCCCAACCTTTAACTTAAGTTGTGAACATTATTCAAGACTAACTAAAGAATTATGTCTACCTCATACATATCCAGATGTACGAACAATTCTTCTTTTCTCATAGTCTGTAGACCTTATGATTATTTACTTTGACAATTATAATATTAAACTAAAAATGCTATAAGATTTGTTAAACCAGAAATCACTTTATTAATATGAAAAAGATTGTCAATTATAATATTACACTCTTGCTATTGAGCATAATCCTAACATATGGCACCAAAGATGAAATTGCAAAATAAGGGAGGCAAGGGTGGTAAGGCCTCCACAACTCAGAAGAAAAAGGGGCCAGAATGTACCATAAATAGAGACTTTGATGACCAAATGGAGATATTTGGGGAGAAGAAAATTTGGCCGGAAAGAGGAATTAGGTTAGATAAGTTGATGCACACCCCAATGGTGGCGACGGTAAGAGATAGAGGATGGGGAGGATTAGTGGCCACGCCACCCATGTACAGTGAGACACTGGTGAGGGAATTCTATGCGGGGATGAACCCCGAGGAGTTCATGAGAGGTGGTCCAATTTTAGTGAGAGGGGTTCTTGTGATCATGAATGCGGTGGACATTAATATTTATTTTAGAACCACACTTTTGGAGTATGAGGAATTGCGTGAGCGCATGATAGAGGGGATCACCTTGAACCCTTTATATGAGAGAGGTTCAGTGGACTTTGCCAACACCATGACTATCATTCCTATGACGCACTGGATTGCTAGAGGATACCCTCTCAAGCATTCCAACTTGAAGGTTGAACCGGTATTTTGGAACATTTTCATGGCATATTCACTTAGGCCGGTTTCCCACAGGTCCACAGTACCATTTGAGGCTGCTCGGATATTGCATTGTATTATGGAGGGGCAGCCCATTGATTTAGGAATTATAGTAATGATGGAGATTCAGAGGATAGGTCGGAATGAGTCAGATTCAGACATTCTACCTTTCCCATGCACTATCACAGAGATATGTAGGTTGGCAGGTGTAGACTTATCTGGGGATACTCTGAAACACCCTACATCTGATATGGGTTTATCTATATGGCGTCGTTTATTGAGTATGCGTGGAGTTAGGTTGCCCGGAGATCCGGTGAGACCAACTATTGGGAGGCGGAAGAGAGCACGCAGATTAGAGGCCGGTACAAGTGCCGAGGAAGAGTTTGATAGAGTGATTCTGGATGAGGAGTGTTTCGGTGATGGTGATGATGATGATGATGATGATGATGAGGATAAGGAGACCCCAGCTGTTATGAATGATCCTAGTCAGCCTATAGGTCTTCGGATTCTAGATGGTGTAGAGCGTATCATAGACACTCAGACTGCTAACTTTGATATTTTGCACGCGGATGGGTTGGTTTTGGTGAATATGCAGTCGGCTTAGGAGAAGAAACAGGCAGAGATTAGTAATAGGCAGTCGTCTTTTGAGGATCTGATTAGGGAGATGTCAGAGTCCATGATTACAGATTTCACAGACCTCCGTAAGGAGTTGAGACTCACTCCATACGTGAGGAGACCAAGGAGGACTATTGGACCAACACCCTTCTCCAGCACCACTACCGCCATAGAGACTCCATCTATCCTAGCCACAGTAGCAGGGCCTAGTTCCTCAGTTGCATTAGTGATTACAGCAGACCTGATCCTACAGACTACACGGTCTGCCATTAAGGAGGCAAAGCAGTATGAGCTAGCCTTAGCCCATTCTCTCACAGATTAGGGCGTTCGTACCAGAGGAGGACCCCGAGTGAATGAGGCAGCTGCCCATAGGAAATTAGCAGAATAGCAGGCCCGGAGAGAGGCTGCAGCTAGAGAGGTAGAGCAGAGGGACCCGAGAGGGAAGAGTACAGCAGAGTTAGAGCATTCTGAGGAGGATTCGGAGTAGTTACCACCATCATTTAGATATCATTTGGACTATCCCATATGCATCATATTTAGATTTGTATATTTTGAGCACTTTAGTTTTATTTGCTTTATTGGTATTGATACTTCTTGATTACATTGGTTTTACATTCATTTGAATTTCTTTAATTTCAATTTCCTTATTTTCACTTTTGTTTCGTTTTTTTTTAGAATAAGGGTGTGAGATGGATTTTGGTAGTGGATTTAAGATGAATGTGCTTATTTGATAATCTTTGATTGAATGAAATATTGAGGATATACTTGCCATGATTGATTACTTTGTTATGGATGAGTTGTGCATGATAAGATAAGAGGGCAAATTGCAAAATTTTTGAAAACATTAAACATTTTTGATCTTATGTGATTTCTTTGTTAATTGTGCCTTTGTATAATGTTTACATCCCATGAACATTGCGGACAATGTCCAATTTAGGTTTGGGGGTACATGTGCGCAACACCATTTTGCTTGGTTTTAAAACTAGAGCCGAATTTTTCAAAATTTTTTGCGATAATGTCATGTTTGAGCATACTTTGCTTGTTGAGATTGATCTTTTCATGAGTAGTGAGGAATTGTGCATCTTTGCCATTGTTTGGTTTAGATTAACGTCATGCCATTTAGGGTGTCATTGAACAAAGTGTGTTAATCTTTTTCTCAAATTGTTAGGGTGAATTATCAATGTTGCTTAAGGCTAGGAATTAATAGTGGAGATTCCCGTGAGGAACACAAACACGGCCTTAAAAAGCGGATTTCGAGTTTCAAATATTCACTCTTTAAACACTCACTCTCAAACACTTATTCAAGCATGTATAGTTCTCATTTGCACATAAATATTGCTTGTCATAGAATATTATGGTCTGCTTGTGGATGCTTTATTTTGCTTTGTGGACAAACCTTTAGAAAGGATTTTAGGCAATGCATGTGTGAACCATTAAATTGGCCTAAATACTTCCAAGCCTTTAATGTGTGTGCTCCTAAGCCCCTTTGAAGCCAGACACGTTTTAAGCCTTTCATTCATGAACCACATCTACATTAACCTTATAGCCTATATGATTTACTTACCTTGACCAAATGATTTACTAAGGCTTAGGAAATTAATGTAAGATCTTATACTTGAAAATGTAGAGGCGTGTACCTAGGCATGAAAGTGTGTGCAAAAGAATCATGCAAGGCAAGAAAACTTGAAAGAAAAAGAAAAGCAAAGAAATTTGAAAAGAAAAGAGAAGCAAATAGAAAATAAGCTTGAAAAGAAAAAAATGTGGCAAAGTAAAGAAAAGAGAACCAATATATGGGCACAATTGGCCTTGAGTGAAAATGAAAGTGAAATGAGTTACTGAAATGAAAAAAAAATTAGAGTAGAATGCACATATAAATTGAAATTGCAAGCTTGGACGCCTAGTGTGAGAACATTATGTGTGAAGCATCGGAACTCACAATTAGAATGTATGCCTTAGTGTATTATTGGGTTCTTTGTTATCCATTGCCCCATTCCTTGTTTCACCATCACCTAAGGCCCCATTACAACCAAAAGAAAGACCTTCATGATCTTTAGGAGTGTCCACTTTGTAAAATTTGGTTGATGCATGTTCTTTCTAATTCATGGCATGCAATTCCATTCATGAGACTCACTTTTCAGAAATTGCGTTTTAAATGTTATCATATGCAATCAATTAGATATCCATGACATGAATTCATATTGCATATGTATTTTGAGCAAAACCTAGGAATCAATGAGAAGAAAAGAGAGATTTCAGTGAGGATTAGATATCAAAGAGAATTACATTCTAAACCAAATAGTACCTGTTAACCGGAAAAATAGGCAATTAATTCAAGGAAGAGCTTTCCCCATTAAAAAGCCCTCATCACTTCCTGTTACCCACCGCGGAAATGTCCCCGACCACTTTAAAGCGCTTAAGCAGAAGAAAGGCCTGGTCTATCACGTACCGCGCCTCCCCTTCCCCTGACACACCAGGTCAGAGCGCGGCTCGTCGAGGAGCCAGGCTCCCCCCAAGAATGCCTATTGAGAAGGGGGACTGGTCCACCAAGGACCCCGCCTCCCAGAAGCGGTCCTCCTAGGACCCGGCTCCCTTAAATCGCCTAGTAAGAGGAAGGACCTGGTCCAATAAAGGACCCGCTCCAAACCAGTAACCCTGCTAAGAACCGTCCTAAGCAACACCTAACCAGTTATGCATAACCCACTCCCACAACTAGAACGACCCACTAGAGAAGACCTCCTTGGAACGTTCTAGCAACTCCCCGCTCCAAAGGGTTGACGTCGTTCATAGTAACCAACCAGCCGTGACCCTTCCAAGGGCTGATGCCAGCCCTCACCCCAGCTCATATGGGATAAAGGAGGGACTGGGGACAAATTGCAAAGCTTCAGCACCAGCCCATTAATGCGAGGCAGCAAGCACAAGTGGAGAAAAACAAGCGACCTACGGTTGGGATTGTCCACTGGCCACATTGCATCAACGGTTGAACCTGCCTCCATCTCAGCCCTAGTTAGAGGTCAACTATCTCATACATGAGAGAGGACTCTGTGATTCCACAACAAAACATTCACAGGAACTCAGCAAGCACAAAGAAGGAAATGGTGGAAGAGAGTGTCTGACAGTATGTAGCGGAACAGGCGTTGACACTGTCCCCTGCCAAGCCAGATTTTGATAACGACCCCCCACTGTTGCAACGACCCCGTCCAACCAATCAAAACCTCTGAAAACACCACATGTTTGCTATATCAGCCTTACAGAAGTGCCTATGTGTGCCTAAGGCCTAGGTGTAACGATCAAGGCCCTCCAAGGCGTGTGACCACCACGGCCCTGCTCAAAAGTAGAGGTTAGGATCAGCCCCGCCAATTTCACCCTGGGAACTAGGGCTTCCACCTACCAAAACCAGGCCATCAACAAAGGAAGAGCACGGTGGCGCGATCCTCACCCTTGATTCTGGACCATCGCGATTGCAAGCAAGAGGAAACAGTGGAGATGGAATCAGGGATTCCCGCCTAAATGAGCTGCTCCCACCTACCCCACCGCCAGAAACAATATAAATACCCCTACATTCCAAGAATAAGGGGTTAGCACCTGAAAACCTAGACTTCTACTTGGCTACTACCTCGCCTAACCCAAGCTCCTATGTGTGACCTACTTGGCTACTACCTCGTCTAAATCAAGCTCCTATGAGACCATCCTACTTGGCTACTACCTCGCCTAAACCAAGCTCATATGTATGATCTTCTTGGCTACTACCTCGCCTAACTCAAAGCTCCACTACGCTACTCCACCCAGCGATAAGTTACTCCTAGCTTGATCTCCCCTGCATGATAATGTACTGGATAGTTATGCTCTTTCCATTTGTTGTAATAGCTCACCGTAGCTAGTGCAACGGTTTGTAATGTACCTCATCACGAAATAATAAAAAACCCTCTCATTTATTGTAGCGAGCTACCCCTATCACATCATCTGTATAACCTAAATTTGTTATCTCAACCTCATTCCTCCTAGCAGGACCGGTCCTATCACACTTGTATCAGTCCTTGGCAACCGGACCAAGGGCCCTTTCCTGTATCGACCCCGGGAGGCATGGAACCACCCCTTACCGGGTCCAGACCAGCCATAGCACACCCATACGTCGCGGACCAGGTTATCCCGTGAAAATCCTGACTGATTTTTAAGGATAACAGTTTGGTGCCGTCTGTGGGAAACTCACACGCAGTGTGTCTTTACATTCTCTCAAAGTATCCTAGTTATTTCAACAAACATGAGGTTGAGGTCTTCCACAAACCGAGCCGACCCTTCTGGGCCCCGCTCCTACCTGGCTACCCACGGAGCTGAATCCTTGGAGAGCAACCCAATGTAGGGCCAGTTACCGCAGAGGAAAGGTCAAGCCCCGACCAATGCGGCTGCGACCAAAGCTTTCCCCTCATCTGGACCGCTCCAACAAAACACTTTCAACAACCATGTCACCAACTTCCTAGAAGGACTGCGACAAGAATTACTTGGTTCCCATCATGATGGAGCAAGTCCTAGCAATCGGGCACCTATCTTTGATAGGTTGGGCCCCTCTAAAGCGATCTTCGATAAGTTGGGCCCCATAGGAACTCTACCAAGAGCGACTGCCCTAGAATCCCAGAGAGCCCGATCGGAAATCGGATCACCAAGAGCCTCGCCGCCTCCGGTAGGCCGACAAGCTCGCCCTGCCACGACGGGAGCAAAGGAAAGATCCGGCACTGGGTGCCAGACGGAGACCACATAGAATCGAAGCAGGAACTAGAGCCTCCCAGAGCGAGGACATGGAGCCAAGCAGGAAGTATCAGCTTCCTTCGAGACAGCAGCCAGAGAAGGAGGTGTAGGGAAAAATCATAGTACACGCAGCGGAAGCGAGACTAAAAAGGGATTTAGTATGTTTTAAAATTTTTCCTTTGATGAACCTTAACCCTTTAAATTAATTAAAGATACATATAAAGTAACAAAAAGTAGAATTCCTTTTGTCGCGTGATCCGATTGACTTACGTCGATGGTTATCCGCAAGATCTTCAATCCTAGCACGAACGTGAATCACCTAGGAGCGTGGTCTCCCTTTTCTTTGAATTGCGTACCTGAGAATGGATAAACAAACTTTCTTTTTCTTTTTGTTAGTCACAAAACAACCAAAAGACTACAAAGATTATTCCGGTCACTTTTGAGTTCTCAATCTAATGATCGAAACTCGGCGTGAACCTAATTCGATGTTGTACACACAAGCTTATTGATGAACAAGCAATTAGTGTACTATTAAAAGAATAATCTCTTCTCTCTTTTTTGTCTTGGCAGAATAATCAAACACTTTTCCATGAGTATGAGAAGAAGAATAAATTGATCCAGTAAACACTAGGGGGTGGCCGAACCCTATAGCTTGTATTATGTAGGGTGGCCGAATTTTACTTCTCCTTTCCTTTAGGGTTGCCGAAATCTACATGTGATTCTATTAGGGTTGGCCGAAAATCCTCTACAAAAAAGGATTTGTGCTTTACCCTAATTCCCATCAACTTTAGACTCCTAACCCTAATCCAACTCATAAATATTTTTATTCTTTTAATTGACTTAATAAAAGACTTTCCTATTTGATTAAATAAATAAAACTTATTATTTATTTTCTTACCAAATAAGTCTTTTACTTTTAGTATACTACTACCAATAGTATAACTCTAGGAAATATATTTCCTGATCAGAAAAAGATTTTGTTTCTTAATTAAATAATTAATTAATAAATTAACTAATTCTTATTTAATCAAACAATAAAATAAAATAATATTTTTGACTAATTACATAGCCTTGCCGCCCCACATCATATATATGGGCCAAATATTATTTACTTATTTTATTTAATCCATTGGACTTTAAATAAAAAGCCCACATGTGAACCAGACCCATTCTTACTAAAAGAAATAAGCCCACATGTCTTTCATTAATATATTAATATAATTGATCAGCCCATTAAACAAATAATGTGCAAATTATATTCTTAATACATTGAATGCAATTCTAGATGGACCCATAAATTGGTCCGGTAGAATATATCAAGTGATCCATGCAAGTCCGTGTGGATTGGGGATCTTGGCGGGCTATCTAAATTTAAGCTTCAATAGACATAACCTAATCACAATCAACAACTGATTCACTTAGGTCCGATCCATTAATTTTAACTCATTCCACTAAAAAGCTAAAATTGAACTCTTAAATAAAGATAGAATAAGAAGATGTTCCTCATTCATACCCTAGACAATCATGTTGGAGATAGTGTATCCTCATGATTAATATCAGTAATCGCCAAGAGTTCATAGACCGCTTATAACTCTCCAAGTTACCATATTTAATCATATGACCACTTTTTGAACTTGGATATTTTGACTTGTCCAGAAGCCATGTTTTCAATAGTCACTATCGAAAACTCAACGTTGAGATTTAATATCCAATTACCTCAAAACATCAATATGATGATATTATACTCTCATTTAATAAATGGAGCCACGATGTCCATATCTGTAAATGAAGTCCTCTATCGATTAACAAATGAATATCACCAAACTATCGAGGATAGACTATGCTATATAATCGTACTCATTGATAACTCAAATGATATCACTTGCAACCATAAGTCCACATTTATCTCAGGATTAAGATAGACTCTCCGATTGTCCTGATAATGAAAAGACTATTATCTATTGATAGTTCTAGATAAAGCTTTTCATTGTGATCCTGTTCAATGCACCCAGTGCACTAGATTCTTTTACTCAAAGACACTCCGATGATTTTAGACTCATCATATCTCATTTGATCCCACTCAAATGCTAGCAAAAGAATTCTACAACTTTAACAAGATAAAGGTGCCCAACCTTTAACTTAAGTTGTGAACATTATTCAAGACTAACAAAAGAATTGTATCTACCTCATACATATCCAGATGTACGAACAATTCTTCTTTTCTCATAGTCTTTAGACCTTATGATTATTGTAAGGATTCCCATATCTTGGTTGGCTTATTTCGTGGACAAACCACATGTTGGGGTTTTGAATGTAAGGGTAGTCTAAGTGTTTAAGGTTGAAGCTCGAAGGCCCTTTCAAGACCTCAAGGGACAAGCACGCCAAAGGTATAAATTCTTGTGCTTGATTTTTCTTTGAAGAGATTTAGTAAGCACACACACACTTAGCATACTTGCATTTGTGTGCATACTCTTCACATGTCACTTTACACACTAGCACTTTGGTTGATATATCTTGTTGTGTGTATATGTGCTTTATAATTCGTTTCCCGACATTGTTCGAAAACGTCCGCGCTTGCACTAATGAGTGCTTGGTTTCGCGCGAAGACCGCCTATGGAGAATGCCCTTGGCTTCTCCTTGGTTTTCACCATTGTTGGTGATCGGCGGTTATGATCGGCGGCCTGGCCGCCGAATGAAACCGCCGTTTCAGTCCAGATTGGTCTGAAGCAATTATGCGGTCAAGATCGGCTGTCACGACCGCCGTTCGAAACCGCCGTTCATACCTGATCGATTTTAATCTCTCGGTCTAATTTGACGGTTGGATCGGCGGTCACGAAACCGCCGCCGTTGATGCTCTGTTCTTCTCGAGCTCAATTCGGCGGTCGTTATCGGTGGCCTGGCCACCGATTGAAACTGCTGAACTGTGTGTTTCAGGGGCAAAATTGTCTTTTCACCTGCCCAATTCTTGATGTCTATAAATATCTTATTTTCTCATTCTCTGAATAAGTTCTTTGAGACCTTAGAACCCTAAACTTTCAAGAAAGATTTTTGAGAAAAAATCAAATCAAGAACTCACCTTTAAACACTCAAATCAAATCCTTTTTGCATCAAATTTCATATTGCATCCTCTATGTCTACATAGAAAGCATCTATGATTGGATTGGTATCATCACAATATGCTTGGTAAGATTTTGATTAGTTTCATCTTATTTTAAGTATTTTTACTATCAAGCATATTCTCTTTTAATTTACTTATATGTTGTTGATCATATGATAAATACAAGAATAGAGAATTAATTGTGATGAATTAATTGAGTGTTGTTTTTGTGATAGCTAATTAGGTTTTTGCTTAATCTTGATTAGCTAAGCTATTTGACATGTCATTTAGCAATTGATATCTAGGGTTGATTAAATTGATTATATCATCATCCTAGATAAGCATCTAAGGTTACCTAGCCTTGTTTGTTATTTGAATATTCATACATATTCACATAGGTTGCATAATCTCTTCTTAGAGAATTAAGTCTTGAGGCTAAGGTTGCTTAGGCCTCAAGCAATTGGACTAGAGCCACTTTTAAAGGCCCGAGTGGTAGAAGTGGGGGGTTATTGACCGGAGTGTTAGACGAGGTCTACATAGGTTGTAAACTCCATTTCGATTAGTGGATTTCGAGGTCCGAGTGTGGCGCACTAAACAGCCCATGGTTTTTCCCAGTGGTTGGGTTTCCACGTATACATCAAGTGTTATTTAAATTCCGCACTATATTACACTTGCTTGTATTGTTGACTTGCTAGGGGTATTTTCGTAAAATTGACATGCACGTGAAAATTGGGTAATAATTAGATAAAATCTATTCACCCCCCCTCTAGCTTTATATATTATACACACCGAGTATTTGTTTCAATTATTTACTTTGACAATTATAATATTAAACTATAAATGATATAAGATTTGTTAAACCAGAAATCACTTTATTAATATGAAAAAGATTGTTAATTACAACATTACACTCTTGCTATTGAGCATAATCCTAATAGGAGGAGCTAAGGCCCAATCTCGTCAAAGAGGACAAGGTTGCATGGAAGAGCAGATGAAGAAGATGGCAAAGCACCTACCAGAATTGGAAAAAGACAAGGTCAAGTACAAGGGACTAAAGAAGGATCCCCTTAAGGAGATGAAAGTCCCGCTTACAAGGGAAATTCGACATGCTACCCTCCCTCCTAAATTCAAAATGCCAGAGAAGGTATATTTAGGCGTGGAAGATCCCTTGAGCCACTTAGAGTCCTTCGTGCAGCAGATGGAGGTGCAGAACGTCTCCCGGAAGGTTATGTGCCGGATGTTCCCCTGTACTCTCACTGATTTCGCCAAGACATGGTTCAGGAAACTCCCCCATGGGAGCGTTAACTCGTTCACCAAGCTATCAAGGGACTTCTGTGCTCAATTTCAAGGAGTCAAGCTGACACGCACGCGGTAGTTCTATAATATATCCCGGTAATGGCGCCAATAACTTGATCGGCGCACAGAATGACCGGTTCTAATGAACTACGGTAAATGATATGGCGCGTGTGTTTTTACCCTTTCGCAAGTATACGAATCGTTGGCCACGTATAGTGGTTACGAGTAAGGGTATCGTTCCCACGGAGGAGGTGTTTATCTTAAGTCGGTTCTAAGTATTAGTTATATATATATATATATATATATATACAATATATTTACACTATTAACATGCAATAAAAGTAAAGGGGAATTGTCACAAGCAAGCTAAACTAAAATTACACTAGGATTAAACTAAGATGACAATAATTAAACTATAACTAAGTTAACATTAATCAACTAACTAACTAAACTAACAAGCTTACTAAATCAATTAACTAATTAACACTAATTAACTAAACTAAACTAATTACCAACTAAACTCATGCATGGTCATGGAAGAGTTTAGTTGTGAGATGGTAAAGGCATGGAAATGCTAGGAAATGGTTTTCATGCAACAAATCCAATTCCTAGTTGATAGTAAATAAGCTTACAAGATTGATTCTTACCAATCTAACCTAGGATAAGACACATACACAAATAATCATTCATGCATGCTATTGATGTCTCAAATAGTCTAAATCCTATTACATATCAATTAATTGGCTAATCAATTAACATGCATCTATTAAGCTCAATCAAATAAACTCATCAACCAAAATATGAATATTATTACAATCCCACCAATATTCCCAACATAAACAAGTAGTAAAAATACAACAACAGTAACAACAAGCTAAAGTAAACAAAAGAGATAAAGAAGATAACCAATCTCTTGTGAAGTCTTCAAGCTAGCTAGGCTTCTCCTTGTCTTTCCCAAGCTTGGAGTTAAGAGGTGTTGAGAGTGAGAGTGTGATATGTAGGGTTATTTTGTGTGAGTAGGGATTATGCTAAGCTATTTGGGTGATGTTTAGTGTGACTTTGGATATTAGGGATGTGTTTTAGGTTTAGGAAAGATGAATATATATATAGGGGAGTGTTTTGGGCGTGTAAAGAAGCTTGAGTCGATTGTCCTAGTGAGTTCATCCACCAAGCTCGCGGGTTCTTGCCTGTCGCACAAAGTCACGGTGCGTTTTAGAGCTTTTCCCGCGAGCTTGAACCTTCTGGACTGCGAGCACTTTCCTGCTGCATGAAACCGCCGTCTTCTGGCGAGTTTGTACATTCTGGAATGCGGGCAAGAAGGCGTTGGAGTTGACCTTGAAGCTTGGTGGCCATGGAGGTTTGGCTTCTTGGAGGAGAAGAAGCACTTGTGCATGGAAGGCCCAAAATGGGTCCATTGTGACCGGAGAGAGCTTGGGCGGCGATCTGGGTGGAGTTTGCCTAGAAAAACCACTGAAAATGGGCCGGAAATGAGTAGGAAAAGTTTGAGTCACGACCGGGTATGAACCGAGTCAGACCTGGTTCGCAGTCGTCGGGTCGCCCGGCTGGAGGTTAGGGACGATGAAGTCATCGCTGCGTCATGCTAACGCCAGACGGTCCAAAACGGTGCCGTTTCGCACGTGACGTGGCAACTGACGCTATACTTTGCACGGCAAATTACAATCTGGTCCCTCAACTCTTCCCTATTCACAGAATCTTCAATCTTCTTCAAAATATTACATGTTTGCCCCTATTTCTCCAAAATGTCCAAAATGCCCCTAAATTCCTATATTTTCCTGAAACACTTATTTAAACCATTAAAATCCCTATTTTACCCAAGAAACGAATACAAAAGATAGGAAATGGGACCACTAAATGTGAACATTTGCAGCGCGATCAGACCCCCAAACCTAACTTTTGCTCGTTCTCAAGCAAAACAAAACAAAACAAAAATAATATAAACAAAATATAACATACTAAGCATAAATAAACATAAACTAAGCTAGTCCACTGTCGTGGGAGAAACGATGACACTTAGCACGTGCCATATGACTTTTAAACCCCTAGGTGTCCCTAGTAGGAGAAGTGTAGTCTCCTGAGGGTTTATCGCTACGATACCCATAAACGTAAAGCTAACAATTAAAAACTACAATTTAAAAACAATTTGCAAAAACAAAGCCATACAAAATGAGATAACAAATGTGTTGTGCATATGAGGAATTACACATGTGAGAATCGCTGAGTTGTGGGTAACATAAAGTCATTCAATTGACTGAAACGCACAATGCAAATCCCACACTCAAAATGTTATAGCTTCAAATTCAACACACCCAATCGCTCAGATGTAATTCGCCTCGACTCTAATCCTTACTGGATTTCACTCTGTTTTTCTCTCAGAGTCCTAGGCACACTCTCTATCAAACACATGCGATTTGGAATGTAAATAGAAATCAAATATGTAACGCATGCGAGTATTAGAAATAAAGCATATTTTCTAAAAATTGATCTCATGAAGGAATTGAATGCCATGAACGCGGTAGAGCATATTAACATTCGTATTCCCTAAACAGATTTCCTAAAAGATCAATTAGATTCTTCCCTACTTGTGTTGGCCAAGGTGATATGTGGTGAATGATATATGGAATGTATATGGAGATACTAATCATGCCAAGATGTTACACATTACATTTTTCAAATCGAAGCTCACTTTAGATTACTCATTACACAAGCGTCTAGGCTACAATTTTGAACTTTGGATTGTGCTATCTAATTACTCTCATTGGAGTAATCATTGCTTTGAAGATTGAAGGCTTTAAGTGCTTAATTTTTAACACTTAATTTTTGAAAGCCTTTATTTTAGCACAAGTTACAAAATATGCCTCAGTACACGCTATTACAATATTAGAGCTTAACGATTGAATTCTCTACTTAGTAGAATTTAACAAGATTAGTAGCTATGTAGATCAAGTGTATAGGCCTTGTTAGGATTATGCTCAATTGCAAGAGTGTAATGTTGTAATTAACAATTTTTTTCATATTAATAAAGTGATTTCTGGTTTAACAAATCTTATAGCATTTATAGTTTAATATTATAATTGTCAAAGTAAATAATCATAAAGTCTAAAGACTATGAGAAAAGAAGAATTGTTCGTACATCTGGATATGTATGTGGTAGACACAATTCTTTAGTTAGCCTTGAATATTGTTCACAACTTAAGTTAAAGGTTGGGCACCTTTATCTTGTTAAAGTTGTAGAATTCTTTTGCTAGCATTTGAGTGGGATCAAATGAGATATGATGAGTCTAAAATCATCGGAGTGTCTTCGAGCAAAAGAATCTAGTGCACTGGGTGCATTGAACTGGATCACAATGAAATACTTTATCTATAACCGTCAGTAGATAAAAGTCTTTTCATTATCAGGACAATCGGAGAGTCTATCTTAATCCTGAGAAAAATGATGGACTTATGGTGGCAAGTGATATCATTTGAGTTATCAATGAGTACGATTATATCGCATAGTCTATCCTCGATAGTTTGGTGATATTCATTTGTTAATCGATAGAGGACTTCATTTATAGATATGGACATCGTGGCTCCATTTATTAAATGAGAGTATAATATCATCATATGGATGTTTTGAGGTAATTGGATATTAAATCTCAACGTTGAGTTTTCGATAGTGTCTATTGAAAACATGGCTTCTGGACAAGTCAAATTATCCAAGTTCAAAACGTGGTCATATGAGTAAATATGGTAACTTGGAGAGTTATAGGCGGTCTATGAACTCTTGGCGATTACTAATATTAATCACGAGGATACACTATCTCAAACTTGATTGTCTAGGGTATGAATGAGGAACATCTTCCTTTTCTATCTTTATTTAAGAGTTCAATTTTAGCTCTTTAGTGGAATGAGTTAAAATTAATGGATCGGACCTAAGTGAATCATTTGTTGAATGTGATTAGGTTATGTCTATTGAAGCTTAAATTTAGATAGCCCGCCAAGATCCCCAATCCACACGGACTTGCATGGATCACTTGATATATTCTACCGGACCAATTTAAGGGTCCATCTAGAATTGCATTTAATATATTAAGAATATAATTTGCACATTATTTACGTAATGGGCTGCTCAATTATATTTATATATTAATGAATGGCATGTGGGCTTGTTTCTTTTAGTAAGAATGGGTCTGGTTCACATGTGGGCTTTTTATTTAAAGTCCAATGGATTAAATGAAATGAGAAAATAATATAAGGCCCTATTTTAGACAAGTGGGGCGGCAAGGGTTAATATATTAGCCTATATATTATTTTGTTTCATTATTTAATTAAATAAGAATTAATTAATTTATTAATTAATTGTTTAATTAAGAAACAAATCTTTTCTGATTAGGAAATATGATTCCTAGAGTTATACTATTGGAAGTAGTATACTAAAATTAAAAGACTTGTTTGGTAAGAAAATAAATAATTAATTTTATTTATTTAATCAAATAAGAAGTCTTTTTATTTAGTCAAATAAAAGAATAAAAGATCTATGAGTTGGATTAGGGTTTGAAGTCTTAAACTAGATAGGAATTAGGGTGCAATACAAACTCATTTTTGGCTTAGGTATTGCGGCAACCCTAGTCCCTTTTAGTGTAGAGATTTCGGCCACCCTAATAAAAAGAGAAAAAGAAAATTTGGCCACCTATATAAGTGGACTTATAGAATTCGGCCACTCTAGGGTTTTGAGTGTGATTCATTGATACAATTTTCTTCTTCTTCTCAATTCATAGACAGGTTTTTATTCTACTAAAACATAAAAGAGTGAATAGATTATTCTTTGATGGTACACTAATTGCTTGTTCATCAATAAGCTTGTGTGTACAACATCGATTGAGGTTCACACGAGTTTCGATCATAAGATTGAGAACTCAAAAGTGACCGGAATAATCTTAGTCTTCTTTTGATTGTTTTTGTGACTAACAAAGAAAAAAAAAAGTTTGTTTGTCCATTCTCAGGTTTGCAATTCAAAGAAAAGGGAGACCACGCTCCTAGGTGATCCAGGTTCGTGCTAGGATTGAAGATCTTGCAGATTACCATCGACGTAAGTCAATCGGATCACGTGACAAAAGGTATTCTTCTTTTGTTAGATAATATATATGTTTAATTGATTAAAGGGTTTAAGATTCATAAAAAGGAAAATTTTTAAAAGTTACTAAATCTATTTTTAGTCTCGCTTCCGCTGCGTGTACTACGGTATTTTTCCCTACAATTGGTATCAGAGCCTAGGTTGAACCCTTTTAATTAATTAACGTATATATACGTGGATCTATTTCTTTTTATTGTGATTATGCATGTTTAGAAAGAGATGACACTCTAGGTATTCGCATATATAATTACATGTGGATGTATAGATTTATATATGTTTATGTGGATTGTTATTGCTCGATTTTGGTCCTAGATTTTCAATGTAATTTTTGTTTCGGAATTGTAACAAGAAGGGTGGTCTATCATCGCCATAATTCCTTCTTGGTAGTTGCTAGGTTTTATATTTTTTTTATTATTTTTAGTGCAGTATTTTTTACTGCAGTTTTTATTCATTTTTTATGTGCAGTTTTTATTTTGTAAAAATACTGCAGTGAATAAAAAAAAAAAAAAAAAAAATTAATACTGCAGTATTTTATTATTTATACTGCTGTAATGTATTCGGGTATTGAAGATTCGAAGACACGAAGAAAAACGAAGCAACCGGAACCGAGAACTAGCACCGTGCGCACCCTAGGATTGGATTGGGCTGCGCATGGCAAGCCCATTACATGGTGGGCTGCGCACGGCAGCCTTGTGTGGCCTTATGGGCTGCGCATGGCAGCCCCTTTGTGGGGTTGTGGGCTGTGCACGCCCATGGGTGGAGGCCGAAGGATGAGCGTATGGTTGATGGGCCACTTGAAGATCTTGTATTCCTAAAACAAATTGTAATTTACTTGTTTTTCTAGGATGGGCCAAAATTGTTGCTATTTAATTTATGCTTAAATATTACAATATTAGTTATTGTATGATAACATATCATATAGAATAGGAGTGCCACTCATATATCTCTTTTGGTATGAACATGCATTGAATGATTTAGGTATCTAAATTGGCATCTAGATAACTTGGTAAATCATTTTATGGGATTTAATCACACGCCTTAAATAATTGAGTGGGAGAAGGTGTTTTTGTAACACCTATGGCCTCCAAGGTTAGTTGAGCTTAATTATTTATTGGTAATCCCCCCAAGGGGCGTCCATGAATGGAATTTAGCAACATACTTCCTTACAAGGATAGACTAGACAATGGACTCAAACGAGATCTACTCCCCAAGGAGGGATTTTCATGAGAGAAAATTGAGGGTCGATATCTTGGTAACACACTCAATGTAATTTTATTGATATCCTCCCAAGAGTTCTTGTCAGTAAAATTGCAAGGCTAAAATTGAAAACGCTGGTTGTTATGTTAACAATTAGGTGGGACCTAGTCTAACTAGTAAATGGTGCGAACTCCCAAAGGAGGCGTAACATTTATGGGTGTTGGATCACCGTTGAATTTTTATGATTGAGTTATTTTTTAATTCAAGATAAATATTTAAAAGTGCTTTATCATGATTATTTACTTATATATGTTTTGTTTTATTCAAAAATCATGACCCCATCACTTATGAACATCCTAAAAGATAACACTTTAACTGGAGATAATTATGTCACATGGAAAATGAAAATTGGGTTGTTACTGCAAAGTGAAAAACATAAGTTTGTTCTAACTACTCCTAAACCACCTGCTCCTAATAATGAATCTAGCATAATGTATAGAGATGAGTATGAGCAGTGGAAGACTTCAGATGATATGGCCAAATGTTATATTATGGCCACTATCTCCGACGTGTTGCAACAGCAGCATGAAGGAATGGAGTCCGCTGCTGATATAATGATGTCTCTAGAGGAGATGTTTGCTATGAAGTCCAGGACGACTAAGAGAGAGGCAGTGACTGCTTTTATGAATCTTAGAATGAAACCTGGACAGGCTGTGAAAGATCACATGATGAAAGTCATAGCACATCTCAACATGAGATAGATGGTGAGACAAAAATTGATATGGTTGTCAATTCATTGTCAGATTCCTTTGATCAGTTCAAATTGGACTACACTTTGAACAAAAAGGAATACACCTTACAAGGCCTGATGCAAGATGTTCAAAGTGCTGAAAAGATCCTTGTGAAAGGCAAGGGTCAAGAGATTCATATGGTTGGTAAAGTTGCTACTGTTAAGGCCCGTCAAAAGGTCAAGAAACAACAGAAGAAAAAGCAATTTGGGCCTACCAAGAAGAAGACCAAGAAAGTAACCAAGATCAAAGGGAAATGCTTCCTTTGTGGTGAAAAGGGACATTGGAAAAGAAATTGCCCAAAGTCCCAGAATAAGAAGGAAGAAGGTAATGTTAATTATCTTGAAACATATTTTCTGGCAGATTCTAATGATTCTTGGATCATAGACTTTGGAGCCACTAATCATGTTTGTTATTCCTTGCAGGGGTTCCAAGAAAGGAGAAGGCTGAGTAAGAATGAAATCAATTTGCGCTTGGGCAACGGAACGTTAGTGTCTGCAAGTGCAGTGGGAGATATTAGAGTTTATTTAGATTCTTTTAGGCATTTAGATTTGATAGACGTTTATTATGTACCTCAATTCAAGAGAAATTTAATTTTAATTTCTTGTTTGAATAAATTTGGATATTCGGTTACTTTTAATAAAGATTTTATTATTAGTAAGAATAACAAATTTATTTGCAAAGGTACATTGGAAAACGGCTTATTCTTTTTGCATAGAAATATCTCTCACTCGTTAGACACAGAATTAACGGAACCTAATCATAAAAGAGTAAAATTATCAATAGATGAAACCTACCTATGGCATTTACGCCTAGGTCATATTTACCTTAATAGGATTAAAAGATTGGTATGTGACGGACCTTTAAGTGACTTAAAGGTTGATGATCTACCAACTTGTGAATCTTGTTTGGAAGGTAAAATGACCAAAAGGTCGTTCTCTGCCAAAGGTGCAAGAGCCACTAAATGTTTAGGATTGATACACACTGATGTATGTGGACCTATGAGCATTCAAGCTAGAGGTGGATATGAGTACTTCATCACCTTCACAGATGACTACTCGAGATTTGGCTATGTGTATCTCATGCGACATAAGTCGGATGCTTTTGACATGTTCAAAGCATTCAAAGCTGAAGTAGAAAATCAGCTTGAGAAACACATAAAAATCTTGAGTTCTGATCGTGGTGGAGAATATCTATCTGGTGAGTTTCAGCAATATCTTATTGATAATGGGATAGTTTCTCAGTTTTCTGCACCAGGTACACCTCAACAGAATGGGGTGGCAGAAAGGAGAAATAGAACTCTTTTGGATATGGTTAGGTCTATGTTGAGTTATTCAACACTTCCTATTTCTTTTTGGGGATATACTTTACAAACTGCTATATACATTCTAAACGATGTACCGTCTAAGTCTGTTCCTAAAACACCGCATGAGTTATGGACTGGGCGCAAGCCTAGTTTACAACACTTAAGGATATTTGGTTGTCCTGCGCATGTGTTAAAAGGAAAGACAGATAAGATGGAGTCCCGTTTGGAAACATGTATATTTGTAGGGTATCCAAAAGAAACTAAAGGATATTATTTCTATAGTCCTTTAGATCTTAAAGTATTTGTTTCGACAAATGCTAAATTTCTAGAAAAGGACTATATGAATGATTTTGTACCTAGAAGTAGAATTGTCCTGAATGAGATGTCAGGAGATACAATTCCACGAGAGGTTACACAACCTAACCCAATTATAAGTTCCGATCCAACACAAGATCAACAACCTACCATTCCTCGTGGTAGTGGGAGGGTTAGAACATAACCCGAAAGATACATCGGTCTGGGAGAATCAGTGGAGAATCTATCGGACGACGATGATCCTTACACATACAAGGAAGCTATGGAGGATGTTGATAGTCGCCATTGGCAAAAGGCAATGCAATCTGAAATTGAATCTATGTTTGATAACAAAGTCTGGTCCCTTGTAGACTTGCCTAAAGGGATAAAACCCATTGGGTGCAAGTGGGTATACAAGAGGAAAAGAGGTATGGATGGAAAGGTGGAAACCTTTAACTAAAGGGTATACACAGAAAGAAGGTATCGATTACGAGGAAACCTTCTCTCCTGTGGCCATGCTTAAATCCATTAGGATACTCTTATCCATTGAAGCATCTTTAGATCTAGAGATTTGGCAAATGGACATCAAGACAGCTTTCCTTAATGGAAGTCTTGACGAAAGCATCTACATGATGCAACCAGAGGGATTCATTGAAAAGGGCCAAATGGAAAAGGTATGCAAGTTGCAAAAATCCATATATGGATTGAAGCAAGCATCCAGATCCTGGAACATAAGGTTCGATCAAGCTGTAAAAGGTTTTGGATTTATTCAGAATCCTGACGAACCTTGTGTATACAAAAGGATTAAAGGCGACAAGTTGGTTTTCCTGATGCTTTATGTTGATGATATACTACTCATTGGAAACGATGTAGGTGTATTGACATCAGTAAAAGAATGGTTAGCAAAACAATTTGATATGAAGGACTTAGGAGAAGCAAGTTTTATTCTAGGTATCCAAGTAATAAGGGATAGAAAGAATAAAATGATTGCATTATCCCAAGCTTCATACATAGACAAGATCTTGTCTAGGTTTTCCATGCAGGATTCCAAGAAAGGTATGTTACCTTTCAGACATGGAATCAAGCTTTTTAAGGAACAAGTTCCTAAGAATAAGCATGAAGAGCAATTCATGAGTAGAGTTCCATATGCCTCGGCGGTTGGAAGTCTCATGTATGCAATGCTCTGTACTAGACTAGATATTTGTTTTGCTGTTGGCATAGTTAGTAGGTTTCAATCGAAACCTGGTCCTGATCACTGGACGGCAGTCAAGCATATTTTCAAGTATCTCAAGAGAACGAGAGATAATATGCTTGTATACTCTGGAGGGGATTTGATTCCCGTTGGGTATACAGATTCTGATTTCCAATCAGATTCTGACTTCAGAAAATCCACATCAGGGGCTGTGTTTACTATTGGAGGAGGAGCAGTCATATGGAGGAGTATGAAGCAATCTTGTATTGCTGATTCCACCATGGAAGCTGAGTATGTTGCTACATGCGAGGCTGCCAAAGAGGCTGTTTGGCTCCGCCAATTCTTGATTGACTTGGAAGTGGTTCCTAGTGCGAATAAGCAGATCACTATCTACTGTGACAACAGTGGAGCAGTGGCTAATTCGAAACAACCAAGAAGTCACAAGAGAGGTAAACACATTGAAAGAAAGTATCATCTTTTAAGGGAGATTGTTCAAAGAGGTGACGTGACGATTACCAAAATCGCGTCAGCAGAAAATCTAGCGGAACCCTTCACAAAGGCTCTACCTCAGAAGAGTTTCGATGGGCATCTAGAGAATATGGGCTTAAGAGATATGACACATTTGCTATAGTGCAAGTGGGAGATTGTTAGGATTATGCTCAATAGCAAGAGTGTAATGTTGTAATTAACAATCTTTTTCATATTAATAAAGTGATTTCTAGTTTAACAAATCTTATAGCATTTATAGTTTAATATTATAATTGTCAAAGTAAATAATCATAAGGTCTAAAGACTATGAGAAAAGAAGAATTGTTCGTACATCTGGATATGTATGTGGTAGACACAATTCTTTAGTTAGCCTTGAATATTGTTCACAACTTAAGTTAAAGGTTGGGCACCTTTATCTTGTTAAAGTTGTAGAATTCTTTTGCTAGCATTTGAGTGGGATCAAATGAGATATGATGAGTCTAAAATCATCGGAGTGTCTTCGAGCAAAAGAATCTAGTGCACTGGGTGCATTGAACTGGATCACAATGAAATACTTTATCTATAACCGTCAGTAGATAAAAGTCTTCTCATTATCAGGACAATCGGAGAGTCTATCTTAATCCTGAGATAAATGATGGACTTATGGTTGCAAGTGATATCATTTGAGTTATCAATGAGTACGATTATATCGCATAGTCTATCCTCGATAGTTTGGTGATATTCATTTGTTAATCGATAGTGGACTTCATTTATAGATATGGACATCGTGGCTCCATTTATTAAATGAGAGTATAATATCATCATATGGATGTTTTGAGGTAATTGGATATTAAATCTCAACGTTGAGTTTTTGATAGTGTCTATTGAAAACATGGCTTCTGGACAAGTCAAAATATCCAAGTTCAAAACGTGGTCATATGAGTAAATATGGTAACTTGGAGAGTTATAGGCGGTCTATGAACTCTTGGCGATTACTGATATTAATCACGAGGATACACTATCTCCAACTTGATTGTCTAGGGTATGAATGAGGAACATCTTCCTTTTCTATCTTTATTTAAGAGTTCAATTTTAGCTCTTTAGTGGAATGAGTTAAAATTAATGGATCGGACCTAAGTGAATCATTTGTTGATTGTGATTAGGTTATGTCTATTGAAGCTTAAATTTAGATAGCCCGCCAAGATCCCCAATCCACACGGACTTGCATGGATCACTTGATATATTCTACCGGACCAATTTAAGGGTCCATCTAGAATTGCATTTAATATATTAAGAATATAATTTGCACATTATTTGTGTAATGGGCTGCTCAATTATATTTATATATTAATGAATGGCATGTGAGCTTGTTTCTTTTAGTAAAAATGGGTCTGGTTCACATGTGGGCTTTTTATTTAAAGTCTAATGGATTAAATGAAATGAGAAAATTATATAAGGCCCTATTTTAGACAAGTGGGGCGGCAAGGGTTAATATATTAGCCTATATATTATTTTGTTTCATTGTTTAATTAAATAAGAATTAATTAATTTATTAATTAATTGTTTAATTAAGAAACAAATCTTTTCTGATTAGGAAATATGATTCCTAGAGTTATACTATTGGAAGTAGTATACTAAAATTAAAAGATTTGTTTGGTAAGAAAATAAATAATTAATTTTATTTATTTAATCAAATAAGAAGTCTTTTTATTTAGTCAAATAAAAGAATAAAAGATCTATGAGTTGGATTAGGGTTTGAAGTCTTAAACTAGATAGGAATTATGGTGCAATACAAACTCATTTTTGGCTTAGGTATTGCAGCAACCCTAGTCCCTTTTAGTGTAGAGATTTCGGCCACCCTAATAAAAAGAGAAAAAGAAAATTTGGCCACCTATATAAGTGGACTTATAGAATTCGGCCACTCTAGGGTTTTGAGTGTGATTCATTGATACAATTTTCTTCTTCTTCTCAATTCATAGAAAGGTTTTTATTCTACTAAAACATAAAAGAGTGAATAGATTATTCTTTGATGGTACACTAATTGCTTGTTCATCAATAAGCTTGTGTGTACAACATCGATTGAGGTTCACGCGAGTTTCGATCATAAGATTGAGAACTCAAAAGTGACCGGAATAATTTTAGTCTTCTTTTGATTGTTTTTGTGACTAACAAAGAAAAAGAAAAGTTTGTTTGTCCATTCTCAGGTTTGCAATTCAAAGAAAAGGGAGACCACGCTCCTAGGTGATCCACGTTCATGCTAGGATTGAAGATCTTGCGGATTACCATCGACGTAAGTCAATCGGATCACGTGACAAAAGGTATTCTTCTTTTGTTAGATAATATATATGTTGAATTGATTAAAGGGTTTAAGGTTCATAAAAAGGAAAAATTTTAAAAGTTACTAAATCTATTTTTAGTCTCGCTTCCGCTGCGTGTACTACGGTATTTTTCCCTACAGGTCTATGGATTAAGGTGTTGTGTGATAGGTTTATGTGTTTGGCCGTGTTTGTATTGAATCAAGCATAAAGGGAAATGGACGTGTTTAGGCAATTTGGTAGTGGTTACTACAAAGTCCTAATATCATTTCTAAAAGTCCATCTATCATGGGAATACAAATTCAACATGTTATCCACATTTATGAATGTTCTATGGCAAACAATGCAAATGAAGTATTGAGATCACAATGAAAAACATGTTCAAAGAGTGTTTAAGAGTAGAAACATAATTACCCTCAAAATTGAACGCTAAGGCACAAAATTGACGGGTAGTCTCCACTATTAATCCTAACAACCGAGTATGGAGTCTCGTCCACTTAGACACTAAGAGAAAGGGACTAATTTCACATCATGCAAAGCAATCCTAGACTGACAATACTTAGCCAAGATTCAGCAACTAACACATGCGAAAAACTCCTCAACGGCACAACTCAACACATCTCATTCAAACAATTTTGTTCAAGATGGCTCAATTCGCAAAATTTTGAAAAATTTATTCAAAAACACAAAAACTAAAAAATTTATTCAAAAAAACTAAATGACACATATGTGTCCGCACCCCCAAACCTAAACTCGATATTGTCCTCAATGTTGAAAAATTGAAGTGCATGGACAAAGAGTTCATCGGTTTGAAAATCCGGGCACAAACATACTAACACTTATATACAAATAATCAAACACATAATAAATATATAACACAACACAAAATTACAAACAAATTAACAAAAAAATACCATGTGAAGAAGGCATCTAAACATAGAGGACAATGTTTCAAGAAAACTGTCACTTTTCGAATTCGAATAACATCTGCTTTTCAATGCATATTTTCAAAGCTGCTAAATAAAACTTGCTCAAATTTTGACACAAGAATATAGACATGCAATGGAACACTTTTCAGGATGAAAACATTTCAAAATTCAATTTGCAAAAGCGTGAAAACAGATGTTGAAAATAGGTCATGTGCAAAATTTTGAAAACAGGGCACGCCTATGACCTTCGGTCGAAGAAATAGTCATAACTTTTAAACCACCGCCCAGAACTTTACGTTCTTTATATCGTTGGAATCGTATCGAAAACAAAATGAACCCTGCATGGTCGGAAAAATTTATTTCTTTACCGATTGGTACAGTTTTAAAGAAACATATCGCCTCAAAAATTCAAAACAGAGCATCTTCACAAGGTTTGAATAAAAACACAAAATTCAAAAACAAAAAAATACAAAAATAACATATATATACAATCCTAATATCTACAACTAACATGTAAACACATATTTACAATCCTAATATCCACCACTAATCACATTACAACAACCAATCCTAGTCACTATGCAAAAACAACCAATTCACACTCTTAAGCTAAGCATAGTATATCAACTTTGAAATAAAAGCTTAAAGGTAAGAGATTGGACCTTCGATTTCACATTCGTAGGATGGTGTGGCCTTGTGGTATTGTGTGTTGGTGCATGATGTGTGTTGTGGCTTCGTGTCGCGGGTTTCTTCCCGAGGTCTCTTCTCACTGGCAATTCTCCAGAATCCGCCGCGAGTTCACACTTTCTGGTTGGCGGGCCTTTTCCCGCGAACTTGAAGTCGCGGAAGCTCCTCAAGCTTCCCGCGGGTTCATCCCTTCTGTCCCGTGGGTTCTTTCCCGCTGACGTATCTCGCACAAGGTTCCCCGAGAACCCCGCGGCTTTGTTGAGCGGGAATAATCCCGCGGACTCATCTTGCGGTAGGCATTATTAGCCTATTCGCCCTTCTTCTTGATTCCATGGCTTGCACACATAAAAATAACACCGAAAACACCACAAGCATATTCTATGCAAGTAAATAAATGAGTAAGGAGTCTAAACCCCTAAACCTATCTATTTCCCTACATGTCATCATGATATGGTTAAGCATAAATGCAACATGACAAGTGAGTAGATAATGACTCTAGACTCTAAACACTAAACTAATAATTTGTTCAAAATAATTACAAATTAAAAAGTATTTAAATATAAACAAAAATGAATGTCCGTTAAGTGCATCTTTTCCTTAAAGCTTGAAGCTCCTGCACATTAACAAATATATCAAAAAGTTCATACAACACAAGCGCTCAACCACCATCAAAGATAGGTGGCTTTACCACAACATAGCCATTCTCACTTTTCTTGACCCAAAGGGGTCCATTCCTCTTGAGTCCTTCTATTTTGGCCTTGTCAATCCACAAAGATTTAACAACCAACCTTGTAGTCCTAGGACTCACATTTGTCACCCGTTGCCATTTCATATTTGCGCATTGAGATCCAATATGACCTCTAATGTGGCACTTGTAACAAATGGGACTAAAGTGAGAGATTGTACCTCTCTAATTTGTTGCGGTTTTCTTGGAGGCTTGCTTGATCTTGTCCTGCCTTGGGGCCAACCTTGGAGTAGGTCTCTTGAGGACTTCTGGTATTGGTTGCTTGTCCTTCAAGCCTCATAGAGGTGAAAGTGGAACTTGTTTGATTTTGGTTGTGGCTTTCTTCTTGGATTTGTTGAGACTTGGTTTGGTGACGAAGGCACTTGAAGTTGCTTGACCTAGGTCAAGCTTGTCTTTCAAAAATGGCATCACTTCCTTTCCCTTTGCCTTCAACTCTTGCTTAGCCTTTGTAAGCTCGGCAAGGTGGTCAAGTTCCCTTGTCTTCATGAGATCCAATGCTTCATCCCTTTGAGCCAATTCATCCTTAAGCTCTCCAATCTCCCTTAAGGATGAATCCCTTTCCTTCTCAAGTGAATTGATTTTCTTCTCTAAGTCCACATCTTGGCTTATCAATTCCTTGCTCTCTTGTGCAACCTCTACTACTTTTTTCTCGTGCTCTCCATACTCCTCCTCGAACACCCTCTCTAATATGCGCATACTTTCATCAATGCGGTCATATTTTCCCTTAGAGGATTTGAATACGAACTTAGGTTCTTCGACCTCTATCGAATTCAATTCTCCGCTCTGAAGATCGGTTAGTGCCTTTTCATCCAACTTCCCCACTTAGGTTGCTGTATTTTCTATCAGTTTTCCTAGGCCACTAATCCGTTGTTCGGTGAACGAGGGGTTGTCTTGGCTGCCCCACTAATGGTCTTGCCATCCTTGATTGTTGCTTGCTTGATGGTTACTTGCTTGATACGAAAACACGACTTGCAACTCTCCCATTGCCAGTTGTTGCTCAAAGTTTGCCTTGAGATTTTCCATTTCCCGTGACATGTTGGCCAATTGCAATCCTTAGTCTGCATTGGTCCTCTCCTTATAAGAATCATCTCTTCCTCTTCGTTGTTGGGAATTTTCACCAAACATCTCATATACGGCAAACACCTCCCTTGCAGTCTTCTCCCTCATTGCTCCCCCACAAGCATTATCAACAGTGGCTTGTGTGAGTCCCGTCAATCCGTCATAGAAACACTGTACCAGTAGGACGAAGGGGAACATATGGTGCGGGCACTATGCAAGGAGTGACTTATATCGGTCCCAAGTTTCATGGAAGGCTTTTCTTGGCTCTTCTTCAAAGGTTGCTATATTGCCCCGGATTTCTCGTGTTTTCCAAGAGGGGTAGTACCTTGAGAAGAACTTGGTCTCTACCACTTCCCAAGTAGTCAATGAACCTGCAGGTAGAGCCAATAATCACTTCTTTGCTTCATCTTTCATGCAGTACGGGAAGCATCTCATCCTCAACTGATCTTCCGTGAGCTCTCCGAGTCGGATAGTAGTAACAGCATCATAGTACTCCATCATGAATTGAAGGGAATCCTCATCCGGTTCACCTCGGAAGATAGGAAGAGTGTTGAAATGAGAACTCTTCAACTCATAGCTCCGTTGCAAATCACTCAACAGAATCGCTGACGGTTGAGCTCCCATAATCGGCAAAGCAAAGTACTTCATAAGCCTCTGAATAACGGGCACACTGGAAATGTTTTCCATATTGATCCGAATCCTGAAATAATCAAACAAACAAAAATCAAATCGAACAAGATATGATATGAACACTAAAAAAAATTAAACTACAAATAACGAAAATAAAAAATACGACTAAAACTAACAAAAGATAATACGCCTCCTAGGCAAACAATGTCCCCGGCAGCGGCGCCAAAAACTTGACACGCACGCGGTAGTTCTAAAATATATCCCGGTAATGGCGCCAATAACTTGATCGGCGCACAGAATGACCAGTTCTAATGAACTACGGTAAATGATATGGCGCGTGTGTTTTTACCCTTTCACAAGTATACGAATTGTTGGCCACGTATAGTGGTTACGAGTAAGGGTATCGTTCTCACGGAGGAGGTGTTTAGGAGGTGTTTATCTTAAGTCGGTTGTAAATATTAGTTATATATATATATATACAATATATTTACACTATTAACATGAAATAAAAGTAAAGGGGAATTGTCACAAGCAAGCTAAACTAAAATTACACTAGGATTAAACTAAGATGACAATAATTAAACTATAACTAAGTTAACATTAATCAACTAACTAACTAAACTAACAAGCTTACTAAATCAATTAACTAATTAACACTAATTAACTAAACTAAACTAATTACCAACTAAACTCATGCATGGTCATAGAAGAGTTTAGTTGTGAGATGGTAAAGGCATGGAAATGCTAGGAAATGGTTTTCATGCAACAAATCCAATTCCTAGTTGATAGTAAATCAGCTTACAAGATTGATTCTCACCAATCTAACCTAGGATAAGACACATACACAAATAACCATTCATGCATGCTATTGATGTCTCAAATAGTCTAAATCCTATTACATATCAATTAATTGGCTAATCAATTAACATGCATCTATTAAGCTCAAGCAAATAAACTCATCAACCAAAATATGAATATTATTACAATCCCACCAATATTCCCAACATAAACATGTAGTAAAAATACAACAACAATAACAACAAGCTAAAGTAAACAAAAGAGATAAAGAAGACAACCAATCTCTTGTGAAGTCTTCAAGCTAGCTAGGCTTCTCCTTATCTTTCCTAAGCTTGGAGTCAAGAGGTGTTGAGAGTGAGAGTGTGATATGTAGGGTTATTTTGTGTGAGTAGAGATTATGCTAAGCTATTTGGGTGATGTTTAGTGTGACTTTGGATATTAGGGATGTGTTTTAGGTTTAGGAAAGATGAATATATATATAGGGGAGTGTTTTGGGCGTGTAAAGAAGCTTGAGTCGGTTGTCCAAGCGAGTTCATCCACCAAGCTCACGGGTTCTTGCCCGTCGCACAAAGTCGCGGTGCGTTTCGGTGCTTTTCCCACGAGCTTGAACCTTCTTGACTGCGAGCACTTTCCCGCTGCATGAAACCGCCGTCTTCCGGTGAGTTTGTACGTTCTGGAATGCGGGAAAGAAGGCGCTTGAGTTGACCTTGAAGCTTGGTGGCCATGGAGGTTTGGCTTCTTGGAGGAGAAGAAGCACTTGTGCATGGAAGGCCCAAAATGGGTCCATTGTGACCGGAGAGAGCTTGGGCGGCGATCTAGGTGGAGTTTGCCCGGAAAAACCATCGAAAATGGGCCGAAAACGAGTTGGAAAAGTTTGGGTCATGACCGGGTATGAACCGGGTCGGACCTGGTTCACGGGTCGTCGGGTCGCCCCAGCTGGAGGTTAGGGACGATGACGTCATCGATGTGTCATGCTGACGCCAGGCGGTCCAAAACGGTGCCGTTTTGCACATGACGTGGCAACTGACGCTGTGCTTTGCACGGTAAATTACAATCTGGTCCCTTAACTCTTCCCTATTCACAGAATCTTCAATCTTCTTCAAAATATTACATGTTTGCCCTTATTTCTCCAAAATGACCAAAATGCCCCTGAATTCCTATATTTTCCTGAAACACTTATTTAAACCATTAAAATCCCTATTTTACCCAATAAATGAATACAAAAGATAGGAAATGGGAGCACTAAATGTGAACATTTGCAGCGCCATCACAAGCCTTCTCCCACGGACCCGATCCTGCTACAGTATGTGGTCTAGGAGCGTGGAGAGAAGCTCAAATCCTATGTCGAACGCTTCCACAAGGACGTCATTCAGATGGGGGTGTTCACCGAGAAGGAGACCCTCACCAATTTCTGGAAAAACCTCTGGGTCGGGAAACTATGGGGCTCCTTCAGCAAAGACAAACCTGAAACATATCAGGAGGCGTACAGCTGAGCTTTGGAGTAGGTGCAGGTAGATGAGCAGTACCGTATCAAAATAGAGCATGACGAGTCACGCTCGAGCAAGCGACACAAGGAGGACAACAATCAGAAAAAGGAGAAGGAACCTGTTCCCAAGTTCAGGAACAATCCCCCGAATCGGTCCACTTACCGCTTGCCTTCGCTCCCCCCCCTGACAGGGCGCGCCCCTTCAAAAGGATATCCCCACCAAGGAAGATCCGACGGACCCCATCCCCAGTGAGAGAGGTCGCCAGAATAACCCAATCGAAGGAGGAAGAATACACCAACTACATCCCCGTCAATGCCCCAAGGGAAACGATCTACCTAGCAATTCGAGACAAGGGACTTTTGAAGAAGCCCAACCCCATGAAGCTCCCGGCAGATAGGAGAAACAAGTATAAGTATTGTGACTTCCGCCAGGACATAGGTCACAACACATCGGAATGCTACAGCCTCTGTAATCAAATCGAAGGCTTGGTGAGAGGCGGGCAACTGGTAGAATTTCTCCAACAAGTGAGGGACGGAATCAAAATGGGGAAGTAGGTCCAGAAGGAGATGAAGGAACCAGAGGAAAGGAGGAAAGACCAAGGAAGAGACTGTTAGGATTATGCTCAATAGCAAGAGTGTAATGTTGTAATTAACAATCTTTTTCATATTAATAAAGTGATTTCTGGTTTAACAAATCGTATAGCATTTATAGTTTAATATTATAATTGTCAAAGTAAATAATCATAAGGTCTAAAGACTATGAGAAAAGAAGAATTGTTCGTACATCTGGATATGTATATGGTAGACACAATTCTTTAGTTAGTCTTGAATAAAGTTCACAACTTAAGTTAAAGGTTGGGCACCTTTATCTTGTTAAAGTTGTAGAATTCGTTTGCTAGCATTTGAGTGGGATCAAATGAGATATGATGAGTCTAAAATCATCGGAGTGTCTTCGAGCAAAAGGATCTAGTGCACTGGGTGCATTGAACTGGATCACAATGAAAAAACTTTATCTAGAACCGTCAATAGATAATAGTCTTTTCATTGTCAGGACAATCAGAGAGTCTATCTTAATCCTGAGATAAATAATGGACTTATGGTTGCAAATGATATCATTTGAGTTATCAATGAGTACGATTATATCACATAGTCTATCCTCGATAGTTTGGTGATATTCATTTGTTAATCGATAGAGGACTTCATTTATAGATATGGACATCGTGGCTCCATTTATTAAATGTGAGTATAATATCATCATATGGATGTTTTGAGGTAATTGGATATTAAATCTCAACGTTGAGTTTTCGATAGTGTCTATTGAAAACATGGCTTCTGGATAAGTCAAAATATCCAAGTTCAAAACGTGGTCATATGAGTAAATATGGTAACTTGGAGAGTTATAGGCGGTCTATGAACTCTTGGCGATTACTGATATTAATCACGAGGATACACTATCTCCAACATGATTGTCTAGGGTATGAATGAGGAACATCTTCCTTTTCTATCTTTATTTAAGAGTTCAGTTTTAGCTCTTTAGTGGAATGAGTTAAAATTAATGGATCGGACCAAAGTGAATCATTTGTTGATTGTGATTAGGTTATGTCTATTGAAGCTTAAATTTAGATGGCCCGCCAAGATCCCCAATCCACACGGACTTGCATGGATCACTTGATATATTCTACCGGACCAATTTATGGGTCCATTTAGAATTGCATTTAATATATTAAGAATATAATTTGCACATTATTTATTTAATGGGCTGCTCAATTATATTAATATATTAATGAAAGACATGTGGGCTTGTTTCTTTTAGTAAGAATGGGTCTGGTTCACATGTGGGCTTTTTATTTAAAGTCCAATGGATTAAATGAAATAAGAAAATAATATTTGGCCCAATTATTTTATATGGGGCGGCAAGGTTAAATTTTTAACCTAAGATATTATTTTGTTTTCATTGTTTTAATTAAATAAGAATTAATTAATTTATTAATTAATTGTTTAATTAAGAAACAAATCTTTTCTGATTAGGAAATATGATTCCTAGTGTTATACTATTGTTGGTAGTATACTAAAAGTAAAAGACTTATTTGGTAAGAAAATAAATAATTAATTTTATTTATTTAATCAAATAAGAAGTCTTTTATATTTAGTCAAATAAAGGAATAAAAGATTTATGAATTCAATTAGGGTTTAAAGTCTTAAACTAAATAGGAAATAGGGTGCAATACAAACTCTTTTGGGCTTGAGAATTGCGGCAACCCTAGTCCCTTTTAGGTTGTGATTTTCGGCCACCCTAAGTGAAAGAAGAGAAGAAAATTTGGCCACCTATATAAGTGCTCTTATAGATTTCGGCCACCACAAGGGTTCTTGATACAAATTTCTTCTTCTTCTCAATTCATAGATAGATTATTTTATTCTTCTAAAAACATAAAAGAGTGTTAGATTATTCTTTGATGGTATACTATTTGCTTAATCATCAATAAGCTTGTGTATACAACATCGATCTAGGTTCACGCGAGTTTCGATCTTTAGATTGAGAACTCAAAAGTGACCGGAATAATCTAGGTATTCTTTTGATTGTTTTTGTGACTAACAAAGAAAAGAGAAGTTTGTTTTGTCCATTCACAGATTTGCAATTCAAAGAAAAAGGGAGACCACGCTCTTAGGTGATCCACGTTCGTGCTAGGATTGAAGATCTTGCGGATTACCATCGACGTAAGTCAATCGGATCACACGACAAAAGGTATTCTACTTTTGTTAGTTTATATATATGTTTAATTAATTTAAAGGGTTAAGGTTCATCAAAGGAAAAATTTTAAAAGTTACTAAAACGATTTTTAGTCTCGCTTCCGCTGCGTGTACTACGGTATTTTTCCCTACAATTGGTATCAGAGCCAGGTTGAACCCTTTTTAATTAATTAACATATATATACGTGGATCTATTTCTTTTTATTGTGATTATGCATGTTTATAAAGAGATGGCACTCTAGGTATTCGCATATATAATTACATGTGATGTATGGATTTATATATGTTTTATGTGGATTGTTTTTGCTCAATTTTAGTCCTAGATTTTCAATGTAATTTTTGTTTCAGAGTTGTAACAAGAAGGGTGGTCTATTATCGCCATAATTCCTTCTTGGTAGTTGCTAGGTTTTTTTTTTTTTTTTTTTTTAAATATAAGTGCAGTATTTTTTTTATCACTGCTGCAGTTTTTTTTATTTTTATTATGTGCAGTTTTTTATGTGTAAAAAGTACTGCAGTGATTAAAAAAAAAAATAAAAAAAAATATATATATATATATATATATATATATATATATATACTGCAGTATTTTATTTGTTTAAATACTGCCATAATATATTTAGTTGTTGAAGATTCGAAGACACGAAGCAAAACGAAGCAACCGGAACCGAGAACCAGCACCGTGCGCACCCTAGGAGTTGATTGGGCTGCGCATGGCAAGCCCATTACAAGGTGGGCTGCGCATGGCAGCCTTGGAGGCCTTATGGGCTGCGCATGGCAGCCCCTTTGTGGGGTTGTGGGTTGTGCACGCCCATGGGGTTTTGGGCCGAAGGATGAGCGTATGTTTGATGGGCCACCTGAAGATCTTGTATTCTTGACAATTGTAATTTACTTGTTTTTCTAGGATGGGCCAAAATTGTTGCTATTTAATTTTTGTTTAAATATTACAATATTTGTTATTGTATGATAACATGACATATAGAATAGGAGTGCCACTCATATATCTCTTTTGGTATGAACATGCATTGAATGATTTAGGTATCTAAATTGGCATCTAGATAACTTGGTAAATCATTCTATGGGATTTAATCACACGCCTTAAGTAATTGAGTGGGAGAAGGTGTTTTTTGTAACACCTATGGTCTCCAAGATTAGTTGAGCTTAATTATTTATTGGTAATCCCCCCAAGGGGCGTCCATGAATGGAATTTAGCAACATACTTCCTTACAAGGATAGACTAGACAATGGACTCAAACGAGATCTACTCCCCAAGGAGGGATTTTCGTGAGAGAAAATTGAGGGTCGATATCTTGGTAACACACTCAATGTAATTTTATTGATATCCTCCCAAGAGTTCTTGTCAGTAAAATTGCAAGGCTAAAATTGAAAACGCTGGTTGTTATGTTAACAATTAGGTGGGACCTAGTCTAACTAGTAAATGGTGCGAACCCCCAAAGGAGGCGTAACATTTATGGGTGTTGGATCACCGTTGAATTTTATGATTGAGTTATTTATTTAATTCAAGATAAATATTTAAAAGTGCTTTATCATGATTATTTACTTATATATGTTTTGTTTTATTCAGAAATCATGACCCCATCACTTATAAACATCCTGAAAGACAACACTTTAACTGGAGATAATTATGTCACATGGAAAAGGAAAATTGGGTTGTTGCTGCAAAGTGAAAAACATAAGTTTGTTCTAACTACTCCTAAACCACCTGCTCCTAATAATGAATCTAGCATAATGTGTAGAGATGAGTATGAGCAGTGGAAGACTTCAGATGATATGGCAAAATGTTACATTATGGCCACTATCTCCGACGTGTTGCAACAGCAGCATGAAGGAATGGAGTCCGCTGCTGATATTATGATGTCTCTAGAGGAAATGTTTGCTATGAAGTCTAGGACGACTAAGAGAGAGGCAGTGATTGCTTTTATGAATCTTAGGATGAAACCTGGACAGGCTGTGAAAGATCACATGATGAAAGTCATAGCACATCTTGAAAGTCCTAGAGGCGTGTTTATCAATATAAAGCTAGAGGGGGGGTGAATAGATTTTATCTAATTGTTACCCAATTTTCGCATACAAGTCAATTTTACGAAAATGCCCCTACTAGTCAAAAAATACATACAAGTGTAATATAGTGCGGAATTTAAATGACACTTGATGTATACGTGGAAAACCCAACCACTGGGAAAAACCACGGGCTGTTAAGTGCGCCACACTCGGACCTCGAAATCCACTATATGAAAAGACGGTTACACCCTCAAGTGATTCTCGGACTCTCACCCTAGATAACCTCAGGCTATGGACACTACCAATCGCCACTCTTGGTTCAATCCCTAGTGATATCCCCTGATACACTACTCTTGGCGTGAGCACCCTCTAATCTACCACGCGGGCCTTTTACAGCGGCTCTACTCCAATTTGCTTGCGTTCTAAGCAACCTAATCCCGGATGCTACACACAAGACTTACTTTCTCTTTGAAGAGAATACAACCCTATGTGAATATATATGAATATTCAATAAATGCAATAAGAGCTAGGGTACTCTAAATGCTTATCTAGGATGATGATATATTCAATTTAAATCAACCCTAGATATCAATTGCTAAATGACATGTCAAATAGCATAGATGATCATAGATTATAAAAACCTAGATATCTATCAAAAACAACACTCAATCAATTCATCACAAATAATCTCTTTTCTTGTATTTAACATATGATCTAAAACATACAAGTAATTTAAAAGAGATGGCTTGGTATTTAAAATACTACAATAAGATGAAATTAATCAAAATCTTACCAAGCAAGTTGTGATGATGCAAACCCATACATGGATGCACTCTATATAGACATAGGAGATGCAATATGAAACTTGATGCAAAAGGGGTTTGATTTGAGTGGTTAAAGATGAGTTCTTGATTTGATTTTCTCTCAAAATCTATCTTTGAAGATTAGGGTTCTTAAGAGTCAAAGAACTGATTCAGATAATGAGAAAGTGTGATATTTATAGACATCAAGAACAGGGCAAGTGAAAAGACAATTCTGCCCCTGAAACGCACCGTTCGGCGGTTTCAATCGGCGGCCAGGCCGCCGATTACGACCGCCGAATTGAGCTCGTGAAGAACAGAGCATTAACGGCGGTTTCATTCGGCGGTTTCGTGACCGCCGATCCAACCGCCGAATCAAACCCGAGAGATTAAAATCGATCAGGTATGAACGGCGGTTTCGAACGGCGGTCGAGACCGCCGATCTTGACCGCATAAGTGCTTCAGACCAATCTGGACTGAAACGGCGGTTTCATTCGGCGGCCAGGCCACCGATAATAACCGCCGATCACCAACAATGGTGAAAACCAAGGAGAAACCAAGGGCATTCTCCATAGGCGGTCTTCGCGCGAAACCAAGCACTAATTAGTGCAAGCGCGGACGTTTTCGAACAATGTCGGGAAACGAATTATAAGGCACATATACACACAACAAGATATATCAACCAAAGTGCTAGTGTGTAAAGTGACATGTGAAGAGATGCACATAAAAATAAGCAAGTATGCAATCATAGCAAGAATGCTAAGTGAGTGTGTGCTACTAAATCTCTTCAAAGAAAAACAAGCACAAGAGATTATACCTTTGGCGTGCTTGTATCTTGAGGTCATGGAAGGGTCTTTGATCTTCAACACTAAACACTTAGACTACCCTTACATTCAAAACCCCAACATGTGGTTTGACCACGAAATAAGCCAATCAACAAAACGGGAATCCTTACAATCTCCCCCTTTGGCTATTTCGTGACAAAACCACCACTCACATTGATTCCTCACAACTTAATAGAAACTACGGGTCTACAATGATTTTCTACTTTACAAAGAGATAAGATAAATGGTCTTGAAGTCTTCAATCTCAAGTAGAACAATCAATCCCTGAAAACACAGTTTCTATACTTTCCAATATAAGAAAAGGTGAGATGAATCAAGTGAGATAAAACAAGCATTTGCATTTAAGAATTTGAGTACAACATCATGCAATGTATGAATGTGCAAATGCTCCCCCTCAAAGGGTTACTCCCCCTCAATTAGTATTCTCCCCAACATGCACAATTGCTACTACAATTTGCAACTCCCCTTACCACACCATACTCCCCCTTTTTGTCATGATATAGACAAGGGAGTAGTCCCCAACCGGGTCACTCAAGGCAAAGAGAGATAGTAGCATTCTAGTATATGCATAATCAATATAAGTCACTTTATGCAATCTCAATTTATTGGAGAGAAACAAGGAGATTTATTTAAATAAAATGTGTGAATCAAAAAATTGCTTTGCATACAAGACATGTAGCATTTAAGTCCAAAATATCATGGTATTTGGCAAAGCAAATGACAAAGGTTTTCAATATGAATTCAAACCAATTTCACCAATGTCAAGAGAGAAGCAAGGATATAGGTTTTCATTGATTTCAATTAAAGAACAACTATATCCAACTTTATAAGCTAAACATGTCATGAGCGACTTTGCACCCTACTTGATTTTTCCGGATAAGATATCCGTATGATAGTAGACATGTTCAACCAATAAAGAAAGAGAGACATTTGGATTGTAAAATCCTTGAATGGATACAAGATCATTTTTCATTTGAGTCTCATAAGCTTTTTCACACATTATTTGCAGTTAAGAAAAGCAATCATCAAAACATGCTTTTTAAGATTATGCTTTGGATACAATATTGAGATGAGTATGATGTATGTTTGAGAAGTTGTATTGTGCTAGCATATTAGGTTTTGTGCTTAATATTGATTAGCTAAACTAATTGACATGTCATTTAGTTTTGATATCTAGGATTGTTCTTAATTGCATATTAATCATCTTAGATAAGCATATAGGGTTTCCCTTGCTCTATGTTGCATTTTGAATATTCACATATATTCACTTAGGGTTGTATTCTCTTCTAGAGAAAGTAAGTCTTGTGTGTAGCAACCAGGATTAGGTTGCTTAGATCGCAAGCAAATAGGACTAGGTTCACTCATACCGGGATTAGGTAGGTGTGTGATTACTTCCGGGATTAGGTTGTAATCGTTTGCACATTTAGTGGATTCGAGGTTCGAGTGTGGCTTACTTACATAGCCCGTGGTTTTTCCCGTGAGGGTTTCCACGTAAAAACCAAGTGTTGTTTTAATTTCCGCACCATATTACACTTGCTTGTTTACATTATCTTCAGGGCATTTTCGTAATTTTGACTAACACGAAAAATTAGGTAAAAAGCCTAAAATCTATTCACCCCCCTCTCTAGAAAGCTTTATACACACCGTGCTTTAATTTGTTTCAATTGGTATCAGAGCAGGTTCCTAGACATACATAGGTGATCCTTGCTTATTTTGGTGTGTTTTGCATTTTGTGTGATTTTTGATCATTCATACATTTGCATTCATTTCATTCATTCATAAACACTATGAGTGGAAACGGTGGAAATGGTGGTGGCCACGAAGGAGCTTCTAGCACAAGGCCTCCACTTCTTACCGGATTGAACTATTCCCAATGGAAAGGGAAGATGGAATCCTACATATGCCAAATTCATGACCGTGCATGGATGGCGGTGGAAGACGGATATGATCTCCCTATGATGACTCCCGCGGGTGGAGGACAAGATGTTTTAAAGCCTAAGGCGCAATGGAACGCGCAAGAGTTTGAGGCTTCTAAGTGGAATAGGAAGGATATGCATGCCATTATGTGTGCTATGGATGAGAATCAGTACAAGCTTATTCAGAATACTCAGATTGCCAAAGTGGCATGGGACATCCTTCAAGTTGCACATGAGGGAATCGAGGTGGTGAAGGAGTCCAAGCTTCAAGTCCTCCAAACTCAGTTTGAGCTACTTATGATGGGAGAGGATGAATGCTTTAATGACTTTGAAATCAAATTGATGGACATTGTAAATCAAGGCCATCAACTCGGAGGCCCGTATTCGGATAGGAGAGTCAAGCAAAAAATTATGAGATCTCTCCCCGATAGGTTTGAATCCAAGGTGACGGCCATAGAAGAAAATAGTGGCTACATGGATATGAAGCCAAGTGAGGTCATTGGGCGTCTCCTTGCATATGAGTCTAGGAAGGCTCCTAGCACCACTACTCCTCCTAAGAAGTCTAAAGGAATAGCTTTGAAAGCATCTAAGGATGCAAAGGAGGCAAAGCATGAATCGGATGAAGACCTTGCCTTATTTGTGAAAAGGTTCAACAAGGTTATGGGGTTCAAGAAGAAGAAGGGATTTGGGTCAAGAGGACAAGATTTGAAGAAAAAGAGTTCCTTCAAGAAGTTTGAGCCTAGACAAGAGAGGACCGAAAGGAAAGGGGTCCGATGCTTTGAATGTGGTGGGATTGGTCACTTTGCCCCCGAATGTGCTAATCACAATGAAAAGAAGAAGAGCAAAGTGATGGCCGCCACTTGGAGTGGGAGTAGTGATGACTCCAATGAGGAAGATGAGTCTTCAAGTGAAGAAGAGCTCATGGCTAACCTCCTAGCTTTTGTCTCCTCACATAAGAGCAAAAGTGGTAGTGAGAAAGAGGAAATGAGTCAAGAGGAAAATGACTCAAGTGAAGTAGAAAGTGACTCCTCTTCTAGTTCCAAAAAGAAATTTGTGGAGCAAAAGGTGCTTGCTAAATACCATGCCGAGTTCAATGATTTAGCACTTAAAAGCACAAGAAAGATTGAGAGGTTGAGAGAAGAAAACCTTGAACTTTCGGCTCACAATGACCACTTAAGTGAACAAGTGGAAAGATTGAAGAGGAGAGAGGATAAGTTAATTGAGGAGTTAGACTTATCCAAGAGAAGTGAAGAAGGCTTGAAGAGGGAACTTGTAGAAGTTAAAGGGTCCTTAGCTAGGATAGATTCTAGCACCAAGAAGCTTGATCATTTACTTGGTGTTGGAAAGAGTCCAAGTGACAAGAGAGGTCTTGGGTATGATGATGGCAAGAAAATCTCAACCTCTAACAAGACCGTGTTTGTCAAGAGCTTGAAGAACGAAGAAACTTCATTTGTGCAACCTCCTAGGAAGAAGTTAGAAGTAGGACAATGTTCTAATGCTTAAGTGAAAATGGGGCCAAGAAGGAAATCTCAAGCTCAACCCCTAGGGTCCCTCAAGCCAACACTCCTCCAAAATTGGCTCACAAAGGAAAGAGACCAATCATGCAACCTCAAGCTTGGAAGCAACCTAGAACGGTTCAACAACGAAGATGGATTGAACCCACTTATCCACAAAGACATGGACAAGCTCTCGTACGTGCACAAAGGCAAGGTATGATTCCTTATTTCATCCCTATTTGTCACTTTTGTGGTTGTGATGGTCATATTAGACCAAATTGCTTTCAATATATTAAAATGTGTAGAAAACAAAGCATGATTGAAAAGAGAAAGAATAGAGCCAAGAGGCATGTTTCTAGGAATGAAAATATTGATTTGCATGATCCTAGAAATAGTAGAGCACATGTACCAAAGACCACAAGGAAAGCTAAAATTGTTGCTAAGTGGATTAGAAAGAATGAAAATGTTTGCCATGTTGCACAAATAGCCTTGAAGGCAAATTCTTCTAATTTTTGGTACTTGGATAGTGGGTGCTCTAGGCACATGACGGGAAACAAGAGTTTCTTCGAGACTCTTGTTATGGAGGAAGGTGGAAATGTCACTTTTGGTGATGGATCCAAAAGAAATGTTAAAGGGAAAGGAACCATTTCCGTTCCCGGATTACCCTCCTTATCCAATGCTTTATTTGTTGATGGCTTGAAAGCCAATTTAATAAGCATTTCACATCTTAGTGATGAAGGATATTATGTCTTGTGTTCTAAAGATTTTTGCTCAATCCTAAAACCCGATGGACAAACCTTGTTGAAGGGCATGAGATCTAGCGACAATTGTTATTGTCTTTGTTGACGGTGATTTTTGGATTGCCACGCACTCACAATTATATCAATTTAATATAAAACAAGAAAATTAAGAACGCATGCAAAAGACAGATTTTACGTGGAAAACCCTTGAACGGGAAAAAACCACAGCGCCCCTGAGGGCAGAAAAATAATACTAGGTTTTCGTTGTCTTATTACACGCTTAGATCTCTCTTACAGTTGCTTACTTTTTTCTCTCTTTTCTCTCTCTTTTCTGAACCCCCTTCTCGAGGGATAGGTGGTTCTATTTATACATGATATTTAGGGTTTTTCCCTTGATTTTAATCCTACTCGTAGTAGGATCTCCTTTCAGATTCGTACTGGGAATCCCACATTGTTACGGATACAGATAGGTCTTCACCTTTTCCTCCCTTGATTCCTTGTTGTTTATGGGTTTTCTAAAGTGTAGGGTTTATTTCCGTGTTTCTGCCGAGTCGGTTTAGGCCCAATATGCTGGTGCAGCGAGTACATTTATTTCTGGGTTTCATTTCTTCGGCGACCATATATCTAGATTTGGCGAGTACATATCCAGTTTCGGCGAGCGTGTTTCTGACTTTTTTGGTTTCGAGGTATTTTGACATTGACTTGTCACATTTCCTTTATTGACCCGGTCAATGAGTGACGTGGCAATCTTTATTGACTCTTTTTGATGACGTGTCGGGTTGGCGAATTTATGCATACAACAATACCCCCATAAATACTCCGAGCTGGGCGAATGATTTGTTCTTCTTACTTCGTTTGTCTCTGCGAGTAGTATTTATTTTTATACTTAAAAGGTTTCGATGCATTTTGTAATACCTCCTTCTTTCCTTTTTGTCACGCGCTGCATTGATTAATTGATTCTTCTGGTGCAAGCTTTCAACTTGGTCCACATAATTGTTGACGCACCTATTTACCTGACGGACGAAGAGACATTTTGACCGCTTGGCTTTCCCCGAGATGCCACGTGTCTGTTTTCTGATGGTGGCTATTACGGCTGGTCACTGTGGCTGTCATTCTCATTAATTGCATATCTTTTTACTTGATTTTCTTTTTTGAATTTCGAAACTCCCTCTTTTTAAGGCCCGATCGTTTCTTTTCTCCATTTCATTCTTTCCATTTTATTTCTCCACTGGTTTTCTCAGAGCAAAAAAGAACAGTTTGATTCTTCGTTTTTATCTACCTTGTTCCTTCGAGTGCTTGCTACAGTCCTTTCCCTGTGTTTTCTATTTATCAGACGGTTCACCGGAATCGATTATTCCTGCCTCTCTACGAATCTTCGGCGAATCTAGGGTTTTCTGGTGAGTTCCCATGGACCCTTCTTTACGCTCTTCTATTTATGTTCGTAATTTGTAATTTTGTTCGTAACTGCGGACAAAATTGAATCTCTAATTCGTAATTTTTATCTAGATTCTCTGGTCCCAATTTCTGTTTATGTTCCGTCTTCTGGAGATGTTTTTATCCCTAACATCTCTCCTTCATCTTCTAACAGCGGTTCTCCAACAATGCCGAAATCTTCTAGACCAACAAGCAGTAGACGACGCGCTTCTAGGGTTCCACGTGAATCTCTTCTGGATGCGCAGACGATTGTCGACTCCGATGTTGAAGACCATCAGAGGGATAGGCTACGCTTCTCGCCAAACCATCCGTGTTCTTTTGATACGGAGGTAAACGTGGTCGGCGAGGTTGAGCTTTGTAAATACAAGAGTCGTTTTGACCTGCCAGACTCAGTGAATCTCATTTTACCTGGCGACCGGGCTGTGTGGAATCCTCCCGAAAATGCAGTCGCTATTTACGGGGCCATGCTTAGCTGTGGGGTGACTCTCCCTCTTCAGCCTTTCATCGCCAGATTTCTTGCGGAGGCTCAAATTGCGCCGGCACAGCTCGCTCCAAATAGCTACAGAATATTGATGTGCCTGTGCCTCATGTGGAAGTTGAAGAGTTACGGGCCCCCTATTCCCCGTGAAATCCGTCATTTTTACACACTAAGGCAGGCGGGCCATGGTGGTACGTATTTCCTTATCTCTTCGCCCGTGGAGAGCTGGATTCCTGAGGGTGTGGCGAACCCCGGTCAAGTAGAAATCTCCGGTGATGAGAAGAAAAAGGGGTTCATCTGGGGTTTTCCTACTTCGAACAAGAGGTGGAAGAACATCTAGTTTTTCGTTGATGGCGAGTGGGGTCGTGATTTGCCTGCCAGTAGTCGCCACAATTTCTTGGCGAAGAAGGTTCCCAGGCACTTCACATCGCCTGAAGCTTGGTTGAAGGCGACCCCTGTTTTACTGAATAGAGAGGTTTCTCACCTCGCCGCAGTAGCTGTCCTCCCTTTGAGAGAAAGGGATAGGTCCTTCCTCTTGGATGAGGAAAAAATGATTTCCGAGGGGATTTTCACACGCCTACATGCAAGGCTTCCTCGCTGTAAGCCTTTGTCCACTCCTTCTTTGTTTTACTATCTTATTCTGTTAGTTGATACTTTGTTTATTTTTCTTGCAGTGTGCGATTTTGACACAGTTTGCGATCAACACGCCCTGGCAGTAAAGAATTCTGAGGCAACCAGTAGAAGACATGCTGCTGGTTTGGCCAAGGAAGGACTTGCTAGTCCGGATGGCGGCGATCCCTCCGATGGCGAGGAAGTTGGTGATATTCCTGAGGGTGGGGTCGAATCGGAACAACCCCCTGTGTACACAGAGGCTGCTGTGAACATTCCTGCTGCGAATACCTCTGCTGCGACCACTCCTGCAGCTACCTCCAGCCGCAAGGGAAAAGAAAAAGTTGGAGTTTCAGGGCCAGTCCGTGATACTCCTATTTTTGATGCGGATGTCCCTGAAATTCCTCTGGATCCTGCGAATGATCTAACTCCTAGGACTGGTAGAGAAAAACGCCCGGCTGAGGATACCCCTGACCATACTACTCGACCTTTGAAGCGGGCATCAAGAGTCGTGCAGTATGTCGTTTCTTCTGACGAGGAGGGTGCTGATGGACCTGTGTTCACCGGAATTCCTTCTACTCATCCAACTGTGCCTGAAGCCCCCGCTGAAGGGATGAGTGAGGTAGCGTCTCCACCTCCTGAAAGAGTTGGTGAATTGAATGTTCCTGCTTTCTCTCCAACTGGTGCAGCTTCTCCTCCAGCGACTGTAGATGAGCCGAACGTGTCATCTGCTGATCAGTCTGGGCCATCTGGTCAGCCGGGGCCAGCTGATAGGTCGGGGCCATCGAAGCAAACTGGGGCTTCTGCGTCAGGTTCGGGTATTGCCCGTGAAGTTCCTCCCGTGGATCCAACCGGAGTTGGTGAGGGAGAGGGGTGTGTGTCCCTTTCAGATTTCACGGCTGCAGAGATCTGCTCACATATAATGAACAACAATGTTTATATTGATGAGGGTTGGGAGCACATGAAGAGTAGATCCTGCAACAAGAAGATGGAATTTTTCTTTGATTGTCAGTCCCTGGTGAGTCTCTTGCGATATTCGTGTTTTTGCGTTTTTCATTCGTATGTTTCCTGACTTGACTGTTTTTCTTTTTTAGATGATGTCTGAGTTAACCGACGCTTACAGGCGAGGGAATTTCCTTTCGAGGGATGTGAAACGCCTACGGGAACAGACTTCTATTTTGGCCGCTGAGAAACTCTCTGCTGAGGAAATCCATACTCAGCATCTCGCTCAGATGAGGGAATCTGCGGATGGCTATCTTTCAGCTCAACTTGTCGCTGAAGATAAATTAGCTGCTGCTGAGGAAGAGATTCGTTTGCTGCGAGAGCAACTCTCCGCTAATCAAGAATCACTCGCAGCACGTTTTGAGGCTGAGCAACTGGCTGAGGAGGCAAAGGAGAAAGCTGAGCGTGAAGCCTTGGACTTGCACAACCAGTTGTCCTCGCATGAAGTTATTCTGAACGATCTCAAGGCTGTGCTGGAGGTTGAATCGGTTGATCATTTCAAGAGATCCCCTGCCTATGATGCGCTTTTATTGCGTGAATTTGAAAAAGGCATGAGGCAGGCGAAGAAATTCTTCGCCATGAAGGATCACTCCAATGAGAAAGCTCTGGGGCATTTCGACCGGTCTTTTCAACAGCATATGGCCAGCGGAGTGGACTCGATTAAAGAGCAGATAAAACGTTGGAAAGCCCACTGTCGCTATAACATGACTGAACCTCACCCTATGCATTTAGAAATCCCCAGCAAGCGTACCTTCAATACTTATTATTCGGGTCGGAAGGGCAGCTTTTCTAGTTCTGGTGCTGAGCCTGACTTGGGTCCTGTTGCTGGAAGGGATTATGAGCGTTTTATGCCAGAAGGGGATGAGGAAGTTGCCTGGCCTTCAGACGAGGAGATCGAAGATGAGGAAGATAGCGAGGGCCCTCCTGCAGCTAGTTGACTTTTTGTATTTCCATTCTTAATTCTTTAATTGTAAATAACTTTATTTATAAGAAGTTATAGACTTTTTCTTTGTTCAGCTGCTTTTACTGAATTTTCGACTTACTCAGTATTTCACCAAGTTTTTAGCATATTTTGTATTCAGCTGCCATTGCTGGATTTTGGCGTACTTAGCGTTTCACTAAGTTTTTAACTTATTTTGTATTCAGCTGCCATTGCTGGATTTTGGCGTACTTAGCGTTTCACTAAGTTTTTAACTTATTTTGTATTCAGCTGCCATTGCTGGATTTTGGCGTACTTAGCGTTTCACTAAGTTTTTAACTTATTTTGTATTCAGCTGCCATTGCTGGATTTTGGCGTACTTAGTGTTTGTCAGGACGTATCCGACCATACACCAAGTTTTTAACATGTTTTTATTTATTCAGCTGCCATTGCTGAGTTCTGGCGTACTTGGTACTTATTCATGGCGTATTTGCCCACACCAAGTTTTTCTCCGGAGATCTTATTCTCCTTGTGGGGGCGATCCCTAATTTCTGTAGCTTGGGCTATGGCGACTAGGTCGCTTTTGGCTTGCTTTTAATTTCGTTGAGTTGTCACTTATTCTCACTGCTGCGAGTACGAAACTCGTCTTTACGCAATGGTATTGACATATGTCGGTGAGTGTCCTTTTGTAATTGGCGAGTCAAGTCGCGATTTCTCAGTAATAAATTACTCTTTATTTGGATAATTCCTGCAACTTTGTTAACATAATCACAAAGAAAAGAAAACAAATACTAAAACGAAAACTGTTCTAAGAAAAAATAAAAGGTTCACACCAATTCTAAATTTGACCCCCAAGTTATGGATAATATATCTTCAAGTACTGCGCATTGCATGGACGGGGTAGTTCGCCAAAACCTTCTCGAGTGATGCGATATGCCCCGTGGCCAGCTATGCCTGTAATCTGATAAGGCCCCTCCCATTTGTCTGCGAGTGACCTTGCAGCTTTGTCTTTTGTTCCTTGGTTCACCCTTTTCAGCACTAAGTCGCCCAGCGAGAACCTTCTTTCACGCACATGTGAGTTGTAATATCTGGCTACCCTATGTTGGTACGCAGTATTCCTTATTTGCGCGCGCTCTCTTCTTTCCTCTAACTCATCTAGGCCGCACTTTAGCATATCAATGTTGATTTCTGGCTGAAAAAGTTGCACCCTCGGCGAAGAGAAAGATGTTTCCACGGGAATGACAGCTTCAGCTCCATATGCCATGGAATATGGGGTCTCGCCTGTTGAACTCCTTTCTGTGGTTCGGTATGCCCAAAGTACCTGTGGTAATTCGTCTGCCCAGCTGCCCTTTTTAACTGCCAATTTAGCCTTCAGGTTATGTTTTATGATTTTGTTTACTGCTTCAGTCTGGCTATTCGTCTGTGGGTTTGCTGGAGAGGCATAGTAGTTGTTGATGCCGTACTTATCACATAGCTCCCTGAATTTTCTCCCGTCGAATTGGGTCCCATTGTCCGTGATGATGGTGTTTGGTATCCCGAATCTGTAAAGGATATTTTTCTTCACAAAGCTTACAGTGTTTGCTTCAGTTATGTGTACCAATGGCTCGGCTTCTACCCATTTTGTAAAATAATCCACAGCTACTATGGCATGTTTTGCTCCTCCAGTTGCTGTTGGCATTGGGCCGATCAAGTCAATTCCCCACATGGCGAACAGCCAAGGCGAGGTAATACTTTGCAAGAGTTCAGGTGGCTGTCGGATGTTATTAGCAATTTTCTGACAAGCCTCACATCTCGCTGCCACCCTTTTGGAGTCGGCGAACAGTGTTGGCCAGTAAAAACCCTGCCTTAATGTTTTGTGGGCTAGACTGGCGCCCCCAGCGTGGTTCCCACAATTTCCACTATGTATGCTTCTAAGGATACCTTCTGCTTCTTCAGGCCCAACACATCTCTGCAGTGCCCTCGAGTATCCCCTTTTGTATAGTTCTCCATTGAGTACTGAGTATCTTGTAGCTCTGTACTTCAGCCGCTTTGCTTCTAACGGGTCACTTGGGAGTACATCATTGATGAGATATTCTTTGATTGGTGTGATCCAGCTGTCCCTTTCGCCAAAGACTGCCCCAACTTCCTTTGTTTTAACTATACTCGGCTGTAATAAGCGGATCATAGAAATATTTTTGGGCCAGATGCTGATTGTGGCAGATGCCAGTTTGGCCAAGGCATCAGCTTTCTCATTTTCTTCTCGGGGGACATGAACAATCCTGTATTCTTTAAATCTTTTTAATAGCTCCTTTGCCAATTCCAGGTAGGTGATCATGCTCTCATCTCTTGCTTGGTATTCATCTAGTACTTGATTGACAACAACTTGAGAGTCGCTAAAAACTTCCACTTCGTCTGCTCCTAGGACTGTGCTAATTTTTAAACCTGCTATAAGTGCCTCGTACTCGGCTTGATTGTTGGTAGCTTTAAAGTCAAAACGCAAGGCACATTCGACTGAATCTCCTTCTGGGGTTGACACTACTACCCCTGCTCCGCTGCCATGCGTGTTTGATGAGCCGTTAACGCGGAGTTGCCATTTATATATTTTTTTATTTTGTTCTGTAGGGAAAAATACCGTAGTACACGCAGCGGAAGCGAGACTAAAATAAGATTTAGTGACTTTTAAAATTTTTCCTTTATGAACCTTAAACCCTTTAATTAATTAAACATGCATATACAATAACCAAAAAGTAGAATACCTTTTGTCGCGTGATCCGATTGACTTACGTCGATGGTAATCCGCAAGATCTTCAATCCTAGCACGAACGTGGATCACCTAGGAGCGTGGTCTCCCTTTTTCTTTGAATTGCAAACCTGTGAATGGACAAAACAAACTTTCTTTTCTTTGTTAGTCACAAAAACAATCAAAAGAATGACTGAGATTATTCCGGTCACTTTTGAGTTCTCAATCTAATGATCGAAACTCGCGTGAACCTAGATCGATATCGTATACACAAGCTTATTGATGATTAAGCAAATAGTATACTATCAAAGAATAATCTAACACTCTTTTATGTTTTAGAAGAAATAAATTAATCTCTCTATGAATTGAGAAGAAGAAGAAAATAGAATCTCAAGCACCAAGCATTCGGTTGGCCGAATTCTATAAGTACATATATATAGGTGGCCAATTTTTCTTTCCTTCTTTCTATTAGGGTTGCCGAAATCCTTACCTAAAAACAACTAGGGTTGCCGCAAATCATATGCCAAAATAGGCTTGTGTTGCACCCTAATTTCCATCTAGTTTAAGACTTCAAACCCTAATCCAACTCATAGATATTTTATTCCTTTTTTATTTGACTAAATAAAAAGACTTCTTATTTGATTAAATAAATAAAATTAATTATTTATTTTCTTATCAAACAAGTCTTTTAATTTTAGTAAACTACTACAATAGTATTACTCTAGGAAATATATTTCCTATTCAGAAAAGATTTGTTTCTTAATTAAACAATTAATTAATAAATTAATTAATTCTTATTTAATTAAAACAATGAAACAAAATAATATATTATGTTATAAAACCTACTTGCCGCCCCACTTAAACAAATGGGCTATATATTATTTCCTTTATTTCATTTAATCCATTGGACTTTAAATAAAAAGCCCATATGTGAACCAGACCCATTCTTACTAAAAGAAACAAGCCCACATGTCATTCATTAATATATTAATATAATTGAGCAGCCCATTACATAAATAATGTGCAAATTATATTCTTAATATATTAAATGCAATTCTTGATGGACCCTTAAATTGGTCCGGTAGAATATATCAAGTGATCCATGCAAGTCCGTGTGGATTGGGGATCTTGGCGGGCCATCTAAATTTAAGCTTCAATAGACATAACCTAATCACAATCAACAAATGATTCACTTAGGTCCGATCCATTAATTTTAACTCATTCCACTAAAGAGCTAAAACTGAACTCTTAAATAAAGATAGAAAAGGAAGATGCTCCTCATTCATACCCTAGACAATCATATAGGAGATAGTGTATCCTCGTGATTAATATCAGTAATCGCCAAGAGTTCATAGACCGCCTTTAACTCTCCAAGTTACCATATTTACTCATATGACCACGTTTTGAACTTGGATATTTTGACTTGTCCAGAAGCCATGTTTTCAATAGACACTATCGAAAACTCAACGTTGAGATTTAATATCCAATTACCTCAAAACATCCATATGATGATATTATACTCTCATTTAATAAATGGAGCCACGATGTCCATATCTATAAATGAAGTCCTCTATCGATTAACAAATGAATATCACCAAACTATCGAGGATAGACTATGCGATATAATCGTACTCATTGATAACTCAAATGATATCACTTGCAACCATAAGTCCATCATTTATCTCAGGATTAAGATAGACTCTTCGATTGTCCTGATAATGAAAAGACTATTATCTATTGACGGTTATAGATAAAGTATTTCATTGTGATCCAGTTCAATGCACCCAGTACACTAGATCCTTTTGCTCGAAGACACTCCGATGATTTTAGACTCATCATATCTCATTTGATCCCACTCAAATGCTAGCAAAAGAATTCTACAACTTTAACAAGATAAAGGTGCCCAACCTTTAACTTAAGTTGTGAACATTATTCAAGACTAACTAAAGAATTGTGTCTACCACATACATATCCAGATGTACGAACAATTCTTCTTTTCTCATAGTCTTTAGACCTTATGATTATTTACTTTGACAATTATAATATTAAACTATAAATGCTATACGACTTGTTAAACCAGAAATCACTTTATTAATATGAAAAAGATTGTTAATTACAACATTACACTCTTGCTTTTGAGCATAATCCTAACAATCTCCCACTTGCACTATAGCAAATGTGTCATATCTCTCAAGCCCATGTTCTCTAGATGCCCATCGAAACTCTTCTGAGGTAGAGCCTTTGTGAAGGGATCCGCTAGATTTTCTGCTGACGCGATTTTGGTAATCGTCACGTCACCTCTTTGAACAATCTCCCTTAAAAGATGATACTTTCTTTCAATGTGTTTACCTCTCTTGTGACTTCTTGGTTCTTTCGAATTAGCCACTGCTCCACTGTTGTCACAGTAGATAGTGATCTGCTTATTCGCACTAGGAACCACTTCCAAGTCAATCAAGAATTGGCGGAGCCAAACAGCCTCTTTGGCAGCCTCGCATGCAGCAACATACTCAGCTTCCATGGTGGAATCAGCAATACAAGATTGCTTGATACTCCTCCATATAACTGCTCCTCCTCCAATAGTAAACACAGCCCCTGATGTGGATTTTCTGGAGTCAGAATCTGATTGGAAATCAGAATCTGTATACCCAACGGGAATCAAATCCCCTCCAGAGTATACAAGCATATTATCTCTCGTTCTTTTAAGATACTTGAAAATATGCTTGACTGCCGTCCAGTGATCAGGACCAGGTTTCGATTGAAACCTGCTAACTATGCCAACAGCAAAACAAATATCTGGTCTAGTACAGAGCATTGCATACATGAGACTTCCAACTGCCGAGGCATATGGAACTCTACTCATGAATTGCTCTTCATGCTCATTCTTAGGAACTTGTTCCTTAGAAAGCTTGATTCCATGTCTGAAAGGTAACATACCTTTCTTGGAATCCTGCATGGAAAACCTAGACAAGATCTTGTCTATGTATGAAGCTTGGGATAATGCAATCGTTCTATTCTTTCTATCCCTTATTACTTGGATACCTAGAATAAAACTTGCTTCTCCTAAGTCCTTCATATCAAATTGTTTTGCTAACCATTCTTTTACTGATGTCAATACACCTACATCGTTTCCAATGAGTAGTATATCATCAACATAAAGAATCAGGAAAACCAACTTGTCGCCCTTAATCCTTTTGTATACACAAGGTTCGTCAGGATTCTGAATAAATCCAAAACCTTTGACAGCTTGATCAAACCTTATGTTCCAGGATCTGGATGCTTGCTTCAATCAATATATGGATTTCTGCAACTTGCATACCTTTTCCATTTGGCCCTTTTCAATGAATCCCTCTGGTTGCATCATGTAGATGCTTTCGTCAAGACTTCCATTAAGGAAAGCTGTCTTGACGTCCATTTGCCAAATCTCTAGATCTAAAGATGCTGCAATGGATAAGAGTATCCTAATGGATTTAAGCATGGCCACAGGAGAGAAGGTTTCCTCGTAATCGATACCTTCTTTCTGTGTATACCCTTTAGCTACCAATCTAGCTTTAAAGGTTTCCACCTTACCATCCATACCTCTTTTCCTCTTGTATACCCACTTGCACCCAATGGGTTTTATCCCTTTAGGCAAGTCTACAAGGGACCAGACTTTGTTATCGAACATAGATTCAATCTCAGATTGCATTGCCTTTTGCCAATGGCGACTATCAACATCCTCCATAGCTTCCTTGTACGTGTAGGGATCATCGTCGTCCGGGAGATTCTCCACTGATTCTCCCAGACCGATGTATCTTTCGGGTTGTGTTCTAACCCTCCCACTACGACGAGGAATGGTAGGTTGTTGATCTTGTGTTGGATCGGAACTTACAATTGGGTTAGGTTGTGTAACCTCTCGTGGAATTGTATCTCCTGACATCTCATTCAGGACAATTCTACTTCTAGGCACAAAATCATTCATATAGTCCTTTTCCAGAAATTTAGCATTTGTCGAAACAAATACTTTAAGATCTGAAGGACTATAGAAATAATATCCTTTAGTTTCTTTTGGATACCCTACAAATATACATGTTTCTGAACGGGACTCCATCTTTTCTGTCTTTCCTTTTAACACATGCGCAGGACAACCAAATATCCTTAAGTGTTGTAAACTAGGCTTGCGCCCAGTCCACAACTCATGCGGTGTTTTAGGAACAGACCTAGATGGTACATCGTTTAGAATGTATATAGCAGTTTGTAAAGCATATCCCCAAAAAGAAATAGGAAGTGTTGAATAACTCAACATAGACCTAACCATATCCAAAAGAGTTCTATTTCTCCTTTCTGCTACCCCATTCTGTTGAGGTGTACCTGGTGCAGAAAACTGAGAAACAATCCCATTATCAATAAGATATTGCTGAAACTCACCAGATAGATATTCTCCACCACGATCAGATCTCAAGATTTTTATGTGTTTCTCAAGCTGATTTTCCACTTCAGCTTTGAATGCTTTGAACATGTCAAAAGCATCCGACTTATGTCGCATGAGATACACATAACCAAATCTCGAGTAATCATCTGTGAAGGTGATGAAGTACTCATATCCACCTCTAGCTTGAATGCTCATAGGTCCACATACATCAGTGTGTATCAATCCTAAACATTCAGTGGCTCTTGCACCTTTGGCAGAGAACGTCCTTTTGGTCATTTTACCTTCCAAACAAGATTCACAAGTTGGTAGATCATCAACCTTTAAGTCACTCAAAGGTCTGTCACATACCAATCTTTTAATCCTATTAAGGTTAATATGACCTAAGCGTAAGTGCCAAAGGTAGGTTTCATCTGTTGATAATTTTACTCTTTTATGATTAGGTTCCGTTATTTCTGTGTCTAACGAGTGAGAGATATTTCTATGCAAAAAGTATAGACCGTTTTCCAATGTACCTTGGCAAATAATTTTGTCATTCTTACTAATAATAAAAACTTTATTAAAAGTAACCGAATATCCAAATTTATTTAAACAAGAAACTGAAATTAAATTCCTCTTGAATTGAGGTACATAATAAACGTCTATCAAATCTAAATGCCTTCTAGAATCCAAATAAACTCTAATATCTCCCACTGCACTTGCAGACACTAACGTTCCGTTGCCCAAGCGCAAATTGATTTCATTCTTACTCAGCTTTCTCCTTTCTTGGAACCCCTGCAAGGAATAACAAACATGATTAGTGGCTCCTGAGTCTATGATCCAAGAATCTGTAGAATCAGCCAAAAAACATGTTTCAAGATAATTCACATTACCTTCTTCCTTCTTATTCTGGGACTTTGGGCAATTTCTCTTCCAATGTCCCTTTTCACCACAAAGGAAGCATTTCCCTTTGATCTTGGTTACTTTCTTGGTGTCCTTCTTGATAGGCCCAAGTTGCTTTTTCTTCTGTTGTTTCTTGACCTTTTGACGGGCCTTAACAGTAGCAACTTTACCAACCATATGAATCTCTTGACCTTTGCCTTTCACAAGGATCTTTTCAGCACTTTGAACATCTTGCATCAGGCCTTGTAAGGTGTATTCCTTTTTGTTCAAAGTGTAGTCCAATTTGAACTGATCAAAGGAATCTGACAATGAATTGACAACCATATCAATCTTTGTCTCACCATCTATCTCAGCGCCATGCAGTTCAGCAATGTTGAGATGTGCTATGACTTTCATCATGTGATCTTTCACAGCCTGTCCAGGTTTCATCCTAAGATTCATAAAAGCAGTCACTGCCTCTCTCTTAGTCGTCCTAGACTTCATAGCAAACATCTCCTCTAGAGACATCATAATATCAGCAGCGGACTCCATTCCTTCATGCTGCTGTTGCAACACGTCGGAGATAGTGGCCATAATGTAACATTTTGCCATATCATCTGAAGTCTTCCACTGCTCATACTCATCTCTATACATTATGCTTGATTCATTATTAGGAGCAGGTGGTTTAGGAGTAGTTAGAACAAACTTATGTTTTTCACTTTGCAGCAACAACCCAATTTTCCTTTTCCATGTGACATAATTATCTCCAGTTAAAGTGTTATCTTTTAGGATGTTCATAAGTGATGGGGTCATGATTTCTGAATAAAACAAAACATATATAAGTAAATAATCATGATAAAGCACTTTTAAATATTTATCTTGAATTAAATAAATAACTCAATCATAAAAATTCAACGGTGATCCAACATCCATAAATGTTACGCCTCCTTTGGGAGTTCGCACCATTTACTAGTTAGACTAGGTCTCACCTAATTGTTAACATAACAACCAGCGTTTTCAATTTTAGCCTTGCAATTTTACTGACAAGAACTCTTGGGAGGATATCAATAAAATTACATTGAGTGTGTTACCAAGATATCGACCCTCAATTTTCTCTCACGAAAATCCCTCCTTGGGGAGTAGATCTCGTTTGAGTCCATTGTCTAGTCTATCCTTGTAAGGAAGTATGTTGCTAAACTCCATTCATGGACGCCCCTTGGGGGGATTACCATAAATAATAAAGCTCAACCAACCTTGGAGGCCATAGGTGTTACAAAAACACCTTCTCCCACTCAATTATTTAAGGTGTGTGATTAAATCCCACAGAATGATTTACCAAGTTATCTAGATGCCAATTTAGATACCTAAATCATTCAATGCATGTTCATACCAAAAGAGATATATGAGTGGCACTCCTATTCTATATGTCATGTTATCATACAATAACAAATATTGTAATATTTAAAGCATAAATTAAATAGCAACAATTTTGGCCCATCCTAGAAAAACAAGTAAATTACAATTGTTTAGGAATACAAGATCTTCAAGTGGCCCATCAACCATACGCTCATCCTTCGGCCTCCACCCATGGGCATGCACAGCCCACAACCCCACAAAGGGGCTGCCATGCGCAGCCCATAAGGCCACACAAGGCTGCCGTGCGCAGCCCACCATGTAATGGGCTTGCCATGCGCAGCCCAATCCAATCCTAGGGTGCGCACGGTGCTCGTTCTCGGTTCCGGTTGCTTCGTTTTTCTTCGTGTCTTCGAATCTTCAATACCCGAATACATTACAGCAGTATAAATAATAAAATACTGCAGTATTAATTTTTTTTTTTTTTTTATTCACTGCAGTATTTTTTACAAAAAAAAACTGCACATATATTAAATAAAAAAAACTGCAGTAAAATACTGCACTTAAAATAAATAAAAATAAATAAAACCTAGCAACTAACAAGAAGGAATTATGGCGATAATAGACCACCCTTCTTGTTACAATTCCGAAACAAAAATTACATTGAAAATCTAGGACCAAAATCGAGCAATAACAATCCACATAAACATATATAAATCCATACATCCACATGTAATTATATATGCGAATACCTAGAGTGCCATCTCTTTCTAAACATGCATAATCACAATAAAAAGAAATAGATCCACGTATATATATGTTAATTAATTAAAAGGGTTCAACCTAGGCTCTGATACCAATTGTAGGGAAAAATACCGTAGTACACGCAGCGGAAGCGAGACTAAAATAAGATTTAGTGACTTTTAAAATTTTTCCTTTATGAACCTTAAACCCTTTAATTAATTAAACATGCATATACAATAACCAAAAAGTAGAATACCTTTTGTCGCGTGATCCGATTGACTTACGTCGATGGTAATCCGCAAGATCTTCAATCCTAGCACGAACGTGGATCACCTAGGAGCGTGGTCTCCCTTTTTCTTTGAATTGCAAACCTGTGAATGGACAAAACAAACTTTCTTTTCTTTGTTAGTCACAAAAACAATCAAAAGAATGACTGAGATTATTCCGGTCACTTTTGAGTTCTCAATCTAATGATCGAAACTCGCGTGAACCTAGATCGATATCGTATACACAAGCTTATTGATGATTAAGCAAATAGTATACTATCAAAGAATAATCTAACACTCTTTTATGTTTTAGAAGAAATAAATTAATCTCTCTATGAATTGAGAAGAAGAAGAAAATAGAATCTCAAGCACCAAGCATTCGGTTGGCCGAATTCTATAAGTACATATATATAAGTGGCCAATTTTTCTTTCCTTCTTTCTATTAGGGTTGCCGAAATCCTTACCTAAAAACAACTAGGGTTGCCGCAAATCATATGCCAAAATAGGCTTGTGTTGCACCCTAATTTCCATCTAGTTTAAGACTTCAAACCCTAATCCAACTCATAGATATTTTATTCCTTTTTTATTTGACTAAATAAAAAGACTTCTTATTTGATTAAATAAATAAAATTAATTATTTATTTTCTTATCAAACAAGTCTTTTAATTTTAGTAAACTACTACAATAGTATTACTCTAGGAAATATATTTCCTATTCAGAAAAGATTTGTTTCTTAATTAAACAATTAATTAATAAATTAATTAATTCTTATTTAATTAAAACAATGAAACAAAATAATATATTAGGTTATAAAACCTACTTGCCGCCCCACTTAAACAAATGGGCTATATATTATTTCCTTTATTTCATTTAATCCATTGGACTTTAAATAAAAAGCCCACATGTGAACCAGACCCATTCTTACTAAAAGAAACAAGCCCACATGTCATTCATTAATATATTAATATAATTGAGCAGCCCATTACATAAATAATGTGCAAATTATATTCTTAATATATTAAATGCAATTCTTTATGGACCCTTAAATTGGTCCGGTAGAATATATCAAGTGATCCATGCAAGTCCGTGTGGATTGGGGATCTTGGCGGGCCATCTAAATTTAAGCTTCAATAGACATAACCTAATCACAATCAACAAATGATTCACTTAGGTCCGATCCATTAATTTTAACTCATTCCACTAAAGAGCTAAAACTGAACTCTTAAATAAAGATAGAAAAGGAAGATGCTCCTCATTCATACCCTAGACAATCATATAGGAGATAGTGTATCCTCGTGATTAATATCAGTAATCGCCAAGAGTTCATAGACCGCCTTTAACACTCCAAGTTACCATATTTACTCATATGACCACGTTTTGAACTTGGATATTTTGACTTGTCCAGAAGCCATGTTTTCAATAGACACTATCGAAAACTCAACGTTGAGATTTAATATCCAATTACCTCAAAACATCCATATGATGATATTATACTCTCATTTAATAAATGGAGCCACGATGTCCATATCTATAAATGAAGTCCTCTATCGATTAACAAATGAATATCACCAAACTATCGAGGATAGACTATGCGATATAATCGTACTCATTGATAACTCAAATGATATCACTTGCAACCATAAGTCCATCATTTATCTCAGGATTAAGATAGACTCTCCGATTGTCCTGATAATGAAAAGACTATTATCTATTGACGGTTATAGATAAAGTATTTCATTGTGATCCAGTTCAATGCACCCAGTACACTAGATCCTTTTGCTCGAAGACACTCCGATGATTTTAGACTCATCATATCTCATTTGATCCCACTCAAATGCTAGCAAAAGAATTCTACAACTTTAACAAGATAAAGGTGCCCAACCTTTAACTTAAGTTGTGAACATTATTCAAGACTAACTAAAGAATTGTGTCTACCACATACATATCCAGATGTACGAACAATTCTTCTTTTCTCATAGTCTTTAGACCTTATGATTATTTACTTTGACAATTATAATATTAAACTATAAATGCTATACGACTTGTTAAACCAGAAATCACTTTATTAATATGAAAAAGATTGTTAATTACAACATTACACTCTTGCTTTTGAGCATAATCCTAACATGTTCCTCCATCATTCTCGCTACTTCCACGTTTGGTTCGGTGAACTCTGCTACAAAGTCTGCCACTGCCTGGGCTTTAATTGCTGTCCTAGGGAGGTACTCTACATCGAATTCACTTAACTCGATTGCCCACTTTGTTAATCGACCGGATACTTCTGGTTTCTGCAGGATTAACTTCAGTGGGCAGTTGGTGTATACTCTGATTTTATGAGCCTGGAAATATGGCCTCAGTTTCCTCGCTGCTGTTATTAGAGCTAGTGCCAATTTTTCAGCCGGTGAGTATCTGGTTTCGGCTGGCAACAGTGCTTTGCTGGTGTAGTATATTGGTTTCTGGATCCCATCTTCCTGTTTTACTAGTACGAAACTTGTGGCTGCTCCAAAGACGGACAAGTACATGTACAATGTTTCTCCTGTTTCTGGTTTTGATAGCAGCGGTGCTTGCCCCAGGTAATCTTTCAAGGCTTGGAAAGCCTTTTCACACTCCTCATTCCACTCGATTCCCTTTCCCTTTTTTAGAGCTTTGAAAAATGGTAGGCATCGGTCTGTTGATTTGGCTATGAATCTGCTCAGGGATGCTAAGCACCCTATGAGTTTTTGAACGTCTTTTAGAGTTCTTGGCGAGACCATTTTTGCTAGTGCTTGGATTTTTTCAGGGTTCACCTCTATTCCCCTTTGATGTACTTGATATCCGAGAAACCTCCTAGATGGTACGCCGAATACGCATTTTGCTGGATTCAACTTCATTCCATACTTGACCAGCACGTCGAATGTTTCCCTCAGGTCATCTGTATGTCTATCCGCTGTGGTGCTTTTTGTTAGCATATCGTCAACGTAGACTTCCATATTTCTCACGATTTGTCTGGCTAACATTCTGTTGACCAAGCGCTGGTAAGTTGCCCCAGCGTTTTTTAAGCCGAATGGCATGACCGTGTAACAATACAACCCCTGATCTGTGGTGAACGTTGTCTTCTCTTCGTCTGGTTTGTGCATCTTTATTTGGTTATATCCTGAATATGCATCCATGAAGCTCAACGTTTCATGTCCAGCTGTTGCATCGACTAACTGGTCAATCCTTTGTAGCGGGAAGCTATCCTTGGGGCAGGCTTTATTCAGATCGGTGAAGTCGACGCACATCCTCCATTGATTGTTTTTCTTTTTCACTAAGACCACATTCGCCACCCATTCTGGGTATTTAACTTCTCTGATTGACCTTGCGGCGAGCAATTTTGATACTTCCTCCTTTATCGCTGCATTTCTTTCTAGGTTGAAACTCCTCCTTTTTTGCACAACCGGCTTGCATTTCTCATTCACAGCCAGATTGTGCGAAATTACACTTCTATCAATCCCTGGCATGTCTTCGTGGCACCAAGCGAAAATCCCCCTATATTCCTTCAACAAGTTTGTCACATCTTTCTTAACTTGTTTAGCCAGCCTTGCTCCGATCTTTACTGTTTTGTCTGTTTCCGCTTCGTCTAGAATAACTGACTCAGTTGGTTCTTCTTTCTCTCTGCTCGTTTTGTCCCTTGGGTCCAGTTTGAAGTTTCCCGGACTATCTTCCTGCACCTCCCTGTCCACTTCGAATATGTTTAAGGTTTCCATCCCTGCTTTATCTTTGAAGATTGATAGGTTGGCACGGCGAGCCATCTCCTGTGACCCTCTCAATTCTCCGACACCAAATTCTGTAGGGAATTTTATTTTCAATGCATGGGTTGAAGTGACAGCTCGAGCTTTGTTAAGAAACGGTCGGCCAAGTAAAGCATTATACGGCCAATTGTGGATGTCAACCACGACAAAGTCCAAAAGGATTGTTCGCCGGCATGGTGCTGTACCAAATCTCACCGGCAGTTTAACAGTTCCTAACGACCTAACTTCTGCGCCACCAAATCCCTTTAGTGGTACATGGAATGGTTCGAGATCTTTTCTGTCCAGCCGTAATTCATCATATACTCTGGCACTTAAGATATCGGCTGAACTTCCATTGTCAATCATCACCCGAAGGACATCCCTATGGGCTATTCGAACCCCCACGACGATTGCATCGTTAGGTTTTGCATCTATCCCGTCTGAGTCTTCTGCTGTAAATGTTATAGGGTCATGTCCTTCTCTTCCCTTCTTGGGGCTTCTCTGTACGGAATTGATCTCCATGCTTCTGCTTTCATACATTACTTCTCGAACTTCTGACATCCTTTCTCGATTGCTTCTCCCAGTATGAGGTCCACCGAAAATGGTGTTTATGGTGGCGTTAGGGCTGTTCCCCCTTGGACTTTTCCTTTCCTGCCTATTTCCTTGGCGGTTATCCTGGCGACCACCATATTTATCTCCCTTCAAAGCAAAATCCTTCAGGTGCCCATCTCTGATCAAACTTTCAATGTGGTCACGCAGCTAGAAACATTTTGAGGTTTCATGCCCATGATCTTTGTGGAATCGGCAGTACTTAGTTGTGTCTCTCCTGGCATTCGCTGACTACTGTCGAGGGTATTTAGCGAGTCCTTTGTCTTCCACCACAGAAAATATCTCCTCTTGATCGCCGGTTAAAGGGGTGTAATGGTTGTACTTTCCTCGAAACCTACTGGCTCGAGGATTTCCTTTGCTTTCTCTCGAGTGCCCATTTTGGCCTTTCTCGTCTCTCTAGCGATCACGTGATACCGTCTTCTTGTCATCCTTTCGATCCAATTTTGAGTCAGGTTTGTGTCCATGCACGTAGCTACCCCCTTGTGCTACTTCTTCTTCTTCTGCTAATGCATAGTCTCCAGTTTTTGGTCTCTCTCTTCGCAGGTCAAAAGATAATCGCCCGCTTTGTAACCCATTGGTGAAAGCGGCAATCACAGCTACATCGCTGGCATCTTCAATTTGAGCAACTTCCTTACCAAATCTGGCTAGGTACTTCTTGATTGACTCATTGTGCTCCTGTATCAAATTTGATAGATGAGCGAGTGACTTCCTTCTCTGCACGCTCCCCATGAACTGTCTTATGAACGCCTTGCTGAGGTTTGAGAAACTGCTTATACTTCCGGGCGGAAGTCTTCCAAACCACCTAGAGGCGAGATCACCGAACGTTTGAGGGAAAGTGAGGCATAAAAGCCCGTCATTAGATGAATACTGGGCCATGATGTTGCGGAATCGGCGAACATGCTCCTTCGGGTCCCTGTTCTCTTTGTACTGCTCAATGGTTGGCATTCTAAATCTGTCTGGGAACTGGGTGCGAGCAATATCAGCAATGAATGGGCTGTCTGACTCATCATCTGAAGATACGTTACGACCGTACCTTCGTGCCATCGCTGAAACCTTTCTTGATAGCTCTTGTAGGGTGACATCTCGCTGACCAGTCGGCTCTCCTGCTGGATCAAGTCTGCTCTTAATTGTCATTCTCCCATGGTTGTTCCTATTATCCGGGCTCCTTCGATCTTCTGTGCTTTCAGATCTCCTTCACCGTGCTCTTTTGGACCGTAACTCTCTTTATGGATACGGACTCTTATCTTCAGACGAGATAGAACGGTGTCTCTGTCGGTTCCGTTGGTATGTGTCACTGGAATTGACCCCATGTGTCCGCGCCTGGTCTCGCTCCTCTCTGGATTCTTCATTCATCACACCTTTTCCTTTCCTTTGTTTTCTCCTTTCGAAATACTCTGGGTGGTCCTGGGGAGTCTCCTCGGCGGATTGTCTTGCTTGAGTATCAGGGATTGCGATGTGAACTTCTGATCATAGCTTTCCGGGAGGATGGATTCCAGGGGTAGTTAACTCATAAGGGGATGAAACTCCCAAACCGATGGGAAGCGAAAGCCCTATCTTGTTGGCTTCGCTGATTAGGTTTACCAACGCAGCTTGGAAGTGCTGCAGAATCCCAAGGTCGGCGGCCCTAGTCCCTGGTGTTGCCGCCGATTGTTCCCCGATCGTTACTGCCCTATCTCCTGTCGGCACAGCTGGTTCAATAACCTGATCTCCACTGGAGTTAACGTCTCTGTCACTGTCGTTGCTCATGTTCATGTTCATGTTCTTTAATTCGCAAGGGTTCCTCGAAGTTTTTTGTAAATCCCCTCCTTCTAGCGCCAATTGTTGACGGTGATTTTTGGATTGCCACGCACTCAACAATTATATCAATTTAATATAAAACAAGAAAATTAAGAACGCATGCAAAAGACAGATTTTACGTGGAAAACCCTTGAACGGGAAAAAACCATAGCGCCCCTGAGGGCAGAAAAATAATACTAGGTTTTCGTTGCCTTATTACACGCTTAGATCTCTCTTACAGTTGCTTTCTTTTTTCTCTCTTTTCTCTCTCTTTTCTGAACCCCCTTCTCGAGGGATAGGTGGTTCTATTTATACATGATATTTAGGGTTTTTCCCTTGATTTTAGTCCTACTCGTAGTAGGATCTCCTTTCAGATTCGTACTGGGAATCCCACGTTGTTACGGATACAGATAGGTCTTCACCTTTTCCTCCCTTGATTCCTTGTTGTTTATGGGTTTTCTAAAGTGTAGGATTTATTTCCGTGTTTCTGCCGAGTCGGTTTAGGCCCAATATGCTGGTGCAGCGAGTACATTTATTTCTGGGTTTCATTTCTTCAGCGACCATATATCTAGATTTGGCGAGTACATATCCAGTTTCGGCGAGCGTGTTTCTGACTTTTTTGGTTTCGAGGTATTTTGACATTGACTTGTCACATTTCCTTTATTGACCCGGTCAATGAGTGACGTGGCAATCTTTATTGACTCTTTTTGATGACGTGTCGGGTTGGCGAATTTATGCATACAATAGTCTTGAAGCTAGTATTGTATCTAATCATGTGTCCATGGATGAGCAAATTGAGTTGTGGCATGAAAGACTTGGCCACATGAACTTTAGGGATCTACGGACCCTTGGAAAGTTCGAGTGTGTGCGTGGCCTCCCTAAGCTTGGGAAGAAAGCCAATGGTGTTTGTGGACCTTGCCAACAAGGAAAGCAAACTAAAAGCATGCACAAAAAGGGTAAGTATCTCACCACCAAGGAGCCTCTTGAGCTTCTCCACATGGACCTCATGGGTCCCATGCAAACCGAAAGTTTGGGTGGAAAGAGATACATTTTTGTTTGTGTTGATGATTTCTCTAGGTTCACATGGACATATTTTCTTAGAGAAAAATCCGAAACTTTTGATAAGTTTAAAATGCTTTGTAATAAACTTCAAAATGAAATGAACTCTAATATTAAAAGCATAAAACGGATTAGAAGTGACCATGGGAGGGAATTTGAGAATGCTACCTTTGAAACCTTTTGTAATGGTTTAGGTATCTCCCATGAGTTTTTGGCTCCTAGGAAACCTCAACAAAATGGAGTTGTTGAGAGGAAAAATAGGGTCCTTCAAGAGATGGCCCGTGTGATGTTGCTTAGCAACAATGTCCCTAGGAACCTATGGGCCGAAGCCGTCAATACGGCTTGCTATATAGGAAATAGAGTCTTCCTAAGGCCCGGTACTAGAAACACCTCCTATGAGTTATGGAAAGGCAAGAGGCCAAATGTTAGCTACTTCCACACTTTTGGAAGCAAATGCTACATTTTGAATGACCGTGATCAACTTGGCAAATTCGATGCTAAGAGTGATGAGGGTATCTTTATTGGCTATGCCTTGAATAGTAGAGCCTATAGAGTTTTCAATTTAAAGACTCTAAGTGTTATGGAATCATCCAATGTCGTATTTGATGATACTAGGCTCAAGTCTAATGATCATGAGGAGGAGGTTATTTTTAGTGTTGGTTCTCCTTTGGAGAAGGTTGTGGTGTCTCCTAATGTTGGGACATCTAATGCCAACAATGATGACACACAACCTATTGCTAGAGTTCCTCTCTTGGACTCTAAAGAACCCGCTCCATGGGTTAGGAAACTCTATGATAAAGAAGATATCATTGGAGAGGTAAATGAGGGTGTTAAGACTAGACGTCAACTTGCTAATCTTATTAGCTATACTTGCTACACCTCTCAAATTGAACCCAAAAAGGTTGAAGAAGCCTTAAATGATGAATTTTGGGTTCTTGCCATGCAAGAAGAGCTAAACCAATTCGAAAGGAATGAGGTTTGGACTCTAGTTCCTAGGCCTAAGACCACTAATGTCATAGGCACTAAATGGATATTTAGGAACAAATCCGATGAGGATGGCAACATAGTGCGGAACAAGGCTAGACTTGTAGCACAAGGGTACTCTCAAATTGAGGGTATCGACTTTGAGGAGACTTTTGCTCCTGTTGCCCGCTTAGAGTCCATTAGGCTTCTCTTGTCCATCTCTTGTGTGCACAAGTTCAAATTGCACCAAATGGACGTCAAAAGTGCCTTCCTCAATGGCTTCTTGCAAGAGGAAGTGTTTGTCGAACAACCTAAGGGGTTTGTGGATGCACACCACCCCAATCATGTTTATCGCCTTAAGAAGGCACTTTATGGGTTGAAACAAGCACCGAGGGCTTGGTATGAGCGCCTCACTCAATTTCTTATTGACAACAACTACACAAGAGGTAGTGTTGACAAGACGCTATTCATCAAGAGAGACAATGATAAGCTTTTCATAGCTCAAATATATGTTGATGATATAGTTTTTGGCTCCACCAACAACACCAAAGTCCAACAATTTGTTGATGTCATGTCTCATGAATTTGAGATGAATCTTGTTGGTGAGCTTAGTTACTTCCTAGGTTTGCAAATTAGGCAACTAGATGATGGGATTTTCATATCCCAAGCCAAATATGCCAAAAACCTAGTGAAGAAGTTTGGTCTTGAAAAAGCCAAACATTGTGATACTCCTATGAGCACCACTTTGAAGCTAAGCAAGGATGCTAGCGGTAAAAGTGTGGACCAAACCTTATATCGTGGCATGATAGGGAGGTTGCTCTATTTGACCGCAAGTAGGCCCGATATATCATTTAGTGTAGGAGTTTGTGCTAGGTACCAATCCGATCCCAAGGAGTCCCATCTCTCTTCGGTTAAGAGAGTCATTCGACTTGTGAATGGGACTTCTAATTATGGGATTTGGTACTCATTTGACACTAATCCTAGTCTTGTAGGATATAGTGATGCGGATTGGGCAGGAAATTGTGATGATAGGAAGAGCACATCGGGCGGTTGCTTCTTTCTAGGCAACAACTTGGTGTCGTGGTTTTGCAAGAAGCAAAACTCGATTTCCTTGTCCATGGCGGAAGCCGAGTACATAGCCGCGGGGAGTGGATGCACTCAACTTATGTGGATGAAGCAAATGCTAGTGGACTACGGATTCAACCAAGGTACTCTCACTCTCTTTTGTGATAACATGAGTGCCATTAATATTTCCAAGAATCCGGTCCAACATTCTAGAACTAAGCATATTGACATCCGACATCACTTCATTAGAGAGCTTGTTGAAAATAAATGCATAGTACTTGAACATGTAGGTACTAATGATCAACTTGCGGACCTATTTACTAAACCATTAGATGCTACTCGATTTAAAACTCTTAGTAGATCTATTGGGATATGTCTTGTGGAGTGATATGATTTACTTGACCCCATATGGGGAACTCAAGCAAAGAGAGCTATTTTGCATTCTTGTATCTTGCAAAAAATTTGAAATATCTTATGCCTCTTCTTTTGATTGCTTGAGTAAGCTTGGTTGTACATATGTATATATGTTTTCAAATTCTATAAGTGTGAACCTTGCTTGTCTACAATCCATGTCATATTTATGTTCAAACATGCATTTTTGGACTAGGAGATTTACATAGGAAGTATGATGTGAATGACCTATAGTTATCTCCATGACATGATGATTCTTTTATAACATGCTTATGTCAAATGAAAAAGCATGAAATTCATACAACATGCTCTCATGAAAAGCATGAATTGATGATTGCATATTCTTAAAATGCAAAACTTGTGTGAAAGCTTATGAGACTCAAAATGAATAAAGGATTTTGTATCCATTCAAAGGAATTTACATTCCAAATGTCTCTCTTTCTTTATTAGTTGAACATGGTTACTATCATACGGATATTTATCCGGAAAAATCAAATAGGGTGCAAAGTCGCTCATGCCATGTTTCGCTTATAAAGTTGGATATAGTTGCTCTTAAATTGAAATCAATAATCTCTATATCCTTGCTTTTCCCATGACATTGGTGAAATTGGTTTGAATTCTTATTAGAAACCTTTGTCATTTGCTTTGCCAAATACCATTGTATTTTGGACTTGAATGCTATATGTCTTGTATGCAAAGCATGTTGGATTCACACATTTTCTCAAAATAAATCTCCTTGTTTCTCTCAAATTAATTGAAGTGCATAAAGTGACTTATATGTATATGCAAATCTTGCATGCTTCTATCTCTCGTTGCTATGAGTGACCCGGTTGGGGACTACTCCTTTGCCTATATCATGACAAAAAGGGGGAGTAGGATATGGTAAGGGGAGGTGCAAAATATAGAAGCTATTGTGCACTTTGGGGAGAACATACATTGAGGGGGAGTAACCCGTTGAGGGGGAGCATTGCATTTATCATACATTGCATACATTTGGTAATGTTGTGCCTAAATTCTAAAAATGCAAATGCTTGGTATTGTTCTCACATGATTAATCTCACACTTTTCTTGTATTGGAAATGTTAGAAACTCTTTTTAGTGATTGATTATTCTACAAGAGGATTGAAGACTTCAAGTTGCATTCTCTTATCTCTTTGTAATGTAGAATATCATTATAGTCCCGTAGTTTCTATTTTTTTTGTGAGGAATCAATGTGAGTGATGGTTTTGTCACGAAATAGCCAAAGGGGGAGATTGTAAGGATTCCCGTTGTTTTTTAATTGGCTTATTTCGTGATCAAACCATTTGTGGGGATTCTTTGTAAGGGTAGTTTAGATGTTGTTGTTATTGCTTAGGCCCTTTGAAGACCTCATTATTGACAAGCACCAAAGGTAATACTCTAAGTGCTTACTTGTCTTGAAGAGATAGTTGCACACACTCACAACTCATGCATATGTTTAATCTTTGTATGTTGTGTTTCTTTTTGCTGTGCATCAATGCCTATTTACATCTCTTCTTGCTTGTTATTATGATTGCATCTTGTGTTTATAACATCATAGCATTTAGGCTTTTAGGATGCATCTTAGTTTACCTTTGTTCCCCTTGCATGATTGCTTGTGGGGTTCAAAGTTGTGGGCTGTGCGCTGGTCCACCTGCGCCTGTCGTCCAGCGCCACTCACCGGCGTAAAACACCCAGTGGCGTGCCGCTGGTCGTGCGCTGGTCCACACTAGCGCAGATCATCCAGTTCTCTGTCGCCGGTCGTGCGCTGGTCTACACCAGCGCAAGGCCACCAGCGCTGATCGCCCAGTATGGGTCCGCTGGTCTGGCGCCTGTGTGAGCGCATGTCGTCCAGCACCAAAGCAAAAATGTGCGTGTGCGCTGGTCCTGCGCCTGTCGTCCAGCGCAGGTCCACCAGCGCACAGAGCAATTTTCTGGTGCGTTTTCAAAATGACCTCACTTCACTTATGGCCTCTATATATATGCTAACTTGATTTTAGGTCATTTACAAGAGTTCTTATTCATGCTTCATACTTAGGATATTTTTCAAGAGAAGAAAAATACACAAAGAACTCATTTTTAATCACTCAAACACTTTTTCATGATCATCAATCATCAATCATCATCTAGCATCATCTTAGATCATCTAGATGTCATCTTGCATGGAATCTTCATCATACTTTGCTTGGTAAGCTTTTCACTAATATCTTACATGTTTTGTGTTTCTCTTATCTAGCAATCTCAATTAATTACTTGTTTGTTATTTTGTATGCTTTGGATACAATATTGAGATGAGTATGATGTATGTTTGAGAAGTTGTATTGTGCTAGCATATTAGGTTTTGTGCTTAATATTGATTAGCTAAACTAATTGACATGTCATTTAGTTTTGATATCTAGGATTGTTCTTAATTGCATATCAATCATCTTAGATAAGCATATAGGGTTTCCCTTGCTCTATGTTGCATTTTGGATATTCACATATATTCACTTAGGGTTGTATTCTCTTCTAGAGAAAGTAAGTCTTGTGTATAGCAACCGGGATTAGGTTGCTTAGATCGCAAGCAAATAGGACTAGGTTTACTCATACCGAGATTAGGTAGGTGTGTGATTACTTCCGGGATTAGGTTGTAATCGTTTGCACATTTAGTGGATTCGAGGTTCGAGTGTGGCTTACTTACATAGCCCGTGGTTTTTCCCGTGAGGGTTTCCACGTAAAAACCAAGTGTTGTTTTAATTTCCGCACCATATTACACTTGCTTGTTTATATTATCTTGAGGGCATTTTCGTAATTTTGACTAACACGAAAAATTGGGTAAAAAGCGTAAAATCTATTCACCCCCCCTCTAGATAGCTTTATACACACCGTGCTTTAATTTGTTTCATATAGTCCTTCAGATCTTAAAGTATTTGTTTCGACAAATGCTAAATTTCTGGAAAAGGACTATATGAATGATTTTGTGCCTAGAAGTAGAATTGTCCTGAATGAGATGTCAGGAGATACAATTCCACGAGAGGTTACACAACCTAACCCAATTGTAAGTTCCGATCCAACACAAGATCAACACCCTACCATTCCTCGTCGTAGTGGGAGGGTTAGAACTCAACCCGAAAGATACATCGGTCTGGGAGAATCAGTGGAGAATCTCCCGGACGACGATGATCCCTATACGTACAAGGAAGCTATGGAGGATGTTGATAGTCGCCATTGGCAAAAGGCAATGCAATCCGAGATTGAATCTATGTTCGATAACAAAGTCTGGTCCCTTGTAGACTTGCCTAAAGGGATAAAACCCATTGGGTGCAAGTGGGTATACAAGAGGAAAAGAGGTATGGATGGAAAGGTGGAAACCTTTAAAGCTAGATTGGTAGCTAAAGGGTATACACAGAAAGAAGGTATCGATTACGAGGAAACCTTCTCTCCTGTGGCCATGCTTAAATCCATTAGGATACTCTTATCCATTGCAGCATCTTTAGATCTAGAGATTTGGCAAATGGACGTCAAGACAGCATTCCTTAATGGAAGTCTTGACGAAAGCATCTACATGATGCAACCAGAGGGATTCATTGAAAAGGGCCAAATGGAAAAGGTATGCAAGTTGCAGAAATCCATATATGGATTGAAGCAAGCATCCAGATCCTGGAACATAAGGTTTGATCAAGCTGTCAAAGGTTTTGGATTTATTCAGAATCCTGACGAACCTTGTGTATACAAAAGGATTAAGGGCGACAAGTTGGTTTTCCTGATTCTTTATGTTGATGATATACTACTCATTGGAAACGATGTAGGTGTATTGACATCAGTAAAAGAATGGTTAGCAAAACAATTTGATATGAAGGACTTAGGAGAAGCAAGTTTTATTCTAGGTATCCAAGTAATAAGGGATAGAAAGAATAGAACGATTGCATTATCCCAAGCTTCATACATAGACAAGATCTTGTCTAGGTTTTCCATGCAGGATTCCAAGAAAGGTATGTTACCTTTCAGACATGGAATCAAGCTTTCTAAGGAACAAGTTCCTAAGAATGAGCATGAAAAGCAATTCATGAGTAGAGTTCCATATGCCTCGGCAGTTGGAAGTCTCATGTATGCAATGCTCTGTACTAGACCAGATATTTGTTTTGTTGTTGGCATAGTCAGTAGGTTTCAATCGAAACCTGGTCCTGATCACTGGACGGCAGTCAAGCATATTTTCAAGTATCTTAAGAGAATGAGAGATAATATGCTTGTATACTCTGGAGGGGATTTAATTCCCGTTGGGTATACAGATTCTGACTCTAGAAAATCCACATCAGGGGCTGTGTTTACTATTGGAGGAGGAGCAGTCATATGGAGGAGTATCATGCAATCCTGTATTGCTGATTCCACCATGGAAGCTGAGTATGTTGCTGCATGCGAGGCTGCCAAAGAGGCTGTTTGGCTCCGCCAATTCTTGATTGACTTGGAAGTGGTTCCTAGTGCGAATAAGCAGATCACTATCTACTGTGACAACAGTGGAGCAGTGGCTAATTCGAAAGAACCAAGAAGTCACAAGAGAGGTAAACACATTGAAAAAAAGTATCATCTTTTAATGGAGATTGTTCAAAGAGGTGACGTGACGATTACCAAAATCGCGTCAGCAGAAAATCTAGCAGATCCCTTCACAAAGGCTCTACCTCAGAAGAGTTTCGATGGGCATCTAGAGAACATGGGCTTGAGAGATATGACACATTTGCTATAGTGCAAGTGGGAGATTGCTAGGATTATGCTCAATAGCAAGAGTGTAATGTTGTAATTAACAATCTTTTTCATATTAATAAAGTGATTTCTGGTTTAACAAATCGTATAGCATTTATAGTTTAATATTATAATTGTCAAAGTAAATAATCATAAGGTCTAAAGACTATGAGAAAAGAAGAATTGTTCGTACATCTGGATATGTATGTGGTAGACACAATTCTTTAGTTAGTCTTGAATAAAGTTCACAACTTAAGTTAAAGGTTGGGCACCTTTATCTTGTTAAAGTTGTAGAATTCTTTTGCTATCATTTGAGTGGGATCAAATGAGATATGATGAGTCTAAAATCATCGGAGTGTCTTCGAGCAAAAGGATCTAGTGCACTGGGTGCATTGAACTGGATCACAATGAAAAAACTTTATCTAGAACCGTCAATAGATAATAGTCTTTTCATTATCAGGACAATCGGAGAGTCTATCTTAATCCTGAGACAAATGATGGACTTATGGTTGCAAGTGATATCATTTGAGTTATCAATGAGTACGATTATATCGCATAGTCTATCCTCGATAGTTTGGTGATATTCATTTGTTAATCGATAGAGGACTTCATTTATAGATATGGACATCGTGGCTCCATTTATTAAATGTGAGTATAATATCATCATATGGATGTTTTGAGGTAATTGGATATTAAATCTCAACGTTGAGTTTTCGATAGTGTCTATTGAAAACATGGCTTCTGGACAAGTCAAAATATCCAAGTTCAAAACGTGGTCATATGAGTAAATATGGTAACTTGGAGAGTTATAGGCGGTCTATGAACTCTTGGCGATTACTGATATTAATCACGAGGATACACTATCTCCAACATGATTGTCTAGGGTATGAATGAGGAACATCTTCCTTTTCTATCTTTATTTAAGAGTTCAGTTTTAGCTCTTTAGTGGAATGAGTTAAAATTAATGGATCGGACCTAAGTGAATCATTTGTTGATTGTGATTAGGTTATGTCTATTGAAACTTAAATTTAGATGGCCCGCCAAGATCCCCAATCCACACGGACTTGCATGGATCACTTGATATATTCTACCGGACCAATTTGTGGGTCCATTTAGAATTGCATTTAATATATTAAGAATATAATTTGCACATTATTTATTTAATGGGCTGCTCAATTATATTAATATATTAAGGAAAGACATGTGGGCTTGTTTCTTTTAGTAAGAATGGGTCTGGTTCACATGTGGGCTTTTTATTTAAAGTCCAATGGATTAAATGAAATAAGAAAATAATATTTGGCCCAATTATATGGGGTGGCAAGGTTAAATTTTTAACCTAAGATATTATTTTGTTTTCATTGTTTTAATTAAATAAGAATTAATTAATTTATTAATTAATTGTTTAATTAAGAAACAAATCTTTTCTGATTAGGAAATATGATTCCTAGTGTTATACTATTGTTGGTAGTATACTAAAAGTAAAAGACTTATTTGGTAAGAAAATAAATAATTAATTTTATTTATTTAATCAAATAAGAAGTCTTTTATATTTAGTCAAATAAAGGAATAAAAGATTTATGAATTCAATTAGGGTTTAAAGTCTTAAACTAAATAGGAAATAGGGTGCAATACAAACTCTTTTGGGCTTGAGAATTGCGGCAACCCTAGTCCCTTTTAGGTTGTGATTTTCGGCCACCCTAAGTAAAAGAAGAGAAGAAAACTTGGCCACCTATATAAGTGCTCTTATAGATTTCGGCCACCACAAGGGTTCTTGATACAAATTTCTTCTTCTTCTCAATTCATAGATAGATTATTTTATTCTTCTAAAAACATAAAAGAGTGTTAGATTATTCTTTGATGGTATACTATTTGCTTAATCATCAATAAGCTTGTGTATACAACATCGATCTAGGTTCACGCGAGTTTCGATCTTTAGATTGAGAACTCAAAAGTGACCGGAATAATCTAGGTATTCTTTTGATTGTTTTTGTGACTAACAAAGAAAAGAGAAGTTTGTTTTGTCCATTCACAGATTTGCAATTCAAAGAAAAAGGGAGACCACGCTCTTAGGTGATCCACGTTCGTGCTAGGATTGAAGATCTTGCAGATTACCATCGACGTAAGTCAATCGGATCACGCGACAAAAGGTATTATACTTTTGTTAGTTTATATATATGTTTAATTAATTTAAAGGGTTAAGGTTCATCAAAGGAAAAATTTTGAAAGTTACTAAAACGATTTTTAGTCTCGCTTCCGCTGCGTGTACTACGGTATTTTTCCCTACAGAGACCTGATAGAACAGATCCAGATTGTTAACACTATCAGCGAAGGGCCCACCCTCGCTGGTACATCAAATAACTCCAGGAAGAACCACGCCAAGAAAGTACCTCGAGACGATACAGGAAGCTACGTGTTAAAGATTAGTGGAATTGCGCCAAACCATCCCAGCTCCACTCAAATCATATTTACGGAGGATGACGCCTACAATACTGTCCAGCCCCACGACGACCGGATGGTAGTTATTATTCAGGTAGCAAACAACCGAGTAGCCCGGGTTATGATCAACACTGGAAGCAGCGTGGATATAATTTTCAAGGACACACTGGACAGCTATCAACTCCGTCGACCCGGCTTTTACAGCTGCACCACCCCCCTGTATGGATTTACTGGGGACTCTTTGATGCCGGCATGCTCTATCATACTCCCGATGGCCATAGGAGAAGCTCCCCGGCAAGTGAACAACATGGTCGAATTTGTGGTAGTAGACTTCCCAAGCGCCTACAACATGATCCTAGAGCGACCCTTCCTCTCAAAGATTAGGGGAGTCCTATCAATCTATCACAATGTCTTGAAATTCCCGGTAGACGAGGAAGTTGGAATCCTAATAGGAGATCAACAAATGGCACGTAGGTGTTATGCTGTCTCGTCGAATCCCTCTGCACTAGCCAATCATTGCTCCCAAATCACCATGGAAGGTGACCAGAGAGAACCAGAAGCGGGAGATCCTCCTCAAGCAAGGGGCCTCTCTAGTCACATGCAACCGCATGGCATTGGGATGGAGCACCTGGGAAGCATGATAAAGCAATTAGAAATTGAAGAAGAAGCGCCTGAAGAGGAAATGCCCGAGGAAGAAGAGAGATGAAGACCGGTTGAAGAGTTGGAAGAAGTCGTGATCAGGGAGGAAGATCCTCTAAAAATGGTAAAGATAGGATCCACCTTGACCTCTGAACACAAATCTACGCTCCAAAAGATCCTCCGGGACTACAATGATGTGTTCGCCTGGTCCCACGACGAGATGCCTGGCATCCTTGCTAGCTTGGCGGCACACCGCCTCAATATGGACCCAACCTTCAAACCAGTGAAACAGAAGAGGAGGTACTTCAACCCAAACTGCAACGCCGCGGTACAAGTAGAGGTGGATAAACTCATTCGGGCAGGGTTCATCAGGGAAGTGCGATACCCAGAGTAGATCGCTAACGTGGTCAAGGTCCTAAAGAGTAATGGGAAATGGCGAATGTGTGTAGACTACACTGACCTTAACAGCGCCTGCCTGAAGGACAGCTTCCCCCTCCCCAAGATCGACCAACTTGTTGATTCAACCACGGGAAACAAGACCCTGAGTTTTATGGATGCATTCTCCGGTTACAATAATATCACCATGCACCCATCAGATCAAGAAAAGACCAGCTTTATCACAAACCAAGGTTTGCACTGCTACAAGATGACACCCTTTGGACTGAAGAATGCCGGAGACACCTACCAGAGGCTGGTCAATAAGCTATTCAAGGAACAGATCGGTCGTACCATGGAGGTCTAAGTAGATGACATGATAACCAAACAACAGCATGTAGAACAGCACCCTGACCATCTTAGAGAGACCTTTGAGGTGCTTCAAAAGAACCAAATGCGGCTGAACCCAGACAAGTGTGCGTTTGGGGTTTCAGCTGGGAAATTTTTGGGATTCATGGTTCGTGAGAAGGGGATCGAAGCGAACCTAGAAAAGATCAAAGTAATACTTGAGCTCCAGTCCCCTACAACTCTAAAACAAGTACAAGGATTGACCGGCCATCTTGCTACCCTCAATAGGTTCATATCACGGTCTACTGACAAGTGTCTCCCGTTCTTCCAAGCCATCAAAAAGGGAAGAGGGATGAAGTGGGATGAGAAGAGCGAACGCGCCTTCAGAGAGCTCTAGAGTTACCTTTCCAATCCCCCGCTACTTGTCAAACCACGGCTGAGAGATGTACTGCAACTCTACCTCGCAGTATCAAACACGGCGACCAGCGCAGCTTTGATGAAAGAATGTGAGGGTGGGATCGAAAAGCCCATCTACTATGTAAGCCGTTCCCTCAGTAAGGTCGAAAGGAACTACAACCAGCTGGAAAAGCTTGCCTTCGCCTTGGTAGTTGCAGCGCGCAAACTACGCCCCTACATCCAAGCCCACTCAATAACCGTTCTTACAAACCTCCCTTTCTGCCAGTTCATGTAGCGACCTGATGTGTCACGTAGGCTGGTCTCGTAGGCCCTCAAGCTTACCCAATATGACATTACCTTTAAGCCCTACGCTACAAACAAAGGACAAGCCCTGGCAGATTTTATGGTAGAGTTTAGCGGGAACCCTAACTCCCATCCTGACGGAGAGCCCGCGACCCAGCTTGGCAATAATATCCCAATTCCCGGTGAAGAGGAATGTAGTAGAGGAAGAGGAGTCCTTGGATGATCGAGAATCTACTAGCAATCACATTGCTCATGTGGCTATATATGAAGGAAGATTTGAGGATAGTAGTGAAGACTCCTCAAGTAATGAGGAAAGTGAAAACTCTTCAAGTAGTGAAGATAGTGAAGTCTCCTCTTTTGATGAAGAGTTAGAAGCCTCCTCAATCAAGATTATATAAGCTTCAATGACAAGATCCTTCAACCAAAGAATGAAGAGAATAACAAGTTGAAGTTTATCAATGCCAATTTAGTGGTAATCTTTAAAGCTCTTGTCAATGAAAAGAAGATGAGCAAGCAAAGTGAAGTCATCAAGGAGCATGAAAAGACCATTGAAAATTATTTTTCAAAGGTGGAAGAAAGTGCTCAAGAGCTAGATGATCTAAGAGAAGACTTTATAATGAAGTTGTTTGCCATGGAAAGAGAGATAAAGCAAAAAGAGAACTCTTTGTCTATCATGAAGATAAAGGAGTGTGAGCTTATAGATGAAGTCAAAGTTCTCAAAGAGTTTATTAATGGCATGAAAATTGGAGCCATTAAGCTTGATGAAATCATAAAACTTGGAAAGCATCATGGAGATATGAGTGGCTTGGGTTTTGTAAAAGAAGTGAATAAGACTCCTACAACCAAGAACAAGAAAGACTCAATTACTATTCCTTCCAACATCAAAGACAAAGACAAGAAGAGCTATGGAACTTCTCAACCAACTTCTTAACCAAAGTATGCACACCCAAAAGGTAACTTTTCTAAATTCATTCTGGTTTGTCATTATTGTAATGTGGTTGGTCACATTAGGCCTAAGTGTTATGAATATGCTAGGCAATGCAAACTAGGAAATGTGGAACATGATAAAAATGTGAAAAAGTTACCTAATCATTCTCCTAAGCATGAGTTTAAGTCTAGAGCTAGACATAACATCTCTAAGTTTATCCCGGTTTGTCATTTTTGCAATGTTTTAGGGCATATCAAACCTAAATGCTACAAGTATATTAGACAATGCAAACTAGGGAATGAGATGCATGCTAGTGAGATGAAAAGACTTCCTTTGGTTGTTTCTAAACATGTTAGGGCATTAGAGACTATGCATGATGAACATGTTAATGAAAAGAAATCAACAGGGAAAGTTTGGGTTCAAAAGAATAATGTGCATGATTGTGAAATAGATAAATCTTCTTTAAATGTTTCTAAACATGATAATAGCTTTGATGCATTGAGAAATGTACATATTGATCATATTCATGTGAAGAAACCTACTAGGAAGATTTGGATTGAAAAGAATGACATGCATGTTAATAATAATCATGATAAGATGAATGTTGAGAAAAAGTTGGTTAAGAAGAGTGTTAACCATGATCATTTGAAGAGTCTTGATGAAATATTTGTGCGTGGCAACAATGATGAGTTTAATATGAGTGATATTTTAATGAAGAAGATAGTTGATGATTTATCTTCTAGATTTCATATTGCTATGCGTAATGATCATGATGTTGTTTGTGTTGGTTCACCTAAGACCAATATGGTCAAAGGTGAGTGCTCTCATACTTGATTGAGTAGCACATATGAGAATATTTTTGTTCTTGTTTGATAAGAGTTCTAAGTTTGATGCTTGACTAAGCTTTTTGTAATGTGCCATGTCTAGTATTCAAACTTGGTGTCTCTAGTCAATGCATGAACTTAATATTCTCATAATCACTATGATAGTCAAAATTTGTTGATTAACTTTAAAGAAATTGAATTTTGAAATCTATTTGGTGAAAATTTTTGTTAAGACTTTTAGAGAAAGTCATTTTCATGTGTTTGTTTGAGTTGAAAGTGTTTGGTCTTTATTTTCTTGGGATGACACACCAACAACTTGTTGTCATGAGGACAAACAAGCCAAGAAAGCTCATAAAAAGAGAGGAGACCTTTCATTGGTGAAAAAGCTTGCTAAGGTATTTCTCTACTTTAAAAGCTTGCTTTCTATTTCATCTTTTCAACTCTATGTATGCATGATATCTGTTGACGGTGAAATTTGGATTGCCACGCACTCAACAATTATATCAATTTAATATAAAACAAGAAAATTAAGAACGCATGCAAAAGACAGATTTTACGTGGAAAACCCTTGAATGTGAAAAAACCACGGCGCCCCTGAGGGTAGAAAAATAATACTAGGTTTTCGTTGCTTTATTACACGCTTAGATCTCTCTTACAGTTGCTCTCTTTTCTCTCGATTTTCTGAACCCCCTTCTCGTGGGATATGTGGTTCTATTTATACATGATATTTAGGGTTTTTCCCTTGATTTTAGTCCTGCTCATAGTAGGATTTCCTTTCAGATTCGTACTGGGAATCCCACGTTGCTGCGAATACAGATAGGTCTTCTCCTTTTCCCCCATTGATTCCTTGTTGTTATGGGTTTTCTAAAGTGTAGGGTTTATTTCCGTGTTTCTACCGAGTCGGTTTAGGCCCAGTATGCTGGTGCAGTGAGTACATTTATTTCTGGGTTTCGTTTCTTCGGCGACCATATATCTAGATTTGGCGAGTACATATCCATTTTCGGCGAGCGTGTTTCTGACCTTTTTGGTTTCGAGGTACTTTGATATTGACTTGTCACATTTCCTTTATTGACCCGGTCAATGAGTGACGTGGCAATCTTTATTGACTCTTTTTGATGACGTGTTGGGTTGGCGAATTTATGCATACAACAATACCCCCATAAATACTCCGAGCTGGGCAAATGATTTGTTCTTCTTACTTCATTTGTCTCTGCGAGTAGTATTTATATTTATACTTACAAGGTTTCGATGCATTTTGTAATACCTCCTTCTTTCCTTTTTGTCACGCGCTGTATTGATTAATTGATTCTTCTGGTGCAAGCTTTCAACTTGGTCCACATAATTGTTGACGCACCTATTTACCTGACGGACGAAGAGACATTTTGATCGCTTGGCTTTCCTCGAGATGCCACATGTCTGTTTTCTGATGGTGACTATTGCGGTTGGTCACTGTGGCTGTCATTCTCATTAATTGCATATCCTTTTACTTAATTTTCTTTTTTGAATTTCGAAACTCCCTCTTTTTAAGGCCCGATCGTTTCCTTTTCTCCATTTCATTCTTTCCATTTTATTTCTCCACTGGTTTTCTCAGAGCAAAAAAGAACAGTTTGATTCTTCGTTTTTATCTACCTTGTTCCTTCGAGTGCTTGCTACAGTCCTTTCCCTGTGTTTTCTATTTATCAGACGATTCATCGGAATCGATTATTCCTGCCTCTCTACGAATCTTTCGCGAATCTAGGGTTTTCTGGTGAGTTCCCATGGACCCTTCTTTACGCTCTTCTCTTTTTAATCGAATGATGCAAGCCATGGAGCTTGGTGATAAAAGTACTGCGGATAAAATCGAATCTCTGATTCGTAATTTTCGTCCAGATTCTCCGGTCCCAATTTCTGTTTATGTTCCCTCTTCTGGAGATATTTTTATCCCTAACATATCTCCTTCATCTTCTAATAGCGGTTCTCCAACAATGCCGAAATCTTCTAGACCAACAAGCAGTAGACGACGCGCTTCTAGGGTTCCACGTGAATCTCTGCTGGATGTGCAGACGATTGTTGACTCCGATGTTGAAGACCATCAGAGGGATAGGCTACGCTTCTCGCCAAACCGTCCGTGTTCTTTTGATACGGAGGTAAATGTGGTCGGCGAGGTTGAGCTTCGTAAATACAAGAGTCGTTTTGACCTGCCAGACTCAGTGAATCTCATTTTACCTGGCGACCGGGCTGTGTGGAATCCTCCCAGAAATGCAGTCGCTATTTACGGGGCCATGCTTAGCTGTGGGGTGACTCTCCCTCTTCAGCCTTTCATCGCCAGATTTCTTACGGAGGCTCAAATTGCGCCGGCACAGCTCGCTCCAAATAGCTACAGAATATTGATGTGCCTGTGCCTAAGTTGGAAGTTGAAGGGTTACGGGCCCCCTACTCCTCGTGAAATCCATTTTTACACGCTAAGGCAGGCGGGCCATGGTGGTACGTATTTCCTTATCTCTTCGCCCGTGGAGAGCTGGATCCCTGAAGGTGTGGCGAACCCCGGTCAAGTAGAAATCTTCGGTGATGAGAAGAAAAAGGGGTTCATCTGGGGTTTTCCCACTTTGAACAAGAGGTGGAAGAACAGCTGGTTTTTCGTTGATGGCGAGTGGGGTCATGATTTGCCTGCCAGTAGTCGCCACAATTTCTTGGCGAAGAAGGTTCCCAGGCACTTCACATCGCCTGAAGCTTGGTTGAAGGCGACCCCTGTTTTACTGAATAGAGAGGTTTCTCACCTCGCCGCAGCAGCTGTCCTTCCTTTGAGAGAAAGGGATAGGTCCTTCCTCTTGGATGATGAAAAAATGATTTCCGAGGGGATTTTCACACGCCTACATGCAAGGCTTCCTCGCTGTAAGTCTTTGTCCATTCCTTCTTTGTTTTACTATCTTATTCTGTTAGTTGACACTTTGTTTATTTTTCTTGCAGTGTGCGATTTTGACACAGTTTGCGATCAACACGCCCGGGCAGTAAAGAATTCTAAGGCAACCAGTAGAAGACATGCTGCTGGTTTGGCCAAGGAAGGACTTGCTAGTCCGGATGGCGGCGATCCCTCCGATGGCGAGGAAGTTGGTGATATTCCTGAGGGTGGGGTCGAATCAGAACAACCCCCTATGTACACAGAGGCTGCTGTGAACATTCCTGCTGTGAATACCTCTGCTGCGACCGCTCCTGCAGCTACCTCCAGCCGTAAGGGAAAAGAAAAAGTTAGAGTTTCAGGGCCAGTCCGTGATACTCCTATTTTTGACGCGGATGTCCCTGAAATTCCTCTTGATCCTGTGAATGATCTAACTCCTAGGACTGGTAGAGGAAAACGCCCGGCTGAGGGCACCCCTGACCATACTACTCGACCTTTGAAGCGGGCATCAAGAGTCGTGCAGTATGTCGTTTCTTCTGACGAGGAGGGTGTTGATGGACCTGTGTTCGCCGGAATTCCCTCTACTCATCCAACTGTGCCTGAAGCCCCCGCTGAAGGGATGAGTGAGGTAGCGTCTCCACCTCCTGAAAGAGTTAGTAAATTGAATGTTCATGCTTTCTCTCCAACTGGTGCAGCTTCTCCTCCAGCGACTGTAGATGAGCCGAACGTGTCGTCTGTTGATCAGCCTGGGCCATCTGGTCAGCCGGGGCCAGCTGATAGGTCGGGGCCATCGAAGCAAACTTGGGCTTCTGCGTCAGGTTCGGGTATTGCCCGTGAAGTTTCTCCCGTGGATCCAACCGGAGTTAGTGAGGGAGAGGGGTTTGTGTCCCTTTCAGATTTCACGGCTGCAGAGATTTGCTCATATATAATGAACAACAATGTTTATATTGATGAGGATTGGGAGCATATGAAGAGCAGATCCTGCAACAAGAAGATGGAATTTTTCTTTGATTGTCAGTCCCTGGTGAGTCTCTTGCGATATTCGTGTTTTGCGTTTTTCATTCGTATGTTTCCTGACTTGACTGTTTTTCTTTTTAGATGATGTCTGAGTTGACCGACGCTTACAGGTGAGGGAATTTCCTTTCGAGGGATGTGAAACGCCTGCTGGAACAGACTTCTATTTTGGCCGCTGAGAAACTCTCTGCTGAGGAAATCCATACTCAGCATCTCGCTCAGATGAGGGAATCTACGAATGGCTATCTTTCAGCTCAACTTGTCGCTGAAGATAAATTAGCTGCTGCTGAGGAAAAGATTCGTTCGCTGCGAGAGCAACTCTCCGCTAATCAAGAATCACTCGCAGCACGTTTTGAGGCTGAGCGACTCGCTGAGGAGGCAAAGGAGAAAGCTGAGCGTGAAGCTTTGGACTTGCGCAACCAGTTGTCCTCGCATGAAGTTATTCTGAACGATCTCAAGGCTGTGCTGGAGGTTGAATCGGTTGATCGTTTCAAGAGATCCCCTGCCTATGATGCGCTTTTATTGCGTGAATTCGAAAAAGGCATGAGGCAGTCGAAGAAATTCTTCGCCATGAAGGATCACTCCAATGAGAAGGCTTTGAGGCGTTTTGACCGGTCTTTTCAACAGCATATGGCCAGCGGAGTGGATTCGATTAAAGAGCAGATAAAACGTTGGAAAGCCCACTGTCGCTACAACATGACTGAACCTCACCCTATGCATTTAGAAATCCCCAGCAAGCGTACCTTCAATACTTATTATTCGGGTCAGAAGGGCAGCTTTTCTGGTTCTGGCGCTGAGCCTGACTTGGGTCCTGTTGCTGGAAGGGATTATGAGCGTTTTATGCCAGAAGGGGATGAGGAAGTCGCCTGGCCTTCAGACGAGGAGATCGAAGATGAGGAAGATAGCAAGGGCCCTCCTGCAGCTAGTTGACTTTTTGTGTCTTTCGTACTGAAGGGTTGTTTAATCTTTGTATCTTCAGTTTCTCTTTTTTTCATTCTTAATTCTTTAATTGTAAATGACTTTATTTATAAGAAGTTATAAACTTTTTCTTTGTTCAGCTGCTTTTACTGAATTTTCGACTTACTCAGTATTTCACCAAGTTTTTAGCATATTTTTGTGTATTCAGCTGCTATTCGCTGATTTTTTGCTTAGTGTTTCACTTTGTAGCATTTTTTGTTGTATTCAGCTGCCATTGCTGGATTTTTGGCGTACTTAGCGTTTCACTAAGTTTTTAACATATTTTGTATTCAGCTGCCATTGCTGGATTTTGGCGTACTTAGCGTTTCACTAAGTTTTTAACATATTTTGTATTCAGCTGCCATTACTGGATTTTGGCGTACTTAGTGTTTGTCAGGACGTATCCGACCATACACCAAGTTTTTAACATGTTTTTATTTATTCAGCTGCCATTGCTGAGTTCTGGCGTACTTGGTGCTTATTCAGGACGTATTTGCCCACACCAAGTTTTTCTCCGGAGATCTTATTCTCCCTGTGGGGGCGATCCCCAATTTCTGTAGCTTGGGCTATGGCGACTAAGTCGCTTTTGGCTTGCTTTAATTTCGTTGAGTTGTCACTTATTCTCACTGCTGCGAGTACGAAACTCGTCTTTACGCAATGGTATTGACATATGTCGGTGAGTGCCCTTTGTAATTGGCGAGTCAAGTCACGATTTCTCAGTAATAAATTACTCTTTATTTGGATAATTCCAATTCTAAACTTGACCCCCAAGTTACGGATAATATATCTTCAAGTACTGCGCATTGCATGGATGGGGTAGTTCGCCAAAACCTTCTCGAGCGATGCGATATGCCCCGTGGCCAGCTATGCCTGTAATCTGATAAGGCCCCTCCCATTTGTCTGCGAGTGACCCTGCAGCTTTGTCTTTTGTTCCTTGGTTCACCCTTTTCAGCACTAAGTCGCCCAGCGAGAACCTTCTTTCACGCACATGTGAGTTGTAATATCTGGCTACCCTATGTTGGTACGCAGTATTCCTTATTTGCGCGCGCTCTCTTCTTTCTTCTAACTCATCTAGGCCGCACTTTAGCATATCAATGTTGATTTCTGGCTGAAAAAGTTACACCCTCGGCGAAGAGAAAGATGTTTCCACGGGAATGACAGCTTCAGCTCCATATGCCATGGAATATGGGGTCTCGCCTGTTGAACTCCTTTCTGTGGTTCGATATGCCCAAAGTACCTGTGGTAATTCGTCTGCCCAGCTGCCTTTTTTAACTGCCAATTTAGCCTTCAGGTTATGTTTTATGATTTTGTTTACTGCTTCAGTCTGGCCATTCGTCTGTGGGTGTGCTGGAGAGGCGTAGTAGTTGTTGATGCCGTACTTATCACATAGCTCCCTGAATTTCCTCCCGTCGAATTGGGTCCCATTGTCCGTGATGATGGTGTTTGGTATCCCGAATCTGTAAAGGATATTTTTCTTCACAAAGCTTACAGTGTTTGCTTCTGTTATGTGTACCAATGGCTCGGCTTCTACCCATTTTGTAAAATAATCCACAGCTACTATGGCATGTTTTGCTCCTCCAGTTGCTGTTGGCATTGGGCCGATCAAGTCAATTCCCCACATGGCGAACGGCCAAGGCGAGGTAATACTTTGCAAGAGTTCAGGTGGCTGTCGGATGTTATTAGCAATTTTCTGACAAGCCTCACATCTCGCTGCCACCCTTTTGGAGTCGGCGAACAGTGTTGACCAGTAAAAACCCTGCCTTAATGTTTTATGGGCCAGACTGGCGCCCCCAGCGTGGTTCCCACAATTTCCACTATGTATGCTTCTCAGGATACCTTCTGCTTCTTCAGGCCCAACACATCTCTGCAGTGCCCTCGAGTATCCCCTTTTGTACAGTTCTCCATTGAGTACTGAGTATCTTGTAGCTCTGTACTTCAGCCGCTTTGCTTCTAACGGGTCACTTGGGAGTACATCATTGATGAGATATTCTTTGATTGGTGTGATCCAGCTGTCCCTTTCGCCAAAGACTGCCCCAACTTCCTTTGTTTTAACTATACTCGGCTGCAATAAGCGGATCATAGAAATATTTTTGGGCCAGATGCAGATTGTGGTAGATGCCAGTTTGGCCAAGGCATCAGCTTTCTCATTTTCTTCTCGGGGGACATGAACAATTCTGTATTCTTTAAATCTTTCTAATAGCTCCTTTGCCAATTCCAGGAAGGTGATCATGCTCTCATCTCTTGCCTAGTATTCATCTAGTACTTGATTGACAACAACTTGAGAGTCGCTAAAAACTTCCACTTCGTCTGCTCCTAGGACTGTGCTAATTTTTAAACCTGCTATGAGTGCCTCGTACTCGGCTTGATTGTTGGTAGCTTTGAAGTCAAAACGCAAGGCACATTCGACTGAATCTCCTTCTGGGGTTGACACTACTACCCCTGCCCCGCTGCCATGCGTGTTTGATGAGCCGTCAATGCGGAGTTGCCATTTGAATATTTTCTTATTTTGTTCCTCCATCATTCTCGCTACTTCCATGTTTGGTTCGGTGAACTCTGCTACAAAGTCTGCCACTGCCTGGGCTTTAATTGCTGTCATTGGGAGGTACTCTACATCGAATTCACTTAACTCGATTGCCCACTTTGTTAATCGACCGGATACTTCTGGTTTCTGCAGGATTAACTTCAGTGGGCAGTTGGTGTATACTCTGATTTTATGAGCCTGGAAATATAGCCTCAGTTTCCTCGCTGCTGTTATTAGAGCTAGTGCCAATTTTTCAGCCGGCGAGTATCTGGTTTCGGCTGGCAACAGTGCTTTGCTGGTGTAGTATATTAGTTTCTGGATCCCATCTTCCTGTTTTACTAGCACGGAACTTGTGGCTGCTCCAGAGACGGACAAGTATATGTACAATGTTTCTCCTGTTTCTGGTTTTGATAGCAGCGGCGCTTGCCCCAGGTAATCTTTCAAGGCTTGGAAAGCCTTTTCACACTCCTCATTCCACTCGATTCCCTTTCCCTTTTTTAGAGCTTTGAAAAATGGTAGGCATCGGTCTGTTGATTTGGCTATGAATCTGCTCAGCGATGCTAAGCACCCTGTGAGTTTTTGAACGTCTTTCAGAGTTTTTGGCGAGACCATTTTTGCTAGTGCTTGGATTTTTTCAGGGTTCACCTCTATTCCCCTTTGATGTACTTGATATCCGAGAAACCTCCCAGATGGTACGCCGAATACGCATTTTGCTGGATTCAACTCATTCCATACTTGACCAGCACGTCGAATGTTTCTCTCAGGTCATCTGTATGTCTATCCGCTGTGGTGCTTTTTGTTAGCATATCGTCAACGTAGACTTCCATATTTCTCCCGATTTGTCTGGCGAACATTCTGTTGACCAAGCGCTGGTAAGTTGCCCCAGCGTTTTTTAGGCCGAATGGCATGACCGTGTAACAATACAACCCCTGATCTGTGGTGAACGCTGTCTTCTCTTCGTCTGGCTTGTGCATCTTTATTTGGTTATATCCTGAATATGCATCCATGAAGCTCAACATTTCATGTCCAGCTGTTGCATCGACTAACTGGTCAATCCTTGGTAGCGGGAAGCTATCCTTGGGGCAGGCTTTGTTCAGATCGGTGAAGTCGACGCACATCCTCCATTGATTGTTTTTCTTTTTCACTAAGACCACATTCGCCACCCATTCTGGGTACTTAACTTCTCTGATTGACCTTGCGGCGAGCAATTTTGATACTTCCTCCTTTATCGCTGCACTTCTTTCTGGGTTGAAACTTCTCCTTTTTTGCACAACCGGCTTGCACTTCTCATTCACAGCCAGATTGTGCGAAATTACACTTCTATCAATCCCTGGCATGTCTTCGTGGCACCAAGCGAAAATCCCCCTATATTCCTTCAACAAGTTTGTCACATCATTCTTAACTTGTTTAGCCAGCCTTGCTCCAATCTTTACTGTTTTGTCTGGTTCCGCTTCGTCTAGAATAACTGACTCAGTTGGTTCTTCTTTCTCTCTGCTCGTTTTGTCCCTTTGGTCCAGTTCAAAGTTTCTCGGACTATCTTCCTGCACCTCCTTGTCCACTTCGAATATGTTTAAGGTTTCCATCCCTGCTTTATCTTTGAAGATTGATAGGTTGGCGCGGCGAGCCATCTCCTGTGACCCTCTCAATTCTCCGACACCAAATTCTGTAGGGAATTTTATTTTCAATGCATGGGTTGAAGTAACAGCTCGAGCTTTCTTAAGAAACGGTCGGCCAAGTAAAGCATTATACGGCCAATTGTGGATGTCAACCACGACAAAGTCCAAAAAGATTGTTCGCCGGCATGGTGCTGTACCAAATCTCACCGGCAGTTTCACAGTTCCTAACGACCTAACTTCTGCGCCACCAAATCCCTTTAGTGGTACATGGAATGGTTAGAGATCTTTTCTGTCCAGCCGCAATTCATCATATACTCTGGCAATTAAGATATCGGCTGAACTTCCATTGTCAATCATCACCCGAAGGACATCCCTATGGGCTATTCGAACCCCCACGACGATTGCATCGTTAGGTTTTGCATCTATCCCGTCTGAGTCTTCTGCTGTAAATGTTATAGGATCATGTCCTTCTCTTCCCTTCTTGGGGCTTCTCTATACAGAATTGATCTCCATGCTTCTACTTTCATACATTACTTCTCGAACTTCTGACATCCTTTCTCGATTGCTTCTCCCAGTATGAGGTCCGCCAAAAATGGTGTTTATGGTGGCGTTAGGGCTGTTCCCCCTTGGACTTTTCCTCTCCTGCCCGTTTTCTTGGCGACTATCCTGGCGACCACCATATTTATCTCCCTTCAAAGCAAAATCCTTCAGGTGCCCATCTCTGATCAAACTTTTAATGTGGTCACGCAGCTGGAAACACTTTGAGGTTTCATGCCCATGATCTTTGTGGAATCGGCAGTACTTAGTTGTGTCTCTCCTGGCATTCGCTGACTGCTGTCGAGGGTATTTAGCAAGTCCTTTGTTTTCCACCACAGAAAGTATCTCCTCTTGATCGCCGGTCAAAGGGGTGTAATGGTTGTACCTTCCTCGAAACCTACTGGCTCGTGGATTTCCTTTGCTTTCTCTCGAGTGCCCCTTTTGGCTTTTCTCGTCTCTCTGGCGATCACGTGATACCGTCTTCTTGTCATCCTTTCGATCCGATTTTGAGTCAGGTTTGTGTCCATGCACGTAGCTACCCTATTGTGCTACTTCTTCTTCTTCTGCTAATGCATAGTCGCCAGCTATTTCCATCATCTCCTCATAAGTTTTTGGTCTCTCTCTTCGCAGGTCAAAAGATAATCGCCCGCTTTGTAACCCATTGGTGAAAGCGGCGATCACAGCTACATCGCTGGCATCTTCAATTTGAGCAACTTCCTTACCAAATCTTACTAGGTACTTCTTGATTGACTCATTGTGCTCCTGTTTCAAATTTGATGGATGAGCGAGTGACTTCCTTCTTTGCACACTCCCCATGAACTGTCTTATGAACGCCTTGCTGAGGTTTGAGAAACTGCTTATACTTCCGGGCGGAAGTCTTCCAAACCACCTAGAGGCGAGATCGCCGAACGTTTGAGGGAAGGTGAGGAATAAAAGCCCGTTATTAGATGAATACTGGGCCATGATGTTACGGAATCGGCGAACATACTCCTTCGGGTCCCTGTTCTCCTTGTACTGCTCAATGGTTGGCATTCTAAATCTGTCTGGGAACTGGGTGCGAGCAATATCTTCAATGAATGGGCTGTCTGACTCATCATCTGAAGATACGTTACGACCGTACCTTCGTGCCATCGCTGAAACCTTTCTTGATAGCTCTTGTAGGGTGACATCTCGCTGACCAATTGGCTCTCCTGCTGGATCAAGTCTGCTCTTAATTGTCATTCTCCCATGGTTGTTCCTATTATCCGGGCTCCTTCGATCTTCTGTGCTTTCGGATCTCCTTCGCCGTGCTCTTTTGGACCGTAACTCTCTTTGTGGACGTGGACTCTTATCTTCAGACGAGATAGAACGGTGTCTCCGTCGGTTCCGTTGGTATGTGTCACTGGAATTGACCCCATGTGTCCGCGCCTGGTCTCGCTCCTCCCTGGATTCTTCATTCATCACACCTTTTCCTTTCCTTTGTTTTCTCCTTTCGAAATACTCTGGGTGGTCCTAGGGAGTCTCCTCGGTGGATTGTCTTGCTTGAGTATCAGGGATTGCGATGTGAACTTCTGATCGTAGCCTTCCGGGAGGATGGATTCCAGGGGCGGTTAACTCATAAGGAGATGAAACTCCCAAACCGATGGGAAGCGAAAGCCCTATCTTGTTGGCTTCGTTGATTAGGTTTACCAACTCAGCTTGGAAGTGCTGCAGAATCCCAGGGTCGGCGGCCCTAGTCCCTGGTGTTGCCGCCGATTGTTCCCCGATCGTTACTGCCCTATCTCCTTTCGGTGCAGCTGGTTCAATAACCTGATCTCCGCTGGAGTTAACGTCTTTATCACTGTCGTTGTTCATGTTCATGTTCATGTTCTTTAATTCGCAAGGGTTCCTCGAAGTTTTTTGTAACCCCCCTCATTCTAGCGCCAATTGTTGACGGTGAAATTTGGATTGCCACGCACTCAACAATTTTATCAATTTAATATAAAACAAGAAAATTAAGAACGCATGCAAAAGACAGATTTTACGTGGAAAACCCTTGAATGGGAAAAAACCACGGCGCCCCTGAGGGCAGAAAAATAATACTAGGTTTTCGTTGCTTTATTACACGCTTAGATCTCTCTTACAGTTGCTCTCTTTTCTCTCGATTTTCTGAACCCCCTTCTCGTGGGATAGGTGGTTCTATTTATACATGATATTTAGGGTTTTTCCCTTGATTTTAGTCCTGCTCATAGTAGGATTTCCTTTCAGATTCGTACTGGGAATCCCACGTTGCTGCGGATACAGATAGGTCTTCTCCTTTCCCCCCCTTGATTCCTTGTTGTTATGGGTTTTCTAAAGTGTAGGGTTTATTTTCGTGTTTCTACCGAGTCGGTTTAGGCCCAGTATGCTGGTGCAGCGAGTACATTTATTTCTGGGTTTCGTTTCTTCGGCGACCATATATCTAGATTTGGCGAGTACATATCCATTTTCGGCGAGCGTGTTTCTGACCTTTTTGGTTTCGAGGTACTTTGATATTGACTTGTCACATTTCCTTTATTGACCCGGTCAATGAGTGAAGTGGCAATCTTTATTGACTCTTTTTGATGACGTGTCGGGTTGGCGAATTTATGCATACAACAATATCATTGCATATAGATATTAGGCATCATTTCATTAGAGAACATGTTGAACATTCTATTGTTTCTCTAGAGCATATGCCTACTAAAAATCAACTTGCGGGTTTGTTCACTAAGTCATTGGACAAAAAGAGGTTTAAAACTCTTCTAAGATCCATTGACATGATTGTGTTGATTATTGTCTATGCGTGATTGTGAGTGGCTTGATAAGCAAAACTTTATTTGATATCAATATCTTTGAGAGCTACTCACTTGAGAAGTAATGATCTTAAATAAATAACTCTTATTGTTTCTAGATCATGCACTTGAGCTTGAGAATTTTTTTTTTAAGAGTGCACTAATGCCTCTCTTATATGTTTTAGTTTTTAGTATATGTGATTGAAAATGTGTAGATAATGGATGCATCTAGAAACCTATTGCTTAGTACATGATAGATGACCTTTGGTATGTATCCATTTTGCTTCAGCAGTACATAGTATTCAACGAGCACCCTCATGGAAAGGGCTACACACCTTGGTTGTGCAGCCACCCAATGTAGGAAAGGGCTACGCCATTGTGATGAGTGAAAGCCACCATGAGGTGTATATGTTTATGTTATAAAAATCAAAGAAGTGTTGAAAAGAATCATTAAAAAAAAAAAAAATTCTTTGATTTTAAGCCTAAAGGAAATGAAAAATAAAAGGCTTAATGGTGTATAGTTGAGAATTGTGAAAAGCTCGGGTTGTCAAATAGAAACGAGTAAACGAGCCACATGCACACACACGCTCAAATGTTGATAACTATTCTTTTAAAGCAAAAACCCGGATGAATATCGGTTTGACCTATTTTTGGAAATGCTTTAGATGGATAGGTGTGGAAATTGTTTGCATGTTAATGTCACAATTACTCCTTCTATATATGTGAGAAGCATTCACACACACACATATTTTGCTTATGTGCTTGATTCATTAGCAATGTAAGAATATTTTTGAGAGATTAATGAAAATCTATGATTCTCTCTTAAACTTTGAAAAGTGATGAAATATTTTCTTTTATTGCTTGAATGTGTGAATGTGTGAGTCCCTTGTGATCAAATCTACTTGGTGATAATATGTGGAGCATATGTTAAGGGGGAGCTTTAGTTTATTCAACTTAGCTTTCTATACGATTTGTTTGCTTAATATCTCATTCTTTATCTCTTGTGTCCTTTGTGTATTCCTTGACAAAAAGGGGGAGAAATTGTATACCTCACCATGTTTGAAATTGGCGAATCCATGTTTAATATAGGGGAGAAAAATGTATACCTCTCACCATGTGTGGAAAAATGTTCCAAATGTGTGGGAAATTCCTCTTTGTGCTTTTATGGAGACTTTGTCTTAAGGGGGAGAATTCTTGTATTAAGGGGGAGAAAAGAATTCTTGCCTAAATGTTTTAAGGATCTTAGGGAGAGTTTTAATGTGAAAACATTCATACACTTGAGATAATACATTTGTTTGAGATAAGGGAAGTTTTGTATTTGTTTATATGATGATATCTCACCATTCTTCTTTAGAGAAGATCTCTTGTTTGGTTTGCTATTTTCTCTCATAGGTACTTTGAAGACCAAAGAGGTATTCTTGAAGACTCATGAAGACTTGAAGACTTTTTAGGTTAGGAATCTCTTTGTAATGTGAGGATGAGAGTATGCTATCAACTTGAGTTTATTTGAGTGAATATTGTATGGTGAGGATGAGGTTTTGCCATGGAATAACCAAAGGGGGAGATTGTAAGATCCTAGATTTGTGTTGGCTTGATTCCATTGCAAAACTCTCTTTATTTGTATTGCTTAGTTGCTTAGGTGTTTCGTGATTAGATCAAGCTTCAAAGAAGGAAAGCAACGTCGCATGCAAAGTTCGTCTTCAAGAGGAAATGTGCTTATTTGGATGCTAAGGTATCGAGATACTTCTTCCTCTTGCAAGGCATAAGCGCACACACACACAATTCATATATGTGTGTCCCTGCATCGTAGTGCAAACATTTGGTATAACACATTCACACACTTTTGAGTATGCACATGCATTGGTCTCTTATAGACAAACATTGTAGAATTGCATGCTTTATGACTATCTCTTTGATATGGCATACTTGTATGAATATGTGTTTATTTGTTTGTGTGTCTTTAATTTTGGACTTGAATATGTTCTTATTTTATTCCTTATTGAGTTCCGGTCGTTTAGGTTACTCATTCATAAGGTTTCGAGTCCAAACGATGTAGCTACGCTACTTTGCGTCGTTTTCCGAGATGATTTCTCAACCATTTTTCAAAGTTTTATAGTCGTCGTCACAGTCGTGTGTGAGGGAGTCACGGTTCGTAATCCAAAAATGGATTCGAATTCAGAGTTCGGACGGCTTAATACGGCCAAAGAACGCGAGAGGTGCGCGGGAGAGCAAGCGAGGCCAAATGGCCAAGCTTGGCCAAGCCGTGTGGGAGCCGTGGGACCCACGGCCAGAGGACCTCTCTGGTCCCGTGTGGCCCACGCGCCCCACATGGGCCTTGGCTGAGGTGGCCTCTTTTGGTTGGCCAAAAATCCTCTCTCTCTCCTTCTTTTAAATGTCTCTCCTTCCCTCCAAACCTAAAACTTGAAAAAACCTTTCAAAGAAAAATTCTGCAGAATTCTTCACATTTTAGTTTTCTTATTTCGATCATAACTTTCTCATACGAACTCGAAATTGATTGATCCAAAAACCAAAATTGTTGGTCCTGATGAGAGCTACAAACCCCAAGCATTTACAGAGGCAGTTGACTTTGAGATTTTTCCCAGTGTCCAGATTTCAGTACGAGGTTCAACTTTGTATGTTCAATTTCTTCTTTTTCATTTCATCTTTGATCATCTCTTTTAACCTTACTATTTGATTGATGAAATATGTTGAGAAGGATGTTAGATCATATGCTAGGGTTTTATGATTGATTGTTTGTTGAGTTTTAGCATTGTGATTCACATTTGAACATAGTTTGCTAAACTTGATTTTCCTTGAAATTGATTCTAGAAATGCTATATGTGATGTGCCATATGACATGTTCTAGGTTTAATTTCATGTTCTAAGAACAAGGTTTATAGTGTGATATATTGAATATTATTGACTTGTTCTTATTGATTTTACATGCATTGATTTCTAGGTATTTTTGTGATTATGTGTTGAAAGCATATTGAAACAAATATTGCACGGTGTATATAAAATTATCTAGAGGGGGGGTGAATAGATTTTAAACGTATTATCCAATTTTTCGTGTGAAGTCAATATTACGAAATTACCCCTAACTAGATAAAACAATAAATCAAGTATAAAATGCGGAAATTAAATAACACTTGATTTTTTACATGGAAACCCTCACGGGAAAAACCACGGGCTAACAAGTGAGCCACACTCGAACCTCGAACCTCGAACCTTGAATCCACTAAGTGATGAAAATTACAACCTAATCCCGGAAGTAATCACACACCTACCTAATCCTGGTATGAGTGAACCTAGATCGAATGCTTGCGATCTAAGCAACCTAATCCCGGATGCTACACACAAGACTTATGTTATCAATGAAGAGATTACACCCTAAGTGAATATATGAATATCCAAATGCAACATAGAGCAAGGGAAACCCTATATGCTTATCTAAGATGATGAATTTGCAATTAGAACAATCTTAGATATTAGAAGCTAAATGACATGTCAAATAGCTTAGCTAATCAAGATTAAGCAAAAACCTAATTAGCTATCACAATACAACTTCTCAAACATTCAATACACTAATCTCAACCTTGTATCCAAAATATATATATATAACATACAAGTAATAAATTGAGATTGCTTGTTAAGAAAAACACAAAATATGTAAGATATTAGTGAAAAGCTTACCAAGCAAAGTGTGATGAAGAATCCATGCAAAAAGACATCTAGATGATCAAAGATGATCCTAGATGATGATTGATGATCATGAAATGGTGCTTGAGTAATAAAAAATGATCAAAGATGAGTTACTGATGAAAAAGCTCTCTTTGAAAATGCTCTCAATTAAAAATATGATTTTTGAGTCATTAGGGACGACCTAAATTTGAAGCAATGTTTATATAGGTGTCCCAATTAATGAAACACCGTTTTGAGAAAAACAGGGCAAAAACTGCTGCCATTACCGCTGTCAAAGCCACAGCGGTAATGACAGCGGTGCATTAAAAATGCATCAGGTATGAAACCGCTGTGCCAACCGCTGTGGCTACGGCAGCGGTTTTGACAGCGGTACATTTAAAAATGCATCAGGTATGAAACCGCTGTGGCTATGGCAATGGTCTGACAGCAGTACGCACTGTTCACGAAATTGCTGTCCAACCACTGTGAAAAAACCCACAGCGGTCGGAGTGATGCAAACAGAGCATCGCATCGCTGTGGCTACCGCTGCGAATACAGTCAGCGGTAAAGGCAGCGGTCTCCAGACCTCATGCCAAGTAAAAAGCAAGGCTTTGCATCCTAATGCCTAAATGTCATGGCATTTCAATGTACAAGATGCAATCAATTAAGAGCATGCATGAAGAGATATAAATGATCATTAATGAGCACATAATAAAAAACACATACACAACATACAAGTAAACGAATTATGCGTGAGATGTGAATGTGTGTGTGCAACTAATCTCTTCAAAGCAAATTAAGCACTTAGAAATTACCTTTGGTGCTTATCAATAATGAGGACTTCAAAGGGCATTTAACTTGAACACCAATACTAAGCTACCCTTACAATGAATCCCCAATATGTGGTTTGTCCACGAAATAAGCCAATTAACACATGGGAATCCTTACACATATTCTAGAATATCTCTAAGCATGTTCATAAAGTTTAATTGATCATCATACTTTATTTGATGGTGATTTGCATCATTTGCATCACTTAAATCATTGCCTTGTGAAAGGTTGAAGTCTCTAGCAAAGTGAGTGAAGCTTTGTGGATAGAGCAAGGAAGTCTTGATTAGAGTCGGGAGGACTCGGATAGTCAAGCAAGAAGACTTAGCTAGGAGTAGGAAACTCCGGATAGCTAAGCAAGAAACCATCCTAGAAGCTTGAGAGCTTTGGATAGGATGTTGCTACCTAGAAGTGTAGGACACACCTTGGATAGGTAGTAGGCTTTGTGGTTAACTAGCCCGAGGGTAGATTAGGAGTTGATAGCTTGAGCGGATATCATGAGTTGGTAGCTTGAGTGTGTAAGTCCTTTTTCATATAGCGAATTGCTTTGCCGGTGGTTGTGGTATCAACCCGTGGATGTTTCCTCTTTGAGGATTTACCACGTAAAAATACTTGTGTCTATTTTCGCTTTACTTTTCATTATCTTCCATATCATGTATTGATTGTGTCTCTTGTATATTGATTTTCACATGTATTGAATCATACTATACCATTGATTAAATCATATCAAGTGTACATTTCATTCTTGTAATCCGCATATTTTGAATTTGGAAGAATTTGGGCCTATACCTTTTCACCCCCCCTCTAGGTATATATTACACTATATTGCTTAAGGGAATTTCACTGGTCTTGCATGGGACTGATGGGATCATTGACATGTGGGGTTGATGCGGTTTGCTATTGACTTGGTAGGGCATCATGGGCTACATCCTCCGGGCGACACTCCTCTCGAGCCTCCTTGGGCAGCTCCCCCGATTACACCGAGTTCCTTCTTGTCGCTCCCAGCCGGATCACTGCTGCTCGTTGTATCCCCACATTCGGGAGGCATCGCTTGTCCTGGCACCACTTTGGACCTGCCATCGGCACCGGCTAGGATTTCGTTCCTGTTCCAGCCACGAATTTGGTAAAGATCGAAATCAGGAGGAGTGTGCTGGGCAACATGCAGCTGAGCAAGGAAGTAACCTTCCCCAAAAGACTTATCAGCCCTAGCCTCTACTTCTGCCACCCTAGCAACCGTCGCCACAGCACGGTTCTCAGCAGCAACCAACTCAATCTTAAACTCATTTCACGCCAGCACCCGGCGGGTGGACTGGTTAACCTCAGCCTCCAGCTCTTTCTGCACCTGGTCAAGGTCTTTCTTCGCTTGAGCAGCCTTGATCTCTAGCTCCTTCTTCTCCCTGATAAGCCTTATGATGGCCTTCTCCGCCTCGCCCCTATCCTTCTCAGCTTTGACTCGCCTCTCCTCCGTCAGACGATTCTCCTCTTGAAGCGAAACAGCTTGCTGCCCTAGAGCTAAGATATGCTGGAACACCTATAAAAAGAAAAAGGGACCACAAAAAATGTGCAGGCCTGACACTTAGCATGGCCACCTAAACAAAACAGAAGGAGAGAGACGCACTCGAAAGATACCTCGACTGCTATTATGGAGCCCTTAAAGGACAGTTCATTCGCGGGAAGCACAACAAGTTGGGAAGAGTCCGCCTTGGAGTAGGCCTCTTTGAATGCATGGTAGATGTCATCTGAGGTAGAAGACGAATCTCTTTTCACCTTGAGGGGAGCAAAAGGCACCTTCTCCGCGGTCGATACTCCCTTCCCCTTATTCGAAGAGGGCCGGGGAGGAGGTGTAGAAGACCTTGATGGGGTGGAGGTGGAAGAACCAGACGGAAGCACCGATGGTGGTAGCTTAGAAGCAGAAGAACTTGGTAGACCACGGCTCCGACCTAGACGCACCTCAAGTTCCTCCAACCGGGAGGAAAGAGGACACATTTTTAGTGGTTAAGGAGAAGCCGAGCCTAAAGCACCTCCTTATCCTTCTTGACTTTCATCAACATCGCCTGCTTCAAGGGAGTGCGCGAAGTCGCCTCTACACCAGTGGAAGACCCCGCCAGCGCTTTGGTGGCACCAGAGTCGGTGAGAGGAATCTCTTCTCGCTGAACGCCTGTAAAAGAGACTACAAATTAAGCAACCATTAGAACTCTCGCCAATAACACTAATGGTGACCAATAACACTACGACAACCAAAAGGAAATGGTGAAAATGTAAACAAAAGAGTATATCACCTGGAACTGCATCAATCGCCAAGAGGGAATGCTCCACTAGAGCCGGCTCCTAAGGAAAGCCCTCCAAATATGGATACTTTTAGCCCAGCCGCTTGATATCAGCTAGGAGACCCATGACCTCATCGTCATCCTCCTCCTCCTTCGCCCAATCTGGCTGTGGCCTAAAGGAAGTAGGGACTGAGCGTTCCTGGTGGCCATAACTAACCGTGGCCCCCTAGTTGCCATTCATAACGATCCATGAACATCCACAACTGCTCGTGAGGTCGCCATAAAGGGCCTTCCTAACAACACTGGTTGTGAGTTTCCATTCTCATCTCTATCCTCTACGTCCAACACTACAAAGTCAGTGGGAATGAGCAATCGATCCACCTTGAGGATCACATTCTCCACTACTCCTCTAGGATTTCTAGATGACTGATCAGCAAGATGCAAATTAATGGAAGTCGGCTTGAGTTCACTCAATCCCAGCCTTTCATACACAGAGTATGTCATCATGTTGATACTAGCTCCTAGATCAAGCATCACTTTTTCTACTGAGGAGTTTCCCACAGTAATACTTAACTCAAAACTCCCTGGATCTTGTTCCTTGGTAGTGTACCCACTCATAGAACTAGTAATGGCGTAAGCCTGCTCATGCATGGGGGCTTTCCCCCTGTCTTGCTGCCCATTAGCCTCCATCACCTGTCCCAATTGAATTGATAATTTTTTTAGTGACGCCTCTATTCCTATCATTCTTTGGTCCATTTCTTGTTGATATGACTGTGGAGGGTTCTGATTGCTCCACTGACCCGAACTCCCAGCACCCTGCTGTACTTGATACTGACCACGGGGGTTGTTTCCACCCCATGATTGATTCTGATCATACCTCGGCTGCTGGTAGGCTTTGTTACTGTTTCTCTGCCTGCCTTGATTCCACTGGTACATCACTTGAGCTTCTGCCTCTGAATAAACCTCTCTGTGGGAGGTGCATACATCTGCTCCATGTCCAATCATGCCACATGCTTGGCATACCTTACCCGGGCTATTTTGTTGCCCCCGCCGATTTACCATCATTGCCTTGACACTATTATTCAAGGTCTCCATCTGCATTGCTAAATGTGCAGTCCCACTACGACTTCCCTTTGTGCTCCTTTGTTGAGAATTCTGTCCCAGCATTTCATACTTGTTGAACACATAATCAGCGGTACATTCCCTCATCGCCCCACCACAAGCATTGTCAACAATTGCTTGTGTGAGTCCAGTAAGTCCATCATAAAATGATTGCACCTGTGACTGAAGTGTGAAATCATGGTGTGGGCACTGAGCTAACAATAGCTTGAACCTCTCCCATGATTCGTGGAATGCTTCTCCTTCCTCCTCTTGGAAGTTTGTAATTCATCCCTTTGTTTCTTTGGTTTTCCAGGACGGAAAGAACTTGGAGAAAAATTTCTGCTCCACCTCGGCCCATGTGGTCAGTGTACCAGCTGGCAAAGCCATTAGCCATTTCTTGGAGTTGTCCTTCAAACAGTATGAAAAGCAACGCATCCTCAGTAAGTCCTCTGTTAACAGGCCCAATGGTATCGTAGTGATAGCATTGTAGTATTCTTTCATAAACTGAAGTGCGTCCTCATTAGGTTTCCCATAGTAGGATGGCAAGATGTTATAGTGCAAGTTCTTCAGCTCATAGTCCCGCTGAGCGGCATTCAATGCTATGGCCGAAGGATGTGCCCCCACAATGGGCAATGAAAATTCCTTCATGCATCGTACGTCCTCCATCTCGTTCACTGTGAAGATTCTGCACACAAGTTCAAGAAAAGTAACGAAGATCAATGTGAAAAAGATAAATGTTGTACTAATGTGCAACTAAAAGTGTAGTAATTCTAAATTTACCCTAAAATGGCAATCCTAAACCTAACTAACCGTGCTACAAGAGAAAGTATTCCCCGACAGCGGCGCCATAAGTTTTGACACGCCCAAACCGGTTCTACAAATGTCACTATAATTTAACCTATTCTACCTCGGTTGTATTAAAGGGGCGTGTGAGTCTGATGACCCTATTGCAAATCGTACAAGTCGTTATGCTAGTATAGTGTACAAAGTAAGGGTATCGGTCCACAGGGAAATCTAGTAACTGGTAAATGCTAGAATTAGTGATCGTTCTAAGGAATTAAACTAATGTGATGATAAACGATTATAATTGATAAGCTAAGATGCTAGGGAATGTATGAAATTAGTAATGATGCACCACAAATAACCACCTTCATGCAACAAAGATCAAATCACTCATGTAGTTCCATTTATACAATTGGTACACTCAACCATCCACTTAATAACTCATCTGAGGTTCAGATTCATCATCAAGGACTGTCAGTTGTGGAACTAAATTCATAGAATGTGTTCTTAGGATTTTTATGAACAACACATTCTAATCTCGGAGTTTTTACTAATCATACTCAATTCAAATATCATGAACTAGTATTTTATCACTTTACAATAACCAACTCCATGCTTCTAAGATTTATGAGATATATGGCATGATTTCATCAATTCAAGCATATAAACACAAGTGAGTCATACAAGAAAAAGTGGTAAGAAGTGATTACATCAATACTTTCATAAATTCCCCAACAAAGTATATAGTTACACATGATCATTGAATATAGCATATTAATGAACAAAAGGAAGAAATACTACCCTCGAAGAATCAAGGCCGATCTCTCCTTCCTCCACAGCAATACAAACCAATTGATCACAAATAACTTTCAAGAGATTGATGAGCAAGGTATTTACTAAGATCAATACCTTTAAGCTACAAAGATTTCAAGTGATGAACTACTTGAATCACTAATCTATTCTATGATAAATTAACCAAAAACTACTAAGAACTATTCTATGCTATATTTTGTCACCCTTTCTCACTCAGGAGAGAGAAGTATATATATGTTTTCTTCAAATGAGGCAAGAAACACACAAATTGGCCTTTGGACGTGTCTTGGGCGGGTTCATTCCCGCCGCACGAACCCGCCTCGCGAAACCGCCTTGCTTTCGGCGAGCTTCTCGGAGTCTTCTTTCCCGCCGTTACAAAGTCGCCGCGCTTCTGAAAAGCTAAGGGCGGCATCTTTCCCGCCTCACGAAGTCGCCGCGTGAACCCGCTTTGCTTTCTGGCGACTTCAAACCATCGGGAAGGCTGGAATATGCCCGGCTTCAGAACCCGCCATGTAACTAGCCTTGGCTTAGGGCGACTTCAGACCTTCGGGAAGGCTGGCTTGTGCCCGCCTTTAGAACCCGCCTACTCTTCTTCTCTTGGTTTTTGCTCCTCTTGTAACTATTTTGATGCAAAAACCTTCCTGACTGGTCTAATTACCTGAACTTAACAAAAACACACGTTATGCACACAAAAGTGCTCGAATACGAACACAAAAGGTAGGAATTAGGGGCGCTAAATGTGAACATTCATAGCATGATCAATCCAGGCACGATGGGTCCAAACGCCTTGAAGACTAAATGGAAAAAATGGCAAAGGAACTCGAGGAGCTAAGGAAGGGGAAGCACTGAGGTACTTGAAAGAATCCCTTAGGGGAGATGAATGCACCTTTCTCTAGGAGAATCAGAGAAGCTGAGTTACCCCTTAAATTTAAAATGCCTGCTAAAAAATATTCTGGATCGGAAGACCCCATGAGCCACATGGAGAGCTTTGTCCACCAGCTGGAAATCCAAAACACTAGCCGGTTAATGATGTGTAGGATGTTCCCCTCAACCCTAACAAACTGTGCCAAGACCTGGTTCAGAAAGTTACCTTTAGGTAGTATGGATTCATTTACAAAGCTTACTACAGATTTTTGTGCTCAGTTTCAAGGGTCAAGCCTTGTCCTAAGGACCCCATCCTACTCTTGTACGTGATCCAGGAGTAGGGTGAGACGCTAAGACCTTATGTAGAAAAGTTTCACAAAGAGGTGATCCAGAAGGGAGTGTTTGCCGAGAAGAAGACCTTGGCTAAGTTCAGAAGGAACTTGTGGGCTAGCAGACTATTCTGGTCATTTGCCAAGCATCCACCTGAAACTTACCAAGAGGCCTATGACAGAGCGTTGGAACAGGGGGACATTGACGAACAGCTCCGGGTTAAGGTCGAGCACGATAAAGCCCGATCAGCCAAGCGTCCGAAGAAAGAGGCTCTAAAGCCCACATCTATAAAGAAGTTTCAGAATCAACCTCTAAACTGGTCTACCTACCAGTCACCTCTTTGTCCCCAACATCGGGATAGGTACCCCGTACGAAGGACCTCTCCTAGAACAACACCTCTACCAAGGGAGGTAGCACGGGTGGCAAGAGAAGAGGATTGGTACAACCATTACACCCCACTCAATGCAGCCCAATAGACCATATACCTCGCCATCTGCAACAACAATTTGCTCAGGAAACCCAGTCCTATGAAGATCCCGACTAACCAGAGGAATCGCTACAAGTACTATAACTTCCACTAGGACGTGGGACACAACACATCTGAATGTTACAGCCTCCACAACCAGATTGAAGGATTGATAAAGGGGGGGGGGGGAACTCTTGGTTGAATTTTTACAACAAGTACGGGATAGCATCAAGGAGGGGAATGAGATACGAGGGGAGATGCGGGATATAGAAGAAAGAAGAAATAAGAAAGAAGAAAGGATAAAGGAAAAGACTCGATGCAGCAGATCCAAGTCATTCATACCATTAGTGGAGCCCCAACACTAGCAGGAACCTCCAACAACCCAAGGAAGAACCATGCTAGGAAGATCCTGAGGCTTACTACCGGTCATGATGTACTCTTGGTCTCTAGGGGATCCCAAGACTATCCTCACACTGCCTAGATCTTCTTCACAGAGGAAGATGTCTACAACATAGTTCAACCACATGATGATCTGATGGTGATCACGGTACAAATAACCAATTGCAAGGTCCACCGCGTTCTAATCAATATCGGGAACAGCGTAGACATCCTGTTCAAAGGAGCCCTAGATAAGTTCAACCTGAAGAATTCATTCTACAACAGCTGTACAACGCCTTTGTATGGGTTCACTAGAGACTCCCTTATGCCGATTGGATCCAAGATCCTGCCGGTAATAATCGTGAAGCACCTTGTAAGGTTCCCATTTGTTGATTGGCTTATTTCGTGGGCAAACCACATATTGGGGTTCTTTGTAAGGGTAGCCTAGGTATCGGGTTTAGTGTTCGAAGCCTTTTGAAGACTTCGTGTTGATAAGCACCGAAGGTATATTTCTTTGTGCTTACTTGTCTTGAAGAGATAGTTGCACACACTCACAACTCATGCATATGTTTAATACTTGTATGTTGTGTGTCTTATTTTAGTGCATTAATGTTTATTAACATCTCTTCTTGCATGTTAGTTTGATTGCATCTTGCATATCCAATTGCATTGTCATGCTTAGACTTAGGATTGCTTTTTTGCATTGGGCGCTCCCAAAAGCGCTCTACAGAAGCGCTGTACGAACAGCGCCCATTGAGCGCTGTTCAGACCTGATCGATTTAATTCGGTCGCTGTTGGGTCGCTGTACAGGCGCTGTACAAAGCGCTCAACGTACAGCGCCACTCTGTTTTCCCGTGAGAACAAAGTAGGGGCGCTGTACAGGCGCTGTACAAGAGGCGCTCTACGTACAGCGCCCAAGGCAATATTGAGGCAAACTTATCAAAATGACCACACTTTGTTTTGGCCTCCTATATATATGCCACTTTGACTTTAGGTCAATTACAAGAGTTCATATTCAGATTCCATACTTAGGATATTTTTCAAAGAAAAGAAAAATTCCAAAGAACTCAATTTTAGTTTACTCAAACACTTTTCCATGATCATCAATAATCATCTAGCATCATCCTTGATCATCTAGATGACATCTTGCATGGATTCTTCATCATACTTTGCTTGGTAAGCTTTTCACTAATATCTTACATATTTTGTGTTTCTCTTAACAAGCAATCTCATTTAATTACTTGTATGTTATTTTATATACTTTGAATACAAGTTTGAGATTAGTATGATGTATGTTTGAGAAGTTGTATTGTGATAGCTAATTAGGTTTTGTGCTTAATCTTGATTAGCTAAACTATTTGATTTGACATGTCATTTAGTTTTGATATCTAGGATTGCTCTAATTGCATATTAATCATCTTAGATAAGCATATAGGGTTTCCCTTGCTCTATGTTGCATTTTGAATATTCATATATTCACTTAGGGTTGTAATTCTCTTCATAGAGAAAGTAAGTCTTGTGTGTAGCATCCGGGATTAGGTTGCTTAGATCGCAAGCAAAATTGGACTAGGTTCACTCATACCGGGATTAGGTAGGTGTGTGATTACTTCCGGGATTAGGTTGTAATCGTTTTACACATTTAGTGGATTCGAGGTTCGAGTGTGGCTTACTTACTAGCCCGTGGTTTTTCCCGTGAGGGTTTCCATGTAAAAATCAAGTCTTATTTAATTTTCGCATTTTATACTTGATTTATTGCTTTATCTATTTAGGGGTAAATTCGTAATTTTGACTAACACGAAAAATTGAGTAAAAAGCTTAAAATCTATTCACCCCCCCTCTAGATAGTCTTATACACACCGTGCTATAATTTGTTTCAATTGGTATCATAGCGGGTTCCTAGACATACATAGGTGATCCTTGCTTATTTTGGTGTGTTTTGCATTTTGTGTGATTTTTGATCATTCATACATTTGCATTCATTTCATTCATTCATAAACACTATGAGTGGAAACGGTGGAAATGGTGGAAATGGTGGTGGCCACGAAGGTGCCTCTAGCACAAGTCCTCCACTTCTTACCGGTTTGAACTATTCCCAATGGAAAGGGAAGATGGAATCCTACATATGCCAAATTCATGACCGTGCAAAGATGGCGGTGGAAGACGGATATGATCTACCCAAGATGACTCCCAGTGGTGGAGGAGAAGAAGTTTTGAAGCCTAAGGCGCAATGGAACGCACAAGAGTTTGAGGCTTCTAAGTGGAATAGGAAGGCTATGCATGCCATCATGTGTGCAATGGATGAGAATCAATACAAGCTTATTCAGAATACTCAGATTGCAAAAGTGGCATGGGACATCCTTCAAGTTGCACATGAGGGAACCGAGGTGGTGAAGGAGTCCAAGATTCAAGTCCTCCAAACTCAATTTGAGCTACTTAGGATGGGAGAGGATGAATGCTTCAATGACTTCGAAATCAAATTGATGGACATTGTAAATCAAAGCCATCAACTCGGAGACCCGTATTCGGATAGGAGAGTCAAGCAAAAAATTATGAGATCTCTCCCCGATAGGTTTGAATCAAAGGTGACGGCCATAGAAGAAAATAGTGGCTACATGGATATGAAGCCAAGTGAGGTGATTGGACGTCTCCTTGCATATGAGTGTAGGAAGGCTCCTAGCACCACTACTCCTCCTAAAAAGTCTAAAGGAATAGCTTTGAAAGCATCTAAGGATGCAAAAGAGGCAAAGCATGACTCGGATGAAGACCTTACCTTATTCGTGAAAAGGTTTAATAAGGTTATGGGGTTCAAGAAGAAGAAGGGATTTGGGTCAAGAGGACAAGACTTGAAGAAAAAAGGATCCTTCAAGAAGTTTGAGCCTAGACAAGAGAGGACCGAAAGGAAAGGGGTCCGATGCTTTGAATGTGGTGGGATTGGTCACTTTGCCCCCGAATGTGCTAATCACAATGAAAAGAAGAAGGACAAAGTGATGGCCGCCACTTGGAGTGGGAGTAGTGATGGCTCCAATGAGGAAGATGAGTCTTCAAGTGAAGAAGAGCTCATGGCTAACTTCCTAGCTTTTGCCTCATCTCACAAGAGCAAAAGTGCTAGTGAGAGAGAGGAAATGAGTCAAGAGGAAATTGACTCTAGTGAAGAAGAAAGTGACTCCTCTTCTAATTCCATAAAGAAATTTGTGGAGCAAAAGGTGCTTGCTAAATACCATGCCGAGTTCAATGATTTAGCAATTAAAAGCACAAGAAAGATTGAGAGGTTGAGAGAAGAGAACCTTGAACTTTCGGCTCACAATGACCACTTAAGTGAACAAGTGGAAAGGTTGAAGGGGAGAGAGGATAAGTTAATTGAGGAGTTAGACTTATCCAAGAGAAGTGAAGAAGGCTTGAAGAGGGAACTTGTAGAAGTTAAAGGGTCCTTGGCTAGGATAGGTTCTAGCACCAAGAAGCTTGATCATTTACTTGGTGTTGGAAAGAGTTCAAGTGACAAGAGAGGTCTCGGGTTTGAAGATGATATGGAGACTTCCACTTCCAAGAAGACCATTTTTGTTAAGAGTTTGGGGAGTAAAGAAGCTTCATTGGTGCAAGCTCCTAGGAAGAAATTAGAAGTAGGACAATGCTCAAATGCACAAGTGAAGATGGGGCCAAGAAGGCAACCTCAAGCTCAACCCCCTAGGGTCCCTCAAGCCAACATTCCTCCACAAATGGCTCACAAAGGAAAGAGACCTATCATGCAACCTCAAGCTTGGAAGCAACCTAGACCGGTTCAACAACGAAGATGGATTGAACCCACTTATCCACAAAGACATGGACAAGCTCCCATACATGCACAAAGACGAGGTACGATTCCTTTTTTCATCCCTATTTGTCACTTTTGTGGTTGTGATGGTCATATTAGACCAAATTGCTTTCAATATATTAAAATATGTAGAACACGAAGCATGATAGAAAAGAGAAAGAATAGAGCCAAGATGCATGTTCCTAGGAATAACAATATTGATTTGCATGATCCTAGGAATAGTAGAGCACATATACCAAAGACCACTAAGAAATCTAAAATTGTTGCTAAGTGGATTAGAAAGAATAAAAATGTTTGCCATGTTGCACAAATAGCCTTGAAGGCAAATTCTTCTAATTTTTGGTATTTGGATAGTGGGTGCTCTAGGCACATGACGGGAAACAAGAGTTTCTTCGAGACTCTTGTTATGGAGGAAGGTGGAAATGTCACTTTTGGTGATGGATCCAAAAGAAATGTTGTAGGGAAAGGAACCATTTCCGTTCCCGGATTACCCTCCTTATCCAATGCTTTATTTGTTGATGGCTTGAAAGCCAATTTAATAAGCATTTCACATCTTAGTGATGAAGGATATTCCGTCTTGTTTTCTAAAGATTATTGCTCTATCCTAAAACCCGATGGACAAACCTTGTTGAAGGGCATGAGATCTAGCGACAATTGCTATTGTCTTGAAGCTAGTATTGTATCTAATCATGTGTCCATGGATGAGCAAATTGAGTTGTGGCATGAAAGACTTGGCCACATGAACTTTAGGGATCTACAGACCCTTGGAAAGTTCAATTGTGTGCGTGGCCTCCCTAAGCTTGGGAAGAAAGCCAATGGTGTTTGTGGACCTTGCCAACAAGGAAAGCAAACTAAAAGCATGCACAAAAAGGGTAAGTTGAAACAAATAATAGCACGGTGTGTATAAAACTATCTAGAGGGGGGTTGAATAGATTTTAAGCTTTTTACCTAATTTTTCGTGTTAGTCAAAATTACGAATTTACCCCTAAATAGATAAAGCAATAAATCAAGTATAAAATGCGGAAATTAAATAAGACTTGATTTTTACGTGGAAACCCTCACGGGAAAAACCACGGGCTAGTAAGTAAGCCACACTCAAACCTCGAATCCACTAAATGTGTAAAACGATTACAACCTAATCCCGGTAGTAATCACACACCTACCTAATCCCGGTATGAGTGAACCTAGTCCAATTTGCTTGCGATCTAAGCAACCTAATCCCGGATGCTACACACAAGACTTACTTTCTCTATGAAGAGAATAACAACCCTAAGTGAATATATGAATATTCAAAATGCAACATAGAGCAAGGGAAACCCTATATGCTTATCTAAGATGATTAATATGCAATTAGAGCAATCCTAGATATCAAAACTAAATGACAAGTCAATCAAATAGTTTAGCTAATTAAGATTAAGCACAAAACCTAATTAGCTATCACAATACAACTTCTCAAACATACATCACACTAATCTCAATCTTGTATCAAAAGATATATGAAAATCATACAAGTAATAAATTGAGATTGCTTGTTAAGAAAAAACACAAAATATGTAAGATATTAGTGAAAAGCTTACCAAGCAAAGTATGATGAAGAATCCATGCAAGATGTCATCTAGATGATCAAGGATGATGCTAGATGATGATTGATGATCATGGAAAAGTGTTTGAGTGAACTAAAATTGAGTTCTTTGGAATTTTTCTTCTCTTTGAAAAATCTCCTAAGTATGGAATCTGAATATGAACTCTTATAATTGACCTAAAGTCAAAGTGGCATATATATAAGAGGCCAAAACAAACTGTGGTCGTTTTGATAAGTTTGCCTCAAAATTGCCTTGGGCGCTGTACGTAGAGCGCCTCTTGTACAGCGCTTGTACAGCGCCCCAACTCTGTTCACACGGGAAAACAGAGTGGCGCTGTACGTAGAGTGCTTTGTACAGCGCTTTGTACAGCGCCTGTACAGCGACCCAACAGCGACCGAATTAAATCGATCAGGTCTGAACAGCGCTCAATGGGCGCTGTTCGTACAGCGCTTCTGTTGAGCGCTTTTGGGAGCGCCCATTGCAAAAATGCAATCCTAAGTCTAAGCATGACAATGCAATTGGATATGCAAGATGCAATCAAACTAACATGCAAGAAGAGATGTTAATGAACATTAATGCACAAAAAATAAGACACACAACATACAAGTATTAAACATATGCATGAGTTGTGAGTGTGTGCAACTATCTCTTCAAGACAAGTAAGCACAAAGAAATATACCTTCGGTGCTTATCAACACGAGGTCTTCAAAAGGGCTTCGAACAATAAACCCGATACCTAGGCTACCCTTACAAAGAACCCCAATATGTGGTTTGTCCACGAAATAAGCCAATCAACAAATAGGAACCTTACAATCTCCCCCTTTGGCTATTTCGTGACAAAACCACCACTTACATTGATTCCTCACAAAGAAATAGAAACTACGGGACTACAATGATATTCTACATTACAAAGAGATAAGAAAATGAAACTTGAAGTCTTCAACCTCTTGTAGAATAACCAATCCCGGAAAATAAGTTTCTAACATTTCCAATACAAGTAAAGTGTGAGATTAATCAAGTGAGAACAATTACAAGCATTTGCATTTTAAAAGATTAAGGCATAACATTATGAAATGTATGTGTATGCAATGCTCCCCCTCAAAGGGTTACTCCCCCTCAATGTGTTAACTCCCCAAAGTGCACAATTGTAACACCAATTTGCATCTCCCCGTACCATATCCTACTCCCCCTTTTCGTCATGATATAGGCAAAGGAGTAGTCCCCAACTGGGTCACTCATAGCAACGAGAGATAGAAGCATGCAAGATATTTGCATATATATATTAGTCACTTTATGCACCTCAATTAATTGAAGAGAAACAAGGAGATTTATTTGAAAGAAAATGTGTGAATCAAACATGCTTTGCATACAAGACATGTAGCATTCAAGTCCAAAATACAATGGTATTTGGCAAAGCAAATGACAAAGGTTTCTAATAAGAATTCAAACCAATTTCACCAATGTCATGAGTAAAGCAAGGATATAGAATATATTGATTTCAATTTAAGAACAACTATATCCAACTTTATAAGCGAAACATGGCATGAGCGACTTTGCACCCTTTTTGATTTTTCCGGATAAGATATCTGTATGATAGTAGCAATGTTCAACCAATAAAGAAAAAGAGACATTTGGAATGTGAATTCCTTTGAACGGATACAAGATCCTTTATTCATTTTGAGTCTCATAAGCTTTCACACAAGGTTTTGCATTTTAAGATTATGCAATCATCGATTCATGCTTTTCATGTGAGCATGTGATATGAATTTCATGCTTTTTCATTTGACATGAGCATGTTATTAAAGAATCATCATGTCATGGAGACAATCATAGGTCATTCAAATCATACTTCCTATATACATCTCCTAGTCCAAAAATGCATGTTTGAACATAAATATGACATGGATTGTAAACAAGCAAGGTTCACACTTATTGAATTGAAAACATATATACGTATGTGCAACCAAGCTTACTCAAACAATTAAAAGAAGAGGCATAAGTTATTTCAATTTTTTTTGCAAGTGACAAGAATGCAAGATAGCTCTCTTTGCTTGAGTTCCCCATATGGGGTCAATCATAGAACATCACTCCACAAGACATATCCCAATAGATCTACTAAGAGTTTTTAATCGAGTAGCATCTAAGGGTTTAGTAAATAAGTCCACAAGTTGATCATTAATACCTACATGTTCAAGTACTATACATTTATTTTCAACAAGCTCTCTAATGAAGTGATGGCGGATGTCAATATGCTTAGTTCTAGAATGTTGTACCGGATTCTTGGAAATATTAATAGCACTCATGTTATCACAAAAGAGAGTGAGAGTACCTTGGTTGAATCCGTAGTCTACTAGCATTTGCTTCATCCATAGGAGTTGTGTGCATCCACTCCCCGCGGCTATGTATTCGGCCTCGGCCGTGGACAAGGAAATCGAGTTTTGCTTCTTGCAAAACTAAGACACCAAGTTGTTGCCTAGAAAGAAGCAACCGCCCGATGTGCTCTTCCTATCATCACAATTTCCTGCCCAATCCGCATCACTATATCCTACAAGACTAGGATTAGTGTCAAAAGAGTACCAAATCCCATAGTTGGATGTCCCATTCACATAGCGAATGATTCTCTTTACGGAAGAGAGATGGGACTCCTTAGGATCCGCTTGGTACCTAGCACACACACCCACACTAAAGGAGATATCGGGCCTACTTGCGGTCAAATAGAGCAAGCTACCTATCATGCCACGATATAACGTTTGTTCCACACTTTTACCACTAGCATCCTTGCTTAGCTTCAAAGTGGTACTCATGGGTGTATTACAATGTTTGGCATTCTCTAAACCAAACTTATTCACTAGGTTTTTGGCATATTTGGATTGGGTTATGAAAATCCCATCATCTAATTGCCTAATTTGCAAACCTAGGAAGTAACTAAGCTCACCAACAAGACTCATCTCAAATTCATGAGACATGACATCAACAAATTGTTGGACCTTGGTGTTGTTGGTGGAGCCAAATACAATGTCATCAACATAGATTTGAGCTATAAATAACTCATCTTTGTTTCTCTTTATGAACAAGGTCTTGTCAACACTACCTCTTGTGTAGTCATTGCCAACAAGAAATTGAGTGAGGCGCTCATACCAAGCCCTCGGTGCTTGTTTCAACCCATATAGTGCCTTCTTGAGGCGATAGACATGGTTGGGGTGGTGTGCATCCATAAACCCCTTGGGTTGTTCAACAAACACTTTCTCTTGCAAGAAGCCATTGAGGAAGGCACTCTTGACATCCATTTGGTGCAATTTGAACTTGTGCACACAAGAAATGGACAAGAGAAGCCTAATGGACTCTAAACGGGCAACGGGGAGCAAATGTCTCCTTAAAGTCGATACCCTCAATTTGAGAGTACCCTTGTGCTACAAGTCTAGCCTTGTTCCGCACTATGTTGCCATCCTCATCGGATTTGTTCCTAAATATCCATTTAGTGCCTATGACATTAGTGGTCTTAGGCCTAGGAACTAGAGTCCAAACCTCATTCCTTTCGAATTGGTTTAGCTCTTCTTGCATGGCAAGAACCCAAAATTCATCATTTAAGGCTTCTTCAACCTTTTTGGGTTCAATTTGAGAGGTGTAGCATGTGTAGCTAATAAGATTAGCAAGTTGACGTCTAGTCCTAACACCCTCATTTACATCTCTAATAACATCCTCTTTGTTATGGAGTCTTCTAACCCATGGAGCGGGTTCATTAGAGTCCAAGATAGGGACTCTAGTAGTGGGTTGTATGACTTCATCATTTTCATTAGATGTCCCAACATTGGGAGTCACCACAACCCTCTCCAAAGGAGAAACATCACTAAAAACAACCTCCTCCTCATGATCATTAGACTTGAGCCTAGTATCATCAAATACGACATTGGATGATTCCATAACACTTAGAGTTTTTAAATTGAAAACTCTATAGGCTCTACTATTCAAGGCATAGCCAATAAAAATACCCTCATCACTCTTAGCATCGAATTTGCCAAGTTGATCACGGTCATTTAAAATGTAGCATTTGCTTCCAAAAGTGTGGAAGTAGCTAACATTTGGCCTCTTGCCTTTCCATAACTCATAGGAGGTATTTCTAGTACCGGGCCTTAGGAAAACACGATTCCCTATATAGCAAGCCGTATTGACGGCTTCGGCCCATAGGTTCCTAGGGACATTGTTGCTAAGCAACATCACACGGGCCATCTCTTGAAGGACCCTATTCTTCCTCTCAACAACTCCATTTTGTTGAGGTGTCCTAGGAGCCAAGAACTCATGGGAGATGCCTAAGCTATTGCAATAGCTTTCAAATGAGGCATTCTCAAATTCCCTCCCATGGTCACTTCTAATCCGTTTTATGCTTTTAATATTAGAATTCATCTCATTTTGTATTTTATTACAAAGCATTTTAAACTTATCAAAAGTTTCGGATTTTTCTCTAAGAAAATATGTCCATGTGAACCTAGAGAAATCATCAACACAAACAAAAATGTATCTCTTTCCACCCAAACTTTCGGTTTGCATGGGACCCATAAGGTCCATGTGGAGAAGCTCAAGAGGCTCCTTGGTGGTGAGATACTTACCCTTTTTGTGCATGCTTTTAGTTTGCTTTCCTTGTTAGCAAGGTCCACAAACACCATTGGCTTTCTTCCCAAGCTTAGGGAGGCCACGCACACAATTGAACTTTCCAAGGGTCCGTAGATCCCTAAAGTTCATGTGGCCAAGTCTTTCATGCCACAACTCAATTTGCTCATCCATGGACACATGATTAGATACAATACTAGCTTCAAGACAATAACAATTGTCGCTAGATCTCATGCCCTTCAACAAGGTTTGTCCATCAGGTTTTAGGATAGAGCAATAATCTTTAGAAAACAAGACGGAATATCCTTCATCACTAAGATGTGAAATGCTTATTAAATTGGCTTTCAAGCCATCAACAAATAAAGCATTGGATAAGGAGGGTAATCCGGGAACGGAAATGGTTCCTTTCCCTACAACATTTCTTTTGGATCCATCACCAAAAGTGACATTTCCACCTTCCTCCATAACAAGAGTCTCGAAGAAACTCTTGTTTCCCGTCATGTGCCTAGAGCACCCACTATCCAAATACCAAAAATTAGAAGAATTTGCCTTCAAGGCTATTTGTGCAACATGGCAAACATTTTTATTCTTTCTAATCCACTTAGCAACAATTTTAGATTTCTTAGTGGTCTTTGGTACATGTGCTCTACTATTCCTAGGATCATGCAAATCAATATTGTTATTCCTAGGAACATGCATCTTGGCTCTATTCTTTCTCTTTTCTATCATGCTTCGTGTTCTACACATTTTAATATATTGAAAGCAATTTGGTCTAATATGACCATCACAACCACAATAGTGACAAATAGGGATGAAAAAAGGAATCATACCTCGTCTTTGTGCATGTATGGGAGCTTGTCCATGTCTTTGTGGATAAGTGGGTTCAATCCATCTTCGTTGTTGAACCGGTCTAGGTTGCTTCCAAGCTTGAGGTTGCATGATAGGTCTCTTTCCTTTGTGAGCCATTTGTGGAGGAATGTTGGCTTGAGGGACCCTAGGGGGTTGAGCTTGAGGTTGCCTTCTTGGCCCCATCTTCACTTGTGCATTAGAGCATTGTCCTACTTCTAATTTCTTCTTAGGAGCTTGCACCAATAAAGCTTCTTTACTCCCCAAACTCTTAACAAAAATGGTCTTCTTGGAAGTGGAAGTCTCCATATCATCTTCAAACCCGAGACCTCTCTTGTCACTTGGACTCTTTCCAACACCAAGTAAATGATCAAGCTTCTTGGTGCTAGAACCTATCCTAGCCAAGGACCCTTTAACTTCTACAAGTTCCCTCTTCAAGCCTTCTTCACTTCTCTTGGATAAGTCTAACTCCTCAATTAACTTATCCTCTCTCCTCTTCAATCTTTCCACTTGTTCACTTAAGTGGTCATTGTGAGCCGAAAGTTCAAGGTTCTCTTCTCTCAACCTCTCAATCTTTCTTGTGCTTTTAATTGCTAAATCATTGAACTCGGCATGGTATTTAGCAAGCACCTTTTGCTCCACAAATTTCTTTACGGAATTAGAAGAGGAGTCACTTCCTTCTTCACTAGAGTCAATTTCCTCTTGACTCATTTCCTCGCTCTCACTAGCACTTTTGCTCTTGTGAGATGAGGCAAACGCTAGGAAGTTAGCCATAAGCTCTTCTTCACTTGAAGTCTCATCTTCCTCGTTGGAGCCATCACTACTCCCACTCCAAGTGGAGGCCATCACTTTGTCCTTCTTCTTTTCATTGTGATTAGCACATTCGGGGGCAAAGTGACCAATCCCACCACATTCAAAGCATCGGACCCCTTTCCTTTCGGTCCTCTCTAGTCTAGGCTCAAACTTCTTGAAGGAACCTTTTTTCTTCAAGTCTTGTCCTCTTGACCCAAATCCCTTCTTCTTCTTGAACCCCATAATCTTATTAAACCTTTTCACGAATAAGGCAAGGTCTTCATCCGAGTCATGCTTTGTCTCCTTTGCATCCTTAGAAGCTTTCAAAGCTATTCCTTTAGACTTTTTAGGAGGAGTAGTGGTGCTAGGAGCCTTCCTAGACTCATATGCAAGGAGACGTCCAATCACCTCACTTGGCTTCATATCCATGTAGCCACTATTTTCTTCTATGGCCGTCACCTTTGATTCAAACCTATCAGGGAGAGATCTCATAATTTTTTGCTTGACTCTCCTATCCGAATACGGGTCTCCGAGTTGATGGCTTTGATTTACAATGTCCATCAATTTGATTTCGAAGTCATTGAAGCATTCATCCTCTCCCATCCTAAGTAGCTCAAATTGAGTTTGGAGGACTAGAAGCTTGGACTCCTTCACCACCTCGGTTCCCTCATGTGCAACTTGAAGGATGTCCCATGCCACTTTTGCAATCTGAGTATTCTGAATAATGGCATGCATAGCCTTCCTATTCCACTTAGAAGCCTCAAACTCTTGCGCGTTCCATTGCGCCTTAGGCTTCAAAACTTCTTCTCCTCCACCACCGGGAGTCATCTTGGGTAGATCATATCCGTTTTCCACCGCCATCCATGCACGGTCATGAATTTGGCATATGTAGGATTCCATCTTCCCTTTCCATTAGGAATAATTTAAACCGGTAAGAAGTGGAGGCCTTGTGCTAGAAGCACCTTCGTGGCCACCACCATTTCCACCGTTTCCACTCATAGTGTTTATGTATGAATGAAATGAATGCAAATGTATGAATGATCAAAAATCACACAAAATGCAAAACACACCAAAAAAGCAAGGATCACCTAAGTATGTCTAGGAACCCGCTCTGATACCAATTGAAACAAATAATAGCACGGTGTGTATAAAACTATCTAGAGGGGGGGTGAATAGATTTTAAGCTTTTTACCCAATTTTTCGTGTTAGTCAAAATTACGAATTTACCCCTAAATAGATAAAGCAATAAATCAAGTATAAAATGCGGAAATTAAATAAGACTTGATTTTTACGTGGAAACCCTCACGAGAAAAACCACGGGCTAGTAAGTAAGCCACACTCGAACCTCGAATCCACTAAATGTGTAAAACGATTACAACCTAATCCCGGTAGTAATCACACACCTACCTAATCCCGGTATGAGTGAACCTAGTCCAATTTGCTTGCGATCTAAGCAACCTAATCCCGGATGCTACACACAAGACTTACTTTCTCTATGAAGAGAATAACAACCCTAAGTGAATATATGAATATTCAAAATGCAACATAGAGCAAGGGAAACCCTATATGCTTATCTAAGATGATTAATATGCAATTAGAGCAATCCTAGATATCAAAACTAAATGACATGTCAATCAAATAGTTTAGCTAATTAAGATTAAGCACAAAACCTAATTAGCTATCACAATACAACTTCTCAAACATACATCACACTAATCTCAATCTTGTATCAAAAGATATACGAAAATCATACAAGTAATAAATTGAGATTGCTTGTTAAGAAAAAACACAAAATATGTAAGATATTAGTGAAAAGCTTACCAAGCAAAGTATGATGAAGAATCCATGCAAGATGTCATCTAGTTGATCAAGGATGATGCTAGATGATGATTGATGATCATGGAAAAGTGTTTGAGTGAACTAAACTTGAGTTCTTTGGAATTTTTCTTCTCTTTGAAAAATCTCCTAAGTATGGAATCTGAATATGAACTCTTATAATTGACCTAAAGTCAAAGTGGCATATAAATAAGAGGCCAAAACAAAGTGTGGTCGTTTTGATAAGTTTGCCTCAAAATTGCCTTGGGCGCTGTACGTAGAGCGCCTCTTGTACAGCGCTTGTACAGCGCCCCAACTCTGTTCTCACGGGAAAACAGAGTGGCGCTGTACGTAGAGCGCTTTGTACAGCGCCTGTACAGCGACCCAATAGCGATCGAATTAAATCGATTAGGTCTGAACAGCGCTCAATGGGCGCTGTTCGTACAGCGCTTCTGTAGAGGGCTTTTGGGAGCGCCCAATGCAAAAATGCAATCCTAAGTCTAAGCATGACAATGCAATTGGATATGCAAGATGCAATCAAACTAACAGGCAAGAAGAGATGTTAATGAACATTAATGCACAAAAAATAAGACACACAACATACAAGTATTAAACATATGCATGAGTTGTGAGTGTGTGTAACTATCTCTTCAAGACAAGTAAGCACAAAGAAATATACCTTCGGTGCTTATCAACACGAGGTCTTCAAAAGGGCTTCGAACAATAAACCTGATACCTAGGCTACCCTTACAAAGAACCCCAATATGTGGTTTGTCTACGAAATAAGCCAATCAACAAATAGGAACCTTACATAAGTATCTCACCACCAAGGAGCCTCTTGAGCTTCTCCACATGGACCTCATGGGTCCCATGCAAACCGAAAGTTTGGGTGGAAAGAGATACATTTTTGTTTGTGTTGATGATTTCTCTAGGTTCACATGGACATATTTTCTTAGAGAAAAATCCGAAACTTTTGATAAGTTTAAAATGCTTTGTAATAAAATACAAAATGAGATGAATTCTAATATTAAAAGCATAAAACGGATTAGAAGTGACCATGGGAGGGAATTTGAGAATGCCTCATTTGAAAGCTATTGCAATAGCTTAGGCATCTCCCATGAGTTCTCGGCTCCTAGGACACCTCAACAAAATGGAGTTGTTGAGAGGAAGAATAGAGTCCTTCAAGAGATGGCCTGTGTAATGTTGCTTATCAACAATGTCCCTAGGAACCTATGGGCCGAAGCCGTCAATACGGCTTGCTATATAGGGAATCATGTTTTCCTACGGCCCGGTACTAGAAATACCTCCTATGAGTTATGGAAAGGCAAGAGGCCAAATGTTAGCTACTTCCACACTTTTGGAAGCAAATGCTACATTTTGAATGACCGTGATCAACTTGGCAAATTTGATGCTAAGAGTGATGAGGGTATTTTTATTGGCTATGCCTTGAATAGTAGAGCCTATAGAGTTTTCAATTTAAAAACTCTAAGTGTTATGGAATCATCCAATGTCGTATTTGATGATACTAGGCTCAAGTCAAATGATCATGAGGAGGAGGTTATTTTTAGTGATGTTTCTCCTTTGGAGAGGGTTGTGGTGACTCCCAATGTTGGGACATCTAATGAAAATGATGAAGTCACACAACCCACTACTAGAGTCCCTATCTTGGACTCTAATGAACCCGCTCCATGGGTTAGAAGACTCCATAACAAAGAGGATGTTATTGGAGATGTTAATGAGGGTGTTAGGACTAGACGTCAACTTGCTAATCTTATTAGCTACACTTGCTACACCTCTCAAATTGAACCCAAAAAGGTTGAAGAAGCCTTGAATGATGAATTTTGGGTTCTTGCCATGCAAGAAGAGCTAAACCAATTCGAAAGAAATGAGGTTTGGACTCTAGTTCCTAGGCCTAAGACCACTAATGTCATAGGCACTAAATGGATATTTAGGAACAAATCCGATGAGGATGGCAACATAGTGCGGAACAAGGCTAGACTTGTAGCACAAGGGTACTCTCAAATTGAGGGTATCGACTTTGAGGAGACATTTGCTCCCGTTGCCCATTTAGAGTCCATTAGGCTTCTCTTGTCCATTTCTTGTGTGCATAAGTTCAAATTGCACCAAATGGATGTCAAGAGTGCCTTCCTCAATGGCTTCTTGCAAGAGGAAGTGTTTATTGAACAACCCAAGGGGTTTGTGGATGCACACCACCCCAACCATGTATATCGCCTCAAGAAGGCACTATATGGGTTGAAACAAGCACCGAGGGCTTGGTATGAGCGCCTCACTCAATTTCTTGTTGACAATGACTACACAAGAGGTAGTGTTGACAAGACCTTGTTCATCAAGAGAAACAAAGATGAGTTATTTATAGCTCAAATCTATGTCGATGACATTGTATTTGGCTCCACCAACAACACCAAGGTCCAACAATTTGTTGATGTCATGTCTCATGAATTTGAGATGAGTCTTGTAGGTGAACTTAGTTACTTCCTAGGTTTGCAAATTAGGCAATTAGATGATGGGATTTTCATAACCCAAGCCAAATATGCCAAAAACCTAGTGAAGAAGTTTGGTTTAGAGAATGCCAAACATTGTAATACACCCATGAGTACCACTTTGAAGCTAAGCAAGGATACTAGTGGTAAAAGTGTGGAACAAACGTTATATCGTGGCATGATAGGTAGGTTGCTCTATTTGACCGCAAGTAGGCCCGATATCTCCTTTAGTGTGGGTGTGTGTGCTAGGTACCAAGCGGATCCTAAGGAGTCCCATCTCTCTTCCGTAAAGAGAATCATTCACTATGTGAATGGGACATCCAACTATGGGATTTGGTACTTTTTTGACACTAATGCTAGTCTTGTAGGCTTTAGTGATGTGAATTGGGTAGGAAATTGTGATGATAGAAAGAGCACATCGGGAGGTTGCTTCTTTCTAGGCAACAACTTGGTGTCTTGGTTTTGCAAAAAGCAAAACTCGATTTCCTTGTCCACGGCCGAGACCGAGTACATAGCCGCGGGGAGTGGATGCACACAACTCCTATGGATGAAGCAAATGCTAGTAGACTACGGATTCAACCAAGGTACTCTCACTCTCTTTTGTGATAACATGAGTGCTATTAATATTTCCAAGAATCCGGTACAACATTCTAGAACTAAGCATATTGACATCCGCCATCACTTCATTAGAGAGCTTGTTGAAAATAAATGCATAGTACTTGAACATGTAGGTACTAATGATCAACTTGCGGACTTATTTACTAAACCCTTAGATGCTACTCGATTAAAAACTCTTAGTAGATCTATTGGGATATGTCTTATGGAGTGATGTTCTATGATTGACCCCATATGGGGAACTCAAGCAAAGAGAGCTATTTTGCATTCTTGTCACTTGCAAAAAATTTGAAATAACTTATGCCTCTTCTTTTAATTGTTTGAGTAAGCTTGGTTGCACATATGTATATATGATTTCAATTCAATAAGTGTGAACCTTGCTTGTTTGCAATCCATGTCATATTTATGTTCAAACATGCATTTTTGGACTAGGAAATGTATATAGGAAGTATGATTTGAATGACCTTTGATTATCTCCATGACATGATGATTCTTTAATAACATGCTAATGTCAAATGAAAAAGCATGAAATTCATATAACATGCTCTCATGAAAAGCATGAATTGATGATTGCATATTCTTAAAATGCAAAACCTTGTGTGAAAGCTTATGAGACTCAAAATGAATAAAGGATCTTGTATCCGTTCAAAGGAATTCACATTCCAAATGTCTCTCTTTCTTTATTGGTTGAACATGGCTACTATCATACGGATATCTTATCCGGAAAAATCAAAAAGGGTGCAAAGTCGCTCATGCCATGTTTCGCTTATAAAGTTGGATATAGTTGTTCTTAAATTGAAATCAATATATTCTATATCCTTGCTTTACTCATGACATTGGTGAAATTGGTTTGAATTCTTATTAGAAACCTTTGTCATTTGCTTTGCCAAATACCATTGTACTTTGGACTTGAATGCTACATGTCTTGTATGCAAATCATGTTTGATTCACACATTTTCTTTCAAATAAATCTCCTTTTTTCTCTTCAATTAATTGAGGTGCATAGTGTGACTTATATTAATTATGCAAATCTTGCATGCTTCTATCTCTCGTTGCTATGAGTGACCCGGTTGGGGACTACTCCTTTGCCTATATCATGACAAAAATGGGGAGTAGGATATGGTAAGGGGAGTTGCAAATATAGAAGCAATTGTGCATATTAGGGAGAACATTCGTTGAGGGGGAGCATTGCATACACATACATTTCATAATGTTGTGCCTAATCTTTTAAAATGCAAATGCTTGTTTTTGTTCTCACTTGATTCATCTCACTTTTTACTTGTATTGGAAATGTTAGAAACTTTCTTTTCAAGGCTTGATTATTCTACAAGAGATTGAAGACTTGAAGTTTATTTTCTTATCTCTTTGTATTGTAGAAAATCTATATTATCCCGATGTTTCTAGTTTAATGTGAGGAATCAATGTGAGTGGTGGTGGTTTTGTCACGAAATAGCCAAAGGGGGAGATTGTAAGGTTCCCATTTGTTGATTGGCTTATTTCGTGGGCAAACCACATATTGGGGTTCTTTGTAAGGGTAGCCTAGGTATCGGGTTTAGTGTTCGAAGCCTTTTGAAGACCTCGTGTTGATAAGCACCGAAGGTATATTTCTTTGTGCTTACTTGTCTTGAAGAGATAGTTGCACACACTCACAACTTATGCATATGTTTAATACTTGTATGTTGTGTGTCTTATTTTTGTGCATTAATGTTTATTAACATCTCTTCTTGCATGTTAGTTTGATTGCATCTTGCATATCCAATTGCATTGTCATGCTTAGACTTAGGATTGCTTTTTTGCACTGGGCGCTCCCAAAAGCGCTCTACAGAAGCGCTGTACGAACAGCGCCCATTGAGCGCTGTTCAGACCTGATCGATTTAATTCGGTCGCTGTTGGGTCGCTGTACAGGCGCTGTACAAAGCGCTGTACAAAGCGCTCTACGTACAGCGCCACTCTGTTTTCCCGTGAGAACAAAGTAGGGGCGCTATACAGGCGCTGTACAAGAGGCGCTCTACGTACAGCGCCCAAGGCAATATTGAGGCAAACTTATCAAAACGACCACACTTTGTTTTGGCCTCCTATATATATGCCACTTTGACTTTAGGTCAATTACAAGAGTTCATATTCAGATTCCATACTTAAGATATTTTTCAAAAAGAAGAAAAATTCCAAAGAACTCAATTTTAGTTTACTCAAACACTTTTCCATGATCATCAATCATCATCTAGCATCATCCTTGATCATCTAGATGACATCTTGCATGGATTCTTCATCATACTTTGCTTGGTAAGCTTTTCACTAATATCTTACATATTTTGTGTTTCTCTTAACAAGCAATCTCATTTAATTACTTGTATGTTATTTTATATACTTTGAATACAAGTTTGAGATTAGTATGATGTATGTTTGAGAAGTTGTATTGTGATAGCTAATTAGGTTTTGTGCTTAATCTTGATTAGCTAAACTATTTGATTTGACATGTCATTTAGTTTTGATATCTAGGATTGCTCTAATTGCATATTAATCATCTTAGATAAGCATATTGGGTTTCCCTTGCTCTATGTTGCATTTTGAATATGCATATATTCACTTAGGGTTGTAATTCTCTTTATAGAGAAAGTAAGTCTTGTGTGTAGCATCCGGGATTAGATTGCTTAGATCTCAAGCAAAATTGGACTAGGTTCACTCATACCGAGATTAGGTAGGTGTGTGATTACTTCCGGGATTAGGTTGTAATCGTTTTACACATTTAGTGGATTCGAGGTTCGAGTGTGGCTTACTTACTAGCCCGTGGTTTTTCCCGTGAGGGTTTCCACGTAAAAATCAAGTCTTATTTAATTTCCGCATTTTATACTTGATTTATTGCTTTATCTATTTAGGGGTAAATTCGTAATTTTGACTAACACGAAAAATTGAGTAAAAAGCTTAAAATCTATTCCCCCCCCCCCCCCCTCTAGATAGTTTTATACACACCGTGCTATAATTTGTTTCACACCTCTCCAGCAAAATATCATGATGGACTTTGTGGTGGTTGATACCCCGTCCGCCTACAGTATGATCCTAAGAAGGCCCTTCCTCTTAGGGATCATGGGGGGTACTATCCATCTACCACAAAGTACTGAATTTTTTAGTTGGAACCGAGGTAGGAGAGGTCTGAGGAGATCAACATGTAACCCGCAACTGTTATGCAGTATCCACCAACCCTACCGTGCCAACCAAGCAATGCGTGCATGTGACCAATGAACCAAGCCGAGAGGTACCAGAACAGGATCACTACGTCCTAGAAGAAGGAGATGCACCAGATATAATTGTAGAAGAGACAGTAGAGGAGAAGAGGGGGTGAACTAGTGGGCACCCCGTAGATTAGTTAGAGGAGATACCTGTTAGAATAGACGATCCAACCAAGGTAGTGAAGTTAGGATGCGCGCTAGATTGTGAGGTTAGGAAGAGCTTGATAGAGCTCCTCAAAGAATACAATGACATCTTTGCCTTGAGTCATGTCGAAATGCAAGGTATCTTAGCTTAGCCACCTACAGGTTGGTAGTATATGCGACCATCAAGCCAATCAAACAGAAGCTGTGGCACTTCAACATTAAACGTAATGCCGTGATATAGGAAGAGGTAGATAAGTTCTTGAAGGCCAGATTCATCAGAGAATCCTGTTACCTCGAGTGGATCGCCAATGTGGTCATTGTGACCAAACCTAATGGGAAGTGGCATATGTGCGCAGATTACACTGACCTCAACTGAGCCTGCCCAAAGGATAGCTTCCATCTACCTAAGATAGATTGATTGATTGATTCCACTGCAGGCAACAAGCTCCTAAGCTTCTTGGATATTTTTTTCGGGGTATAACCAAATCATAATGCACCCCGTTGATCAAGACAAAACAAGTTTTATCACCGGGCAAGGCCTCTACTGCTACAAGGTAATGCCGTTCGGTCTTAAAAATGTTGGAGCCACTTACCAGCGTTTGGTGAACAAGTTGTTCAAGCAACAGAAAGGAAGGGTTATGGAAGTGTATATATACGACATGATCACCAAGTCTCAGGCGACCGACCAGCATCCAGAGGACTTACGCCAGACCTTTCAGGTGATAAGGGAGAACCAAATGAGATTGAATCCTGCTAAATGCGCTTTCGGGGTAGCAGTTGGAAAGTTTCTTAGGTTCATGGTACACGAGAGAGGGACTGAAGCCAATCCCAAAAAGATCAAAGCCATCCAGGATCTTGAATCCTTATTACCCTAAAAAAGAAACAAGGATTAACTAGCTGGATAGCAGCACTGAACCACTTCATATCTCGATCTACAAATAAGTGTCTTCCTTACTTTAAAATCATTAAGCAGGGTAAGAAGAAGGAGTGGGATCAAGAAAGCGAACTTGCCTTCTAGTCTTTGAAGAAATACCTAGCTAGCCCGCCTTTGCTAGTAAAACCCTTTTTAGGAGAAGATCTACAACTTTACTTAGCACCATCATAAACCGCAACTAGTGGGGCCTTGGTGAAAGAATGTAGTGACGGGGTCTAGAGACCAATCTACTATGTGAGTCACGCTCTGACCAAGTTAGAGAAAAACTACACCCTCTAGGTGAAGCTCACCTATGCACTTGTTACTACAGCCAGAAAGCTTCGATTTTATTTTCAACCTCATACAATTGTAGTAGTAATAGATCAACCATTGAGACAGTTCCTTTAGAGGCCAGACGTATCAGGTAGGTTGGTTCTATGGGCCCTAGAGCTCACTCAGTATGATATAAAGTGCAAGGCACGAACAACAATCAAGGCTCAAGCCTTGGCCGACTTTGTAGTAGAATTCAGCATGACCACTAGTCTGGATACCACCGTAGTCCCGAACCCGGTTCCAGAATCCCAAGAATGGCCGAGTGATTGCAAGGCCTGGGTACTATACATGGATGGAGCGTCAAATCAGTCAAGCTATGGAGTAGGGATTATCATTACTGGTCCAGAAGAGATCGAAAACAGCCACCGTTTTAGGTTTAAGTTCAAAGCCACTAACAATAAGGTGTAGTATGAAGCCTTGCTAACAGGGATGAAAGTAGCAGAAGAATTGGGGGTGGATTGTTGCTCCTAGTCAGGAGTGATTCGCAGCTAGTAATCAAACAAGTATCCGGTTTGTACTAGGCGAAGGGTGACAACATAGTAACATACCTCAAAAAGTCTGGAAAGCAGCAACAAGATTCAAGCGAGCAGATGTCTTGGCCAAGATTGCTACAACCGGAGGACAAGCATTGCCTAGAGGGGTACCACTCTAATTGATACCTCGATCCATCATAGCTAAAGGAGTAGAAGTGAACCCGGTTAACCGGCTTCCTTGCTGGATGGATCCTATAGCTAACTACCTTCAAAATGAATCTCTTCCTATAGAACCGGATCAAGCACGTAACCGGATCAAACATGTAAGCTCAAGAGGACCGCCATCCGGTATTGCCGGGTAGATGGATACCTCTACCTCAAAGAAAAATCTCTTCCACTACTGAGATATCTACATCCAGATGATGTACAATGGGCGCTGAACGAGGTACGCTCAAGGGACTATGGCATCCATGTGTCAGGTGAGACCCTGGCTTACTAAGTTCTTAGGATGGGCTACTTCTAGCCTACTCTATATCAGGATGCGAAGCAGTTTGCACGATCCTATGAACCTTGTTAAAAGACAGCTGTTAACTGCCATAACTGGCAGGGATCAAAAAAGAATTTTCCACTAGCCTACAGAAGAAAGTCGGGATCCAAAGTAGAAGCGAAAAGATGTCCGAGTACCCCGCCTACTAGCTGACAGGCTAAAGAAAGAGCCTTTACCCACCCCGGCCAGGTCCAGAATTCCCGGGACCATAAAAAAGCACTAGGAAGCCAAAAAAACTAAGTGGGGGCCTGGGAGACACAACCATTACCAGATCCTGGCGCCCAACTACCCCGGATACCCCGATACCCGAGTATCCTGGTATCCCGCTACTTGAAACCCCGATATCCGCGAACATCACTATCAAAGGAGCATGAGAGACGCAAGGTACCCGGGGTACCCCAACCGGCGAAACACGTGACATACACATGGCAAGACATATACCAGGATCCCAGTAAACCGACCCCGCTGAAGCAGGAGGGGGGCACCCCGAAGAATAGACTACATATAAAAATAGACATTAAACGTCACCGTTCAAGATAAAAACTCATGCTACAACGCAACATTCATTCCTGCCAATTTAGTGTCCTATTTTAAATTGGAGACGACTCATTTGGAAACCGAAAAAGAAGGAATCACCAGGTCTTTTGGGATCAATTTCTCGACGAATTTGTCGGACTCCACAGGAAGACCCCGTGTATCACTGAAACCCTAAACCGAGGTTCTAGGAGTGCTCAGCAAGAAAGCGAGCCTATACATACTATTCATATGTTCATAGGAAAGGGGAGGAAAAACCCTAATTCACTTTTTCTACTTATCAATAGGCACGAAAAGCTCCATCTCCATCGTTCTCCTTGAGGCTTTATTTTCCTCCATGCTGTAATATTGATAGTTCGAATACCGAGTTGTAAAGATCGTATTTCAAATCCATATATATATATAAACCCCCTTTCAGTTTTCATATATCCACCGTATAAGAAACTCATCTATCCCATTACTTGTATTCATCATAATATCAGATTCATGATACCCAGCGGGATACCAGGCTACTAAGTATCTCGCTGGCCCTAGTCAATCCCGATCCGGATCCATTACATACATGCAATATCTCACCTAGCAGATTCCAGCGAACCAGCGAAAGATCAGGGTATAGAGTATCCCTCTAGCCCAGGTCTAATTAGATCCGGGTCCATCACATACCGTTAATTCTAAATTGCACCCCGGTGACAATTTTGGGTTAACACTTTGGCGCCGTCTGTGGGAAAAAACCCCCACCATTAACAAACTTTCAAGTTCAACACAGAAGAAAATAGAAGATGAGGCTTCAATCCTCCCAGGGGCAGCCCACGAACTCAGGACCCCATTCCCTCGCTTCTACCCAAAGAAATCAAGGGAAAAATAAGGGAACGAGAAGCCAGATCCCGGTACCAGTCCCGCCGCCTAATCCTGGATTAGCACCATAGGACCTCACGGTCCCAGAAGTAACTCGGGAGGCCATAGAGCAACATGCTGCTGCCTATGTGGAGAGTGTCCACCTTCGGATGATCGCCCAAGGGATACCCTTTGAAGCACCCAGATTGGCAGAAGGAGCAGGACCAAGTACCCGGGCACCGGTGTTTGATAGACTCGGGCCGCCTTTACCAACACGGAATCATCTCGAAGATCTCAGACATCGATTGGCAAGATCAGCTACCGATATCCCACCAAGAAGGGCCTAGTCAACAATAAAGCTGGCGGTAAGGAAAAGGAATCCCTAGCCTGACATTGGTGGCAGTACTGGATCCAGGAGGGACTAGCGGGGTACCCATCGACGGGAAGAGGAGCATAAGGAACCTGATAAAGAATCAGAAACCTCAGACAATGAAGACTTGGTGGCACGATCCGGGCATAACGGATCCAAACGCCTTGAGGATCAGATGGCTAAGATGGCGAAGGAGCTCGAGGAATTGAAGAAAGGAAAGCAACGGGGTACTCGGAAGAACCCCCTGAGGGAGATGAACGCCCCATTTTCCAGGAGGATTTGAGAAGCCGAGTTGCCCCCCAAGTTCAAAATGCCCACTGAGAAGTATTCTGGATCGGAGGATCCCGTGAGTCACATGGAGAGCTTTGTCCACCAGATGGAAATCCAAAACGCTACCCGGTCAGCCATGTGCAGGATGTTCCCTTCAACACTGACCGATTGTGCCAAGACTTGGTTCAGAAAGTTACCCCCAGGAAGTGTAGATTCATTCACAAAGCTCACTACCGACTTTTGAGCTAAATTCCAGGGAATCAAGCCTCGCCCCAAGGATCCCGTCCTTCTGCAATATGTGATCCAGGAACGAGGTGAGACACTGAGATCTTACGTAGAAAAGGTCCACAAGGAAGTGATCTAGATGGGAGTATTCACCGAGAAGGAAACCCTCGCCAACTTCAGCAGAAACTTGTGGGTTGGCAGGTTATTCCGATCGTTTGCCAAGCACCCTCCAGAGACATACCCGGAGGCCTATGATAGGGCGTTGGAGCACGTGGATATAGATGAGCAGCTCCAAATTAAGGTTGAACACGATGAAGCTCGGACGTCTAAGCGGTCTAAGAAGAAATCTCCTAAGTTGGCACCTACGAGGAGAGTCCAGAACCCTCCTCTGAATCGATCGACATACAGGCCACCGCCTCCCAAATATTGGGAAAGATACCCTCAAAGAAGGACCCCACCCCGAGCAACTTCTCCACTAAGAGAGGTAGCCCGCATATCAATGAAGGAAGACTGGTATAACGATTACACTCCTCTCAATGCCTCTAGGGAAACCATATACCTAGCCATCTGTGATAAGGGCTTTCTCAAAAAGCCCGATCCAATAAAAGTCCCCGCTGATCAAAGAAATCGCTATAAGTATTGCGACTTTCATGAGGATGTCGAGCACAACACATCTGAGTGCTATAGCCTCCGCAACCAGATTGAGAGTTTGGTAAGAGGAGGACTTTTAACGGAATTCTTGCAACAAGTACAGGACAACATTAAAATGGGAAAAGAAGTATAGAAGGAGATGCGGGATGTAGAAGAAAGGAGGAAAGATGAAGGAAAAGATTTGATGCAACAGATCCATGTCATCCATACCATCAGTGGAGGACCAACTCTGGCTGGGACGTCCAACAATTCAAGAAATAATCATGCTAGGAAGATCCCGAAACTCGCCACTGGCCAGGACTTGTTCTGGGTATCTCGGGAATCACAGGAATACCGGGAATACCCGCGGTTTGCTCAGATCATTTTCACCGAGGATGATACCCATAACACAGTGCAACCTTATGACGATCCAATGGTGATCACGGTTCAGATTGCTAATTGTCAGGTCTACCGCATCCTTGTAGACACCGGGAGTAGTGTGGACATTCTGTTTAAAGGAGCACTGGAGAAGCTCAACCTGAAGAATCCCTGTTACAACAGCTGCACTACACCTTTATACGGATTTACAAGGGACTACGTGATGCCAGTAGGAACACACATCTTACCCGTGATAGTCGGAGAAGCCCCCCTCCAACAGAACATCATGACTGAGTTCATCGTGGTAGACACCCCATCCGTTTATAATGCAATCTTGGGAAGACCATTTTTATCAGGCATCTAGGGAGTCTTGTCCATTTATCACAATGTCCTAAAATTTCCGGTTGGGACCGAGGTTGGAGAAGTCAGGGGAGACCAACAGGCAGCCCACACATGTTACGCAGTATCTGCTAACCCTGCTGCATTGACAAGGCAGTATGCCCGCGTCATCCATAAATCGGGTCTCGGGGAGGCGTAGTTAGAAAGCACAGAATAGTTTGGAAATAAAGGAGAGTACCCATTGTGTTACCTCAGGAAGAAGGGTCATTCTATGAGGACTTAGTCTCAAGACTTGAAGAAAGATGCTAGCTCGGTTGGTGTATTTCTGATGTGTACACCCCGACCATTTTCTACTTTGTATTTGCTTTTGAGAAAATCAATAAAGTCAGTTTTAGTGTTCCTAATTTCGCCTAAGCAAGTCTTCATCGTTCCATTTCGCCTCGAGACCAGGAAAAGCCATATGGCGTTCCTGTTGCCTTGGTCGGGGTATACCCTCCTCCAAGAAGGACCTGGTGCTCAAATGCATAAGGGGTGTAGTCACTCGCCAGGATCGATCTCATCAAGACCAGGAGAACCTATATGGGCCTCCTGAAGCCTTGGACGGGGAATACCCCCCTCCAGGATGAACCCGGTGTCAAAGTAGCCCTCGTCAAGACCAGGAGAACCTATATGGGCCTCCTGAAGCCTCGGACGGGGGATACCCCCCCTCCAGGATGAACCTGGTGTCAAAATAGCCATAGCTGCTTGCCAGGATAGTTCACCAAGAAGCCAAGATACTCCATCTGGATACCCGACATCTTTCTGCATCGTACTACCACTTCTCCTTGTTACATTCAAAGGTCTGAGTTGAAATGGATTTAGTAGCCGCCAGAAACAAGGCATCAGGGAACTAGGCCATTACACTTGGGAGCCAGACGTTTCACCTTGATAGGTGACTAAGATGAAACCATCACTAGGATTCCCAGCAAAAAATTCAGTAAAGTTAAATGAGCAATGGTCAGACATGATATCTAATAGCTGATTTCTGCTAAGAGAGATTATTAACTAAGGTTTGTATTCAGGACAAACTGAAGACCTACCGTCCACCAGCAAGTTAAGATGGAAGCTAAAACTATATAGAAATCAGGATAGTCTTTACTTGGATCACGTTCAAACATACAAGCACCATCCTGGGACAAGGCATAAGTTCAACAAGCAAGCATTTTAGGAGGGTAAAAGAGAATGATCGCAAGATTGGAAGGAATTCATTAACTTTGGCAGGGTGCCTACCCCCATTTTCGGGCTACAAACAGTTACAAAAATAAATTCCGATAAAGAAAAAGCAAAGTCATATATCATTCCCCCCCTCCTGCGTGCTTTTCCTTTCGGGATTCGACCGCCTGTTCCCCTTGTGCCTGCCTTTCTTTCTTTAAGTGAGTTGATCACAGCAGAAGAGCCCGCCACCTTCGAGCGTTGAACAGAAGCCTGCCCAACATCTTCCTGAATGGAAGAAGGATCCTGAGATTCCCCCTCAACGTTTTCTCCAGATCCGGCAATAGGAGGGAGAGAAGATGGATCCGGGACAAAGACATCCTTCGAGGGACCCCCTTGGTCAAGGCCAACATTTGAAACGGTTGCGGCCTTAGCCATAATGTGATCCCGATCCCGATCCCAGCCAACAGGAGTCATCAAGTCGAAAGGAGGTAGGAAGGCCTTGGCAACCTCGTAAGAGGTAGTAAAATATCCGTCCGCGAAGGAAGAATCCAGTCGGGATACTAAGATCTTCACGGATCCCCGCAGGAACCGGTTCTTGTCTAAAAGGACCGCCATCTCTGCCTTGACGGACTCCCTCTCAGCCTTATACCGGGTGGAAACGATAGTCTCCGTGTCATAAGCACGCTGCATCCTTTCCAACTCCACCTGAGCAGCCTGCCTCCCGGATTCAGACTCAGTTGCAGATTGGACCAGGGCAATGACGTTTTCTTCAGACCGGGCTAGATCGGCGCGGGCTTCTTCCAAATTGGCCTAAAGCGCAAAATTGGCCTCCTTTAAAGTTGCCACCTGTTGCCCGATAGCTAAGGCAAACTTGAAGCCCTACTTTTAAAAAATATATATATATATGTATATATATATATATATATATATATATATATATATATAGTCAAATGAGATACATGAGCATTTATACCAACTATACCAACTTGGAGGGAGCAAAAATCATACCTCGGCGAGCAGGGAACCCTCCTTGGTAGCCAAAATCTCTGTAGGCAAAGAGGACATCGACTGCAGACTCCCACCGAGACACGCCGCGATGAACTTGGAAACAATGTCATCTTGGCTGCTATCTTGGGGCCTTAACCCGGATGAAAGGCTAGCATGGGGAGCTCTAGAGGTGGAATCCTTTCCTTTGTCCACTCGGGCAGGTCTAGCCTTCTCCGTCCTAGTGGAGCGCATGGCGGAAGAAATCTGAGAAGAAGGAGGGGCAGCTGCAACTGTGGGTTTAGCAATCATAGCGGGAGGCTTCGCCTTGGAAACTGGAGAAGTTTTGACTTTGGCTGCCTTTGCTAACATCTCGCTAAGCGAGGGACGAGCAACAATTTTTGTTAGAGAAGGTTCTGGGAAACGAAATGGGGACTCCGCCAAGATAGGAGGAGAGGAAGGTGCCAAGGGGTAAGACCCCAAGGTGACCCCGGCGCCAGAAGGAGAAGCAATGGGAGAGCGGGGTGCTTGGGAAGCCGGGATTGACGGTCTCGTAGCAGTATGAAGGGATGTTGGAGGAGAGATTGCTGAAAATGCAAAATATTTATATATATATATATATATATATATATATATATACACACATAAGAAAACATGTAATATTAAACATAGAAAGAGAGAATGGAGGAAGGATGTTGGCAAAGCACGATCACTCACCCGGTTCAGCGACAGATATCCTCAGATATCTCTCTAGCCGGGCTCCTTCGAAGGAGTCATAGGAGGGGTACTTCATGTTAATATAACCCCGCTTCTGGATCCTTGTTAGAATCCCCCTGGATTCAGGAGACAACTCCTCTGAGCTTCATTTGTCTCTGGGAGAGAACTGGGTAGGAACGAAATATTCGGTCCCCCCGATGTGCACTGAGCGGCCCCTTTCCCCTTCGACTACTATCCATTCGTCCTTCCAGGAGGAATTATATTTCACGTTCGCCCCAGGTACGACTAACTTCATTTTATTACTGGGTCTCAAATAAAACTGACCCCGGGGTGATAGGTTGGCTACCTGGTAGATGTAGCGGATCTCATCGATGCCCACTTCCCTCTGAATATTGTCCCTCTAACATTGCTCTCTCCAAAGCACCAAGAACCTCGTCAAGTTCTTCCAGAACCCGGGAGAAATCTGGAGTGGGGCTAGTTCCAAAGCTACAAGTACTCGGTGGAGGGAAGGGTGAAGTGGAAGCCGGACCCCGCATTCAAAGGTGGCTACATGGATCAGCAGACGACCTTCAGAGGGGGTGTAAACGTCATAACCCCGATGAGGGAGAGACAGTGGATAAGAGGTAGTCTGGTATCCTAAAGGTCCTCCTCAATCGGATAAGAGTTTCGGATGTACAGACGGAGTCCGGGATAATCCGGCCGTCGTGGAAGGAGGACAATGGGCCTATGTGAACCCCAGTTAGACCGATAGTCGGGGCATTCCCCTCATCTGCCTCGATTTCAGCCTCATCGTCGTCTTCATCAGCGATTCAGGCTGGATCTTCAGGCCCAGTGCCAGAACCCGACCTGATTCTTTGATCCTTGCTAGGACAACGGTGTTTTAGCGGAGTACTGTCATCGATGATGTCGCCCTCGTCTCGACCTCGTTTTGGCTCTATAGATGTCTGGGAATCATCACCTGATCCCGTTCGTCCCGTATCGAGCATCTCGTCAATGCTGTCAGGAAGATTCGAAGAAGAAGGTGGAAGATTAGCCAAGACCGTTGGGTTATCTTCTGGGAGGACCGATGTAGAAGCTGGTTTGTTGGAAGGTGAGGCCATTTGAGTAAGAGAAGGAAAGCAAAGAAGGTTCTTAGAGGAGAAAGAAGAAGAAATAGAAGCTCTGAAAGGTTCAAATAAGCGTGAGCATGTGAGGGAAGAAGGAAGGGTGCATTTATAGGCAAAGACGGGCTGATATCGAGGTAGAGGTAGAGGAAGAGACGGAGTCAGAGATGAATCATGACAGTTTCGAGGGAATCATGCCAAAAACGGCCAATTTAAAACTTGAAGACAGACGTTATCTGACATGTGAGTCGAGCATTAAATGCAATCAAATCCAAGAAAGATACTCTCATCAATTGTGGAAGCCAACAGGACGAGACTAGACAAGCGGACAAGACGGAAAATCCATCGAGTGGATGAGGGAATCCTAACTCCAACCCCAGCAAGGCATCGGTGTTCAAGTCAGGGGGGACTTCTGTTAACCGCCATAACTGGCAGGGATCAAAAAATAATTTTCCACTAGCTTACAGAAGAAAGCCGGGATCCAAAGTAGAAGCGAAAAGATGTCTAAGTACCCCGCCTGCTAGCTGACAGGCTAGAGAAAGAGCCTTTACCCACCCAGACCAGGTCCAGAATTCCCGGGACCATGAAAAAACACTAGGAAGCCAAAAAAACTAAGTGGGGGCATGGGAGACACAACCATTACCAGATCCTGGTGCCCAACTACCCCGGATACCTCGATACCCGAGTATCCTGGTACCCCACTACTTGAAACCTCGATATCCGTGAACATCACTATTAAAGGAGCATGAGAGACACAGGGTACCCGGGGTACCCCAACTGGCGAAACACGTGACATACACATGGTAAGACATATACAAGGATCCTAGTAAACCGACCCCGCTGAAGCAGGAGGGGGGCACCCCGAAGAATAGACTACATATAAAAACAGACATTAAACGTCACCGTTCAAGATAAAAACTCATGCTACAACGCGACATTCATTCCCACCAATTTAGTGTCCTATTTTAAATAGGAGACAACTCATTTGGGAACTGAAAAAGAAGGAATCACCAGGTCTTTTGGGATTAATTTCCCGACGAATTTGTCGGACTCCACAAGAAGACCTGTGTATCACTGAAACCCTAGACCGAGGTTCTAGGAGTGCTCAGCAAGAAAGCGGGCCTATATATACTAATCATATGTTCATAGGAAAGGGGAGGAAAAACCCTAATTCACTTTTTCTACTTATCGACAGGCACGAAAAGCTCCATCTCCATCGTTCTCCTTGAGGCTTTATTTTCCTCCATGCTGTAATATTGGTAGTTCGAATACCGAGTTGTAAAGATCATATTTCAAATCCATATGTACATATATATAAACCCCCTTTCAGTTTTCATACATCCACCGTATAAGAAACTCATCCATCCCATTACTTGTATTCATCATAATATCATATTCATGATACCTAGCGGGATACCAGGCTACTAAGTATCTCGCTGGCCCTAGTCAATCCCGATTTGGATCCGTTACATACATGCAATATCTCATCTAGCAGATTCCAGTGAACCAGCGGAAGATCGGGGTATAGAGTATCCCGCTAGCCTAGGTCTAATTAGATCCGGGTCCATCACATACCGTTAATTCTAAATTGCACCCCGGTGACAATTTTGGGTTAACAACAGCTATTAACTAAAAATTGTCACTTAGGGTGATTTTTTCAATTAACAATTCTAGTGACTAGAATCGAGGTAGATCTCAGTCGGAGAGATATCAAGTAGTTTGATACCTTTAGCTTATTAATAAAACCAGTAAAAGACAATGATAATGGTGAGTGAAAATTAACGTAGCAATAGGATCACATATAACTTCTTTATTGATAGTAAACATATAACGAAGATACAATGAAGATATTCATATGGCTATGCTAATAGGGTTAAAGGCTTAGTTGGTGATGGCGATGGCGATGGAACTCTCATGCATGTCAATAAGTGGAAAACATAAAGTAGGGTTCAGGACTCGGAATTGCGGTCCCCCCTTCTGTGTGATAACATGATGTATATATATGTCCTAATATTTACCCAGCATTCCTCTAAATTCGGTCTAGTGACTTAGAGTTTTTCGAGATGTTCCATGGCGATTGGCGAGAAGATCATCCTTTTCCTTCTAGGAATCGAGCGATCCCTTATTTGGTGGAATTCTGATAGAGTTGACTTGTCTTTCAAATAGAACTCTTGAGTGGCAGGAAAGAAATCAACTTTCTTGTTTATTAAAACGCTGTCGTCACATTGTCTTTCTATGTAGTTTGATCTTCGGCGTACCTGGTCATACCTTGATATTTGGTAGTCTGTTAATCTCATACTTGCTGCTTGGCCAGCTTTAGGAGAAAATGAGGTACATAGGCATCTTGCTTTCTACTTGATTATTAAACTTAGCATAAGTGCACCGGGGTACCAGGATACCGGGATGCCGGATGGTAGTGGGGTAATAGGATCCTGCAGTAGTGGAGTCCCTGGAACTTGGCTTCTTTATTTCCTGGCAGCTTTGAGTGTAAGAACCTTTGATCCTGATTTGGACTGGTAGGAGGTTGTACCCGGTCAATTTTAAAGGCAGAGTATCAGGATGCTCTTCTATGGTGTCTTTCTAGTTCGGTTATTCCCAATGTTGATGGAAAATTCTTCTTTGACCCCCTACCATTTTTGGCGGTTAACAGAAGTCCTCCTTGACTTGAACACCGGTACCTTGTTGGGGTTGGAGTCAAGATACCTGGATACATGAAAGATTTTCCTTATCCTATCTAGCTGGTTTCCACTGTCTTGGAGGAAATCCTCCTTCAGCACGTAAATTCTTCTTCAGCACGCTCATAATAAATGCGTAATCTATGTGTCGAGTCCTGAGTGGTCCATTTATTTGAATGGATCATTTTTTGGTGTGATTTTCTTGAAACCGTCTCCTACACATTTCCGGTCATTAATTCCAGTTTCTTTGTTTATTCAGGTAACCACCTACCTTCCTCTATAAATAATCCAACTTTCTTCCTTCACTTACACCGATTTCAAAATTCAAAATGCACAACCCTAGTTTTCTCGTTCTTTTTTCTTACCAGCGACCTTTCAAATTTCCTTCTTCTTCTCTTTCATACTTCTGCAATGGCGACTCCATCAGACCTTCCTGCACCTTCACAAAACCCTCATCCAGCTTCACCAAACCCTTGCTCAACTTTTCCAAACCCTCCTAACATAATTGATGACCTCCTTAATATGGAGAAGGTAGATTCAGAGGAGAGTTCCCCAATGACAAGGAGGAAGGACGTGGTTCAATAGAGGACCCGTACCCAACCGGTAACCCGGCTAGGAACCATCCTAAGCAGCACCTACATAGTCATGCATAACCCACTCCTACAACTAGAATGACCCCCTAGAGAAGAATTCCTTGGAACACTCTAGCTTTCCCCCGCTCCAAAGGGCTGACGTCGGTCATAGTAACCAACATACCACAACACTTCTAAGGGCTGACGCTAGCCCTCACCCCAGCTCACATAGGATAAACAAGGGATTGGAAACAACCTGCAAAGCTTCAGCACCAACCCACTAATGTGAGGCAGCAAGCACAAGTGGGGGAAGATAAGCAGCCTACGGTTGAGATCGTCTGCTGGCTACATTGCATCAACGGTTGAACCTCACTCCATCTCAGCCCTAGCTGGAGGTTAACTATCTCATGCATGAAAGGGGATACTGTGTTTCCCCAGCAAAATACTCACAGGAACCTAGCAAGCATGAAGAAAGAAATGGTGGAGAAGGGTGCCTGACAGTGTGTAGCGGGTCAGGCGCTGACACTGTCCTCCACTAGGCCAGATTTTGATAACGACCTTCCACTGTTGCAATGACCCCATCCAACCAATCAAAACTCTGGGAAACGCCACCTGTTAGCCATATCAACCCTACAGAGACGCCTATATGGACCTAAGGCTTAGGTGGAGCGATCAAGGCCCTCCAAGGCGTATGGCCACCACGGCCTTGCTCAAAAGTTAGGGCTATGATCAACCCCACCAATTTCGCCCTAAGGACTAGGGCTCCCACCTACCAAAACCAAGGCCCCAGCGAAAGATGAACCCGGTGGCACGATCCTAGCCCTCAATTCCTTACTACCGCGATCATTGGTATAAGGGAACGGTGGAGATGGAATCAAGGATTCCCGCCTAAATGATCTACTCCCACCTACCCCCCTACCAACGACACTATACCCCTGCATTCTAAGAATAAGCGGTTGGGACCTAAATACCTAGACATCTACTTGGCTACTACCTCGCCTAACCCAAGCTCCTATGTGTGATCTACTGGGCTACTACCTCGTCTAACCCAAGCTCCTACGTGTGATCTACTTGGCTACTACCTCGCCTGACCCAAGCTCCTATGTGTGGTCTACTTGGCTACTACCTCGCCTGACCCAAGCTCCTATGTGTGGTCTACTTGGCTACTACCTCGTTTAACCCAAGCTCCAATGTGTGATCTACTTGGCTATTACCCCTCCTAATTCAAGCTCCATTATGTTACTTCACCTAGCGATATTAACTCTTAGTTCAAACTCCCATACTCGATAATGTACTTGACAGTCATGCTCTTTCCTTTTGTTGTAATCGCTCGCTGCAGCAGGCAAAGCGGTTCGTAATGTATCCCGTCGTTAAATAGTAAAAAGCCCTCTAGTTTTCTGTAGCAAGATATCTCTATCACGCTCCCCATATACCCTAAATATACTACCTCAACCTCGTTCATCCTTACAGGACCGTTCTTATCGCATTATATCGGTCCCTAGCAATCGGATCAAGGGCCCCCTCCAGTATCGACCCCGGGAGGAGAGGAGCCGAGCCACCCCTACCCGGTCTGGACCAGCCTCGGCGCACCCGTACGTCGTGGTCCAGGTTGTCCCGGGAAACTCCCGATGGATTTTTCAAGATAACAGTTTGGCACCGTTTGTGAGAAACTCACACGCAGTGTGTCTTTTTCTTCTCTCAAAGCATCCTAGTTATTTCAACAAACATGAGGTTGAGGTCATCCCAAAACCAGGCCGACCCTTCTAGGACCCGCTCTTACCTTGCTACCCACGAAGTTGAATCCTTGGAGAGCACCCCAATGCAAGGCCAGCCACCGTAGATGGAAGGACAGGACCCGACCGATGCGGCCGCTGTTGGGGTTTTTGCCCTAAAGCTTGTAATTTGTAAATATGATTTGAACATAAATAAAAGAAGTAGTATATTCATTCATTTTGTGTCATACTTTATATATATAACATGTGCACTTAACATCCAAGATTGCCAAATGTAATTTCGAACTGAGTATATGAGTGTCATATACAGATGGATGCAGTTTGAAACGAGTAATCTAAAGAGTCCGTAGATAGCAAATAAAGATGGGTACTTTATTTATGGTTAATCTACAGCTGCGGTCTATTTCGTAATGTACGGTGATCCTATCCTGGATCATTCATATGGAGATATGAGAATGGAGGCACCTTGTATGATGTGATCATATAGGACTGAGCCATGATCTATATGAATCTCTCACTAAGATCCGTTTGACGATGAGATTCATATATATCAACTGATGATGGCTATATATGGGTGATCTTAATCCTGAGTGTCTTATCGACTCTTTCAGGTTAGATCGTGGTCTTTGATATACCATGGGTGAGGTCGGAGTTGCATTCCTGAACAATATGCTCCGTATGTTGGGATCGCGGTTTGACTTGTGGCTGGGAAGGTTTGTACACAATAGTGGAATCCACTCCTTCTTGCGAGAAGTAGATGGTAGTTCCCTTAAGGGTTGATTCGAGGCTTGAACAATATGAGTGCTCTCCTAATTCCGTAAGGAATGTAGGATTTATTGTTCATTAGAGAATCAATGGTACTTAAAGGAAAGATATAATTAGAGGGGTATAACGGACATTATAACCCAGCTCTAATTATGAACTACTTGTGGAGGATTATACCATATGTAATAGCTATATCGATGGACACCGAAAGTTATTGGTTTGTGTAAAAACGTCTACAGTTGAGAGAGTGCAGCTTCGGGTTTTTAGTGGAATAACACCGAAGTTAATAATCATGAAATAATAATTAAAGAGTTTAATTAATTATTTCTAAGGATTATTGGAGCTCAAAATATTGTGGGTCCATTAGGTCCCCTTGCTAGCCCGATCGATTTAGGTAACAAGGGTCATGGTTAATTAATTGGATTGTCCAATTAATTGTGTTACGAAAGTGACACATATCTATTCGGGAACTAATTGAATAATGAGATTATTTAATTAATGATTTTAATGATTATGACAATTAAATAATAAGATTATTTAATTATGTAATTAATTATTGATGGAGGGTGTTAGTTGATATTTATATTTGAAAAATGGGATAATATGATTATCTTATATTTTTAATTGATTAAATATCAATTTTGAATTTAAATAGTTTAAATTTAAATTAGATGATAATTAATAAAATAAAATAAAATAAAGATTTTGTTTTTAAATTAAAAGATATCATTGGTTTCATAAATAATATATATATGATATATATTTTTAAGTATGTGATACCTGACAAAAGAAGAAAAGAAAAACACACTAAGAAGAGAAACAAGTGGGGTGCGGCGGCCAAGGAATCAAAAGAAAAAAAAAATAAAAATTTAAAGCTTTTCTTTTTGTGTGGCCTAACCTAAGACATACAAACAACAAGAGTTGTTTTTGTGTGTTCTTCTCTTCTTCTTCTTCCATACAGGTTCCTGAATATCGTGACGCGCCCACACGCTGTTACCAGTTCCGGGAGATAGCGAGGAAGATCAAGTGGTTCAAATCAGGAGCAGATCGTATTAAAGTGAAGGAGCCTCCTACGTAGGTATGAAGAAAATTGTTTCTTCTCTTTTATATATATTTCGATTTCGATTTCTTGTTTTTACTGTTCCGAAAAATAGATCCTAGGGTTTACTAATCGCATTATTTCTTTATGAAATAAAATAAAATTTTAAAAACCTTCCGCTGCGTGATTTGTAAACCGGGGTCCCAACAATTGGTATCAGAGCCAATTTTTCGGAACAGGAGAATCGATTTCGATGCTCCTAATATGTATGAATGTGTAGGCACTTTTTTAATTGACTGCATGTTGTTTTTAATTGAATGGTTTAATTTTAAAACATAGTTGATCGTTAATTGTATGGTGTCGTGGATTTAGGGTTCTTTTTATAAAAGGTTATAATATTTTTGTAATATTAATCCCGGGATGTAATTTTTATTTTATTTTTTCTGCTGTATTTTCTTTGTTGTATTTTTTCTGTTATGTATTTTGTTATAAAATATGTAAGAAGAAATCCGATGAAGAAGACGAATCGGAAACATACGGTACTGTTCACGGCTGGCACTGTTCATACAGTACTGTTTACTAGAACTATTCATATGGTACTGTTCACATAACTGTTCACTGGTACTGTTATGCAGTACAGTTTGTGGTACTGTTTATTGGAACTGTTCACTAACACTGTTTATACGGGTACTGTTCACACGGTACTTTTTATAGACACTGTTCACTGGATACAATTTTTTGGGCTTTAGGTTTGATGCATTAACTACTATAGAAAACCCTTATTATAAAATAGTGAGTGGGAGAGGGATATATGACATTATATCCCACGGTCTCCATCATTAGTTCAACACCGTGAGATTCGAGTGGGGCTTCGTCACGGTGAAAGTAATACAATAACGCTCGGTGTGTATGATAAATATATCTAGAGAGGGAGGGAGGGAGGGAGGGGGGGGGGGGTGAATAGATTTTAACTATTATTACCCAATTTTCGCATGTAAGTCAATTTTACGAAAATGCCCCTACTAGTCAAAAATACAAGCAAGTGTAATATAGTCGGAATTTAAATAACACTTGATGTATACGTGGAAACCCAACCACTGGGAAAAACCACGGGCTGTTTAGTGCGCCACACTCGGACCTCGAAATGCACTAATTGAAATAAAGTTTACAACCTATGTAGACCTCGTCTAACACTCCGGTTAATAACCCCCCACTTCTACCACTCGGGCTTTTAAAAGTGGCTCTAGTCCAATTGCTTGAGGCCTAAGCAACCTTAGCCTCCAGACTTAATTCACTATGAAGAGATTATGCAACATATGTGAATATGTATAAATATTCAAATAACAAACAAGGCTAGGTAACCTTAGATGCTTATCTAGGATGATGATATAATCAATTTAAATCAACCCTGGATATCAATTGCTAAATGACATGTCAAATAGCTTAGCTAATCAAGATTAATCAAAAACCTAATTAGCTATCACAAAACAACACTCAATCAATTCATCACAATTAATTCTCCATTATTGTATTTATCATATGATCAGAAACATACAAGTAAATTACTCCTCTTGAGATCGCTCATAGGCATCAGCTTGAGCTCCTCTCCAATCTGGCTTGTATGAATCGGCGCACCGTTCATAGCTTGACCCCGGATTGTAGAAATCTCCACATGGTTCATGCATAGGCCAAGGATTGTAATTTAAAGCTTGGGCTTGTCCTCCATCATTAGAAAACTCTTCTCTTGAATGGCAACCCCATATCTTGTGCCTATACATTCCACAAAATGTGCAAGCCATAGCCTCTGCTTGTCCTATTCCTGAAGTCCTTGAAGCGAACAACTCCATTTGCCTATTAAATTCCTCCAAGTGCATAGTGAAAGGATCCATTGCTCCTGAAAAGACAACAAAAAGAAAAACGACAAAAGACACAAGACACAAGACACAAAAGAAAACAACACTAGAAAATCTAAAATTAACAAAAATGACACACTACCTAAAAAAAAATCTAACAAAAGAAAGAAATAACATAAATCAATAAATCTACACACCAATCCCCGGCAGCGGCGCCAATTTTGATGAGGTCGTTTTGGTACTCAACAAAATACAATATTTGTGTAAAAATGTGATCTTTAGAAAACAATGTTTTTACCACTAGAAAATCCTTTTAGGATGTAAAGATTAGTAAAACGGTAAGTAAGGATTCGTCCACAGGGATTAGGTTAGATTAATCAATTTGTGAAATATTCTAAGTTAGTCTAATCTAGATGCATAAAACATAAATCATATTTTTGGGTTTTTGATTGATTAAGCTATAATAAACTAGAAAAGTAAATAGCAATAATATAAAGAGAAATTGAATAGATAGAAGTCCAACATCAACAATACTAGATAAGAGAGTGTTCTTAACAATTAATGAAAGATATTAGGGATTTAATCACACAAGTTACAATCAAAATAGAAAACAAGTAATATGTGAGGAAATCACCCATAGGCCTCCTTCTTTAATGTTTGATCCTTGCTTTCCTTTGATGCTCCTAGTGCAAAGAGTGAGAGAAGAGGATGTGTCTAGATAGGTGAAGTCATATGGAGAGTGACAAAGGAAGTGGATGGAGAAGATGGGAAGAGAGGAAGGATTTAGGTGAGGTAGTCTAGTTGTTTGTTGATGAGATTGGAGAGGAGAGATGGGTGGATTAGGAATGGTGGAAGAAGGGATTTCTTTCTTCACAAGTTGTGTCAAGAGTATAGTCCAAGGAAAAAATAGGATGAATTTATAGTATTTTCAAAATAGGTCATGAGTGGATAATTACTAAAAGACCCCCCTAAGTTTGCACTATTGCCATTTTGGCCCATCTAGGGGTGCATTGTGTAATTTTCACACCCAATCAAATGAGCACAGAGGAGAGGTCGCTGTTTGTGTAAATAGCGATGCTTGGGGCGAAGTTGGGGCGACCCAACTGGAGCCAAAAACCACTCCCTGTCGCCGTGGCGACATCAATAGGCCAAATGGCGACTAAATGGCGACAAATGGCGACCTTGAGCGTGGAGGAGGCGTGACTTTGGTGGCCATTTTTATGACCTGTAAGGTTCCCATTTGTTGATTGGCTCATTTCGTGGACAAACCACATGTTGGGGTTCTTTGTAAGGGTAGCTTAGGAGTTGGTATTATTGTTCGAAGCCCTTTGAAGACCTCGTGTTGATAAGCACCGAAGGTATATTTCTTTGTGCTTACTTGTCTTGAAGAGATAGTTGCACACACTCACAACTCATGCATATGTTTAATACTTGTATGTTATGTGTCTTATTTTTGTGCATTAATGTTCATTAACATTTCTTCTTGCATGTTAGTTTGATTGCATCTTGCATATCCAATTGCATTGTCATGCTTATACTTAGGATTGCATTTTTGCATTAGGCGCTCCCAAAAGCGCTCTACAGAAGCGTTGTACGAACAGCGCCCATTGAGCGCTGTTCAGACCTGATCGATTTAATTTGGTCGCTGTTGGGTCGCTGTACAGGCGCTATACAAAGCGTTATACAAAGCGCTCTACGTACAGCGCCACTCTGTTTTCCCGTGAGAACAGAGTAGGGGCGCTGTACAAGAGCTGTACAAGAGGCGCTCTACGTACAGCGCCCAAGGCAATATTGAGGCAAACTTATCAAAACGACCACACTTTGTTTTGGCCTCATATATATATGCCACTTTGACTTTAGGTCAATCAAAAGAGTTCATATTCAGATTCCATACTTAGGATATTTTTCAAAGAGAAGAAAAATTCCAAAGAACTCAGTTTTAGTTTACTCAAACACTTTTCCATGATCATCAATCATCATCTAGCATCATCCTTGATCATCTAGATGACATCATGCATGGATTCTTCATCATACTTTGCTTGGTAAGCTTTTCACTAATATCTTACATATTTTGTGTTTCTCTTAACAAGCAATCTCATTTAATTACTTGTATGTTATTTTATATACTTTGAATACAAGTTTGAGATTAGTATGATGTTTGTTTGAGAAGTTGTATTGTGATAGCTAATTAGGTTTTGTGCTTAATCTTGATTAGCTAAACTATTTGATTTGACATGTCATTTAGTTTTGATATCTAGGATTGCTCTAATTGCATATTAATCATCTTAGATAAGCATATAGGGTTTCCCTTGATCTATGTTGCATTTTGAATATTCATATATTCACTTAGGGTTGTTATTCTCTTCATAGAGAAAGTAAGTCTTGTGTGTAGCATCCGGGATTAGGTTGCTTAGATCGCAAGCAAATTGGACTAGGTTCACTCATACTGGGATTAGGTAGGTGTGTGATTACTTCCGGGATTAGGTTGTAATCGTTTTACACATTTAGTGGATTCGAGGTTCGAGTGTGGCTTACTTACTAGCCCGTGGTTTTTCCCGTGAGGGTTTCCACGTAAATATCAAGTCTTATTTAATTTCCGCATTTTATACTTGATTTATTGCTTTATCTATTTAGGGGTAAATTCGTAATTATGACTAACACGAAAAATTGGGTAAAAAGCTTAAAATCTATTCACCCCCCCTTAGATAGTTTTATACACACCGTGCTATAATTTGTTTCAATTGATATTAGAGCGGGTTCCTAGACATAAATAGGTGATCCTTGCTTATTTTGGTGTGTTTTGCATTTTGTGTGATTTTTGATCATTCATACATTTGCATTCATTTCATTCATTCATAAACACTATGAGTGGAAACGGTGGAAATGGTGGTGGCCACGAAGGTGCTTCTAGCACAAGGCCTCCACTTCTTACCGGTTTGAACTATTCCCAATGGAAAGGGAAGATGGAATCCTACATATGCCAAATTCATGACCGTGCATGGATGGCGGTGGAAGACGGATATGATCTACCCAAGATGACTCCCGGTGGAGGAGGAGAAGAAGTTTTGAAGCCTAAGGCGCAATGGAACGCGCAAGAGTCTGAGGCTTCTAAGTGGAATAGGAAGGCTATACATGCCATCATGTGTGCAATGGATGAGAATCAATACAAGCTTATTCAGAAAACTCAGATTGCAAAAGTGGCATGGGACATCCTTCAAGTTGCACATGAGGGAACCGAGGTGGTGAAGGAGTCCAAGCTTCAAGTCCTCCAAACTCAATTTGAGCTACTTAGGATGGGAGAGGATGAATGCTTCAATGACTTCGAAATCAAATTGATGGACATTGTAAATCAAAGCCATCAACTCGGAGACCCGTATTCGGATAGGAGAGTCAAGCAAAAAATTATGAGATCTCTCCCTGATAGGTTTGAATCAAAGGTGACGGCCATAGAAGAAAATAGTGGCTACATGGATATGAAGCCAAGTGAGGTGATTGGACGTCTCCTTGCATATGAGTCTAGGAAGGCTCCTAGCACCACTATTCCTCCTAAAAAGTCTAAAGGAATAGCTTTGAAAGCATCTAAGGATGCAAAGGAGGCAAAGCATGACTCGGATGAAGACCTTGCCTTATTCGTGAAAAGGTTTAATAAGGTTATGGGGTTCAAGAAGAAGAAGGGATTTGGGTCAAGAGGACAAGACTTGAAGAAAAAAGGTTCCTTCAAGAAGTTTGAGCCTAGACAAGAGAGGACCAAAAGGAAAGGGGTCCGATGCTTTGAATGTGGTGGGATTGGTCACTTTGCCCCCGAATGTGCTAATCACAATGAAAAGAAGAAGGACAAAGTGATGGCCGCCACTTGGAGTGGGAGTAGTGATGGCTCCAATGAGGAAGATGAGTCTTCAAGTGAAGAAGAGCTCATGGCTAACTTCCTAGCTTTTGCCTCATCTCACAAGAGCAAAAGTGCTAGTGAGAGAGAGGAAATGAGTCAAGAGGAAATTGACTCTAGTGAAGAAGAAAGTGACTCCTCTTCTAATTCCATAAAGAAATTTGTGGAGCAAAAGGTGCTTGCTAAATACCATGCCGAGTTCAATGATTTAGCAATTAAAAGCACAAGAAAGATTGAGAGGTTGAGAGAAGAGAACCTTGAACTTTCGGCTCACAATGACCACTTAAGTGAACAAGTGGAAAGATTGAAGAGGAGAGAGGATAAGTTTGTAGGGAAAAATACGGTCAACGCAGCGGAAGCGAGACTAAAATAGAGTTTTAGTATAGTTTAAAATTTTTCCATAATTTGAACCTTAACCCTCTAATTAATTAACATATAATACTAAAGATATCATACCTTTGTCGCGTGATCCGATTGACATTGTGTCGATGGTAATCCGCAAGATCTTCCAATCCAATCACGAACGTGAATCACCTAGGAGCGTGGTCTCCCTTCTCTTTGAATTGTGTACCTGAGGATGGATTAACAAAACTTTTTCTTTTTCGTTAGTCACAACGAATTCCAAGAGGCTACAAAGAATGTTCCGGTCACTTTTGAATTCACAATCGTTAGATCGAAACTCGCGTGAACCTTATTCGAAATTGTGCACAAAACCTTTTGATATAAAAGTTACTAGTGCACTATCGAAATAAGAACAAACTTTTCTCTCTTTTCCTCTTGGCCGAATTCTCACACTAATCTAAGAGTTGGATTCTATTTTTCTCTAGCAAAAGAAAAAACTCTCAAGTCCAAGACCTTAGGGTTCTCCGAATTCTATATCTATATATAATATCTATATATCACTATATATATACCATAAATCTGCACACCTATATAAAAGTGCACCAATGATGCACGCCTAAACAAAAATATATATTGCGGCACACTGTTTGCATGCCTATATAATTAATATATGTTCCACCAATTACTTGCCCATATCAAAGTATTAGTACTCCTATTAAACTGCACTCACAAATCAATATATATATATATATATATGGCCAAGTGCCATCACTCTTTTATATCATATTATATATATATTAGCTATATATATATCATGTGGCCGAAAATCTTCTACCATGTAGGATTTGTGTCTTTTGACCTAAATCCTAACTCTAGGTAGATTTCCTTAGAATTCCAAACCCTAATCCAACTCTTTAGTGTATTTGTGACTATATCAAAGACTTCCTAATTTGACTAAATAAATAAATTCCCTTTATTTATCTACTTACCAAATAAAGTCTTTAATATTTAATATACTACTACCAATAGTATAACTCTAGGAAACATATTTCCTGATCAGAAAAAGATTTTGATTCTCAATTAAATGATTAACTAATAAATTAATTAATTTCCATTTAATCAATCAATAAAATAAAATAATATTTTAGACTATTATTCTAGTCTTGCCGCCCACACCATATACATGGGCCTAATATTATTTTCTTATTTTATTTAATCCATTAGACTTTAATTAAAAAGCCCACATGTGAACCAGACCCATTCTTACTAAAAGAAACAAGCCCACATGCCTTTCATTAATATATTAATATAATTGATCAGCCCATTAAATAAATAATGTGCAAATTATATTCTTAGTATATTAAATACAATTCTAGATGGACCCATAAATTGGTCCGGTAGAATATATCAAGTGATCCATGCAAGTCCGTGTGGATTGGGGATCTTGGCGGGCCTATCTAAATTTAAGCTCCAATAGACATAACCCAATCACAATCAACAAATGATTCACTTAGGTTCAATCTATTAATTTTAGTTCATTCCACTAAAGAACTAAAATTGCACTCTTAAATAAAGATGGAATAAGTAAATGATTCTCATTCATACCCTAGACAACCTTATAGGAGATGGTGTATCCTCGTGAAGAATATCAGTAATCGCTAAGAGCTCATAGACTGCCTATAGCTCTTCAAGTTACCATATTTCCTCATATGACCACATTTTGAACTTGGATATTTTGACTTGTCCAGAAGCCATGTTTCAATAGACACTATTGAAAACTTAACGTTAAGATTTAATATCCAATACCTCAAAACATCCATATGATGATATTCTACTCTCATTTAATAAATGGAGCCACGATGTCTATATCTATAAATGAAGTCCTCTATCGATTAACAAATGAATACCACCAAACTATCGAGGATAGACTATACTATATAATCGTACTCATTGATAACTCAAATGATACCACTTGCAACCATAAGTCCATCATTTATCTCAGGATTAAGATAGACTCTCCGATTGTCCTGATAATGAAAAGACTATTATCTATTGACGGTTCTAGATAAAGTATTTCATTGTGATCCAGTTTAATGCACCCAGTGCACTAGATTCTTTTACTCGAAGACCCTCCGATGATTTTAGACTCATCATAACACATTTGATCTCACTCAAATGCTAGTAAAAGAATTCTACAACTTTAACAAGATAAAGGTGCCCAACCTTTAACCTAAGTTGTGAACATTATTCAAGACTAACAAAAGAATTGTGTCTACCTCATACATATCCAGATGTACGAACAATTCTTCTTTTCTCATAGTCTTTTGACCTTATGATTATTTACTTTTGACAATTATAATAATTAAACTATAAATGCTATCAGATTTGTTAAACCAGAAATCACATTATGAATATGAATAGATTGTCAAAAACACTATTACACTCTTGCTATTGAGCATAATCCTAACAAAGTTAATTGAGGAGTTAGACTTATCCAAGAGAAGTGAAGAAGGCTTGAAGAGGGAACTTGTAGAAGTTAAAGGGTCCTTGGCTAGGATAAGTTCTAGCACCAAGAAGCTTGATCATTTACTTGGTGTTGGGAAGAGTCCAAGTTACAAGAGAGGTCTCGGGTTTGAAGATGATATGGAGACTTCCACTTCCAAGAAGACCATTTTTGTTAAGAGTTTGGGGAGTAAAGAAGCTTCATTGGTGCAAGCTCCTAGGAAGAAATTAGAAGTAGGACAATGCTCAAATGCACAAGTGAAGATGGGGCCAAGAAGGCAACCTCAAGCTCAACCCCCTAGGGTCCCTCAAGCCAACATTCCTCCACAAATGGCACACAAAGGAAAGAGACCTATCATGCAACCTCAAGCTTGGAAGCAACCTAGACCGGTTCAACAACGAAGATGGATTGAACCCACTTATCCACAAAGACATGGACAAGCTCCCATACATGCACAAAGACGAGGTATGATTCCTTTTTTCATCCATATTTGTCACTTTTGTGGTTGTGATGGTCATATTAGACCAAATTGCTTTCAATATATTAAAATGTGTAGAACACGAAGCATGATAGAAAAGAGAAAGAATAGAGCCAAGATGCATGTTCCTAGGAATAACAATATTGATTTGCATGATCCTAGGAATAGTAGAGCACATGTACCAAAGACCACTAAGAAATCTAAAATTGTTGCTAAGTGGATTAGAAAAAATAAAAATGTTTGCCATGTTGCACAAATAGCCTTGAAGGCAAATTCTTCTAATTTTTGGTATTTGGATAGTGGGTGCTCTAGGCACATGATAGGAAACAAGAGTTTCTTCGAGACTCTTGTTATGGAGGAAGGTGGAAATGTCACTTTTGGTGATGGATCCAAAAGAAATGTTGTAGGGAAAGGAACCATTTCCGTTCCCGGATTACCCTCATTATCCAATGCTTTATTTGTTGATGGCTTGAAAGCCAATTTAATAAGCATTTCACATCTTAGTGATTAAGGATATTCCGTCTTGTTTTCTAAAGATTATTGCTCTATCCTAAAACCCGGTGGACAAACCTTGTTGAAGGGCATGAGATCTAGCGACAATTGTTATTGTCTTGAAGCTAGTATTGTATCTAATCATGTGTCCATGGATGAGCAAATTGAGTTGTGGCATGAAAGACTTGGCCACATGAACTTTAGGGATCTACGGACCCTTGGAAAGTTCAATTGTGTGCGTGGCCTCCCTAAGCTTGGGAAGAAAGCCAATGGTGTTTGTGGACCTTGCCAACAAGGAAAGCAAACTAAAAGCATGCACAAAAAGGGTAAGTATCTCACCACCAAGGAGCGTCTTGAGCTTCTCCACATGGACCTCATGGGTCCCATGCAAACTGAAAGTTTGGGTGGAAAGAGATACATTTTTGTTTGTGTTGATGATTTCTCTAGGTTCACATTGACATATTTTCTTAGAGAAAAATCCAAAACTTTTGATAAGTTTAAAATGCTTTGTAATAAAATACAAAATGAGATGAATTCTAATATTAAAAGCATAAAACGGATTAGAAGTGACCATGGGAGGGAATTTGAGAATGCCTCATTTGAAAGCTATTGCAATAGCTTAGGCATCTCCCATGAGTTCTCGGCTCCTAGGACACCTCAACAAAATGGAGTTGTTGAGAGGAAGAATAGGATCCTTCAAGAGATGGCCCGTGTGATGTTGCTTAGCAACAATGTCCCTAGGAACCTATGGGTCGAAGCCGTCAATACGGCTTGCTATATAGGGAATCGTGTTTTCCTAAGGCCCGGTACTAGAAATACCTCCTATGAATTATGGAAAGGCAAGAGGCCAAATGTTAGCTACTTCCACACTTTTGGAAGCAAATGCTACATTTTGAATGACCGTGATCAACTTGGCAAATTCGATGCTAAGAGTGAAAAGGGTATTTTTATTGGCTATGCCTTGAATAGTAGAGCCTATAGAGTTTTCAATTTAAAAACTCTAAGTGTTATGGAATCATCCAATGTCGTATTTGATGATACTAGGCTCAAGTCAAATGATCATGATGAGAAGGTTATTTTTAGTGATGTTTCTCCTTTGGAGAGGGTTGTGGTGACTCCCAATGTTGGGACATCTAATGAAAATGATGAAGTCACACAACCCACTACTAGAGTCCCTCTCTTGGACTCTAATGAACCCGCTCCATGGGTTAAAAGACTCCATAACAAAGAGGATGTTATTGAAGATGTTAATGAGGGTGTTAGGACTAGACGTCAACTTGCTAATCTTATTAGCTACACATGCTACACCTCTCAAATTGAACCCAAAAAGGTTGAAAAAGCCTTAAATGATGAATTTTGGGTTCTTGCCATGCAAGAAGAGCTAAACCAATTCGAAAGAAATGAGGTTTGGACTCTAGTTCCTAGGCCTAAGACCACTAATGTCATAGGCACTAAATGGATATTTAGGAACAAATCCGATGAGGATGGCAACATAGTGCGGAACAGGCTAGACTTGTAGCACAAGGGTACTCTCAAATTGAGGGTATCGACTTTGAAGAGACATTTGCTCCCGTTGCCCGTTTAGAGTCCATTAGCCTTCTCTTGTCCATTTCTTGTGTGCATAAGTTCAAATTGCACCAAATGGATGTCAAGAGTGCCTTCCTCAATGGCTTCTTGCAAGAGGAAGTGTTTGTTGAACAACCCAAGGGGTTTATGGATGCACACCACCCCAACCATGTCTATCGCCTCAAGAAGGCACTATATGGGTTGAAACAAGCACCGAGGGCTTGGTATGAGCGCCTCACTCAATTTCTTGTTGACAATGACTACACAAGAGGTAGTGTTGACAAGACCTTGTTCATCAAGAGAAACAAAGATGAGTTATTTATAGCTCAAATCTATGTTGATGACATTGTATTTGGCTCCACCAACAACACCAAGGTCCAACAATTTGTTGATGTCATGTCTCATGAATTTGAGATGAGTCTTATTGGTGAGCTTAGTTACTTCCTAGGTTTGCAAATTAGGCAATTAGATGATGGGATTTTCATAACCCAAGCCAAATATGCCAAAAACCTAGTGAAGAAGTTTGGTTTAGAGAATGCCAAACATTGTAATACACCCATGAGTACCACTTTGAAGCTAAGCAAGGATGCTAGTGGTAAAAGTGTGGAATAAATGTTATATCGTGGCATGATAGGTAGCTTGCTCTATTTGACCGCAAGTAGGCCCGATATCTCCTTTAGTGTGGGTGTGGGTGTGGGTGTGTATGCTAGGTACCAAGCGGATCCTAAGGAGTCCCATCTCTCTTCCGTAAAGAGAATCATTCGCTATGTGAATGGGACATCCAACTATGGGATTTGGTACTCTTTTGACACTAATGCTAGTCTTGTAGGCTTTAGTGATGCGGATTGGGCAGGAAATTGCGATGATAGGAAGAGCACATTGGGCGGTTGCTTCTTTCTAGGCAACAACTTGGTGTCGTGGTTTTACAAGAAGCAAAACTCTATTTCCTTGTCCACGGCTGAGGCCGAGTACATAGCCGCGGGGAGTGGATGCACACAACTCCTATGGATGAAGCAAATGCTAGTAGACTACGGATTCAACCAAGGTACTCTCACTCTCTTTTGTGATAACATGAGTGCTATTAATATTTCCAAGAATCCGGTACAACATTCTAGAACTAAGCATATTGACATCCGCCATCACTTCATTAGAGAGCTTGTTGAAAATAAATGCATAGTACTTGAACATGTAGGTACTAATGATCAACTTGCGGACTTATTTACTAAACCCTTAGATGCTACTCGATTAAAAACTCTTAGTAGATCTATTGGGATATGTCTTGTGGAGTGATGTTCTATGATTGACCCCATATGGGGAACTCAAGCAAAGAGAGCTATTTTGCATTCTTGTCACTTGCAAAAAATTTTAAATAACTTATGCCTCTTCTTTTAATTGTTTGAGTAAGCTTGGTTGCACATATGTATATATGTTTTCAATTCAATAAGTGTGAACCTTGCTTGTTTACAATCCATGTCATATTTATGTTCAAACATGCATTTTTGGACTAGGAGATGTATGTAGGAAGTATGATTTGAATGACCTATGATTATCTCCATGACATGATGATTCTTTAATAACATGCTCACATGAAAAGCATGAATTGATGACTGCATATTCTTAAAATGCAAAACCTTGTGTAAAAGCTTATGAAACTCAAAATGAATAACGGATCTTGTATCCGGTCAAAGGAATTTACATTCCAAATGTCTCTCTTTCTTTATTGGTTGAACATGGCTACTATCATACGGATATCTTATCCGGAAAAATAAAAAAGGGTGCAAAGTCGCTCATGCCATGTTTAACTTATAAAGTTGGATATAGTTTCTCATAAATTGAAATCAATATATTCTATATCCTTGCCTTACTCATGACTTTGGTGAAATTGGTTTGAATTCCTTTTAGAAACCTTTGTCATTTGCTTTGCCAAATACCATTGTATTTTGGACTTGAATGCTACATGTCTTGTATGCAAAGCATGTTTGATTCACACATCTTTCTTTCAAATAAATCTCCTTGTTTCTCTTCAATTAATTGAGGTGCATAGTGTGACTTATATTAATTATGCAAATCTTGCATGCTTCTATCTCTCGTTGCTATGAGTGACCCGGTTGGGGACTACTCCTTTGCCTATATCATGACAAAAAGGGGGAGTAGGATATGGTACGGGGAGATGCAAATTGGTGTTGCAATTGTGCACTTTGGGGAGTTAACACATTGAGGGGGAGTAACCCTTTGAGGGAGAGCATTGCATACACATACATTTTATAATGTTGTGCCTTAAACTTTTAAAATGCAAATGCTTGTTATTGTTCTCACTTGATTAATCTCACACTTTACTTGTATTGGAAATGTTAGAAACTTATTTTCAGGGATTGGTTATTCTACAAGAGGTTGAAGACTTCAAGTTTCATTTTCTTATCTCTTTGTAATGTAGAATATCATTGTAGTCCCGTAGTTTCTATTTCTTTGTGAGGAATCAATGTGAGTGGTGGTTTTGTCACGAAATAGCCAAAGGGGGAGATTGTAAGGTTCCCATTTGTTGATTGGCTCATTTCGTGGACAAACCACATGTTGGGGTTCTTTGTAAGGGTAGCTTAGGAGTTGGTATTATTGTTCGAAGCCCTTTGAAGACCTCGTGTTGATAAGCACCGAAGGTATATTTCTTTGTGCTTACTTGTCTTGAAGAGATAGTTGCACACACTCATAACTCATGCATATGTTTAATACTTGTATGTTGTGTGTCTTATTTTTGTGCATTAATGTTCATTAACATCTCTTCTTGCATGTTAGTTTGATTGCATCTTGCATATCCAATTGCATTGTCATGCTTAGACTTAGGATTGCATTTTTGCATTGGGCGTTCCCAAAAGTGCTCTACAGAAGCGTTGTACGAACAGCGCCCATTGAGCGCTGTTCAGACCTGATCGATTTAATTCGGTCGCTATTGGGTCGCTGTACAGGCGCTGTACAAAGCACTGTACAAAGCGCTCTACGTACAGCGCCACTCTGTTTTCCCATGAGAACAGAGTAGGGGCGCTGTACAAGCACTGTACAAGAGGCGCTCTACGTACAGCGCCCAAGGCAATATTGAGGCAAACTTATCAAAACGACCACACTTTGTTTTGGCCTCTTATATATATCCCACTTTGACTTTAGGCCAATCAAAAGAGTTCATATTCAGATTCCATACTTAGGATATTTTTCAAAGAGAAGAAAAATTCCAAAGAACTCAATTTTAGTTTACTCAAACACTTTTCCATGATCATCAATCATCATCTAGCATCATCCTTGATCATCTAGATGACATCTTGCATGGATTCTTCATCATACTTTGCTTGGTAAGCTTTTCACTAATATCTTACATATTTTGTGTTTCTCTTAACAAGCAATCTCATTTAATTACTTGTATGTTATTTTATATACTTTGAATACAAATTTGAGATTAGTATGATGTATGTTTGAGAAGTTGTATTGTGATAGCTAATTAAGTTTTGTGCTTAATCTTGATTAGCTAAACTATTTGATTTGACATATCATTTAGTTTTGATATCTAGGATTGCTCTAATTGCATATTAATCATCTTAGATAAGCATATAGGGTTTCCCTTGCTCTATGTTGCATTTTGAATATTCATATATTCACTTAGGGTTGTTATTCTCTTCATAGAGAAAGTAAGTCTTGTGTGTAGCATCCGGGATTAGGTTGCTTAGATCGCAAGCAAATTGGACTAGGTTCACTCATACCGGGATTAGGTAGGTGTGTGATTACTTCCGGGATTAGGTTGTAATCGTTTTACACATTTAGTGGATTCGAGGTTCGAGTGTGGCTTACTTACTAGCCCGTGGTTTTTCCCGTGAGGGTTTCCACGTAAAAATCAAGTCTTATTTAATTTCCGCATTTTATACTTGATTTATTGCTTTATCTATTTAGGGGTAAATTCGTAATTTTGACTAACACGAAAAATTGGGTAAAAAGCTTAAAATCTATTCACCCCCCCTCTAGATAGTTTTATACACACCGTGCTATAATTTGTTTCATGACCGATTGGGGCACTGAAAAGTGAACGACCAGGCTGCCGGTGAGATGGTCGTCGTTTTGGTACCGGAATCAGCCGGAGATAGGTCGATTGTGGTGGTCGTCGACGAAGCTAGGGTTTAAAGGTGATGGACGCCATGGCTGCTGCACGCGTGAAAGGAAGAAGATGAACAGTTGAAGAAGACGGGGTGCATTCAGCAGCAAACTGGGGTGCAATCAGACGCCATCCTTTTGTCTCATTTGGGGTGCAATTAGAAACCATTTGGGCTGCGCTTAGCTTGGACACCTGATACTTGGGCTTATGTCTTTGGGCTGTCTTGCGGGTGTATTTAAAACGCTGATGGGGTGCACTCAGAGGCCCAATTAGTGCCTAAAACGTACCGTTTACTTATCCACGTGGCGCCTTCTGCCTATTTGCGTGGCAAACTACAAAACGCTCCCCTCATCTTTTTCAATATTATGGAATCTTCAATCTTCTCCATAATGTTACACATTTGCCCTCAGTTTCACCAAATTACCACAATGCCCTTAATTTTTATAAATACCTGAAAATACTTAATTAACAATATTAAAACACGGGGAAATACCCGAGAATCAAGCATAAAGAATATGAAATGAGGGTACAAAATCGTACCATATTTGGTCCGATCAATTATATAAAACATTATTCTAACAAGATTATGATCAACAAGTTGATATACAAATTAATCACATAATGAAAAGAATCTAATGATAGAATAAATGGAAAACATATAGAGATTCAATTAAAATATAGTCAAGCAAACCCCAAGTCCAACTGTTCCTAACACCAACCCCCTAGATTGGGGGTTTAGCTACACATAGTTACAAATAAGAAAAGAGACTAATAAATACGGAAATCATTCTTAGGTCCCCTTCTTTAATGCTTAATGCTTAATCCTTTCTCTCCTTAGATGCTTGATGAGGCCGTTTGTTACTCAACAAAATGATGTTTTATGTTCTTTTGAAAACCGTATTTTAACCACTTAAAAATCCTTTAAGATAATATTTCTTAGCAAGTGGTAAGCAAGATTCGTTCCACGGGGAGATGGAGAGTGTATTGGATCGATTGAATAATCTTAAACAATAAAATAAATCATTGAAAATGGATAGTTGTTTGGGTTTTACAACCCACAAAATTGCAATAAAATAAACATACAAAAGTGATATGAAAAATAGAAGACTCAACAGTCTTGATAAGAGAGATGATGAAAACAATTAATAGAAGCTAGGGAATAGATTGAGTTACTCATGGATTTGGGTACTGCTTTCAAACATCAATAATGACCAATCTTACTAATGCTAACCATTTGTTTTCTAAAGTGTGTTTAGGTCATTACTATGAACACTAAACACATTCCCACCTCAATGCCTAACCAATTAAGGAGAGGGGGTCAATGTGGTATTAGTTTAGTACAAATCAAGGTTTGGATTAATGGGGTTGATATACCCACCACTAATCCATCATATTCACTAAGTTCTTCAACCAATCAAGGGTGTCCATCTAAGATTGGTTTCACAACAAATTATCCCACACAATATTATGATCCACTAGTGATATACAGTGCAAATCACAATAAGCATAAGATCTAAATATAAAGTGAAAAGGAAACAAGTAGAGATTCAATTACAAATAGCTAAGCAAATAACCATAACCACAAGTTCCTCAAATCTATCCCCTAGATTAGGGGTTTAGTTACACATAGTTACAATCAAATGAAAAGAAAGTAATAGTTAAGGAAATCACCCTTAGGCCTCATTCTTTAGAGCTTGCTCCTTCCTTTCCCTTGATGCTTCTAGTGTCAAGAGTGGTAGAAGAGGATGTGTCTAGATAGGTGGGTTTCTAATGGTAAGTGACAAAGGTATGGGTGTCTAATGATTAGGGTACATAGTTTAGTTATAGCCAAATATCCTCCCTTTCCCTGAGGAACGATCCCGCTTGCCATTATACATCTCATTCGATTTGTGTATTCCAAGTGTGGAATTTTGGTACTTGCAAAAGTCTGATCAAAATTTGGCACCGTTGCCGCGGATCTGCATCGTTATATTTGGCTATTCTAGCTTAGGATATAGTTTAGTAGTTTTATTGTGTTATTTTTATCTTTTTACTTCTTGGTAGTTTTTGTTTGTGGTGTTTCAGGCTTGCTGGTGTATGCACGGGCGTCGTTCTAGGAGAGGTATTCTGTTTCCCTTCAACGATCGCATTAATCAAGTTGGAAGACTAGCAAGAGTCGTTGAAAGGGCACGGTTGAATCACCGTCATACACTGAGCATGGAAGACGAAAGAGAAAACCAAAACCCACCCATAGTTCCACCCCCACAAATGAATATCCCACCAAATGTACAACACCCACAAATGGACATCCCTCCTAGATATATCACTATGGGGCAATATTCAAGACCTATCATTGGAAGTCAACCACCGTCCATTGTTCTTGACGAGCTCACGAAGTCATATGAGCTTAAGACCATGCACATTAGTCAACTACCATCCTTCTATGGCAAGACACACGAAGATTGCTTTCAATTCATGAAAGATCTTAGTGAGGTGGTGGAGACCTTCCCCTTTACATCAAGGATGGGTACACTCTCAAAGGAACAATTACTAATGAGGTGCTTCTCAGCTTGTTTGAAGGACAATGCAAAAAAAATGGCTAAATACCTAACGGCCCGGATCTCTTACATCATGGGACGCAGTGTGTGAAGCATTCTTCAACTGATTCTTTCCATCAAACAAGAAGAGAGAGCTACGGATGCAAATTACAGGATTTCAAGAAGAAAGTGGTGACTCATTTCATGAGACATGGGAAAGATTCTAATCCTTGTTAGCATAACTCCCTCCCCACATGCTCCCCGATGAATACAAGGTCTCCTTATTTCAAGAAGGACTCTCTCCTCACACACAACTCTTGATTACTAATGCTTGTAGAGGCTTAACCGCGGACAAGACGGCGGCCTTTGTGATGGATGTATTGTAGGGAAAAATACCGTAGTACACGCAGCGGAAGCGAGACTAAAAATAAGATTTAGTGACTTTTAAAAATTTTCCTTTATGAACCTTAAACCCTTTAATTAATTAAACATGCATATACAATAACCAAAAAGTAGAATACCTTTTGTCGCGTGATCCGATTGACTTACGTCGATGGTAATCCGCAAAATCTTCAATCCTAGCACGAACGTGGATCACCTAGGAGCGTGGTCTCCCTTTTTCTTTGAATTGCAAACCTGTGAATGGACAAAACAAACTTTCTTTTCTTTGTTAGTCACAAAAACAATCAAAAGAATGACTGAGATTATTCCGGTCACTTTTGAGTTCTCAATCTAATGATCGAAACTCGCGTGAACCTAGATCGATATCGTATACACAAGCTTATTGATGATTAAGCAAATAGTATACTATCAAAGAATAATCTAACACTCCTATTTGTTTTAGTAGAATAAAAGCTTTCTATGAATTGAGAAGAAGAAGAAAAATTGTCTCCAGAACAACTTAGGTGGCCGAAATCTATATGTGGGAATATATAGGTGGCCGAAATTTTCCTCTCCTTGTCTTTTAGGGTTGCCGAAATCTCTCTCCTTTTTACACTAGGGTTGCCGCAAATCACCACCTCTAAAGGTTTGTGTTGCACCCTAATTTCCATAAAAGAATAGACTTCTAACCCTAATCTAACTCATAGTTATTTTATTCTTTTTAATGACTAAATTAAAAGACTTCTTATTTGAATAAATAAAATTAATTATTTATTTTCTTACCAAATAAGTCTTTTACTTTTAGTATACTACCAACAATAGTATAACATTAGGAATCATATTTCCTAATCAGAAAAAATTTGTTTATTAATTAAACAATTAATTAATAAATTAATTAATTCTTATTTAATTAAAACAAATGAAACAAAATAATATATTAGGTTAAAACTTAACCTTGCCACCCCACTTGAATAAATGGGCCAAAATATTATTTTCTTATTTCATTTAATCCATTGGACTTTAAATAAAAAGCCCACATGTGAACCAGACCCATTCTTACTAAAAGAAACAAGCCCACATGTCTTTCATTAATATATAAATATAATTGAGCAGCCCATTACTTAAATAATGTGCAAATTATATTCTTAATATATTAAATGCAATTCTAGATGGACCCTTAAATTGGTCCGGTAGAATATATCAAGTGATCCATGCAAGTCCGTGTGGATTGGGATCTTGGCGGGCCATCTAAATTTAAGCTTCAATAGACATAACCTAATCACAATCAACAAATGATTCACTTAGGTCCGATCCATTAATTTTAACTCATTCCACTAAAGAGCTAAAATTGAACTCTTAAATAAAGATAGAAAAGGAAGATGCTCCTGATTCATACCCTAGACAATCATATAGGAGATAGTGTATCCTCGTGATTAATATCAGTAATCGCCAAGAGTTCATAGACCGCCTATAACTCTCCAAGTTACCATATTTACTCATATGACCACGTTTTGAACTTGGATATTTTGACTTGTCCAGAAGCCATGTTTTCAATAGACACTATCGAAAACTCAACGTTGAGATTTAATATCCAATTACCTCAAAACATCCATATGATGATATTATACTCTCATTTAATTAAATGGAGCCACGATGTCCATATCTATAAATGAAGTCCTCTATCGATTAACAAATGAATATCACCAAACTATCGAGGATAGACTATGCGATATAATCGTACTCATTGATAACTCAAATGATATCACTTGTAACCATAAGTCCATCATTTATCTCAGGATTAAGATAGACTCTCCGATTGTCCTGATAATGAAAAGACTATTATCTATTGACGGTTCTAGATAAAGCTTTTCATTGTGATCCTGTTCAATGCACCCAGTGCACTAGATCCTTTTGCTCGAAGACACTCCGATGATTTAGACTCATCATATCTCATTTGATCCCACTCAAATGCTAGCAAAAGAATTCTACAACTTTAACAAGATAAAGGTGCCCAACCTTTAACTTAAGTTGTGAACATTATTCAAGACTAACTAAAGAATTGTGTCTACCACATACATATCCAGATGTACGAACAATTCTTCTTTTCTCATAGTCTTTAGACCTTATGATTATTTACTTTGACAATTATAATATTAAACTATAAATGCTATACGATTTGTTAAACCAGAAATCACTTTATTAATATGAAAAAAGATTGTTAATTACAACATTACACTCTTGCTATTGAGCATAATCCTAACAATCTCCCACTTGCACTATAGCAAATGTGTCATATCTCTGAAGCCCATGTTCTCTAGATGCCCATCGAAACTCTTCTGAGGTAGAGCCTTTGTGAAGGGATCCGCTAGATTTTCTGCTGACGCGATTTTGGTAATCGTCACGTCACCTCTTTGAACAATCTCCCTTAAAAGATGATACTTTCTTTCAATTTGTTTACCTCTCTTGTGACTTCTTGGTTCTTTCGAATTAGCCACTGCTCCACTGTTGTCACAGTAGATAGTGATCTGCTTATTCGCACTAGGAACCACTTCCAAGTCAATCAAGAATTGGCGGAGCCAAACAGCCTCTTTGGCAGCCTCGCATGTAGCAACATACTCAGCTTCCATGGTGGAATCAGCAATACAAGATTGCTTGATACTCCTCCATATAGTTGCTCCTCCTCCAATAGTAAACACAGCCCCTGATGTGGATTTTCTGGAGTCAGAATCTGATTGGAAATCAGAATCTGTATACCCAACGGGAATCAAATCCCCTCCAGAGTATACAAGCATATTATCTCTCGTTCTCTTAAGATACTTGAAAATATGCTTGACTGCCGTCCAGTGATTAGGACCAGGTTTCGATTGAAACCTGCTAACTATGCCAACAGCAAAACAAATATCTGGTCTAGTACAGAGCATTGCATACATGAGACTTCCAACTGCCGAGGCATATGGAACTCTACTCATGAATTGCTCTTCATGCTCATTCTTAGGAACTTGTTCCTTAGAAAGCTTGATTCCATGTCTGAAAGGTAACATACCTTTCTTGGAATCCTGCATGGAAAACCTAGACAAGATCTTGTCTATGTATGAAGCTTGGGATAATGCAATCGTTCTATTCTTTCTATCCCTTATTACTTGGATACCTAGAATAAAACTTGCTTCTCCTAAGTCCTTCATATCAAATTGTTTTGCTAACCATTCTTTTACTGATGTCAATACACCTACATCGTTTCCAATGAGTAGTATATCATCAACATAAAGAATCAGGAAAACCAACTTGTCGCCCTTAATCCTTTTGTATACACAAGGTTCGTCAGGATTCTGAATAAATCCAAAACCTTTGACAGCTTGATCAAACCTTATGTTCCAGGATCTGGATGTTTGCTTCAATCCATATATGGATTTCTGCAACTTGCATACCTTTTCCATTTGGCCCTTTTCAATGAATCCCTCTGGTTGCATCATGTAGATGCTTTCGTCAAGACTTCCATTAAGGAAAGCTGTCTTGACGTCCATTTGCCAAATCTCTAGATCTAAAGATGCTGCAATGGATAAGAGTATCCTAATGGATTTAAGCAGGGCCACAGGAGAGAAGGTTTCCTCGTAATCGATACCTTCTTTCTGTGTATACCCTTTAGCTACCAATCTAGCTTTAAAGGTTTCCACCTTACCATCCATACCTCTTTTCCTCTTGTATACCCACTTGCACCCAATGGGTTTTATCCCTTTAGGCAAGTCTACAAGGGACCAGACTTTGTTATTGAACATAGATTCAATCTCAGATTGCATTGCCTTTTGCCAATGGCCACTATCAACATCCTCCATAGCTTCCTTGTACGTGTAGGGATCATCGTCGTCCGGGAGATTCTCCACTGATTCTCCCAGACCGATGTATCTTTCGGGTTGTGTTCTAACCCTCCCACCACGACGAGGAATGGTAGGTTGTTGATCTTGTGTTGGATCGGAACTTACAATTGGGTTAGGTTGTGTAACCTCTCGTGGAATTGTATCTCCTGACATCTCATTCAGGACAATTCTACTTCTAGGCACAAAATCATTCATATAGTCCTTTTCCAGAAATTTAGCATTTGTCGAAACAAATACTTTAAGATCTGAAGGACTATAGAAATAATATCCTTTAGTTTCTTTTGGATACCCTACAAATATACATGTTTCTGAACGGGACTCCATCTTTTCTGTCTTTCCTTTTAACACATGCGCAGGACAACCAAATATCCTTAAGTGTTGTAAACTAGGCTTGCGCCCAGTCCACAACTCATGCGGTGTTTTAGGAACAGACCTAGATGGTACATCGTTTAGAATGTATATAGCAGTTTGTAAAGCATATCCCCAAAAAGAAATAGGAAGTGTTGAATAACTCAACATAGACCTAACCATATCCAAAAGAGTTCTATTTCTCCTTTCTGCTACCCCATTCTGTTGAGGTGTACCTGGTGCAGAAAACTGAGAAACAATCCCATTATCAATAAGATATTGCTAAAACTCACCAGATAGATATTCTCCACCACGATCAGATCTCAAGATTTTTATGTGTTTCTCAAGCTGATTTTCCACTTCAGCTTTGAATGCTTTGAACATGTCAAAAGCATCCGACTTATGTCGCATGAGATACACATAACCAAATCTCGAGTAATCATCTGTGAAGGTGATGAAGTACTCATATCCACCTCTAGCTTGAATGCTCATAGGTCCACATACATCAGTGTGTATCAATCCTAAACATTCAGTGGCTCTTGCACCTTTGGCAGAGAACGTCCTTTTGGTCATTTTACCTTCCAAACAAGATTCACAAGTTGGTAGATCATCAACCTTTAAGTCACTCAAAGGTCCGTCACATACCAATCTTTTAATCCTATTAAGGTTAATATGACCTAAGCGTAAGTGCCAAAGGTAGGTTTCATCTGTTGATAATTTTACTCTTTTATGATTAGGTTCCGTTATTTCTATGTCTAACGAGTGAGAGATATTTCTATGCAAAAAGTATAGACCGTTTTCCAATGTACCTTGGCAAATAATTTTGTCATTCTTACTAATAATAAAAAACTTTATTAAAAGTGACCGAATATCCAAATTTATTTAAACAAGAAACTGAAATTAAATTCCTCTTGAATTGAGGTACATAATAAACGTCTATCAAATCTAAATGCCTTCTAGAATCCAAATAAACTCTAATATCTCCCACTGCACTTGCAGACACTAACGTTCCGTTGCCCAAGCGCAAATTGATTTCATTCTTACTCAGCTTTCTCCTTTCTTGGAACCCCTGCAAGGAATAACAAACATGATTAGTGGCTCCTGAGTCTATGATCCAAGAATCTATAGAATCAGCCAAAAAACATGTTTCAAGATAATTCACATTACCTTCTTCCTTCTTATTCTGGGACTTTGGGCAATTTCTCTTCCAATGTCCCTTTTCACCACAAAGGAAGCATTTCCCTTTGATCTTGGTTACTTTCTTGGTGTCCTTCTTGATAGGCCCAAGTTGCTTTTTCTTCTGTTGTTTCTTGACCTTTTCACGGGCCTTAACAGTAGCAACTTTACCAACCATATGAATCTCTTGACCTTTGCCTTTCACAAGGATCTTTTCAGCACTTTGAACATCTTGTATAGGCCTTGTAAGGTGTATTCCTTTTTGTTCAAAGTGTAGTCCAATTTGAACTGATCAAAGGAATCTGACAATGAATTGACAACCATATCAATCTTTGTCTCACCATCTATCTCAGCGCCATGCAGTTCAGCAATGTTGAGATGTGCTATGACTTTCATCATGTGATCTTTCACAGCCTGTCCAGGTTTCATCCTAAGATTCATAAAAGCAGTCACTGCCTCTCTCTTAGTCGTCCTAGACTTCATAGCAAACATCTCCTCTAGAGACATCATAATATCAGCAGCGGACTCCATTCCTTCATGCTGCTGTTGCAACACGTCGGAGATAGTGGCCATAATGTAACATTTTGCCATATCATCTGAAGTCTTCCACTGCTCATACTCATCTCTATACATTATGCTTGATTCATTATTAGGAGCAGGTGGTTTAGGAGTAGTTAGAACAAACTTATGTTTTTCACTTTGCAGCAACAACCCAATTTTCCTTTTCCATGTGACATAATTATCTCCAGTTAAAGTGTTATCTTTCAGGATGTTCATAAGTGATGGGGTCATGATTTCTGAATAAAACAAAACATATATAAGTAAATAATCATGATAAAGCACTTTTAAATATTTATCTTGAATTAAATAAATAACTCAATCATAAAATTCAACGGTGATCCAACACCCATAAATGTTACGCCTCCTTTGGGAGTTCGCACCATTTACTAGTTAGACTAGGTCCCACCTAATTGTTAACATAACAACCAGCGTTTTCAATTTTTGCCTTGCAATTTTACTGACAAGAACTCTTGGGAGGATATCAATAAAATTACATTGAGTGTGTTACCAAGATATCGACCCTCAGTTTTCTCTCACGAATATCCCTCCTTGGGGAGTAGATCTCGTTTGAGTCCATTGTCTAGTCTATCCTTGTAAGGAAGTATGTTGCTAAATTCCATTCATGGACGCCCCTTGGGGGGATTACCATAAATAATAAAGCTCAACCAACCTTGGAGGCCATAGGTGTTACAAAAACACCTTCTCCCACTCAATTATTTAAGGCGTGTGATTAAATCCCATAGAATGATTTACCAAGTTATCTAGATGCCAATTTAGATACCTAAATCATTCAATGCATGTTCATACCAAAAGAGATATATGAGTGGCACTCCTATTCTATATGTCATGTTATCATACAATAACAAATATTGTAATATTTAAAGCATAAATTAAATAGCAACAATTTTGGCCCATCATAGAAAAACAAGTAAATTACAATTTGTTTTAGGAACACAAGATCTTCAGGTGGCCCATCAACCATAAGCTCATCCTTCGGCCTTCTCCTATGGGCGGCACACACCACAACCCCACAAAAGGGGCTGCCATGCGCAGCCCATAAGTCCTCCAAGGCTGCCGTGCGCAGCCCACCTTGAGATGGGCTTGCCATGCGCAGCCCAATCCACTCCTAGGGTGCGCACGGTGCTCGTTCTCGGTTCCGGTTGCTTCGTTTTTCTTCGTGTCTTCGAATCTTCAAGACCTAAATATATTACGGCAGTATTTAAACAAATAAAATACTGCAGTATTTTTTTTTTTTTTTTTTTTTTTTTTTAATCACCGCAGTACCTTTTACATACAAAAACTGCACATAATAAAAAAAAAATAAAACTGCAGCAGTATAAAAAAAATACTGCACCAAAAAAAAATAATAAAACCTAGCAATCTACCAAGAAGGAATTATGGCGATGATAGACCACCCTTCTTGTTACAACTCCGAAACAAAAAATTACATTGAAAATCTAGGACCAAAATCGAGCAATAACAATCCACATAAACATATATAAATCCATACATCCACATGTAATTATATATTCGAATACCTAGAGTGCCATCTCTTTCTAAACATGCATAATCACAATAAAAAGAAATAGATCCACGTATATATACGTTAATTAATTAAAAGGGTTTAACCTAGGCTCTGATACCAATTGTAGGGAAAAATACCGTAGTACACGCAGCGGAAGCGAGACTAAAAATAAGATTTAGTGACTTTTAAAATTTTTCCTTTATGAACCTTAAACCCTTTAATTAATTAAACATGCATATACAATAACCAAAAAGTAGAATACCTTTTGTCGCGTGATCCGATTGACTTACGTCGATGGTAATCCGCAAAATCTTCAATCCTAGCACGAACGTGGATCACCTAGGAGCGTGGTCTCCCTTTTTCTTTGAATTGCAAACCTGTGAATGGACAAAACAAACTTTCTTTTCTTTGTTAGTCACAAAAACAATCAAAAGAATGACTGAGATTATTCCGGTCACTTTTGAGTTCTCAATCTAATGATCGAAACTCGCGTGAACCTAGATCGATATCGTATACACAAGCTTATTGATGATTAAGCAAATAGTATACTATCAAAGAATAATCTAACACTCCTATTTGTTTTAGTAGAATAAAAGCTTTCTATGAATTGAGAAGAAGAAGAAAAATTGTCTCCAGAACAACTTAGGTGGCCGAAATCTATATGTGGGAATATATAGGTGGCCGAAATTTTCCTCTCCTTGTCTTTTAGGGTTGCCGAAATCTCTCTCCTTTTTACACTAGGGTTGCCGCAAATCACCACCTCTAAAGGTTTGTGTTGCACCCTAATTTCCATAAAAGAATAGACTTCTAACCCTAATCTAACTCATAGTTATTTTATTCTTTTTAATGACTAAATTAAAAGACTTCTTATTTGAATAAATAAAATTAATTATTTATTTTCTTACCAAATAAGTCTTTTACTTTTAGTATACTACCAACAATAGTATAACATTAGGAATCATATTTCCTAATCAGAAAAAATTTGTTTATTAATTAAACAATTAATTAATAAATTAATTAATTCTTATTTAATTAAAACAAATGAAACAAAATAATATATTAGGTTAAAACTTAACCTTGCCGCCCCACTTGAATAAATGGGCCAAAATATTATTTTCTTATTTCATTTAATCCATTGGACTTTAAATAAAAAGCCCACATGTGAACCAGACCCATTCTTACTAAAAGAAACAAACCCACATGTCTTTCATTAATATATAAATATAATTGAGCAGCCCATTACTTAAATAATGTGCAAATTATATTCTTAATATATTAAATGCAATTCTAGATGGACCCTTAAATTGGTCCGGTAGAATATATCAAGTGATCCATGCAAGTCCGTGTGGATTGGGATCTTGGCGGGCCATCTAAATTTAAGCTTCAATAGACATAACCTAATCACAATCAACAAATGATTCACTTAGGTCCGATCCATTAATTTTAACTCATTCCACTAAAGAGCTAAAATTGAACTCTTAAATAAAGATAGAAAAGGAAGATGCTCCTGATTCATACCCTAGACAATCATATAGGAGATAGTGTATCCTCGTGATTAATATCAGTAATCGCCAAGAGTTCATAGACCGCCTATAACTCTCCAAGTTACCATATTTACTCATATGACCACGTTTTGAACTTGGATATTTTGACTTGTCCAGAAGCCATGTTTTCAATAGACACTATCGAAAACTCAACGTTGAGATTTAATATCCAATTACCTCAAAACATCCATATGATGATATTATACTCTCATTTAATTAAATGGAGCCACGATGTCCATATCTATAAATGAAGTCCTCTATCGATTAACAAATGAATATCACCAAACTATCGAGGATAGACTATGCGATATAATCGTACTCATTGATAACTCAAATGATATCACTTGTAACCATAAGTCCATCATTTATCTCAGGATTAAGATAGACTCTCCGATTGTCCTGATAATGAAAAGACTATTATCTATTGACGGTTCTAGATAAAGCTTTTCATTGTGATCCTGTTCAATGCACCCAGTGCACTAGATCCTTTTGCTCGAAGACACTCCGATGATTTAGACTCATCATATCTCATTTGATCCCACTCAAATGCTAGCAAAAGAATTCTACAACTTTAACAAGATAAAGGTGCCCAACCTTTAACTTAAGTTGTGAACATTATTCAAGACTAACTAAAGAATTGTGTCTACCACATACATATCCAGATGTACGAACAATTCTTCTTTTCTCATAGTCTTTAGACCTTATGATTATTTACTTTGACAATTATAATATTAAACTATAAATGCTATACGATTTGTTAAACCAGAAATCACTTTATTAATATGAAAAAAGATTGTTAATTACAACATTACACTCTTGCTATTGAGCATAATCCTAACAGTGTGTGAGAGGCTTGCTCTTATGTCCCAACAATGCAATTTTAGTACAAGAGCAAGTGGTAGACATGATGTAGGAGGAGGAACCGAGACGGCAATTGAAGTTTCGAAGTTGGCCAAGCAAATGCAATCCATGCAAGCCACAATGTTGTCCATGTAATCATTCATGACCAACCAAGGGAATGCGAGCCATATTCAAGGAAGAGATGGAAGTGGGGATATGTCTTTTAATGGAGAAGGATATGGTGGATTCCAAGAGGAGGTCCAAGCAATGGGATATCAACAAAGAGACATGGGTGGTGCTTTTTCTCAAACCTACAATCCCAAGTGGCGGGCCCATCCAAACCTTTCTTGGACAAACAACAATGCCTTGAACTCGGACATGCTTAGTAGAGAGGCGAATCAAGGGTTCAATAATAACCAGGGGTATTATCAAGGTCAAGGATCGGGGAGTGGCCAAGCCAGTCAATGGAACCGACAAAAGAATTTCAACAACCAAGGAAGGCAACAATAAAGGGAAGCCGTTTTATTGGATGGGGCAAAGGTTGAGTTCTCTCGAAGCCTTAGTTACCAATATGGGCGTATCAATAAAGACCATGGAAACTCAAATGGGCCAAATTGCTGAGGCATTACAAAAACATGACAAAGGGAAATTCCCTAGCCAACCCGAGTAAGCCAAAGCCATGACGGTTCTTAGAAGTGGACGAATCCTAGACAATGGTGAAGTTGTAGAAGATGCAAGTGAGCCTAGAGTACAAGAAAATGAAGTGGTTGTAGAAGACACAAGACAAGAAGAAGATGTAGTGGTACCCCCCTCAAATGAAGCTCCTCGTCTACACAAGTCATCCAATCCATACATTCCTCCCATTCCTTACCCCGGAAGATTAAAGAATACGAAGTTGGAACAATCCTTTCAAAACATCTATGACATTTTTTCCAAGGTGAATGTGAATCTTTCACTTCTTGATGCAATTCAAAAGATGCCTTCCTATGCAAAGTTCTTCAAGGAGTTGAACAAAGACAAGATCAAGTTCAAGCTTAGGCAACAAGAAAGACTTGGAGAGAATGTTAGTTCGGTGATTCAAAAGAAGTTGCCTCAAAAGATGAAAGATCCCGGAAGCTTCATCATCAACATTTCTATTTGAGGAGGAAAGCAAGAGAAGGCCATGTTGGATTTGGAGGCAAGTATTAACTTGCCTTACACAATTTACTAGCGATTGGGACTTAATGACCTCAAAATCACTTCCATGTCACTTTTATTGGCGGATCAATCTTCAAGGCACCCAATGGGAATTATAGAAGATGTTTTGATTCAAGTAGAGAAGCTAATTATTCCGACCGATTTTGTTGTGTTAGACATGGAGGGCCATAAAGAATATGACCAAATGTTACTCTTGGGAAGACCATTTATGGCGACCGCTAGAGCAATTATGGATATGCTTGAAGGGAAACTTACCATGAAGGTCTTAGATGAGCTAATAAAGTTCAAGCTTTTTGAATCGGGAGCATATCATATTAGGGCACATGATAGCTTTAATGTGAATTTGGTGGATACAATTATTGAAAAGGAAAGTGAAGAATTTTTGAAGGAAAAGTTGGAGGCTCTAATGGCAAGTGCAATTGAGTTCCTAAATGAACAAGAAGATGAGGAAGAATTGGTGGAAGAAGAGAGCATTAATGAGATTGAAAAAGTGGGGAAGGAAGAGTTAGAGACAAAATTGGCTACACCACCAAGGTTAGAGTTAAAGGAACTTCCAACTGTTAGGATTATGCTCAATAGCAAGAGTGTAATGTTGTAATTAACAATCTTTTTCATATTAATAAAGTGATTTCTGGTTTAACAAATCGTATAGCATTTATAGTTTAATATTATAATTGTCAAAGTAAATAATCATAAGGTCTAAAGACTATGAGAAAAGAAGAATTGTTCGTACATCTGGATATGTATGTGGTAGACACAATTCTTTAGTTAGTCTTGAATAATGTTCACAACTTAAGTTAAAGGTTGGGCACCTTTATCTTGTTAAAGTTGTAGAATTCTTTTGCTAGCATTTGAGAGGGATCAAATGAGATATGATGAGTCTAAATCATCGGAGTGTCTTCGAGCAAAAGGATCTAGTGCACTGGGTGCATTGAACAGGATCACAATGAAAAGCTTTATCTAGAACCGTCAATAGATAATAGTATTTTCATTATCAGGACAATCGGAGAGTCTGTCTTAATCCTGAGATAAATAATGGACTTATGGTTGCAAGTGATATCATTTGAGTTATCAATGAGTATGATTATATTGCATAGTCTAGTGATATTCATTTGTTAATCGATAGAGGACTTCATTTATAGATATGGACATCGTGGCTCCATTTAATTAAATGAGAGTATAATATCATCATATGGATGTTTTGAGGTAATTGGATATTAAATCTCAATGTTGAGTTTTCGATAGTGTCTATTGAAAACATGGCTTCTGGACAAGTCAAAATATCCAAGTTCAAAACGTGGTCATATGAGTAAATATGGTAACTTGGAGAGTTATAGGCGGTCTATGAACTCTTGGCGATTACTGATATTAATCACGAGGATACACTATCTCCTATATGATTGTCTAGGGTATGAATGAGGAGCATCTTCCTTTTCTATCTTTATTTAAGAGTTCAATTTTAGCTCTTTAGTGGAATGAGTTAAAATTAATGGATCGGACCTAAGTGAATCATTTGTTGATTGTGATTAGGTTATGTCTATTGAAGCTTAAATTTAGATGGCCCGCCAAGATCCCAATCCACACGGACTTGCATGGATCACTTGATATATTCTACCAGACCAATTTAAGGGTCCATCAAGAATTGCATTTAATATATTAAGAATATAATTTGCACATTATTTAAGTAATGGGCTGCTCAATTATATTTATATATTAATGAAAGACATGTGGGCTTGTTTCTTTTAGTAAGAATGGGTCTGGTTCACATGTGGGCTTTTTATTTAAAGTCCAATGGATTAAATGAAATAAGAAAATAATATGTTGGCCCATTTATTCAAGTGGGGCGGCAAGGTTAAGTTTTAACCTAATATATTATTTTGTTTCATTTGTTTTAATTAAATAAGAATTAATTAATTTATTAATTAATTGTTTAATTAAGAAACAAATCTTTTCTGATTAGGAAATATGATTCCTAATGTTATACTATTGTTGGTAGTATACTAAAAGTAAAAGACTTATTTGGTAAGAAAATAAATAATTAATTTTATTTATTTAATCAAATAAGAAGTCTTTTAATTTAGTCATTAAAAAGAATAAAATAACTATGAGTTGGATTAGGGTTAGAAGTCTATTCTTTTATGGAAATTAGGGTGCAACACAAACCTTTGGAGGTGGTGATTTGCGGCAACCCTAGTGCAAAAAGAAGAGAGATTTCGGCAACCCTAAAAGACAAGGAGAGGAAAATTTAGGCCACCTATATATTCCCACATATAGATTTCGGCCACCCTTAGTGGTTCAAGAGACAATTTTTCTCCTTCTTCACAATTCATAGAAAGCTTTTATTCTACTAAAACAAATAGGAGTGTTAGATTATTCTTTGATAGTATACTATTTGCTTAATCATCAATAAGCTTGTGTATACGATATCGATCTAGGTTCACGCGAGTTTCGATCATTAGATTGAGAACTCAAAAGTGACCGGAATAATCTCAGTCATTCTTTTGATTGTTTTTGTGACTAACAAAGAAAAGAAAGTTTGTTTTGTCCATTCACAGGTTTGCAATTCAAAGAAAAAGGGAGACCACGCTCCTAGGTGATCCACGTTCGTGCTAGGATTGAAGATCTTGCGGATTACCATCGACGTAAGTCAATCGGATCACGCGACAAAAGGTATTCTACTTTTTGGTTATTGTATATGCATGTTTAATTAATTAAAGGGTTTAAGGTTCATAAAGGAAAAATTTTAAAAGTCACTAAATCTTATTTTTAGTCTCGCTTCCGCTGCGTGTACTAAGGTATTTTTCCCTACAATTGGTATCAGAGCCTAGGTTGAACCCTTTTAATTAATTAACGTATATATACGTGAATCGATTTCTTTTTATTGTGATTATGCATGTTTAGAAAGAGATGGCACTCTAGGTATTCGCATATATAATTACATGTGGATGTATGGATTTATATATGTTTTATGTGGATTGTTGTTGCTCGATTTTGGTCCTAGATTTTCAATGTAATTATTGTTTCGGAGTTGTAACAAGAAGGGTGGTCTATCATCGCCATAATTCCTTCTTGGTAGTTGCTAGGTTTTATTTTATTTTATTTATTTTAAGTGCAGTTTTTACTGCAGTTTTTTATTTATTTATTATGTGCAGTTTTTTGTTTGTAAATATACTGCAGTGAAAAAAAAAAAAAAAAATTAGTACTGCAGTATTTATTATTTTATACTGCTGTAATATGTTCAAGTATTGAAGATTCGAAGACACGAAGGAAAACGAAGCAACCAGAACCGAGAACGAGCACCGTGCGCACCCTAGGAGTGGATTGGGCTGCGCATGGCAAGCCCAAGCTTGGTGGGCTGCGCACGGCAGCCCTGGGAGTCTTCATGGGCTGCGCACAGCAGCCCCTTTGTGGGGTTGTGGGTTGTGCACGCCTATGGGGTTTGGGCCGAAGGATGAGCGTATGGTTGATGGGCCGCTTGAAGATCTTGTGTTCCTAAACAATTGTAATTTACTTGTTTTTCTAGGATGGGCCAAAATTGTTGCTATTTAATTTATGCTTAAATATTACAATATTTGTTATTGTATGATAACATGACATATAGAATAGGAGTGCCACTCATATATCTCTTTTGGTATGAACATGCATTGAATGATTTAGGTATCTAAATTGGCATCTAGATAACTTGGTAAATCATTCTATGGGATTTAATCACACGCCTTAAATAATTGAGTGGGAGAAGGTGTTTTTGTAACACCTATGGCCTCCAAGGTTGGTTGAGCTTTATTATTTATGGTAATCCCCCCAAGGGGTGTCCATGAATGGAATTTAGCAACATACTTCCTTACAAGGATAGACTAGACAATGGACTCAAACGAGATCTACTCCCCAAGGAGGGATTTTCGTGAGAGAAAATTGAGGGTCGATATCTTGGTAACACACTCAATGTAATTTTATTGATATCCTCCCAAGAGTTCTTGTCAGTAAAATTGCAAGGCTAAAATTGAAAACGCTGGTTGTTATGTTAACAATTAGGTGGGACCTAGTCTAACTAATAAATGGCGCGAACTCCCAAAGGAGGCGTAACATTTATGGGTGTTGGATCACCGTTGAATTTTTATGATTGAGTTTTTTATTTAATTCAAGATAAATATTTAAAGTGCTTTATCATGATTATTTACTTATATATGTTTTGTTTTATTCAGAAATCATGACCCCATCACTTATGAACATCCTGAAAGATAACACTTTAACTGGAGATAATTATGTCACATGGAAAAGGAAAATTGGGTTGTTGCTGCAAAGTGAAAAACATAAGTTTGTTCTAACTACTCCTAAACCACCTGCTCCTAATAATGAATCAAGCATAATGTATAGAGATGAGTATGAGCAGTGGAAGACTTCAGATGATATGGCAAAATGTTACATTATGGCCACTATCTCCGACGTGTTGCAACAGCAGCATGAAGGAATGGAGTCCGCTGCTGATATTATGATGTCTCTAGAGGAGATGTTTGCTATGAAGTCTAGGACGACTAAGAGAGAGGCAGTGACTGCTTTTATGAATCTTAGGATGAAACCTGGACAGGCTGTGAAAGATCACATGATGAAAGTCATAGCACATCTCAACATTGCTGAACTGCATGGCGCTGAGATAGATGGTGAGACAAAGATTGATATGGTTGTCAATTCATTGTCAGATTCCTTTGATCAGTTCAAATTGGACTACACTTTGAACAAAAAGGAATACACCTTACAAGGCCTGATGCAAGATGTTCAAAGCGCTGAAAAGATCCTTGTGAAAGGCAAAGGTCAAGAGATTCATATGGTTGGTAAAGTTGCTACTGTTAAGGCCCGTCAAAAGGTCAAGAAACAATAGAAGAAAAAGCAACTTGGGCCTATCAAGAAGGACACCAAGAAAGTAACCAAGATCAAAGGGAAATGCTTCCTTTGTGGTGAAAAGGGGCATTGGAAGAGAAATTGCCCAAAGTCCCAGAATAAGAAGGAAGAAGGTAATGTGAATTATCTTGAAACATGTTTTTTGGCTGATTCTACAGATTCTTGGATCATAGACTCAGGAGCCACTAATCTTGTTTGTTATTCCTTGCAGGGGTTCCAAGAAAGGAGAAAGCTGAGTAAGAATGAAATCAATTTACGCTTGGGCAACGGAACGTTAGTGTCTGCAAGTGCAGTGGGAGATATTAGAGTTTATTTGGATTCTAGAAGGCATTTAGATTTGATAGACGTTTATTATGTACCTCAATTCAAGAGGAATTTAATTTCAGTTTCTTGTTTAAATAAATTTGGATATTCGGTTACTTTTAATAAAGTTTTTATTATTAGTAAGAATGACAAAATTATTTGCCAAGGTACATTGGAAAACGGTCTATACTTTTTGCATAGAAATATCTCTCACTCGTTAGACACAGAAATAACGGAACCTAATCATAAAAGAGTAAAATTACACAGAAATAACGGAACCTACCTTTGGCACTTACGCTTAGGTCATATTAACCTTAATAGGATTAAAAGATTGGTATGTGACGGACCTTTAAGTGACTTAAAGGTTGATGATCTACCAACTTGTGAATCTTGTTTGGAAGGTAAAATAACCAAAAGGACGTTCTCTGCCAAAGGTGCAAGAGCCACTGAATGTTTAGGATTGATACACACTGATGTATGTGGACCTATGAGCATTCAAGCTAGAGGTGGATATGAGTACTTCATCACCTTCACAGATGATTACTCGAGATTTGGTTATGTGTATCTCATGCGACATAAGTCGGATGCTTTTGACATGTTCAAAGCATTCAAAGCTGAAGTGGAAAATCAGCTTGAGAAACACATAAAAATCTTGAGATCTGATCGTGGTGGAGAATATCTATCTGGTGAGTTTCAGCAATATCTTATTGATAATGGGATTGTTTCTCAGTTTTCTGCACCAGGTACACCTCAACAGAATGGGGTAGCAGAAAGGAGAAATAGAACTCTTTTGGATATGGTTAGGTCTATGTTGAGTTATTCAACACTTCCTATTTCTTTTTGGGGATATGCTTTACAAACTGCTATATACATTCTAAACGATGTACCATCTAGGTCTATTCCTAAAACACCGCATGAGTTGTGGACTGGGCGCAAGCCTAGTTTACAACACTTAAGGATATTTGGTTGTCCTGCGCATGTGTTAAAAGGAAAGACAGAAAAGATGGAGTCCCGTTCAGAAACATGTATATTTGTAGGGTATCCAAAAGAAACTAAAGGATATTATTTCTATAGTCCTTCAGATCTTAAAGTATTTGTTTCGACAAATGCTAAATTTCTGGAAAAGGACTATATGAATGATTTTGTGCCTAGAAGTAGAATTGTCCTGAATGAGATGTCAGGAGATACAATTCCACGAGAGGTTACACAACCTAACCCAATTGTAAGTTCCGATCCAACACAAGATCAACAACCTACCATTCCTCGTCGTAGTGGGAGGGTTAGAACACAACCCGAAAGATACATCGGTCTGGGAGAATCAGTGGAGAATCTCTCGGACGACGATGATCCCTACACGTACAAGGAAGCTATGGAGGATGTTGATAGTCGCCATTGGCAAAAGGCAATGCAATCTGAGATTGAATCTATGTTCGATAACAAAGTCTGGTCCCTTGTAGACTTGCCTAAAGGGATAAAACCCATTAGGTGCAAGTGGGTATACAAGAGGAAAAGAGGTATGGATGGTAAGGTGGAAACCTTTAAAGCTAGATTGGTAGCTAAAGGGTATACACAGAAAGAAGGTATCGATTACGAGGAAACCTTCTCTCCTGTGGCCATGCTTAAATCCATTAGGATACTCTTATCCATTGCAGCATCTTTAGATCTAGAGATTTGGCAAATGGACGTCAAGACAGCTTTCCTTAATGGAAGTCTTGACGAAAGCATCTACATGATACAACCAGAGGGATTCATTGAAAAGGGACAAATGGAAAAGGTATACAAGTTGCAGAAATCCATATATGGATTGAAGCAAGCATCCAGATCCTGGAACATAAGGTTTGATCAAGCTGTCAAAGGTTTTGGATTTATTCAGAATCCTGACGAACCTTGTGTATACAAAAGGATTAAGGGCGACAAGTTGGTTTTCCTGATTCTTTATGTTGATGATATACTACTCATTGGAAACGATGTAGGTGTATTGACATCAGTAAAAGAATGGTTAGCAAAACAATTTGATATGAAGGACTTAGGAGAAGCAAGTTTTATTCTAGGTATCCAAGTAATAAGGGATAGAAAGAATAGAATGATTGCATTATCCCAAGCTTCATACATAGACAAGATCTTGTCTAGGTTTTCCATGCAGGATTCCAAGAAAGGTATGTTACCTTTCAGACATGGAATCAAGCTTTCTAAGGAACAAGTTCCTAAGAATGAGCATGAAGAGCAATTCATGAGTAGAGTTCCATATGCCTCGGCAGTTGGAAGTCTCATGTATGCAATGCTCTGTACTAGACCAGATATTTGTTTTGCTGTTGGCATAGTTAGCAGGTTTCAATCGAAACCTGGTCCTGATCACTGGACGGCAGTCAAGCATATTTTCAAGTATCTTAAGAGAACGAGAGATAATATGCTTGTATACTCTGGAGGGGATTTGATTCCCGTTGGGTATACAGATTCTGATTTCCAATCAGATTCTGACTCCAGAAAATCCACATCAGGGGCTGTGTTTACTATTGGAGGAGGAGCAGTTATATGGAGGAGTATCAAGCAATCTTGTATTGCTGATTCCACCATGGAAGCTGAGTATGTTGCTGCATGCGAGGCTGCCAAAGAGGCTGTTTGGCTCCGCCAATTCTTGATTGACTTGGAAGTGGTTCCTAGTGCGAATAAGCAGATCACTATCTACTGTGACAACAGTGGAGCAGTGGCTAATTCGAAAGAACCAAGAAGTCACAAGAGAGGTAAACACATTGAAAGAAAGTATCATCTTTTAAGGGAGATTGTTCAAAGAGGTGACGTGACGATTACCAAAATCGCGTCAGCAGAAAATCTAGCGGATCCCTTCACAAAGGCTCTACCTCAGAAGAGTTTCGATGGGCATCTAGAGAACATGGGCTTGAGAGATATGACACATTTGCTATAGTGCAAGTGGGAGATTGTTAGGATTATGCTCAATAGCAAGAGTGTAATGTTGTAATTAACAATCTTTTTCATATTAATAAAGTGATTTCTGGTTTAACAAATCGTATAGCATTTATAGTTTAATATTATAATTGTCAAAGTAAATAATCATAAGGTCTAAAGACTATGAAAAAAGAAGAATTGTTCGTACATCTGGATATGTATGTGGTAGACACAATTCTTTAGTTAGTCTTGAATAATGTTCACAACTTAAGTCAAAGGTTGGGCACCTTTATTTTGTTAAAGTTGTAGAATTCTTTTGCTAGCATTTGAGAGGGATCAAATGAGATATGATGAGTCTAAATCATCGGAGTGTCTTCGAGCAAAAGGATCTAGTGCACTGGGTGCATTGAACAGGATCACAATGAAAAGCTTTATCTAGAACCGTCAATAGATAATAGTCTTTTCATTATCAGGACAATCGGAGAGTCTATCTTAATCCTGAGATAAATGATGGACTTATGGTTGCAAGTGATATCATTTGAGTTATCAATGAGTATGATTATATTGCATAGTCTATCCTCGATAGTTTGGTGATATTCATTTGTTAATCGATAGAGGACTTCATTTATAGATATGGACATCGTGGCTCCATTTAATTAAATGAGAGTATAATATCATCATATGGATGTTTTGAGGTAATTGGATATTAAATCTCAACGTTGAGTTTTCGATAGTGTCTATTGAAAACATGGCTTCTGGACAAGTCAAAATATCCAAGTTCAAAACGTGGTCATATGAATAAATATGGTAACTTGGAGAGTTATAGGCGGTCTATGAACTCTTGGCGATTACTGATATTAATCACGAGGATACACTATCTCCTATATGATTGTCTAGGGTATGAATGAGGAGCATCTTCCTTTTCTATCTTTATTTAAGAGTTCAATTTTAGCTCTTTAGTGGAATGAGTTAAAATTAATGGATCGGACCTAAGTGAATCATTTGTTGATTGTGATTAGGTTATGTCTATTGAAGCTTAAATTTAGATGGCCCGCCAAGATCCCAATCCACACGGACTTGCATGGATCACTTGATATATTCTACCGGACCAATTTAAGGGTCCATCAAGAATTGCATTTAATATATTAAGAATATAATTTGCACATTATTTAAGTAATGGGCTGCTCAATTATATTTATATATTAATGAAAGACATGTGGGCTTGTTTCTTTTAGTAAGAATGGGTCTGGTTCACATGTGGGCTTTTTATTTAAAGTCCAATGGATTAAATGAAATAAGAAAATAATATGTTGGCCCATTTATTCAAGTGGGGCGGCAAGGTTAAGTTTTAACCTAATATATTATTTTGTTTCATTTGTTTTAATTAAATAAGAATTAATTAATTTATTAATTAATTGTTTAATTAAGAAACAAATCTTTTCTGATTAGGAAATATGATTCCTAATGTTATACTATTGTTGGTAGTATACTAAAAGTAAAAGACTTATTTGGTAAGAAAATAAATAATTAATTTTATTTATTTAATCAAATAAGAAGTCTTTTAATTTAGTCATTAAAAAGAATAAAATAACTATGAGTTGGATTAGGGTTAGAAGTCTATTCTTTTATGGAAATTAGGGTGCAACACAAACCTTTGGAGGTGGTGATTTGCAGCAACCCTAGTGCAAAAAGAAGAGAGATTTCGGCAACCCTAAAAGACAAGGAGAGGAAAATTTAGGCCACCTATATATTCCCACATATAGATTTCGGCCACCCTAAGTGGTTCAAGAGACAATTTTTCTCCTTCTTCACAATTCATAGAAAGCTTTTATTCTACTAAAACAAATAGGAGTGTTAGATTATTCTTTGATAGTATACTATTTGCTTAATCATCAATAAGCTTGTGTATACGATATCGATCTAGGTTCACGCGAGTTTCGATCATTAGATTGAGAACTCAAAAGTGACCGGAATAATCTCAGTCATTCTTTTGATTGTTTTTGTGACTAACAAAGAAAAGAAAGTTTGTTTTGTCCATTCACAGGTTTGCAATTCAAAGAAAAAGGGAGACCACGCTCCTAGGTGATCCACGTTCGTGCTAGGATTGAAGATCTTGCGGATTACCATCGACGTAAGTCAATCGGATCACGCGACAAAAGGTATTCTACGTTTTGGTTATTGTATATGCATGTTTAATTAATTAAAGGGTTTAAGGATCATAAAGGAAAAATTTTAAAAGTCACTAAATCTTATTTTTAGTCTCGCTTCCGCTGCGTGTACTACGGTATTTTTCCCAACACCAACAACACTCAAGTATGCCTACCTAGATGAAGAAGAAAGGAAACCGATTATTGTTTCCTCGAAATTGAATCAAGATGAAGAAACAAGGCTTCTTGAAGTCCTTAGAGTGCACAAGGTGGCAATTCGGTGGTCTATAGAAGACATCAAAGGGATAAGTCTTACCATTTGTATGCACAAGATCCATCTAGAAGAAGGTTCCAAGCCATCAAGAAAGGCTCAAAGGTGACTCAACCCCATCTTCCAAGAAGTTGTGAAAAATGAAGTATTGAAGTTGTTGAAGGTAGGCATTATCTATCCCATTGCGGATAGTAAGTGGGTGAGCCCAATCCATGTGGTACCCAAAAAGTCGAGGATTACAGTGGTGAGGAATGACAAAGATGAACTTATTCCCCAAAGGTTGCAAACCGGGTGGAGAGTATGCATTGACTACTGGAAATTGAATACATCAACAAGGAAGGATCACTTCCCCCTTCCATTCATTGATCAAATGTTGGAAAGATTAGCGGGGCATAGCCATTATTGCTTCTTGGATGGCTATTCGGGGTATAACCAAATTACAGTCGCACCAGAGGATCAAGAGATGACAACTTTCACTTATCCCTTCGGCACATATGCATACCAGAAGATGCCCTTTGGTTTATGCAATGCTCCCGGCACTTTTCAACGGTGTATGATATCCATTTTCTTGGATATGGTTGGGAAAATCATTGAGGTGTTCATGGATGATTTTTTGGTGTTTGGAGGATCCTTTGATATTTACCTTGACAACTTGACCCAAGTATTGAAGAGATGTGAAGAAAAGAACCTAACCTTGAATTGGGAGAAGTGTCATTTTATGGTGACACAAGGCATTGTTCTTGGGCATGTGGTGTCAAGCCGGGGAATAGAGGTAGACAAGGCAAAAATTGAAGTCATGAAGAGCTTGCCTCCACCTACGACTACCAAAGACATAAGGTCATTCTTGGGCCATACGGGATTCTACCGACGGTTTATCAAAGATTTTTCCAAGATCTCAAAACCTTTGTGCAATCTTCTTCAAAAAGAGGTGGAGATTGTGTTTGATGAAAAATGCATGCAAGCCTTCAATACTCTTAAGGAAGCCCTCACATCGACACCTATCATTGTACCACCCAATTGGAACCTCCCTTTTGAGATCATGTGTGATGCATTGGACTATACGGTTGGAGCCGTTCTTAGGCAAAGAATGGACAAGCTTCCACATGCAGTTTATTACGCCTCAATGACACTAAATGATGCTTAATTGAACTACTCCACATCCGAAAAAGAATTGTTGGCGGTGGTGTTTGGATTGGAGAAGTTCCGGCAATATTTAGTAGGAGCAAAGCTAATTGTCTACACCGATCATGTGGCTATCTAGTATTTAATGCAAAAGAAAAATGCCAAGCCAAGACTCATCCGTTGGATTCTTCTCCTACAAGAATTTGACTTGGAAATCAAGGACAAGAAAGGCAAGGAAAATGTGGTAGCCGACCATCTAAGTCGGTTGATACATGGGTCAAATGAAGAAGAAGACATGCTTCCCTTGAAAGAAAGTTTTCCGGATAAGCAATTGTGGGTAGTTGGTGGAAGAGAGCCATGGTATGCCTACATTGTAAACTACCTTGTGAGAGATATAGTGCCTAATGATCTATCATACCAAGCCAAGAAAAGATTCAAGTTCGTTGCTAGGCAATACTTTTGGGATGAACCCTATCTCTTCAAGCATGGGCCCGATCAAGTAATTCAAAGATGTGTACCGGAAAAAGAGCAAGAAGGTGTAATCAAGTTTTGCCATGAAATGCATTGTGGGGGTCACTTTAGTCACAAGAAGACCGTTCTCAAAATCCTTCAATCCGGATTCTTTTGGCCAACACTAAGCAAGGACACCTATGAGTTTTGCAAGAATTGTGACAGGTGTTAACGGATGGGTAGTATCGGGAAAAGTAATGAGATGCCTCTAAAAGGAGAATTGGTGGTGGAGCTTTTTGATATATGGGGTATTGACTTCATGGGTCTCTTCCCATCTTCAAATGGAAATAACTACATTTTAGTGGCGGTTGATTATGTTTCCAAGTGGATTGAAGTGGTAGCAACTAAGACTAATGATAGCCATGTGGTAGTGAAATTTTTGAAGGAAGTTGTGTTCTCAAGGTTTGGTGCTCATCGTGCAATCATAAGCGATGGGGGCACCCATTTTTGCAACAAAATCTTTACCACCTTGATGAAGAAGTATGGAGTAACGCACAAGGTCGCCACACCCTACCATCCGTAAACTTCTGGGCAAGTTAAAGTGAGCAATCGGGAGATCAAGAGAATTTTGGAAAAGATGGTTAAGCCCAATCGGAAAGATTGGTCAATGAAGCTTAATGATGCACTTTGGGCCTACCGTATGGCATATAAGACCCCTCTTGGCACCACACCTTATCGATTGGTATTTGGGAAGGCTTGTCATTTGCCCATTGAATTGGAGTTTGATGCTTATTGGGCAATCAAGAAGTTGAATGTCAATTTGGATTTGGCGGGAGAAGAAAGAAAGCTTCAACTAAATGAATTGGAAGAACTCCGATATGAGGCCTATGAGAATGTGAAATTGTACAAGGAAAAGATAAAGAAGATCCATGACCAATTAATCCTAAGGAAGGGCCTCCATATCGGGATGTTTGTGCTTGTGTTTGATTCAAGGTTGAAGTTATTTCCGGGGAAATTAAAATCAAGATGGACCGGTCCATTCCGAGTGAAGGAAGTATTCCCACATGGTGCAATTGAAGTGCAAAGTTTGAAAACCGGGGACACATTCAAGGTTAATGGACAACGTACAAAACCATACTATGGAGGAGCAATGAGTGCATTCATGATCGAGAAAGTCAAACTTGGTGAACCTTAGCGCCCATTACCACGTCTTGCCGAGACGTTAAATCAAGCGCTTAGTGGGAGGCAACCCACTTAGGTAGTTTTAATTTAATGCATTTTGTTTGTTCAACTGATAAAATTTTGGTATATGTGGAGTTTTCCCCAAATTTGTGTGGGACATTCGGTTCATGAAAACTTGTTGAGCAAAATGTGTTAGAAACCTTGTCCAAGGCAGGTTTAGGGGATTTCTTTCAGTTTGATGAAGTTTTGTGGAGTGTGCAGCTAAAAACAGGAAGCAAGACCCTCTGCCAGCCAAACGGCGATTACATTTGGCGGCCTGGCCGCCCAATGAAACTGCAGAATCAAGACAGAAGTTTCTACCAAGGATCGGAAGTTATGATCCGCGGGCATAATTCGACCGTCGATTGTATCAGGTCTTCAATCCAGGAATTCGACGGTTTTGAATAGGCAGTCTGTCCGTAGAAATCCCGACCATAGAATTAGGAACTTAATGAAACGGCTGCGTTTTGGCCAAAAACATGAATCTGTGGTCATATTCGGTGGCTAGGCCACCGATTGAAACCACAGAATGCGCGATATCAGGTTTAAAATGGTCGTCTCTTTCACGAGCCAGACATAACTCCCTCTTTCAAAATTTTCAAAAATCCTCTCCAAAGTGCTTTCTCTCCTCTCTTTTTCTCTATCAAGGGCTTTAAAGGTATGTATTCTCCCCTCTAAACTTCTTTTGCATTTTAATTCTCTACTTTCTCTCCGATAAACATGAATTTAGGATCATAATGTTAGGGTTAGGGTTTAGTTCGAAATTTGGGGATTTTTGATTAAGAGGCCGAATTAATGGAGATGCATGCTTGGGTTTTATTTGTTGGTAGTAATAAGATGCTCCTAGGTTATCCAATGATGCTTGATTATGCTCTAGCTTGAAATTTTTATTTTTATTTTTTGTACGAATTTTGGATGAGGTTTCTCTGTTGAAACATATTATAGCACGGTGTGTATAAAACTATCTAGAGGGGGGTGAATAGATTTTAAGCTTATTACCCAATTTTTCGTGTTTAGTCAAAATTACGAAATTACCCCTAAATAGATAAAGCAATAAATCAAGTATAAAATGCGGAAATAAAATAACACTTGATTTTTACGTGGAACCCTCACGGGAAAAAACCACGGGCTAGTAAGTAAGCCACACTCGAACCTCGAATCCACTAAATGTGTAAAACGATTACAACCTAATCCCGGAAGTAATCACGCACCTACATAATCCCGGTATGAGTGAACCTAGTCCGATTTGCTTGCGATCTAAACAACCTAATCCCGAAAGCTACACACAAGACTTACTTTCTCAATGAAGAGAATAACACCCTAGGTGAATATATGAATATCCAAATGCAACATAGAGCAAGGGAAACCCTATATGCTTATCTAAGATGATTAATATGCAATTAGAACAATCCTAGATATTAAAAACTAAATGACATGTTCAATCAAATAGTTTAGCTAATTAAGATTAAGCACAAAACCTAATTAGCTATCACAATACAACTTCTCAAACATACAACACACTAATCTCAATCTTGTATCAAAAGATATATAAAAAACATACAAGAAATTAATTGAGATTGCTTGTTAAGAAAAACACAAAATATGTAAGATATTAGTGAAAAGCTTACCAAGCAAAGTGTGATGAAGAATCCATGCAAAGAGACATCTAGATGATCTAGGATGATGCTAGATGATGATTGATGATCATGAAAAAGTGTTTGAGTGAATAAAATTTGAGTTCTTGGAATTTTTTCTTCTCTTGAAAAATATCCTAAGTATGAAATCTGAATATGAACTCTCTTAATTGACCTAAAGTCAAAGTGGCATATATATAGGAGGCCAAAACAAAGTGTGGTCGTTTTGATAAGTTGGCCTGAAATTTGCCTTGGGCGCTGTACGAAGAGCGCTTCTGTACAGCGCCTGTACAGCGCCCCAACTCTATTCTCTTGGGAAATCAGAGTGGCACTTTACGAACAGCGCTTCTGTACAGCGCTCGTACAGCGCCTACCCAAAATGCATCAGACCTGATGTATTTAAAATACAATTGCAATCAGGTCTTGATCGGGCGCTGTACGAACAGCGCTTGTGTACAACGCCTCAACAAGATGCATCAGACCTGATGCATTAAAATGACCATTTTTACATCAGGTCATGTGGGCGCTATTCAGAATAGCGCTTTGTAGAGCGCTTTGAACAGCACCTTTTGCAATGCAAGAATTCCAATGCTATGCAAGACAAGGCAATGGGCAATGCAATAAGCAAACAAACTAACAAGCAAGAAGAGATGAAAATAAGCATTAATGCATAACAATAAGAAACACAACATACAAAGATTAAACATATGCATGAGTTGTGAGTGTGTGCAACTATCTCTTCAAGACAAGTAAGCACATAGAAATTTACCTTCAGTGCTTATCAACACAAGGTCTTCAAAGGGCTTCGAACAATAAAACCGATACCTAGGCTACCCTTACAAAGAACCCCTAACATGTGGTTAGTCCACGAAATGAGCCAATCAACAAATGGGAACCTTACATCTGTCATGTGAGTGAATCAATTGTTAAGGATGATATTCTTACTAGACGTTTTGAAAATGCCGTATATTGCCAAATTTTTGTTAGTTCGACATGCTTACTTTCCAAGAGATTTTTGTTGTGATGAAATGTGGGCATGAACTCGGTTGTTGATGGCAAAATGATTGATTGGTTGCTATATTGATGTTGTATTTTGCCTATGTTGTTGTATAATGCAAAATGTGGCTAGGTGAGACGTAACTAGATAGTATGAATTTTGGTTTTTGTTTGTGATGTGCAGAATTTTCAGCTTTTCAAATGGCACCTAAAAAGAGCAAAAGCAATGGAAAAGGACAAAGAGTTGATGAGCATAGCCATCGTAATGTTCTATATGCTGGTCGTCTCCAAAACATCCTTACCAGAACCGTACACCATGACAGGAGCATTGATTTGAATGATGTTGACGGAACAGATATTGTACGTCAAGTGGAAGGGATGGGGTGGCGCCAATTTGTCACCAAACCCTGTGCAAAGGCCAATGTGAGCATTGTTCGGGAATTCTATGCTTCAATGATCTATAGCGAATTCATGGAAGGGAAGTCTGTGAATGTTCGAGATGTGGATGTGTTCGTTCGTTCCCAGGAGATAAATGAATACTATAGGACCAATTCACATGACAATCTTCCGAATAGGACCCAGAAGAACGACATCTTTAGATTGTATGACTCTACACTTGCCGCATCTCTCAGCAGTGAAATGAATGACAGAGGCTTGTGGGACGCAAACCATCACCTTCGCCAATCCGAACTACAAAGAGACATAGCATTTTGGTTTGTTTTTATGTCCCACTCGCTGAAGCCGACACAGCAGAGGATGCACATTGTCCTAGATATCGCTCGGATTTTGTACTGCATTAAGTTCTAGTTGCAGATAGATGTGGGGCGGTTGATCCGTTTGGCCATAGGCAGAGTTGGAAAGACGAAAAAGTCGGTTATTCCCTTTCCATGCTTGATCGCTGATCTATGCAGGTAGGCAGGGGTTCTTGAGCGACGTGGAGATGACTTGCTCACTATGGGGGATCCCTGTAACTCCAGGACCTTCAGGGACTTGTTCACGCCTTAAGATATGAAGCGCCTCCTACCATTGGGATCAAGGAAGAGATAGAGGATGCTGCAGCAACAAGAGGGGGGAGGTGAAGACAATGATGATAAGAAGGATCCAGGAGCAGTTCCAGCTGCCACAGAAGCACCTTCAAAGTAGAGACCGGCATGGTTTGAGGCATGGGTGACAGAGTATTCACAGTAGACAACCGCATGGGCTACAACCATAATTCAGGGACAGAAGGACCAGCAAACACAGATAGCTGAGCTGATCAGAGTCCTACAGACTAGCACATTTACAGCTTTAGAGCGTCATGGCGGAGCAGGCCCCAGCTCAGTGCCCCAGGAGCAGGAGCAGCAGCAGCAGGATGAGCAGACACGTCCAGATCACGATGACGATGCACACTGAGATTTGTTCATCACTTATTTTCATTTTAGCTTCGTACTTACTTTTTGCATTTTGGCACTTTACATTACTTTTAGTTGGATTTTAGTTTAACTCTTTAGACTTATTTCAGTTTGCTTTTGCATGTTTCTTGTCTACTTTTGGGAATTTTATTGTGCTTCATTGAATATCTTGCACATGACTTTTAGAATTACCTTTTTGTTTATAAAATTTTTTAGCGCCTTCCTTGCCAGGTCCTCATTGTCAACATTGGGGACAATGTTGGATTTAGGTTTAGGGGTGTGGATGTGAATGATATTACTATGACTTGACTTTACTTTTTGTAAAAATAAACTTTTTGAAACAAAATTTTTGACAAATATTTGCGATATAGGCCATAATTGAGCATATTTTGCTTGGTTTGATACCTATGTCATGTGCTCATTAACAATCTAAGAATTCATGCATGTCATGAGTTAGTCCCATACCATTGGTTTAAGTTGAGGTGACCATTTGTGTGAGTGTGTAGGTCTATTAGTGGAGACTACCCTAAGTTCACGTGCCTTAAAAAGTGAATCCATGAGGGTTATGTTTCTCTCCTTTTTGTACTCCTAAACACGCCTCACATTTTGTTGTGCATCATTGAAGTCTCATTGCATCACTTGCACCACTAATCATAGAACATTCATCAATTGTGGATATCATGTCATTTGTTTGCAATTTCTTGTGGTTGGCCTACTTGAAGGGATGATAGGACTTTTATAGAATATGTCTAGACATTTTCACCCAAATTCCTACCCGATTTGTGCTTCAAGGTCTAATAATGGTGGCCAAGCACCCAAGGCAAACACTTTCCCAAACACTAATGAACTAAACACAAGCCATACCTAAACTTTTCGATCTTGCCTACTCAAGCTTTTGAAATATGTATTTAGGAATATTTTGTTCAAAAAATTAAAAAAAAATTAAAAAAATTGAATAAATAAATAAATAAATAATAATTTGAGCCTTGTATGCGTCTAAATTGTGTGTTGCTCTCATTGAGTAACAAAAGTTGTAGTAAGTTGCTCAAAATGAGCTTAGTTGGAATTTTTGTAGTTTTTGAGCTCAAACTTAGCTCATTACTCGAGTTGTAAGCTTGATCGAAAATTTCCCACATTTCCCGTATCCACCAATCACCACACAACACCCACAGCCCCATCAATTGGTAGGAAAAGTCAATTTGATCTTGTAGGTCTTCCATTTGAGAATGCAAACTCTCGTCATGCTCTACCACGTTCATGGTTTTTGGTTTCTTTCATGAGACTTATTCACTTAAAAGAACGTTCAATTTTTGAAAAACATGTATGCGTCTTAATTTGTTCCCATTGCATAAACTCATTCGCATACGCTTGTATGAGTGTTAACCTAGGTTCTTAGAGGAAGAATAAGAGTGAATCTTATAAGGACCTAGAGTCGAAGCGAAATATGGCTGAAACGCTTGTGCGGGTGGTCGCCAAAGCAAGGACATTTTAGTGTGGGATTCATGACTATCATTGCACTCCTTGGATTGATTTTGGGTTATTTCAACTTTAGCACATCTCTCATGGTATCTCATCATATTTGTCATTTGTAATCTTTTGGCTTGTTTTTCATAATTGTATATATCGGCGGCTTTAGTACTAGGTCTTAGCTAGATTAGTTTTGGGTTTGTCGGATTTTCCAAATTTTGTTTTGAATTTGCTCGGGAACGAGCAAAGGTTAGGTTTGGGGGTATTTGATCAAGCCATTTTATACATATAAATGCACCCCTTATTTCCGGTGCTTGTGTTCAATTTCCGAGTGAATTCTTGTATTTTATGGTTCGATTTTGTTTGTATAGGTACTTTTGGGATTATGGGCTTATCAACGAAGAAACTCGGTGTTTTTGGACTAAAGGCGACAAAAGGGAAGCTTTTGGGGGCAGAACGGTCATTTTACAAAAGAAGAAGCAATCGGCAGTTCAATTCGGTGACCTGGCCACAGATTGAAACCGCCATTTTTCTCTAGTGATGTCAGGTGCAATTCGACGGCCACAATGCAACCGCTGATCCCAACCACCGAATCTTGGCAGAAACACACAATTCAATTCAGCGGTTCACATCTGCGGCCTGGCCGCGGATTGAAACCGCTGATCCATTCCAGAGATGCACATTTCCATTCGGCGGTTACCATTCGGTGGCCTGGCCGTAAAGTGAAGCTGCCGATTGAGTGACACATCAGCAAAATCGAGATTTCAGCCCTACCTTTTGGGACCACATATAAATACCCCTCTTTTCCCATTCTATAATCGAATCCCCACCATTCTTGAAACCCTAACCCCTTTCTTACCTCCAATAACCAAAATCTCTACCATAATCACAAATCTAACCTTTCCACCAACACCAATCCACATTTTAGATAATTAATTGAAGAGAGAAGAGAAGATTCACCAAGATCAAGGGAATCTCAAGTGCATTAAAGATCAAGAGGACTCTTGAAGGCTTCCATGGGTTTTCTCTACATCCTTTCTCTCTTTTCTTTATTTTCTACTATGTGTAACTAAACCCTCATATTGGGGAATTGATGAGACAACTTATGGGATGATTCCATGTATTTGAACTAGTCATATATTTATTAAATCCTCTCTTGGTATATTTTAATTTCATTGCCTTGAAGTTGCCATTTTACTTTACTTGTTAATATTGAGGTTCAATTTAGCTTGTTGTATAATGGTTCACATATGAAGGTTATGGTTTAGGGTTTGAAGGGCATTATACTCATTCTCAAACCTTTAGCATATATGAAATTGAATATCTATGCTTGCATGCTTTACTTGGTATAAGACCTTTAAATTGTTCTTAAGAATATTGTTTTGGCAAATACTCATAGTGAGGTTCACTTAGGTAGGAGCTTGAATTTATTCCTACTAAGACTCATAGTAGGGTTTACTTGAGTCAAAGGGGTATTTGTATGTTGATGAGTTAAATCAATTAAAGAACGAACCTTGAGTTGGATTAAAGTGCTTAATTAGGTTAGTTCATTACATTAGGAAATCTTTTAGTTGTCAACTCAATTCCCCAATATCCATCATCATATATCACACCTATCATTTTCATTACTTGTTTTAGATTGCTTAATTTAATTTAGTTTAGTTGTTAAAACAATTTCCAAACCAAAAATGAATTTTACTTTTCCGCACGTAGTTTAGATTAGTGTACATAGTTTAGTTATAGCCAAATATCCTCCCTTTCCCTGAGGAATGATCCCGCTTGCCATTATACATCTCATTCGATTTGTGTATTCCAAGTGTGGAATTTTGGTACTTGCAAAAATTTGATCACGTATTATACAGAACTCATCCAAAAAAAGTAATCAATCATGACAAGTATATCCTCAATATTCCATTCAATCAAAAATCATCAAATAAGCACATTCATCCTCCATCTTCTACCAAAATCCAAAACACACCCTTATTCTAAACAAAAATGAAACAAGAGCAAAAATATAGAAATTGAAATCAAAGAACTCGAATGAAGATGAAAACAAATGTGATCAAGAAGTTATAATTCAAACATAGGAAATAAAGAAAAAGTGCTCAAAATATCCAAATCTAAATATAATGCACATGTGATAGTCCAAACGATATCTAAATGATGGTGGTAACTACTCTGACTCCTCCTCGGAATGATCTAACTTTACTCTACCCTTCCCTCTCGGGTCCATCTACTCTGCCTCTCTAGCTACAGCCCCTACTGGCATACACCTCTGTTAATCTCCTACGGGTAGCTGCCTCATTCACTCAGGGTCTTCCTCTAGAGCTAACTCCCTGATCTATGAGAGAACGGGCTAAGGCCACCTCAAGCTGCTCTGCCTCCTCAATGGCAGACTGTGCGGTCTGTAGGATTGGGTCTGCTATAATCACTGGTGCATCTCAGGAACTAGGCCCTGCTACTATGGCTGGGATAAGTGGAATCTCTGTGGCGGTAGTGGTACCAGAGAAGGTGGCTGGACCAGTAGTCCTCCTCGGTCTCTTCACGTATGGAGTGAGTCTCAACTCCTTACGGAGGTTTGTGAAGTCAGTAATCATGGTCTCTGACATCTCCTTAATCAGATCCTCCAGAGACGACTGCCTATCACTAATCTCTGACTGTTTTGTCTCCAAGGCCTTCTGCTTATTCACCAAAACCAACCCATCCACGTGCAAAATATCAAAGTCAGCAGTCTAAGTGTCTATAATACGCTCTATACCATCTAGAATCCGAAGACCTAAAGGCTGACTAGGATCATTCATAACAGCTGGGTCTCTACATCTTCAACAACATCATCACCAAAACGCTCCTCATCTGGAATCACTCTATCAAACTCTGCCTCGGCACTCATGTCGGCCCCTGCTCTACGTGCTCTTTTCTGCCTCCCAACAGTCGATCTCATCGGATCTCTGGGCAACCGAACTCCACGCATGCTCAACAAGTGACGCCATATAGACAAACCCATATCGGATGTAGGGGGTTTCAAAGTATCCCCAAATAAGTACACACCCGCCAACCTACGCATCTCAGTGATAGTGCATGGGAAAGGTAGAATATCTGAATTTGACTCATTCTGACCTATCTTATGAATCTCCATCTTTATTATCACTCCTACATCAATGGGCTGCCTCTCCATAATACAATGCAATATCAGGGCAGCCTCAAATGGTACTGTGGACCTGTGGGAAACCGGCCTAAGCGAGTATGTAATGAAAATGTTCCAAAACACTGGCTCAACCTTCAAGTTGGAATGCTTGAGAGAGTATCCTCTAGCCATCCAGCGTGTCATAGGAGTAATGGTCAAGGTATTGGTGAAGTCCACTGAACCTTTCTTATACAACGGGTTCGAGGTGATCCCTTCAATCATGCTCTCACACATCTCATCAAACTCCAAAAGTGTGGTTCCAAAATAAATATTGATGTCCACCGCATTCATGTAAACGGGAACCCCTCTTACTAAAATTAGACCACCTCTCATGAACTCCCCGGGGTTCATCCCCGCATAGAACTCCCTCATAAGTGGCTCACTGTACATGGGTGGTGTGGCTGCTAATCCTCTATTATTTATCGTCGCTGCCATTGGGGTATGCCCCAACTCGTCTAACCTAATTCCCTTTTCCAGCCAAATTGTCTTCTCCCTAAATGTTTCCATTCGGTCTTCAAAGTTTCTATTTAGGGAACATTCTGGCCCATTTTTCTTCTGAGTTGTAGAGGCTTTACTACCCTTGCCTCCCTTACTTGGCAATTTCATCTTCGGTGCCACATTTTACATAAATTTGGATATCAATTTTCAGACGAAAATCCAGTAGCACAACGGCGCTTCACTAGCAATATCTCCACCAGAAAAAAAACTTCTCTATCACCCACAACTACTCCACCAAAGTTCCAACACTCCAATATACATAATATATCCACAAAAATCCAATCCTAGGCACTAATCTTACTCAAATCAAACTCAAAACCACCCTTAGGATATCTAGATGAAATGTAGAGAGAATGTGAATGGAAAAATCAAAGAACTAGAGTGTTCACTTACCAATTTCAATGGTTTCGTGCATGTCACGACTTGAGAAACTGAGAGAATTTGAGAGGAGGCACTCTTCTGATTGTTGCTGTTATGGTTTGAAACGAAGGCATATATTTTGTCCGCCCTAGGTCGCCACTTCCATTTGTTAGGATTATGCTTAACAGCAAGAGTGTAATATTGTAATTGACAATCTTATCATATTAATAAATTGATTTATGTTTATTTAACAAAATCTTATAGCATTTATAATTATAATTGTCAAGGTAAATAATCATAAGATCAAAAGACTATGAGAAAAAAAGAATTATTCGTACATCTGGATATGTATGAGGTAGACACAATTCTTTAGTTAGTCTTGAATAATGTTCACAACATAAGTTAAAGGTTGGGCACCTTTATCTTGTTAAAGTTGTAGATTCTTTTGCTAGCATTTGAGTGGGATCAAATGTGTTTTGATGGGTCTAAATCATCAAAGTGACTTTGAGTAAAAGAATCTAGTGCACTAAATGCGTTGAACTGGATCACAATGAAATACTTTATCTAGAACCGTCAATAGATAAAAGTCTTTTCATTATGAGGACAATCGGAGAGTCTATCTTAATCCTGAGATAAATGATGGACTTATGGTTGTAAGTGGTATCATTTGAGTTATCAATGAGTACGAATATATAGCATAGTCTATCCTCGATAGTTTGGTGATATTAATTTGTTAATCGATAGAGGGCTGTTAAGATTATGCTCAATAGCAAGAGTGTAATATTATAATTGACAATCTTATCATATTAATAAAGTGATTTATGTTTATTTAACAAAATCTTATAGCATTTATAATTATAATTGTCAAGGTAAATAATCATAAGGTCAAAAGACTATGAGAAAAGAAGAATTGTTCGTACATCTGGATATGTATGAGGTAAACACAATTCTTTAGTTAGTCTTAAATAATGTTCACAACTTAAGTTAAAGGTTGGGCACCTTTATCTTGTTAAAGTTGTAGATTCTTTTGCTAGCATTTGAGTGGGATCAAATGTGTTATGATGGGTCTGAATCATCAAAGTAATAAGGGATAGAAAGAATAGAACGATTGCATTATCCCAAGCTTCATACAAAGATAAAATCTTGTCTAGGTTTTCCATGCAAGATTCCAAGAAAGGTATGTTACCTTTCAGACATGGAATCAAACTTTCTAAGGAACAAGTTCCTAAGAATGAGCATGAAGAGTAATTCATGAGTAGGATTCCATATGCCTCGACAGTTGGAAGTCTCATGTATGCAATGCTCTGCACTAGACTGGATATTTGTTTTCTAGTGGGCGTAGTTAGTAGGTTTCAATCGAAACCTGGTCCTGATCACTGGACGGGAGTCAAGCATATTTTCAAGTATCTCAGGAGAACGAGAGATAATATGCTTATATACTCAGGAGGGGATTTAATTACCATTGGGTATACAGATTCTGATTTCCAGTCGGATTCTGACTCCAGAAAATCCACATCAGGATCTGTGTTTACTCTTGGAGGAGGAGCAGTCATATGGAGGAGTATCAAGCAGTCTTGTATTGCTGATTCCACCATGCAAGCTGAATATGTTACTGCATGCGAAGCTGCCAAAGAGGTTGTTTGGCTCCGCCAATTCCTAATTGACTTGGAAGTGGTTCCTAGTGCTGATAAGCAGATCACTATCTACTGTGACAATAGTGGAGCAGTGGCTAATTCGAGAGAACCAAGAAGTCATAAGAGAGGAAAACACATTGAAAGGAAGTATCATCTTCATAAGGAGATTGTGCATAGGGGTGACATGACAATTACCAAAATCGCGTCAGTAGAAAATCTAGCGGATCCCTTCACAAAGGCTCTACCACAAAAGAGTTTTGATGGGCACCTAGAGAACATGGGAATGAGAGAAATGACACATTTGCTATAGCGCAAGTGGGAGATTGTTAGGATTATGCTCAACAGCAAGAGTGTAATATTATAATTGACAATCTTATCATATTAATAAAGTGATTTATGTTTATTTAACAAAATCTTATAGCATTTATAATTATAATTGTCAAGGTAAATAATCATAAGGTCAAAAGACTATGAGAAAAGAAGAATTGTTCGTACATCTGGATATGTATGAGGTAGACACAATTCTTTAGATAGTCTTGAATAATGTTCACAACTTAAGTTAAAGGTTGGGCACCTTTATCTTGTTAAAGTTGTAGATTCTTTTGCTAGCATTTGAGTGGGATCAAATGTGTTATGATGGGTCTAAATCATCAAAGTGGCTTTGAGTAAAAGAATCTAGTGCACTAGGTGCATTGAACTGGATCATAATGAAATACTTTATCTAGAACCGTCAATAGATAAAAGTCTTTTCATTATAAGGACAATCGGAGAGTCTTTATTAATCCTAAGATAAATGATGGACTTATGGTTGCAAGTGGTATCATTTGAGTTATCAATGAGTACGATTATATAGTATAGTCTATCCTCGATAGTTTGGTGATATTAATTTGTTAATCGATAGAGTCTTCATTTATAGATATGGACATCATGGCTCCATTTATACAATGAGAGTATAATATCATCATATGGATGTTGTGAGGTACTTGGATATAAAATCTCAATGTTTAGTTTTCGATAGTGACTATTGAAAGCATGGCTTCTGGACAAGTCAAAATATCCAAAGTTCAAAATGTGGTCATATGAGTAAATATGGTAACTTGGAGAGCTATAGGCGGTCTATGAGCTCTTGGCGATTACTAATATTATTCATGAGGATTCACTATCTGCAATAAGATTGTTTAGGGTATGAATGAGAATCATTTACTTGTTCTATCTTTATTTAAGAGTGCAATTTTAGTTTTTTAGTGGAATGAACTAAAATTAATAGATCAAATCTAAGTGAATCATTTGTTGATTGTGATTGGGTTATGTCTATTGGAGCTTAAATTTAGATAGCCCGCCAAGATCCCCAATCCACACAGACTTTCATGGATCACTCGATATATTCTACCGGACTAATTATGGGTCCATCTAGAATTGTATTAAGGCATGTGGGCTTGTTTCTTTTTGTAAAAATGGACCTAGTTCACATATGGGCCTTTTAATTAAGGTCCAATGGATTAAATAAAATAATAAAATAATATATGGCCCATGTATATGTATGTGGGATGGCAAGGCTAATATATTAGTCTAATATATTATTTTATTTTATTATTTGATTAAATGGGAATTAATTAATTGATTAATTAATTATTTAATTAAAAATCAAAATCTTTTTTTGACTAGGAAATATGTTTCTTAGTAGTATACTATTGTGGTAGTATAATGAGAATAAAAGACTTTATTTGATAAGAAGATAAATAAAAGGATTTTATTTATCTAGTCAAATTAGGAAGTCTTTGATACAGTCACAAATACACTAAAGAGTTGGATTAGGGTTTGGAATTCTAAAGAAATCTACCTAGAGTTAGGATTTAAGTCAAAAGACAAAAATCCTATTTGGTGGAAGATTTGGGTCACCCTAAAATATATATGACAAGAAGAATTTATATATATATATTACTTTATATGTCAAATTCGTGGACTACATATATAGGAGTTGGCTAGTATACCTCCCCTAAAAGTGCTAGGTATCATGGCAATGAGTTTGGGATTTGGGACAACCGGTTGCAATCGGTTTCTCCCCAAAAAGTCAATAACAAATGGTTTTTTTTTTTTTTAATTTTTAAATTTTTTTTATATATTATTAATATATTAAATTACATATTATTATTATATATTAATTGAATAATAAAACTATATTAAATATAGAAAAATTGAAAACTATTATTATAAAGTTAATAAATAATAAAATTATATTAAAATGTAGAATTGTAAATATTTGTAGAATAATATTAATAAATAATATTATTACATTTGTAATTTGCAAATTTGAACATATAATTAAAATGATATTAATATGTGAAAGTAAATACAATAAACGCTCGGTGTGTACTAAATATATATCTAGAGGGGGGTTGAATAGATTTTAACTATTATTACCCAATTTTTGCATGCAAGTCAATTTTACGAAAATGCCCCTACTAGTCAAAAATACAAGCAAGTGTAATATAGTGCGGAATTTAAATAACACTTGATGTATACGTGGAAACCCAACCACTGGGAAAAACCACGGGCTGTTTAGTGCACCACACTCGGACCTCGAAATCCACTAATCGAAATGGAGTTTACAACCTATGTAGACCTCGTCTAACACTCCGGTCAATAACCCCCCACTTCTACCACTCGGGCCTTTAAAAGTGGCTCTAGTCCTAATTGCTTGAGGCCTAAGCAACCTTAGCCTCAAGACTTAATTCTCTAAGAAGAGATTATGCAACCTATGTGAATATGTAAAATACTCAAAATGCAATTTAGAGCTAGGTTACTCTAAATGCTTACCTAGGATAATAATATGCAATTAATTCAATCCTAAATATCAATAGCTAGATGACATGTCAAAATAGCTTAGCTAATCAAGATTAATCAAAATTTTAATTAGCTATCACAAAACAACACTCAATCAATTCATCACAATTAATTCTCTAATCTTGTATTTATCATATGATCAAAAACATATAAGTAATTAAAAAGAGAATATGCTTGATAGTAAAATACTAAAATAAGATGAAATTAATCAAAATCTTACCAAGCATGTTGTGATGATGCAAACCCAATCATAGATGAATGCAAGATGAACTTTGATGCAAAAAGGATTTGATTTGAGTGTTTAAAGGTGAGTTCTTGATTTGATTTTTTCTCAAAACTCTCTCTTTGAAGTTTAGGGTTCTAATAACTCAAAGAACTTTATCAGAGAATGAGAAAGTAAGATATTTATAGACATCAAGAATTGGGCATGTGAAAAGACAAGTTTGCCCCTAAAACGCACCGTTCAGTGGTTTCAATCGGCGGCCAGGCCGCCGATCACGACCGCCGAATTGAGCCTGTGAAGAACAGAGCATCAATGGCGGTTTCGTGACCACCGATCCAACCGCCGAATTAGATCGAGAGATTAAAATCGATCAGGTATGAACAGCGGTTTCAAACGGCGGTCATGACCGCTGATCGTGACCGCAGAATTGCTTCAGACCAGTCTGGACTGAAACGGCGGTTTCATTTGGCGGCCAGGTCGCCGATCACCAACAATGGTGAAAACCAAGGAGAAGCCAAGGGCATTCTCCATAGGCGGTCTTCGCGTAAAACCAAGCACACATACGTGTGAGCGCGGACATTTTCGAACACTATCGGGAAACGAATTACTAAGCACATATACACACAACAAGATATAAAACAAAGTGCTAGTGTGTAAAGTGACATGTGAAGAGTATGCACACAAATGCAAGTATGCTAAGTGTGTGTGTGCTTACTAAATCTCTTCAAAGAAATATCAAGCATAAGAAATTATATCTTTGGCGTGCTTGTCCCTTAAGGTCTTGAAAGGGCCTTCGAGCATGAAGTTCAAACACCTAAACTACCCTTACATTATCAACCCCAACATGTGGTTTGTCCACGAAATAAGCCAATCAATATATGGGAATCCTTACAATCTCCCCCTTTGGCTATTTCGTGACAAAACCACCACTCACATTGATTCCTCACAACATAATAGAAACTATGGGTCTACTATGATTTTCTACTTTACAAGGAGATATGTAAAAATAATCTTGAAGTCTTTAATCTCAAGTAGAACAATCAATCCCTGAAAGCAAAGTTTCTATACTTTCCAATTCAAGTAAAAAGTGAGATGAATCAAGTGAGAATTAGAACAAGCATTTGCATTCTAAGAGTTTAAGCACAACTACAACATCATGTAATAATTGTGAATGCAATGCTCCCCCTCAATGGGTTACTCCCCCTCAATGTATTGTCTCCCCAACATGCATAATTGCAACTCCCCTTACCACCATTCTACTCCCCCTTTTTGTCATGATATAGGCAAAGGAGTAGTCCCCAACCGGGTCACTTAGCAAAGAGAGATGATAGCATTCAAGTCATTCGCATAATTATAAAATACACTTTATGCAACTCTATCAATAGGAGAGAAACAAGGAGATTTATTTTTAAAATAAATGTGTGAATCAAAACATGTTTTGCATACAAGACATGTAGCATTCAAGTCCAAAATACAATGGTATTTGGCAAAGCAAATGACAAAGGTTTCTAATAAGAATTCAAACCAATTTCACCAATGTCATGAGAGAAGCAAGGATATAGAGTTTTCATTAATTTTAATATATGAGCAACTATATCCATCTTTATAAGCCAAACATGTCATGAGCAACTTTGCACTCTATTTGATTTTTCAGGGAATGAAACCCGTATGATAGTAGACATGTTCAACAAATAAAGAAAGAGAGACAATTTGGAATATAAATTCCTTTGAACGGATACAAGATCATTTATTCATTTAGAGTCTCATAAGCTTTTTCACACAAGTTTTGCATTTATAAAAGGCAATCATCAATTCATGCTTTTTCATTTGAGCATGTCATTTGAATTTCATGCTTTTCATATGTCATTAGCATGTTATAAACAACTCATGCTTTTCAATTTTTAAGCATGTCATTAAGAATCATCATGTCATGGAGATAACTATAGGTCATCCAAATCATACTTCCTATGTAAATCTCCTAGTCCAAAAATGCATGTTTGAACATAAATATGACATGGATTGTAGACAAGCATGGTTCACACTTATTGAATTGAAAACATATATACATATGTGGAACCAAGCTTACTCAAGCAATTAACAAAGAAGCATAAGATTTTTCAAATATTTGCATGCAACAAGTATGCATAAGCTCTCTTTGCTTGAGTTCCCCATATGGGGTCAATATCATCCTTCATCAATGAAGGTCATGAGGTCCTATGGAACTCCCAAGTCCATTTGACTTGGTTGAACCTATTTGAGACTTGTTAGTCTCATAGCAAACGGGTTCATTTTTCCTTATCCACATAGATATGACATTTTTCTTCCTAGTGGACAATGGTTCAAGAGTACTAGAATTAATAGGATCATGAACATGAATATTTTCCTTCCTATTAGCATGCATTCTAGCTCTTGTCATTCTCTTTTCAATCATGCTTTTGATTCTACATAATTTAATGAAATGAAAGCAATTTGGTCTAATGTGACCATCAATACCACAAAAGTGACATGTAGGGATAAATTTAGAATTTATACCATGTCCTTGTGCATGCATAGGAGCCTTCCCATGACTTTGTGGTTGAGCGGGTTCAAATCTTCTTTGTTGTTGAACCGGTCTCGCTTGCTTCCTTGATTTGCATTATTGACCTCTTCCCTTGATGAATATGAGCTTGAGGGAAGTTTGGTTGAGGAACTTTTTGAGCTTGAGGTTGTCTCCTAGGAGCTTCCTTCACATGTGCACTTCTTGAGCATTGTCCTAGATCGATTTTCTTCCTAGGTGTGTGCACCAGTGAGGCTTCATTCTTGTCCAAACTCTTGACAAAGATGGTCTTGGTTGGAGTAGTGATCTCCTTGCTTACTTCATACCCAATACCTTTCTTGTCACAAGGGTTCTTTCCACTACCAAGAATGTGGTCAAGTTTCTTGGTGCTTGTAGTCATCCTAGTTAATGACTCTATAGCTTCAACAAGCTCTCTCTTTAACCCTTCTTCATTACTCTTAGACATAGCTAGCTCATCCCTTAGCTTGTCTTCAATCATCTTGGATGCCTCCACTTGTTTACTTAAGTGGTCATTGTGTGTTGAAAGTTCTAGATTTTCATCCTCTAAAATCTTCAATTTTCTATTGTTCTTCTCCAATGAACTTTCACACTTGACTATAAAGTCATTCACATCCATTTTCTCTACACTTCCATTTGTAGAGTTAGATGAGGAGTCATCTACACTAAAGCTATCTCCTCCACTCTCCATCTCACCTATGGAGTCATTTCCCTCATTTAGACCTTCACCTTTGTCTCTTGAGTCAATGAGAGCCATATCCCAATGAGTAGCTTCGCCTATCACCTCTAGAGCTACTTCTTCATCTTTTTCTTCTATAGGATCACTAGTCAAGTCATTCTTACCAACAACTTTATCTTCTACACAAGTGGCCCCAAATGCCGTGTAGTTGATGGTAAGCTCATCATCACTAGATGACTTGTCTCCCTTTCCGGAGTCATCACTTTCACTCCACGTGGTGGCCATCACTTTTGCCATCTTGTTCTTCAAGTTCCCATAATCGGATGAGATATGACCTATACCACCACACTCATAGCATTGGACCCCTTTCTTTTCACTCTTCTCTTGCCTAGGCTCAAAACTCTTGAAGGGAGCATTTTTCTTCAAGTCTTGGCCTTTGGATCCAAAGCCCTTCTTCTCGAACTTGATGAATTTCTTGAATCTTCTAAGCAACAATGCCATGTCTTCGTCCGAGTCACCTTTTTCCTCCTTCACAACCTTGGAAGCATTCAAAGCAATTCCTTTTTGCTTTTTAGGAGGTGAAATGTTAGGAGCCTTCCTAGATTCATAGGCGAGGAGTCTTCCAATAACCTCGCTCGGCTTCATGTCCTTATAGGTGCTATTTTCCTCTAAAGCCGTCACCTTTGATTCAAACCTAGCAGAGAGAGACCTCATAATTTTTTGCTTAACTCTCCTATCCGAATAAGGATCACTGAGTTGATGGCTTTAATTCACAATATCCATCAACTTGACTTCAAAGTCATTGAAGCACTCGTCCTCCTCCATCTTAAGCAACTCAAATTGCGTTTGAAAGACTTGTAACTTGGAATCCTTAACCACATCGGTTCCTTCATGTGCAACCTCTAGGATATCCCATGCCTCCTTGGCTATCCTAGTGTTCTGAATCAGTTTGTACTGATTTTCATTCACTGCACATAGAAGAGCATGCCATGCCTTCCTATTCCATTTTGAAGTCTCAAACTCTTCAGGTGACCACTGAGCCTTAGGCTTGAGTACTTCTTCTCCACCACCCGTGGGAGTCATCATAGGAGGTGCATATCTATCTTCAATAGCCATCCATGCCCTATCATGGATTTGGCACACATATGCCTCCATCTTGCCTTTCCATGAGGCATAATTCACACCGGTGAGGAGGGGAGGCCATGTGCTTGAAGCACCCTCATGGTTGCCACCGTATCCACTCATTGTATATAATGACTGAAATCAAATGAATGCAAAATGTATGAATGAGCACAAATCACACAAATGCAAAACACACCTAAAATGAGCTAGGATCACCTAAATATATCTAGGAACCCGCTCTGATACCAATTGAAAGTAAATACAATAAATGCTCGGTGAATAGATTTTAACTATTATTACCCAATTTTTGCATGCAAGTCAATTTTACGAAAATGCCCATACTAGTCAAAAATACAAGCAAGTGTAATATAGTGTGGAATTTAAATAACACTTGATGTATACGTGGAAACCCAACCACTGGGAAAAACCACGGGTTGTTTAGTGCGCCACACTCGGACCTCGAAATCCACTAATCGAAATGGAGTTTACAACCTATGTAGACCTCGTCTAACACTCCAGTCAATAATCCCCCACTTCAACCACTCGGGCCTTTAAAAGTGGCTCTAGTCCTAATTACTTGAGGCCTAAGCAACCTTAGCCTCAAGACTTAATTCTCTAAGAAGAGATTATGTAACCTATGTGAATATGTAAAATACTCAAAATGCAATTTATAAATGCTTACCTAGGATAATAATATGCAATTAATTCAATCCTAGATATCAATAGCTAGATGACATGTCAAAATAGCTTAGCTAATCAAGATTAATCAAAAATCTAATTAGCTATCACAAAACAACAATCAATCAATTCATCATAATTAATTCTCTAATCTTATATTTATCATATGATCAAAAACATACAAGTAATTAAAAATAGAATATGCTTGATAGTAAAATACTAAAATAAGATGAAATTAATCAAAATCTTACCAAGCATGTTGTGATGATGCAAACCCAATCATAGATGAATGCAAGATGAACTTTGATGCAAAAAGGATTTGATTTGAGTGTTTAAAGGTGAGTTCTTGATTTGATTTTTTCTCAAAAATCTCTCTTTGAAGTTTAGGGTTCTAATAACTCAAAGAACTTTATCAGAGAATGAGAAAGTAAGATATTTATAGACATCAAGAATTGGGCATGTGAAAAGACAAGTTTGCCCCTGAAACGCACGGTTCAGCGGTTTCAATCGACAGCCAGGCCGCCGATCACGACCGCCGAATTGAGCCTGTGAAGAACAGAGCATCAACGGCGGTTTCATTCGGCGGTTTCGTGACCGCCGATCCAACCGCCGAATTAGACCGAGAGATTAAAATCGATCAGGTATGAACAGCGGTTTCGAACGGTGGTCGTGACCGCCGATCGTGACCGCATAATTGCTTCAGACCTGTCTGGACTGAAACGAAGGTTTCATTCGGCGGCCAGGCCACCGATCATAACCGCCGATCACCAACAATGGTGAAAACCAAGGAGAAGCCAAGGGCATTCTCCGTGGGCAGTTTTCGCGCAAAACCAGGCACACATACGTGTGAGCGCGGACGTTTCTGAACACTATCGGGAAACGAATTACTAAGCACATATATACACAACAAGATATAAAACAAAGTGCTAGTGTGTAAACTGACATGTGAAGAGTATGCACACAAATGCAAGTATGCTAAGTGTGTGTGTGCTTACTAAATCTCTTCAAAGAAAAATCAAGCACAAGAAATTATACCTTTGGCGTGCTTATCCCTTGAGGTTTTGAAAGGGCCTTCGAGCATGAAGTTCAAACACCTAAACTACCCTTACATTATCAACCCCAACATATGGTTTGTCCACAAAATAAGCCAATCAATATATGGGAATCCTTACAATATGCAATAAAATTACATTTATCATAAATAATATAATTAAAATTGTGAAAATAAGTAATTATTTGAAACATATTAATAAATTGCATACATTTGAAAATGTATATATTAATTTAAGTATAAAAAATATGAATACACTATATATATATATATACTTGTTTATATTTGATTGAGAAGTATTATAATTGTTTATAATTGAGAAGTAAAAATAATAATAAAAAGAATAAAAACAAAAAGAGAGAAATTGTTTCTAGGAACAACTTTTACATTATGGAAACACTTTAATGTTCCAATCAACGTCAAATTCGTTCCTGGGAACAATTACTCATTTGAAACAACTTCAACGTTGATGGAAACCACTTTAACGTTCTAACCAACGTTGTAGTTGCTTCCGGGAACCACTCAATTTTAACAAAGGGAACAACTTTTACGTTATGGAAATCACTTTAACGTTACAGTCAACGTCAAATAAGTTCCTAGGAACGATTACTCGTTTGAAACAACTTCAACGTTGATGGAAACCACTTTAACGTTCTGACCAACGTTGTAGTTGTTTCCGAGAACCACTCAACTTTAACAAAGGGAACAACTTTTACGTTATGGAAACCACTTTAACGTTCCAATCAATGTCAAATTCATTCCAGGGAACGATTACTCGTTTGAAACAACTTCAACGTTGATGGAAACCATTTTAACATTCTGACCAACATTGTAGTTGTTTCCGGGAACCACTCAACTTTAACAAAGGGAACAACTTTTACGTTATGGAAACCACTTTAACGTTACAGTCAACGTCAAATAAGTTCCTAGGAACGATTACTCGTTTGAAACAACTTCAACGTTGATGGAAACCACTTTAACGTTCTGACCAACGTTGTAGTTGTTTCCGAGAACCACTCAACTTTAACAAAGGGAACAACTTTTACGTTATGGAAATCACTTTAACGTTCCAATCAATGTCAAATTCGTTCCAGGGAACGATTACTCGTTTGAAACAACTTCAACGTTGATGGAAACCATTTTAACATTCTGACCAACATTGTAGTTGTTTCCGGGAACCACTCAACTTTAACAAAGGGAACAACTTTTACGTTATGGAAACAACTTTAATGTTCCAATCAATGTCAAATTTGTTCCCAGGAGCGACGCGTTTGAAACAACTTCAACGTTGATGGAAACCACTTTAACATTCTGACCAATGTTGTAGTTGTTTTCAGGAGCCACTCAACTTTAACAAAGGGAACAACTTTTACGTTATGGAAACCACTTTAACGTTACAGTCAACGTCAAATTCGTTCCCGGGAACGATTACTCGTTTGAAACAACTTCAATATTGATGGAAACCACTTTAACGTTCTGACCAACGTTGTAGTCGTTTCCGGGAACCACTCAACTTTAACAAAGGGGACAACTTTTACGTTATGGAAACCACTTTAACGTTCCAATCAATGTCAAATTCGTTCCCAGGAATAATTACTCGTTTGAAACAACTTCAACGTTGATGGAAACCACTTTAACGTTCTGACCAACGTTGTAGTTGTTTCCGGGAACCCCTCAACTTTAACAAAGGGAACAACTTTTACGTTATGGAAACCACTTTAACGTTCCAATCAATGTCAAATTCGTTCCTAGGAACGACGCGTTTGAAACAACTTCAACGTTGATGGAAACCACTTTAACATTCTGACCAACGTTGTAGTTGTTTTCAGGAGCCACTCAACTTTAACAAAGGGAACAACTTTTACGTTATGGAAACCACTTTAACGCTCCAATCAACGTCAAATTCGTTTCCGGGAACGATTACCCGTTTGAAACAACTTCAACGTTGATGGAAACCATTTTAATGTTCTGACCAACGTTGTAGTTGTTTCCGGGAACCACTCAACTTTAACAAAGGGAACAACTTTTACGTTATGAAAACCACTTTATTATGTTAACCGTCGGCCCTCTTAACCGTGTAAAATGTCAAAAATGCCCTTATTTATTATTTTGTTTCATTTTTGTATGACTTATTTTATTTATTTTCTAAATTAACCAATTAAAAAAGTGAAAAAAAAATTAAGAAACGTGATAAAGAAAAATTAAGAGAAATTTTTTTAACAAAAATAAATAAAAATAAAACAAAGTTAAAAAAAAAAAAAAAAACTTTGGAAACGGGAAGATATATGGAAAAATTTACAGATCTTCTATTATGAGAACACCATCATTATCTTTATCTCTCTATCAAGAACACTCCACCATCATAAAAACTTGGTGTTTATAAAAATTTCTTTTGGTGTGACTTTGGACTCTTTTTGTGTGTGTAGACATGTGGACTTATAATGGTTGTGTATACTTGATTGAAGTTTTGGTAGCTAAAGGATGTAACTCCTTCAAAAAAAAAAATAATAATAATAACAATAATAAAAATAAATAAATAAATAAAACTCTGTTGTAAATTCCACTGGTTGTAATAGTGCCCTTTTTTATATAAATTGGGTGTGTTAACAATTTAAGAGGGTTTATAAATAAAATATATTAAAATGATATAAATTTTGTAAATGATATTTGGTATTAATAATTTCCAATTACAAATCGATATAAATTTTACGATAATAATTTCAAAAATCAGTTATAAAATAATTAATAATAAACTTAAGAATGAAACTTAAGAACGGGAAGGAGTGCTAAAACGAAATTATAAAAAAGATCATATTTTCTTGATTAATTCATTTCATTCATTAATTCCAAAAAAAAAAAAATCAATTCCAAAGAAAATCACATATCAATCCGAAAAACAAAATCCACAAATCTCATTCAATAATTCATATCTCCTCCTTTCTTCTTCAATCAATTCCAAAAGAAATTCACAAATCAATAATCCAAAAAAAATCAACAAATTAATATTGCCCAAAAAATTCCACCAATTCGTAGCATCTTCATCAATGACCTGGAAAAAAATTCCAAACACATCTCATCAATCAGATGAAGGATATGGAACAAAATGAAGTGAGGCATATGATGGAGTGCCAGATCATTGATCAAGAATTCATATCATCTTCATCGATCATCCAACAATTCCAAAAATAGGAAAAGAAAAAAAAGACAATAATCTGGAAAAAAAATCGAGATACAATCACACCTTCGTCAATCAAAATCCTCTTGAATATGTTTCCCAAAAAAAGAAAGTTGAAAAATTTCTTGTGGAGGAGATTGAGCTCCATCTGCAATGGGGTGACAGATGAGAGAGTGAAAGAGACAAAGTAGATAATGAAAGAGAATTGGGAATTGGGTTAGTTCGTGAGATAGAGTAGAGAGAGCGACCAGTTATATGGGTTGCCTATTTTAATACCTTAATTTTTTTAACTGTTGGATTAACTTTTTCCTTCATCCAATGGTAATAATTAGTTGACGGATGGCATGGTTGTAGGGAAAAATCGTAGTACACGCAGCAGAAGCGAGACTAAAAAGAGGTTTAGTATAGTTTAAATTTTTTCCATAATTTGAACCTTAACCCTCTAATTAATTAACATATAATACAAAAGATAACATACCTTTGTCGCGTGATCCGATTGACATTGCGTCGATGGTAATCCGCAAGAACTTCCAATCCAATCACGAACGTGAATCACCTAGGAGCGTGGTCTCCCCTCTCTTTGAATTGTGTACCTGTGGATGGATTAACAAAACTTTTTCTTTTTCGTTAGTCACAACAAGTTCCAAGAGACAATGAAGAATGTTCCGGTCACTTTTGAATTCTCAATCTAATGATCGAAACTCGCGTGACCCATATTCGAAATTGTGCACAAAGCCTATTGATGTATAAGCTACTAGTGCACTATCGAAATAAGAACAATTCTTCCTACTTTTCTCTCTTGGCCGAAATCACACTTAGTCTTAAGAGATAGCTTTTATTTTTCAAGCAATAGAAAAATAAATCTCTTGAAAACTATTAGGGTTGCCGAATATATTGTATGTCAATCTAGTAATCTCCTTGCACAATATATATTATATATATGTCTAGTGCAATAGCCTTGCACAATATATTATATATGTGTATTCCGATATCTTTGCTCAATATATTATATATATATATCTAGTGCATTTAATTTGCACAATATATTATATATATATCACTGCATCAATTCAGTTTTCATATATACATTCTTGTACTGCATGCCCCATATAAATAATAGTGTCTATCTAATACATATTCTGCCGCATGCATATATGCATATTTATTTCCGCATGCATATATATTATATACAAACCCTAATCCAACTCTTTAGTGTTTTGTGACTATATAAAAGACTTCCTTATTTGACTAGATAAATAAATCCCTTATTTATCTACTTATCAAATAAAGTCTTTTATTTTAATTATACTACCACAATAGTATACTACTAAGAAACATATTTCCTAGTCAGAAAAATATTTTGATTCTTAATTAAATAATTAATCAATCAATTAATTAATTCTCATTTAATTTAAATAATAAAAATAAAATAATATCATATCATATATATATCTCGGCCATGTGCCATATATATTAATATATCTATATATTGTTTTTCTATTTTATTAAATCCATTGGACCTTAATAAAAGGCCCACATGTGAACTAAGTCCATTCTTACTAAAAGAAACAAGTCCACATGTCTTAATACAATTCTAGATGGACCCATAATTAGTCCAGTAGAATATATCAAGTGATTCATGCAAGTCCGTGTGGATTGGGGATCTTGGCGGGCTATCTAAATTTAAGCTACAATAGACATAACCTAATCACAATCAACAAATGATTCACTTAGGTCCGATCCATTAATTTTAACTCATTCCACTAAAGAGCTAAAATTGAACTCTTAAATAAAGATAGAAGAAGAAGATGTTCCTCATTCATACCCTAGACAATCATATTGGAGATAGTGTATCCTCGTGATTAATATATGTAATCGCCAAGAGTTCATAGACCGCCTATAACTCTCCAAGTTACCATATTTACTCATATGACCACGTTTTGAACTTGGATACTTTGACTTGTCCAGAAGCCATGTTTTCAATAGTCGCTATTGAAAACTCAACGTTGAGATTTAATATCCAATTACCTCAAAACATCCATATGATGATATTATGCTCTCATTTAATAAATGGAGCCACGATGTCCATATCTATAAATGAAGTCCTCTATCGATTAACAAATGAATATCACCAAACTATCGAGGATAGACTATGCTATATAATCGTACTCATTGATAACTCAAATGATACCACTTGCAACCATAAGTCCATCATTTATCTCAGGATTAAGATAGACTCTCCGATTGTTCTGATAATGAAAAGACTATTATCTATTGACGGTTCTAGATAAAGCTTTTCATTGTGATCCAGTTCAATGCACCCAGTGCACTAGATTCTTTTACTCGAAGACCCTCCGATGATTTTAGACTCATCATAACTCATTTGATCCCACTCAAATGCTAGCAAAAGAATTCTACAACTTTAACAAGGTAAAGGTGCCCAACCTTTAACTTAAGTTGTGAACATTAGTCAAGACTAACTAAAGAATTGTGTCTACCTCATACATATCCAGATGTACGAACAATTCTTCTTTTCTCATAGTCTTTTGACCTTATGATTATGTACTTTTGACAATTATCATAATTAAACTATAAATGCTATAAGATTTGTTAAACCAGAAATCACATTATTAATATGAATAGATTGTCAAAAACACTATTACACTCTTGCTATTGACCATAATCCTAACAATGGTATGATACCTATCTGTTTTACTGCGTATGGTAGCCGGTCGCACATATATAATATATTGTGCAAAGTTATCGCACAAGACATATATAATATATTGTGCAAAGTCTGCGCACTACATATATAATATATTTGTGCAAGGTCAGCACACGACATAAATAATATATTGTGCAAGAAATTAGACATATATATATAAAATATATTGAGTATGAATTCGTATATATATATATATTTTGGGCAAGATGAATTAGGCTAACCCTAATGCAAGGCTTGAGCGTTTTTTCTTTTGCTTGAGAAAAATAGAATCCAACTCTAGAGATTAGTGTGATAATTCGGCCAAGAGAGAAAAAGAGAAGAGATCGTTTTACTTCGATAGTGCACTAGTAGCTTATACATCAATAGGTTTTGTGCACAACTTCGAATAAGGTTCACGCGAGTTTCGATCATTAGATTGAGAATTCAAAAGTGACCGGAATGTTATTTGTTATTTTTTGGAGGTTTAGTGACTAACGAAAAAGAAAAAGTTTTTGTTATCCATCCTCAGGTACACAATTCAAAGAGAAGGGAGACCACACTCCTAGGTGATTCACGTTCGTGATTGGATTGGAAGATCTTGCGGATTACCATTGACGCAACGTCAATCGGATCACGCGACAAAGGTACGATATCTTTTATTATATGTTAATTAATTAAAGGGTTAAGGTTCAACTTATGGAAAAATTTTAAAACATACTAAAACCGATTTTAGTCTCACTTTCACTGCGTGCACTCGATTTTTCCCTACAAGGACTTCATTTATAGATATGGACATTGTGGCTCCATTTATACAATGAGAGTATAATATCATCATATGGATGTTTTGAGGTAATTGGATATAAAATCTCAATGTTGAGTTTTCGATAGTGACTATTGAAAGCATGGCTTATGGACAAGTCAAAATATCCAAAGTTCAAAATGTGGTCATATGAGTAAATATGGTAACTTGGAGAGCAATAGGCGGTCTATGAGCTCTTGGCGATTACTGATATTATTCACGAGGATTCACTATCTCCAATAAGATTGTCTAGGGTATGAATGAGAATCATTTACTTACTCTATCTTTATTTAAGAGTGCAATTTTAGTTCTTTAGTGGAATGAACTAAAATTAATAGATCGAACCTAAGTGAATCATTTGTTGATTGTGATTGGGTTATGTCTATTGGAGCTTAAATTTAAATAGCCTGCCAAGATCCCTAATCCACATGGACTTGCATGGATCACTTGATATATTCTACCGGACTATTTATGGGTCCATCTAGAATTGTATTAAGGCATTTGGGCTTGTTTCTTTTAGTAAGAATTGGCCTAGTTCACATGTGGGCCTTTTAATTAAAGGTCCAATGGATTTAATAATATGAAAAATAATATTTGGGCCTATTTTTATATGGGTGGCAAGGCTTATATGTAAGTCTAATATATTATTTTATTTTATTATTTAATTAAATGGAAATTAGGAAATATGTTTCTTAGTAGTATACTATTGTGGTAGTATAATAAATATAAAAGACTTTATTTGGTAAGTAGATAAATAAGGGATTTATTTATCTAGTCAAATAAGAAAGTCTTTTATAGTCACAAATACACTAAGGAGTTGGATTAGGGTTTGGAAATCTAAGGAAATCTACCTAGGGTTAGGATTTAAATCAAAAGACACAAATCCTACATGGTAAAGGATTTCGGCCTCAATATATAGATATATATGAAATATATATGGCAATTAGCCGGAATATATATATATATATATATATATATATATATATATATATATTTATAAAGCAGGCAGATATATGTGTAATATATATGCAAGTTTAATTCATGCAGATTACATATTATATATATGCATGTTAAAGTCATGCAGAGATATATAGAATATATAATTGCAAGTTGAATTAGAGGAGATATATTATTTTGGGCAAACAAGAACTGTGACCAATATATATATTTAGTGCAAAGAGAATTTGGCAAACCCTAATTGCTTGATAGAGAGTTATTTTCTATAGCTAGAAAAATAGAATCCAACTCTAGACAATAGTGTGATATTTTCGGCCAAGAGGAATAGAGAGAAAAGATTGTTCTTATTTCGATAGTGCTTTATTAACTTTTATATCAAAAGGTTTTGTGCACAATTTCGAATAAGGTTCACGCGAGTTTCGATCTAACGATTGTGAATTCAAAAGTGACCGGAACATTTTTTGTAATCTCTTGGAATTTATTGTGACTAACGAAAAGAAAAAGCTTTTGTTATCCATCCTCAGGTACGCAATTCAAAGAGAAGGGAGACCACGCTCCTAGGTGATTCACATTCGTGATTGGATTGGAATATCTTGCGGATTACCATCGACGCAACGTTAATCAGATCACGCGACAAAGATACGATATCTTTTAGATGTATATTAATTAATTAAAGGGTTAAGGTTCATCTTTAAAAAGGAAAATTTTTTGAAATATACTAAACCTATTTTAGTCTCGCTTCCGTTGCGTGCACTTGATTTTTCCCTACAATTAGTATCAGAGCCTTGGTTGTACCCTTTGATTAATTAATATATACGTACATTAATCTATTTCTTTTTGTTGTGATTATGCATGTTTTAGAAAGAGATGACACTCTAGGTATTCTCATATATAATTACATTGGAATGTATGGATTTATATATGTTATTATAAAGTGAATTGTTGTTGCTCGATTTTGGTCCTAGAATTTCAATGTAATTTTTGTTTCGGAATTGTAACAAGAAGGGTGGTCTATCATCGCTATAATTCCTTCTTGATAGTTGCTAAGTTCTCTTTTATTTTTATTGTAATAAAATAGTGCAGTTTTTATTGTATTAAAAAATACTGCAGTTTATTTATTTATTTTTAAGTGCACTTTTTGGTTGTATTAAATTACTGCAGTGATTAAAAAAAGAAAAAAAAATACTGCTGTATTATATTCGAGTATCGAAGATTCAAAGATGTGAAGAATTGGATACAACTGGAACAAGTTTGGGTCCGTGCGCAACATAGCAACATACATGCACGCAAGTGAGCATGCAGCTACGCATGTTGAGTTGTGGATTGCGCACGGCAGCCCTTTATGGTGTTGTGGAGTGCGCACGCCCATGGGTGGTAGCCAAGGGGTGTTCAAGTGGACGATGGCTGCATGAAGACTTGTTCACCAAGAAAGAAGTTTTTGTATTCCAAACAAATGTAATTTACTTGATTTTCTAGGATGGACCAAAATTGTGGCTATTTATTTTTCGTAAATATTACAATATTTGTTATTGTATGATAACACGTCATATAGAATAGGAGTGCCACTCATATATCTCTTTTGGTATGAACACGCATTGAATGATTTAGGTATCTAATTGGCATTTAGAAAACATGGTAAATCATTCTATGGAATTTAATCACACGCCTTAAATAATTGAGTGGGAGAAGGTGTTTTGCAACACCTACGGCCTCTTAGGTTAGTTGAGCTTTATGTTTTATTAGTAATCCCCCCAAGGGGCGTCCATCAATGGAATTTAGCAATATATTTCCTTACAATGATAGACTAGACAATTGACTCAAACGAGATCTACTCCCAAAGGAGGGATTTTCGTGAGAGAAAATATTAAGGGTCGATATCTTGGTAACACACTCAATGTGATTTTATTGATATCCTCCCAAGAGTTCTTGTCAATAAAATCGCAAGGCTAAAATTGAAAACGCTGGTTGTTATGTTAACAATTAGGTGTGACCTAGTCCAACTAGTAAATGGTACGTACTCCCAAAGGAGGCATAACATTTATGGGTGTTGGATCACTGTTGAATTTTTACGATTGAGTTATTTATTTAATTCAAGATAAATATTCGAAAGTGCTTTATCATGATTATTTACTTATATATATTTTTGTTTTATTCTGAAATCATGATCCCATCCCTAATCAACTTCTTAAAAGATAATACTTTAACTGGTAACAATTATGTCACATGGAAAAGGAAAATTGGGTTGTTGCTGCAAGCTGAAAAACATAAATTTGTTCTGTCTATTCCTAAACCACTTGCTCATACTTGTGAATCTAATGACATAAGTCAAGAGATTCATTTGGTTGGAAAAGTTGCTATTGTTGAGACTCGTAAGAAGGTCAAGAAACAACAGAAGAAATAGCAACTTGGGCATACCAAGAAAGTAACCAAGATCAAAGGGAAGTGCTTCCTTTGTGGTGAAAGGGGACATTGGAAAAGTAATTGCCCAAAGTCTCAGAACAAGAAGGAACAAGGTAATGTTAATTATCTTGAAACATGTTTTCTGATAGATTCTACGGATTCTTGCATCATAGACTCTGGAGCCACTAATCATTTTTGTTATTCCTTATAGGGGTTCCAAGAAAGGAGAAAGCTGAATAAGAATGAAATCAACTTGTGTTTGGGCAACGGAACGTTAGTGTCTGCAAGTGCAGTGGGAGATATTAGAGTTAATCTAGATTCTTTTAGGTATTTAGATTTAATAGACGTTTATTATGTGAAACAAATTATAGCATGGTGTGTATAAAACTATCTAGAAGGGGGGGGGGGTGAATAGATTTTAAGTTTATTACCCAATTTTTAGTGATTAGTCAAAATTACGAAATTACCCCTAAATAGATAAAGCAATAAATCAAGTATAAAATGCGGAAATTAAATAACACTTGATTTTTACGTGGAAACCCTCACGGGAAAAACCATGGGCTAGTAAGTAAGCCACACTCGAACCTCAAATCCACTAAATGTGTAAACGATTACAACCTAATCCCGGAAGTAATCACACACCTATCTAATCCCGGTATAAGTGAACCTAGTCCGATTTCTTGCGAATTAAGCAACCTAATCCCGGTCACAACACAAGACTTAATTCTCTAAAAAGAGATTAATACCCTAAGTGAATATATGAATATTCAAATGCAACATAGAGCAAGGGAAACCCTATATGCTTATCTAAGATGATGAATATGCAATTAAAAACAATCCTAGATATTAAAGCTAAATGACATGTCAATTAGCTTAGATAATCATAGATTAGAGAAACCTAGATATCTATCATAAAAACAACACTCAATCAAATCAACACAACAATCTCTATCTTGAATATTAGAATATAATCTAAGAACAATCAAGTAATAAAAGAGATGCCATAATAAATTAAACACTAATTATGTATGATAATAGTGAAAAACTTACCAAAGCAAGTGTGATGATGAAAGACCCATGCAAGCAAGCATCCTAGATATGCTAGAGAATGCTAGATGAACTTTGATGCAAATGGATTTTGATTTGAGTGTTTGATAAGCAAACTTGATTGCTTTCTCTCTTAAAAATCTCTCTTTTTAAAGTAGGGTTCTTGATGATTAAAGAGTCACATTCAGAACAAGAGAAAGTGATGTATTTATAGGCATGAAAAACAGAGCAGGTGAAAAGACAAGTTTGCCCCTGAAATGCATCGATCGGCGGTTTCAATCGGCGGTCAGGCTACCGATCATAACCACCGAATTGGCCCGAGAGGAACAGGGGACCAACGGCGATTTCATTCGGCGGTTTCGTGACCGCCGATCCAACCGCCAAATCAAACTTGAGATTAAAAAATCAATCAGGTATGAAAACGACGGTTTCATTCGTGACCGCCGAATTAGGCCGAGAGATAAAATCAATCATGTCTTGAACGGCGGTTTCGAACGGTGGTCATGACTACCGATCATAACCGCAGAATTGTTCCATACACTACTGGAAGCAAACGGCGGTTTCATTCGGCGGCCAAGCTGCCGATCATAACCACCGATCACCAACAAAGGTGAAAACCAAGGAGAAGCCAAGGGCATTCTCCGTAGGCGGTCTTCGCGCTAAACCAAGCACATTCTAGTGCATGTGCGGACGTTTCCGAAAACAATCGGGAAACGAATTACAAGATAACAAGACACAATTACACACAACAAAATATAACACATAAGTGCAAGTGTGAAATGTGACAAGTGAAGAGAATGCACACATATGCAATGTATGTTAAGTGTGTGTGTGCAACTAATCTCTTTAAAGAAAAGTAAGCACATAGAAATTTACCTTCGGTGCTTATCAAGATGAGGTCTTCAAAGGGCTTGAGCAATAACACCGATACCTAGGCTACCCTTACAAAGAACCCCCAACATGTGGTTTGTCCACGAAATGAGCCAATCAACAAATGGGAACCTTACAATCTCCCCCTTTGGCTATTTCGTGACAAAACCACCACTCACATTGATTCCTCACAAAGAAATAGAAACTACGGGACAACTATGATTTTCAACAACACAAAGAGATAAGTAAATAAAACTTCAAGTCTTCAATCTCTTGTAGAATAATCAAGCCCTGAAAAGAAAGGTTCTAACATTTCCAATACAAGTAAAAAGTGAGATGAATCAAGTGAGAACAAGAACAAGCATTTGCATTTTAAAAGTTTAGGCACAACATTATGAAATGTATGTGTATGCAATGCTCCCCCTCAACGGGTTACTCCCCCTCAATGAATGTTCTCCCCAATATGCACAATTGCTTCTATTTTGCAACTCCCCTTACCATATCCTACTCCCCATTTTTGTCATGATATAGGCAAAGGAGTAGTCCACAACCGGGTCACTCATAGCAACGAGAGATAGAAGCATGCAAGATATTTGCATATACATATAAGTCACTTTATGCACCTCAATTAATTGAAGATAAACGAGGAGATTTATTTGAGAAAAATGTGTGAATCAAATATGCTTTGCATACAAGACATGTAGCATTTAAGTCCAAAATATCATGGTATTTGGCAAAGAAAATGACAAGGTTTCTAATAAGAATTCAAACCAATTTCACCAATGTCATGAGTAAAGCAAGGATATAGAATATATTGATTTCAATTTAAGAACAACTATATCCAACTTTATAAGCGAAACATGGCATGAGCGACTTTGCACCCTTTTTTATTTTTCCAGATAAGATATCCGTATGATAGTAGCCATGTTCAACCAATAAAGAAGGAGAGACATTTGGAATGTAAATTCCTTTGAACGGATATAAGATCCTTTATTCATTTTGAGTCTCATAAGCTTTCACTCAAGGTTTTGCATTTTAAGAGTATGCAATCATCAATCCATGCTTTTCATGTGAGCATGTTATATGAATTTCATGCTTTTTCATTTGACATTAGCATGTTATTTAAGAATCATCATGTCATGGAGATAATCATATGTCATTCAAATCATACTTCCTACATACATCTCCTAGTCCAAAAATGCATGTTTGAACATAAATATGACATGGATTGTAAACAAGCAAGGTTCACACTTATTGAATTGAAAACATATATACATATGTGCAACCAAGCTTACTCAAACAATTAAAAGAAGAGGCATAAGTTATTTAGAATTTTTTGCAAGATACAAGAATGCAAAATAGCTCTCTTTGCTTGAGTTCCCCATATGGGGTCAATCATAGAACATCACTCCACAAGACATATCCCAATAGATCTACTAAGAGTTTTTAATCGAGTAGCATCTAAGGGTTTAGTGAATAAGTCCGCAAGTTGATCATTAGTACCTACATGTTCAAGTACTATGCATTTATTTTCAACAAGCTCTCTAATGAAGTGATGGCGGATGTCAATATGCTTAGTTCTAGAATGTTGTACCGGATTCTTGGAAATATTAATGGCACTCATGTTATCACAAAAGAGAGTGAGAGTACCTTGGTTGAATCCGTAGTCTACTAGCATTTGCTTCATCCATAGGAGTTGTGTGCATCCACTCCTCGCGGCTATGTACTCGGCCTCGGCCGTGGACAAGGAAATCGAGTTTTGCTTCTTGCAAAACCAAGACACCAAGTTGTTGCCTAGAAAGAAGCAACCGCCCGATGTGCTCTTCCTATCATCGCAATTTCCTGCCCAATCCGTATCACTAAAGCCTACAAGACTAGCATTAGTGTCAAAAGAGTACCAAATCCCATAGTTGGATGTCCCATTCACATAGCGAATGATTCTCTTTACGGAAGAGAGATGGGACTCCTCAGGATCCGCTTGGTACCTAGCACACACACCCACACTAAAGGAGATATCGGGCCTACTTGCGGTCAAATAAAGCAAGCTACCTATCATGCCACGATATAACGTTTGTTCCACACTTTTACCACTAGCATCCTTGCTTAGCTTCAAAGTGGTACTCATGGGTGTATCACAATGTTTGGCATTTTCTAAACCAAACTTCTTCACTAGGTTCTTAGCATATTTGGCTTGGGTTAAGAAAATCCCATCATTCATTTGCCTAATTTGCAAACCTAGGAAGTAACTAAGCTCACCAACAAGACTCATCTCAAATTCATGAGACATGACATCAACAAATTGTTAGACCTTGGTGTTGTTGGTGGAGCCAAAGACTATATCATCAACATAGATTTGAGCTATGAAAAGCTCATCATTGTCTTTCTTGATGAATAGTGTCTTGTCAACACTACCCCTTGTGTAGTTATTGTCAACAAGAAATTGAGTGAGGCGCTCATACCAAGCCCTTGGTGCTTGTTTCAACCCATATAGTGCCTTCTTGAGGCGATAGACATGGTTGGGGTGGTGTCCACAAACCCCTTGGGTTGTTCAACAAACACTTCCTCTTGCAAGAAGCCATTGAGGAAGGCACTCTTGACATCCATTTGGTGCAATTTGAACTTGTGCACACAAGAAATGGACAAGAGAAGCCTAATGGACTCTAAACGGGCAACGGGAGCAAAAGTCTCCTCAAAGTCGATACCCTCAATTTGAGAGTATCCTTGTGCTACAAGTCTAGCCTTGTTCCGCACTATGTTGCCATCCTCATCGGATTTGTTCCTATAAATCCACTTCGTGCCTATCACATGAGTGTTTTAAGGCTTAGGAACTAGAGTCCAAACCTCATTCCTTTCGAATTGGTTTAGCTCTTCTTGCATGGCTAGAACCCAAAATTCATCATTTAAGGCTTCATCAACCTTTTTGGGTTCAATTTGAGAGGTGTAGCAAGTGTAGCTAATTAGATTAGCTATTTGACACCTAGTTCTAACACCCTCATTCACATCTCCAATAACATCCTCTTTGTTATGGAGCCTTCTAACCCATGGAGCGGGTTCATTAGAGTCCAAGAGAGGGACTCTAGTAATAGGTTGTGTGACTTCATTAATGTCATTGGACGTCCCAACATTGGGAGTCACCACAACCCTCTCCAAAGGAGAGTCATCATCTAAAACTTCATCCTCCTCATGGTCATTAGACTTGAGCCTTGTTTCATCAATAACAACATTCGATGATTCCATGACGGTTCGAGTCTTCAAGTTGAAAACTCTATAGGCTCTACTATTTAAGGCATAGCCAATAAAGATACCCTCATCACTCTTAGCATCAAATTTGACAAGTTGATCACGGTCATTTAAAATGTAGCATTTGCTTCCAAATGTGTGGAAGTAGCTAACATTTGGCTTTCTACCTTTCCATAACTCATAGGAGGTGTTTCTAGATCCGGGCCTTAGGAAAGCACGATTCCCTATATAGCAAGCCGTATTGACGGCTTCGGCCCATAGGTTCCTAGAGACATTGTTGCTAAGCAACATCACTCGGGCCATCTCTTAAAGGACCCTATTCTTCCTCTCAACAACTCCATTTTGTTAAGGTGTCCTAGGAGCCGAGAACTCATGGGAGATGCCTAAGCTATTGCAATAGATTTCAAAAGAGGCATTCTCAAATTCCCTCCCATGGTCACTTCTAATCCGTTTAATGCTTTTAATGTTAGAATTCATTTCATTTTGTATTTTAGTACAAAGCATTTTAAACTTATCAAAAGTTTCGGATTTTTCTCTAAGAAAATATGTCCATGTAAATCTAGAGAAATCATCAACACAAACAAAAATGTATCTCTTTCCACCTAAACTCTCGGTTTGCATAGGACCCATGAGATCCATGTGGAGAAGCTTTAGGGGCTCCTTGGTGGAGAGATACTTGCCCTTTTTGTGCATGCTTTTAGTTTGTTTTCCTTGTTGGCAAGGTCCACAAATACCATTGGCTTTCTTCCCAAGCTTAGGGAGGCCACGCACACACTCAAACTTTCCAAGGGTTCTTAAATCCCTAAAGTTCATGTGGCCAAGTCTTTCATGCCACAACTCTATTTGCTCATCCATGGACACATTGCTTGAGACTATTCTAGCTTCAAGACAATAGCAATTGTCGCTAGATCTCATACCTTTCAATAAGGTTTATCCATCGGGCTTTAGGATCGAGCAATCATCTTTACAAAACAAGATGGAATATCCTTCATCACTTAGATGTGAAATGCTTATTAAATTGGCTTTCAAGCCATCAACAAATAAAGCATCGGATAAGAAGGGTAATCCGGGAATGAAAATGGTTCCTTTCCCTACAACTTTCTTTTTGGATCCATCACCAAAAGTGACATATCCTCCTTCCTCCATAACAAGAGTCTCAAAGAAACTCTTGTTTCCCGTCATGTGCCTAGAGCACCCACTATCTAAATACCAAAAATTAGAAGAATTTGCCTTCAAGGCTATTTGAGCAACATGGCAAATATTTTCATTCTTTCTAATCCACCTAGAAACAATCTTAGCTTTCTTAGTGGTCTTTGGTACATGGGCTCTAGATGTCCTAGGATCATGCATAATAATATTATCATTCCTAGGAACATGCATCATGGCTCTTTTCTTTTTCTTCTCAATCATGCTTCTAGTTTTGCACATTTTAATATATCGAAAGCAATGTGGTCTAATATGACCATCAAATCCACAAAAATGACATATAGGAGTAAAATAAGGAATCATACCTTGTCCTTGTCTTTGTGGATGAATGGGTTCAAAGCATCTTCGTTGTTGAACCGGTCTTGATTGCTTCCTAGCTTGAGGTTGCATGATTGGTCTCTTTCCTTTGTGAGCCACTTGTGGAGGAATGTAGACTTGAGAGACCCTAGGGGGTTGAGCTTGAGGTTGCCTTTTTGGCCCCATCTTCACTTGTGCATTTGAACATTGTCCTATTTCTAACTTCTTCCTAGGAATTTGCACAAATGAAGTTTCTTCGTTCCTCAAACTCTTGACAAACACGGTCTTGTTAGAGGTTGAGATCTTCTTGCCATCTTCATACCCAAGACCCCTTCTGTCACATGGACTCTTTCCAACACCAAGCATATGGTCAAGTTTCTTGGTGCTAGAATCCATCCTAATAATAGAATCTCTAACTTCTTCAAGCTCCCTCTTTAGACTTTCTTCATTCCTCCTATATAAGACTAACTCCTCTCTTAGCTTATCTTCCATCTTCTTGAATTTTTCCACTTGTTCACCTAAGTGGTCATTATGAGATGCAAGCTCAAGATTTTCTTCTCTCAACATCTTGATCTTTCTTGTGCTCTTGATTGCTAAATCATTAAACTCGGCATGATATTTAGCAAGCACTTTTTTCTCCACAAATCCATTTATGGAGTTAGAAGAGGAATCACTTTCTTTTTCACTTGACTCATTTTCCTCTTGACTCATTTCCTCTCTCTCACTAGCACTTTTGCTTTTATGGGAGGAGGCAAAAGCTAGGAGGTTAGCCATGAGCTCTTCATCACTTGAAGACTCATCTCCCTCAATGGAGTCATCACTACTACTACTCCATGTGGCGGTCATCACTTTACCTTTCTTCTTAACATTGTGATTTGCACATTCGGGGGCAAAGTGACTAGAGATGCACATTTGGGGAATGGGGATGGATATAGGTCCCCCCATCCCCATCCCCACTTCCCAGACCCTTCCCCCATCCCCCCCCATTTCCCCATTTGGGGAAAATGGGGATGGGGAATTTTGGGGGGACCTATATCCATCCCCATCCCCAATTCCCCATTTTCCCCGTTTTTCCCCATTTTTCCCTATTTCCCCATTTCCCCCGTTTCCCCCGTTCCCCAATTTCCCCATTTGACTAAAAATTATAAATTAAACTAAAAAAAAAAAACATTTCAATAAAAAAAAAAAAAAAAATTAAAGAGTAAATGTGTATATATACTTAGGGAGTTAAAGTTTTCAAAGAATCAAAAAAATATATTAAAAAAATATATTATAATTATATTTATATATGTTTGGGGGAAATGGGGAAATGGGGATGGGGGACCTCTCCCCCATCCCCATCCCCATTTCAATATAATTGTGGGGGAAATGGGGAAATGGGGATGGGGAGGGGTCCCCCCATCCCCATCCCCATCCCCATCTCAATTTGGGGATGATTTTCATCCCCATCCCTCCCCAATTCCCCATTTTTCCCCAAAAAAAATTCCCCAAATGGGGATGGGGATGGGGACGCGGGGAATTGGGGCCCCGGGGAAAAATGTGCATCTCTAAAAGTGACCTATGCCACCACACTCGAAACATCGGACCCCTTTCCTTTCGGTCCTTTCTTGCCTAGGTTCAAACTTCTTGAAAGAGCCATTTTTCTTCAAATCTTGACCTTTTGATCCAAAACCCTTTCTTCTAAACTTCAAAACCTTGTTGAACCTTTTTACAAACAAGGCAAGTTCTTCATCCGAGTCAACCTTCTTTGCCTCCTTTTCATCCTTGGAGGTTTTTAAAGCAATTCCTTTTTGCTTTTTAGTGGGTGTGGAGATAGGCCCTTTCCTAGACTCATAAGCTAGAAGTCTCCCAATCATCTCACTCGGCTTCATATCCTTATATCCACTATTTTCTTCTAAAGCCATCACCTTCGATTCAAACCTATCGGGTAGAGATCTCATAATCTTTTGCTTGATTCTCTTATCCGAATATGGATCACCAAGTTGATGGCTTTGGTTGACTATATCCATCAACTTGATCTCGAAGTCGTTGAAGCACACATTCTCCTCCATCTTAAGCATCTCGAATTGAGTTTGGAGGACTTGAAGCTTAGAGTCTTTCACCACTTCGGTTCCCTCATGTAAAATCTCTAGGATGTCCCAAGCCTCCTTAGCTATCCTAGTATTTTGAATCAATTTGTATTGATTTTCGTCCATAGCACATAAGATGGCATGCATCGCCTTCCTATTCCACTTTGAAGCCTCAAACTCTTGCACGTTCCATTGTGCCTTCGGCTTCAATACTTCTTCTCCTCCGCCATCGGGAGTCATCTTGGGTAGATCATATCCGTCTTCCACCGCCATCCATGCACGGTCATGAATTTGGCATATGTAGGATTCCATCTTCCCTTTCCATTGGGAATAGTTCAATCCGGTAAGAAGTGGAGGCCTTGTGCTTGAAGCACCTTCGTTGCCACCACCATTTCCACCGTTTCCATTCATAGTGTTTATGAATGAATGAATGAAATGAATGCAAATGTATGAATAATCAAAAATCACACAAAATGCAAAACACACCAAAATAAGCAAGGATCACCTATGTATGTCTAGGAACCCGCTCTGATACCAATTGAAACAAAATATAGCACGATGTGTATAAAACTATCTAGAGGGGGGGGTGAATAGATTTTAAGTTTATTACCCAATTTTTAGTGATTAGTCAAAATTACGAAATTACCCCTAAATAGATAAAGCAATAAATCAAGTATAAAATGCGGAAATTAAATAACACTTGATTTTTACGTGGAAACCCTCACGGGAAAAACCATGGGCTAGTAAGTAAGCCACACTCGAACCTCGAATCAACTAAATGTGTAAACGATTAACACCTAATCCCGGAAGTAATCACACACCTACCTAATCCCGGTATAAGTGAACCTAGTCCGATTGCTTGCGAATTAAGCAACCTAATCCCGGTCACAACACAAGACTTAATTCTCTAAAAAGAGATTAACACCCTAAGTGAATATATGAATATTCAAATGCAACATAGAGCAAGGGAAACCCTATATGCTTATCTAAGATGATGAATATGCAATTAAAAACAATTCTAGATATTAAAGCTAAATGACATGTCAATTAGCTTAGATAATCATAGATTAGAGAAACCTAGATATCTATCATAAAAACAACACTCAATCAAATCAACACAACAATCTCTATCTTGAATATTAGAATATAATCTAAGAACAATCAAGTAATAAAAGAGATGCCATAATAAATTAAACACTAATTATGTATGATAATAGTGAAAAACTTACCAAAGCAAGTGTGATGATGAAAGACCCATGCAAGCAAGCATCCTAGATATGCTAGAGAATGCTAGATGAACTTTGATGCAAATGGATTTTGATTTGAGTGTTTGATAAGCAAACTAGATTGCTTTCTCTCTTAAAAATCTCTCTTTTTAAAGTAGGGTTCTTGATGATTAAAGAATCACATTCAGAACAAGAGAAAGTGATGTATTTATAGGCATGAAAAATAGAGCATGTGAGAAGATAAGTTTGCCCCTGAAACGCACCGATTGGCGGTTTCAATCGGCGGTCAGGCCGCCGATCATAATCGCCGAATTGGCCCGAGAGGAATAGGGGACCAACAGCGGTTTCATTCGGCGGTTTCGTGACCGCCGATCCAACCGCCGAATCAAACCTGAGATTAAAAAATCAATCAGGTATGAAAACGGCGGTTTCATTCGACACCATCGAACCAACCGCCGAATTAGGCCGAGAGATAAAATCAATCAGGTCTTGAACAGTGGTTTCAAACGGCGGTCGTGACCGCCGATCATAACCGCAGAATTGCTCCATACACTACTGGAAGCAAACGGTGGTTTCATTCGGCGGCCAGGCCACCGATCATAACCGCCGATCACCAACAAAGGTGAAAACCAAGGAGAAGCCAAGGGCATTCTCCGTAGGCGGTCCTCGCGCTAAACCAAGCACATTCTAGTGCATGCGCGGACGTTTCCGAAAACAATCGGGAAATGAATTACAAGACAACAAGACGCAATTACACACAACAAAATATAACATATAAGTGCAAGTGTGAAATGTGACAAGTGAAGAGAATGCACACATATGCAATGTATGTTAAGTGTGTGTGTGCAACTAATCTCTTTAAAGAAAAGTAAGCACATAGAAATTTACCTTCGGTGCTTATCAAGATGAGGTCTTCAAAGGGCTTAAGCAATAACACCGATACCTAGGCTACCCTTACAAAGAACCCCCAACATGTGGTTTGTCCACGAAATGAGTCAATCAACAAATGGGAACCTTACATTATGTATCTCAATTCAAAAGGAATTTAATTTCAGTTTCTTGTTTGAATAATTTTGGATATTCAATTACTTTTAATAAAAATTTTATTATTAGTAAGAATGACAAATTTATTTGCAAAAGTACATTGGAAAACGGTCTATTCTATTTACATAAAAATATCTCTCATTTGTTGGACATAGAAATAACGCAACCTAATCACAAAAGAGTAAAATTATCAAAAAATTAAACCTACCTATGGCATTTGCGCCTAGGTCATATTAACCTTAATAGGATTAAAAGATTGGTTAGTGATAGACCTTTAAGTGACTTAAAGGTTGATGATCTACCAACTTGTGAATCTTGTTTGGAAGGTAAAATGACCAAAAGGTTGTTCTCGACCAAAGGCACAAGAGCCACTGAATGTTTAGGATTAATACACACTGATGTATGTGGTTCTATGAGCATTCAAGCTAGAGGTGGATATGAGTACTTCATCACTTTCACAGATGATTACTTGGGATTTGGATATGTGTATCTCATGAGACATAAGTCAGATGCTTATTGTAGGGAAAAATCGTAGTACAGGCACCGGAAGCGAGACTAAAAATAGATTTAGTATGTTTTAAAATTTTTCCTTTGATTGAACCTTAACCCTTTAAATTAATTAAACATACATATAAAGTAACAAAAAGTATAATACCTTTTGTCGCGTGATCCGATTGACTTACGTCGATGGTAATCCGCAAGATCTTCAATCCTAGCACGAACGTGAATCACCTAGGAGCGTGGTCTCCCTTTTCTTTGAATTGCGTACCTAAGAATGGACAAACAAAACTTTCTTTTTCTTTTGTTAGTCACAAAACAACCAAAAGACTACAAGGATTATTCTGGTCACTTTTGAGTTCTCAATCTAATGATCAAAACTCGCGTGAACCTAATTCGATGTTGCACACACAAGTTTATTGATGATCAAGCAATTAGTGTACCATCAAAAGAATAATCTCTTCTCACTTTTTTGTCTTGGTAGAATAATCAAACATTTTTCTATAAGTATGAGAAGAAGAAGAAATTGATCCAGTAAGAACTTAGGGGTGGCTGAACCCTATATTATTTCTTATATAGGGTGGCCGAATTTTCTTCTCTTTTTCTTTTAGGGTTGCCGAAATCTATTGTTGTTCTATTAGGGTTGCCGCAATTCCTCTACAAAAAAGGATTTGTGTTGTACCCTAATTCACACCAACTTTAGACTCCTAACCCTAATACAACTCATAAGTATTTTTATTCTTTTATTGACTTAATAAAAAGACTTCTTATTTCATTAAATAAATAAACTTAATTATTTATTCTCTTACCAAACAAGTCTTTTACTTTTAGTATACTACTACCAACTGTATAATTCTAGGAAACATATTTCCTAATCAGAAAAAGATTTTGTTTCTTAATTAAATAAATAAATAATTAATTAATTAATTTTCATTTTATCAAACAATAAAATAAAATAATATTTTTGACTAATAATATAGCCTTGCCGCCCCATATTAAATATATGGGCCAAATATTATTTCCTTATTTTATTTAATCCATTGGACTTTAAATAAAAAGCCCACACGTGAACCAGACCCATTCTTACTAAAAGAAACAAGCCCACATGCCTTTCATTAATATATTAATATAATTGATCAGCTCATTAAACAAATAATGTGCAAATTATATTCTTAATATATTAAATACAATTCTAGATGGACCCATAAATTGGTCCGGTAGAATATATCAAGTGATCCATGCAAGTTCGTGTGGATTGGGGATCTTGGCGGGCTATCTAAATTTAAGCTTCAATAGACATAACCTAATCACAATCAACAAATGATTCACTTAGGTCCGATCCATTAATTTTAACTCATTCCACTAAAGAGCTAAAATTGAACTCTTAAATAAAGATAGAATAAGAAGATGTTCCTCATTCATACCCTAGACAATCATGTTGGAGATAGTGTATCCTCGTGATTAATATCAGTAATCGCCAAGAGTTCATAGACCGCCTATAACTCTCCAAGTTACCATATTTACTCATATGACCACGTTTTGAACTTGGATATTTTGACTTGTCCAGAAGCCATGTTTTCAATAGTCACTATCGAAAACTCAACGTTGAGATTTAATATCCAATTACCTCAAAACATCCAGATGATGATATTATACTCTCATTTAATAAATAAAGCCATGATGTCCATATCTATAAATGAAGTCCTCTATCGATTAACAAATAAATATCACCAAACTATCGAGGATAGACTATGCTATATAATCGTACTCATTGATAACTCAAATGATATCACTTGCAACCATAAGTCCATCATTTATCTCAGGATTAAGATAGACTCTCCGATTGTCCTAATAATGAAAAGACTATTATCTATTAACGGTTCTAGATAAAGCTTTTCATTGTGATCCAGTTCAATGCACCTAGTGCACTAGATTCTTTTACTCGAAGACACTCCGATGATTTTAGACTCATCATATCTCATTTGATCCCACTCAAATGCTAGCAAAAGACTTCTACAACTTTAACAAGATAAAGGTGCCCAACCTTTAACTTAAGTTGTGAACATTATTCAAGACTAACTAAAGAATTGTGTCTACCTCATACATATCCAGATGTAAGAACAATTCTTCTTTTCTCATAGTCTTTAGACCTTATGATTATTTACTTTGACAATTCTAATATTAAACTATAAATGCTATAAGATTTGTTAAACCAGAAATCACTTTTTTAAGATTTGTTAAACCAGAAATCACTATAAATGCTATAAGATTTGTTAAACCAGAAATCACTTTACAACATTACACTCTTGCTATTGAGCATAATCCTAACAATCTCCCACTTGCGCTATAACAAATGTGTCATATCTCTCATGCCCATGTTCTCTAGATGCCCATCAAAACTTTTCGGAGGTAGAGCCTTTGTGAAGGGATCTGCTAGATTTTCTGCTGACGCGATTTTGGTAATCGTCACGTCACCTCTTTGAACAATCTCCCTTAAAAGATGATACTTTCTTTCAATGCGTTTTCCTCTCTTGTGACTTCTTGGTTCTTTCGAATTAGCCACTGCTCCACTGTTGTCACAGTAGATAGTGATCTGCTTATTCGCACTAGGAACCACTTCCAAGTCTATCAAGAATTGGCGGAGCCAAACAGCCTCTTTGGCAGCCTCGCATGCAGCAACATACTCAGCTTCCATGGTGGAATCAGCAATACAAGATTGCTTGATACTCCTCCATATAACTGCTCATCCTCCAATAGTAAACACAGCCCCTGATGTGGATTTTCTGGAGTTAGAATCTGATTGGAAATCAGAATCTGTACACCCAACGGGAATTAAATCCCCTCCAGAGTATACAAGCATATTATCTCTAGTTCTCTTAAGATACTTGAAAATATGCTTGACTGCCGTCCAGTGATCAGGACCAGGTTTCGATTGAAACCTGCTAACTATGCCAACAGCAAAAAAAATATCTGGTCTAGTGCAGAGCATTGCATACATGAGACTTCCAACTGCCGAGGCATATAGAACTCTACTCATGAATTGCTCTTCATGCTCATTCTTAGGAACTTGTTCCTTAGAAAGCTTGATTCCATGTCTGAAAGGTAACATACCTTTCTTGGAATCTTGCATGGAAAACCTAGACAAGATCTTGTCTATATATGAAGCTTGGGATAATGCAATCGTTTTATTCTTTCTATCCCTTATTACTTGGATACCTAGAATAAAACTTGCTTCTCTTAAGTCCTTCATATCAAATTGTTTTGCTAACCATTCTTTTACTGATGTCAATACACCTACATCGTTTCCAATGAGTAGTATATCATCAACATAAAGAATCAGGAAAACCAACTTGTCGCCCTTAATCCTTTTGTATACACAAGGTTCGTCAGGATTCTGAATAAATCCAAAACCTTTGATAGCTTGATCGAACCTTATGTTCCAAGATCTGGATGCTTGCTTTAATCCATATATGGATTTCTGCAACTTGCATACCTTTTCCATTTGGCCCTTTTCAATGAATCCTTCTGGTTGCATCATGCAGATGCTTTCGTCAAGACTTCCATAAAGGAAAGCTGTCTTGACGTCCATTTGCCAAATCTCTAGATCTAAAGATGCTGCAATGGACAAAAGTATCCTAATGGATTTAAGCATGGCCACAGGAGAGAAGGTTTCCTCATAATCGATACCTTCTTTCTGTGTATACCCTTTAGCTACCAATCTAGCTTTAAAGGTTTCCACCTTTCCATCCATACCTCTTTTCCTCTTGTATACCCACTTGCACCCAATGGGTTTTATCCCTTTAGGCAAGTCTACAAGGGACCAGACTTTGTTATCGAACATGGATTCAATCTCAGATTGCATTGCCTTTTGCCAATGGTGACTATCAACATCCACCATTACTTCCTTATACGTGTAGGGATCATCGACGTCCGGGAGATTCTCCACTGATTCTCCCAGACCGATGTATCTTTCGGGTTGTGCTCTAACCCTCCCACTACGATGAGGAATGGTAGGTTGTTGATCTTGTGTTGGATCGGAACTTACAATTGGGTTAGGTTGTGTAACCTCTCATGGAATTATATCTCCTGACATCTCATTCAGGACAATTCTACTTCTAGGCACAAAATCATTCATATAGTCCTTTTCCAGAAATTTAGCATTTGTCGAAACAAATACTTTAAGATCTGAAAGACTATAGAAATAATATCCTTTAGTTTCTTTTGGATACCCTACAAATATACATGTTTCCGAACGGGACTCTATCGTTTCTGTCTTTCCTTTTAAAACATGAGCAGGGCAACCAAATATCCTTAAGTGTTGTAAACTAGGCTTGCGCCCAGTCCATAACTCATGCGGTGTTTTAGGAACGGACTTAGATGGTACATCGTTTAGAATGTATATAGCAGTTTGTAAAGCATATCCCCAAAAAGAAATAGGAAGTGTTGAATAACTCAACATAGACCTAACCATATCCAAAAGAGTTCTATTTCTCCTTTCTGCTACCCAATTTTGTTGAGGTGTACCTGGTGCAGAAAACTGAGAAACTATCCCATTATCAATAAGATATTGCTGAAACTCACCAGATAGATATTCTCCACCACGATCAGATCTCAAGATTTTTATGTGTTTCTCAAGCTGATTTTCTACTTCAGCTTTGAATGCTTTGAACATGTCAAAAGCATCCGACTTATGTCGCATGAGATACACATAGCCAAATCTCGTGTCGTCATCTGTGAAGGTGATGAAGTACTTATATCCACCTCTAGCTTGAATGCTCCTAGGACCACATACATCAGTGTGTATCAATCCTAAACATTCAGTGGCTCTTGCGCCTTTGGCCGAGAACGACCTTTTGGTCATTTTACCTTCCAAACAAGATTCACAAGTTGGTAGATCATCAACCTTTAAGTCACTTAAAGGTCCGTCACATACCAATCTTTTAATCCTATTAAGGTTAATATGACCTAGGCGTAAATGCCATAGGTAGGTTTCATCTATTGATAATTTTACTCTTTTATGATCAGGTTCCGTTAATTCTGTGTCTAACGGGTGAGAGATATTTCTATGCAAGAAGTATAGACCATTTTCCAATGTACCTTGGCAAATAATTTTGTCATTCTTACTAATAATAAAAACTTTATTAAAAGTAACCAAATATCCAAATTTATTCAAACAAGAGACTGAAATTAAATTCCTCTTGAATTGAGGTACATAATAAACATCTATCAAATCTAAATGCCTTCTAGAATCCAAATAAACTCTAATATCTCGCACTGCACTTGCAGACACTAACGTTCCGTTACCCAAGCGCAAATTGATTTCATTCTTACTCAGCATTCTTCTTTCTTGAAACCCCTGCAAGGAATAACAAACATGATTAGTGGCTCCAGAGTCTATGACCCAAGAATCAGTAGAATCTGCCAGAAAACATGTTTCAAGATAATTAACATTACCTTCTTCCTTCTTATTCTGGGACTTTGGGCAATTTCTTTTCCAATGTCCCTTTTCACCACAAAGGAAGCATTTCCCTTTGATCTTGGTTACTTTCTTGGTTTCCTTCTTGGTAGGCCCAAGTTGCTTTTTCTTCTGTTGTTTCTTGACCTTCTAACGGGTCTTAACAGTAGCAACTTTACCAACCACATGAATCTCTTGACCTTTGCTTTTCACAAGGATCTTTTCAGCACTTTGAGCATCTTGCATCAGGCCTTGTAAGGTGTATTCCTTTTTGTTCAAAGTGTAGTCCAATTTGAACTGATCAAAGGAATTTGACAATGAATTAACAACCATATCAATTTTTGTCTCACCATCTGTCTTAGCGCCATGCAGTTCAGCAATGTTGAGATGTGCTATGACTTTCATCATGTGATCCTTCACAGCCTGTCCAGGTTTCATCCTAAGATTCATAAAAGCAGTCACTGCCTCTCTCTTAGTCATCCTGGACTTCATAGCAAACATCTCCTCTAGAGACATCATTATATCAGCAGCAGACTCCATTCCTTCATGCTGCTGTTGAAACACGTCGGAGATAGTAGCCATAATGTAACATTTGGCCATATCATCTGAAGTCTTCCACTGCTCATACTCATCTCTTTGTGTTATGCTAGATTCATTATTAGGAGCATGTGGTTTAGGAGTAGTTAGAACAAACTTATGTTTTTCACTTTGCAGCAACAACCCAATTTTCCTTTTCCATGTGACATAATTATCTCCAGTTAAAGTGTTATCTTTCAGGATGTTCATAAGTGATGGGATCATGATTTCTGAATAAAACAAAACATATATAAGTAAATAATCATGATAAAGCACTTTTAAATATTTATCTTGAATTAAATAAATAACTCAATCATAAAAATTCAATGGTGATCCAACACCCATAAATGTTACGCCTCCTTTGGGAGTTCGCATCATTTACTAGTTAGACTAGGTCCCACCTAATTATTAACATAACAACCAGCGTTTTCAATTTTAGCCTTGCAATTTTGCTGACAAGAACTCTTGGGAGGATATCAATAAAATTATATTGAGTGTGTTACCAAGATATCGACCCTCAATTTTCTCTCACGAAAATCCCTCCTTGGGGAGTAGATCTCGTTTGAGTCAATTGTCTAGTCTATCCTTGTAAGGAAGTATATTGCTAAATTCCATTCATGGACGCCCCTTGGGGGGATTACCAAGAAATAATAAAGCTCAACTAACCTTGGAGGCCATAGGTGTTACAAAACACCTTCTCCCACTCAATTATTTAAGGTGTGTGATTAAATCCCATAGAATGATTTACCAAGTTATCTAGATGCCAATTTAGATACCTAAATCATTCAATGCATGTTCATACCAAAAGAGATATATGAGTGGCACGCCCATTCTATATGACATGTTATCATACAATAACAAATATTGTAATATTTATGCAAAAAATAAATAGCCACAATTTTGGTCCATCATAGAAAAGCAAGTAAATTACAATTGTTTAGGAATACAAGATCTTCAAGTGGCCATCAACTATACGCTCATCCCTCGGCTGGCCCCCATAGGCGTGCACACACCACAACCCCACAAAGGGGCTGCCGTGCGCAGCCCATGAGGACATATAGGGCTGCCGTGCGCAGCCCACCATGATTTGGGCTTGCCATGCGCAGCCCAATCCAATCCTAGGGTGCACACGGTGCTCGTTCTTGGTTCCGGTTGCTTCCTTTTTCTTCAAGTCTTCGAATCTTCGATGTTTGAACGTATTACAACTTTATTTAAACAATAAAATACTGCAATTTTTTTTTTTATTCACTGCAGTATTTTAATTACATAAAAACTGCACTAAAATTTAATACAATAAAAATAAAAAAACTGCACTTAATATTAATACACTTATATAAAAAAAATAGCAACTACCAAGAAGGAATTATGGCGATGATAGACCACCCTTCTTGTTACAATTCCATAACAAAAATACATTGAAAATCTAGGACCAAAATCGAGCAATAACAATCCACATAAAAAACATATATAAAACCATACATCCACATGTAATTATATATGCGAATACCTAGAGTGCCATCTCTTTCTAAACATGCATAATCACAATAAAAAGAAATAGATTCACGTATATATACGTTAATTAATTAAAAGGGTTCAACCTAGGCTCTGATACCAATTGTAGGGAAAAATCGTAGTACACGCAGCGGAAGCGAGAATAAAAATAGATTTAGTATGTTTTAAAATATTTCCTTTGATTGAACCTTAACCCTTTAAATTAATTAAACATACATAAAAGTAACAAAAAGTATAATACCTTTTGTCGCGTGATCCGATTGACTTACGTCGATGGTAATCCGCAAGATCTTCAATCCTAGCACGAACATGAATCACCTAGGAGCGTGGTCTCCCTTTTCTTTGAATTGCGTACCTGAGAATGGACAAACAAAACTTTCTTTTTCTTTTGTTAGTCACAAAACAACCAAAAAACTACAAAGATTATTCCGGTCACTTTTGAGTTCTCAATCTAATGATCGAAACTCGCGTGAACCTAATTCAATGTTGCACACACAAGCTTATTGATGAACAAGCAATTAGTGTACCATCAAAAGAATAATCTCTTCTCACTTTTTTGTCTTGGTAGAATAATCAAACACTTTTCTATGAGTATGAGAAGAAGAAGAAATTGATCCAGTAAGAACTTAGGGGTGGCCGAACCCTATATTATTTCTTATATAGGGTGGCCGAATTTTCTTCTCTTTTTCTTTTAGGGTTGCCAAAATCTATTGTTGTTCTATTAGGGTTGCTGCAATTCCTCTACAAAAAAGGATTTGTGTTGTACCCTAATTCACATCAACTTTAGACTCATAACCCTAATACAACTCATAAGTATTTTTATTCTTTTATTGATTTAATAAAAAGACTTCTTATTTGATTAAATAAATAAATTTAATTATTTATTTTCTTACCAAACAAGTCTTTTATTTTTAGTATACTACTACCAACAGTATAATTCTAGGAAACATATTTCCTAATAAGAAAAAGATTTTGTTTCTTAATTAAATAATTAATTAATTCTCATTTAATCAAACAATAAAATAAAATAATATTTTTGACTAATAATATAGCCTTGCCGCCCCATATTAAATATATGGGCCAAATATTATTTCCTTATTTTATTTAATCCATTGGACTTTAAATAAAAAACCCACATGTGAACCAGACCCATTCTTACTAAAAGAAACAAGCCCACATGCCTTTCATTAATATATTAATATAATTGATCAGCCCATTAAACAAGTAATATGCAAATTATATTCTTAATATATTAAATACAATTCTAGATGGACCCATAAATTGGTCCGGTAGAATATATCAAGTGCTCCATGCAAGTCCGTGTGGATTGGGGATCTTGGCGGGCTATCTAAATTTAATCTTCAATAGACATAACCTAATCACAATCAACAAATGATTCACTTAGGTCCGATCCATTAATTTTAACTCATTCCACTAAAGAGCTAAAATTGAACTGTTAAATAAAGATAGAATAAGAAGATATTCCTCATTCAAACCCTAGACAATCATGTTGGAGATAGTGTATCCTCGTGATTAATATCAGTAATCATTAAGAGTTTATAGACCGCCTATAACTCTCCAAGTTACTATATTTACTCATATGAACACGTTTTTAACTTGGATATTTTGACTTGTCCAGAAGCCATGTTTTCAATAGTCACTATCGAAAACTCAACGTTGAGATTTAATATCCAATTACCTCAAAATATCCATATGATGATATTATACTCTCATTTAATAAATGGAACCACGATGTCCATATCTATAAATGAAGTCCTCTATCGATTAACAAATGAATATCACCAAACTATCGAGGATAGACTATGCTATATAATCGTACTCATTGATAACTCAAATGATATCACTTGCAACCATAAGTCCATCATTTATCTTAGGATTAATATAGACTCTCCGATTGTCCTGATAATGAAAAGACTATTATCTATTGACGGTTCTAGATAAAGCTTTTCATTGTGATCCAGTTCAATGCACCCAGTGCACTAGATTCTTTTACTCGAAGACACTCCGATGATTTTAGACTCATCATATCTCATTTGATCCCACTCAAATGCTAGCAAAAGAATTCTACAACTTTAACAAGATAAAGGTGCCCAACCTTTAACTTAAGTTGTGAACATTATGCAAGACTAACTAAAGAATTGTGTCTACCTCATACATATCCAGATGTACAAACAATTCTTCTTTTCTCATAGTCTTTAGACCTTATGATAATTTACTTTGACAATTATAATATTAAACTATAAATGCTATAAGATTTGTTAAACCATAAATCAGTTTTTTAATATGAAAAAGATTGTCAATTACAACATTACACTCTTGCTATTGAGCATAATCCTAACATTTGACATGTTCAAAGAATTTAAAGCTTAAGTGGAAAATCAGCTTGATAAACATATAAAAATCTTGAGATCTGATCGTGGTGGAGAATATCTATCTGGTCAGTTCCAGCAATATCTTGTTGATAATGGAATTATTTCTCAGTTTTCTGCACCAGGTACAGCTCAACAAAATGGGGTGGCAGAAAGGAGAAATAGAACTCTTTTAGACATGGTTAGGTCTATGTTGAGTTATTCAACACTTCCTATTTCTTTTTGGGGATATGCTTTACAAACTTCAATATACATTCTAAACGATGTACCATCTAAGTCGGTTCCTCAAACACCGCATGAGTTGTGGACTGGGCGAAAGTCTAGTTTACAACACTTAAGGATATTTGGTTGTCCTGCGCATGTGTTAAAAGGAAAGACAAAAAAGATGGAGTCCCATTCGGAAACATGCATATTTGTACGGTATCCAAAAGAAACTAAGGAATATTATTTCTATAGTCCTTTAGATCTTAAAGTATTTGTTTCAACAAATGCTAAATTTCTGGAAAAGGACTATACGAATGATTTTGTACCTAAGAGTAGAATTGTCTTGAATGCGATGTCAGGAGATACAATTCCACAAGAGGTTACACAACCTAGCTCAATTGTAAGTTCTGTACCATCACAAAATCAACAACCTACCATTCCTCGTCGTAGTGGGAGGATTAGAAATCAACCCGAGAGATACATCGGTTTGAGAGAATCAGTGGAGAATCAGTGGAGAATCTCCCGAACGACGATGATCCCTACACATATAAAAAAGCAATGGAGTATGTTGATAGTCGCCATTGGCAAAAGGCAATGCAATCTGAGATTGAATCGATGTTCAATAACAAAGTCTGGTCCCTTGTAGACTTGCCTAAAGGGATAAAACCCATTGGTTGCAAGTGGGTATACAAGAGGAAAAGAGGTATGGATGGAAAAGTGGAAACCTTTAAAGCTAGACTAGTAGCTAAAGGTTACACACAGAAAGAAGGTATCGATTACGAGGAAACCTTCTCTCCTATGGCCATGCTTAAATCCATTAGGATACTCTTATCCATTGCAGCATCTCTGGACCTAGAGATTTGGCAAATAGACGTCAAGACAGCTTTCCTTAATGGAAGTCTTGACGAAAGCATCTATATGGTGCAACCAGGAGGATTCATTGAAAAAGGTGAAGTGGAAAAGATATGCAAGTTGCAAAGATCCATATATGGATTAAAGCAAGCATCCTTTTCCTAGAACATAAGGTTCGATCAAGCTATGACAAACCTTGTGTATGCAAAAGGATTAATGGCGACAAGTTGGTTTTCCCAAATTCTTTATGTTGATGATATACTACTCATCGGAAATGATGTAGGTGTATTGACATCAGTAAAAGAATGGTTAGCAAAACAATTTGATATGAAGGACTTAGGAGAAACAAGTTATATTCTTGGTATCTAAGTAATAAGGGATAAAAAGAATAAAACGATTGCACTATCCCAAGCTTCACAGATAGATAAAATCTTGTCTAGATTTTTCATGCAAGATTCCAAGAAAGGTATGTTACTTTTCAGACATGAAATCAAACTTTCGAAGGAGCAAGTTCCTAAGAATAAGCATGAAGAGCAATTCATGAGTAGGATTCCAAATGCCTTGGTAGTTGGAAGTCTCATGTATGCAATGCTCTGCACTATACCAGATATTTGTTTTGCTGTGGGCATAAATAGCAGGTTTCAATCGAAACCTGGTCCTGATCACTGGACGGCAGTCAAACATATTTTCAAGTATCTTAGGAGAACGAGAGATAATATGCTTGTATACTCAGGATGGGATTTAATTCCCGTTGAGTATACAAATTCTGATTTCTAGTCGGATTCTGACTCCAGAAAATCCACATCAGGATTTGTGTTTACTATTGGAGGAGGAGCAGTCATATGGAGGAGTATCAAGCAATCTTGTATTGCTGATTCCACCATGGAAGTTGAGTATGTTGCTGCATACGAAGGTACCAAAGAGGCTATTTGGCTCCGCCAATTCTTGATTGACTTGGAAGTGGTCCCTAGTGTGAATAAGCAGATCACTATCTACTGTGACAACAGTGGAGCAGTGGCTAATTCGAGAGAACCAAGAAGTCATAGTAGAGGAAAACACATTGAAAGGTAATATCATCTTCTTAGGGAGATTGTACATAAGGGTGACGTGATGATTACCAAAATCGCGTCAACAGAAAATCTAGCGGATCCCTTCACAAAGACTCTACCACAAAAGAGTTTTGATGGGCACCTAGAGAACATGGGAATGAGTGATATGACACATTTGCTATAGCGTAAGTGGGAGATTGTTAGGATTATGCTCAATAGCAAGAGTGTAATATTGTAATTGACAATCTTATCATATTAATAAAGTGATTTCTGTTTATTTAACAAAATCTTATAGCATTTATAATTATAATTGTCAAGGTAAATAATCATAAGGTCAAAAAACTATGAGAAAAGAAGAATTATTCGTACATCTGGATATGTATGAGGTAGACACAATTCTTTAGTTAGTCTTGAATAATGTTCACAACTTAAGTTAAAGGTTGGGCACCTTTATCTTTATCTTGTTAAAGCTGTAAATTCTTTTGCTAGCATTTGAGTGGGATCAAATGTATTATGATGGGTCTAAATCATCAAAGTGGCATTGAGTAAAAGAATCTAGTGCACTAGGTGCATTGAACTGGATCACAATGAAATACTTTATCTAGAACCGTCAATAGATAAAAGTCTTTTCATTATGATGACAATCGGAGAGTGTATCTTAATCCTGAGATAAATGATGGACTTATGGTTGCAAGTGGTATCATTTGAGTTATCAATGAGTACGATTATATAGCATAGTCTATCCTCGATAGTTTAGTGATATTCATTTGTTAATCGATAGAGGACTTCATTTATAGATATGTGGACATCGTGGCACCATTTAGAGTATAATATCATCATATGAATGTTTTGAGGTAGTTGGATATAAAATCTCAACGTTGAGTTTTCGATAGTGACTATTGAAAGCATGGCTTCCGGACAAGTCAAAATATCCAAAGTTCAAAATGTGGTCATATGAGTAAATATGGTAACTTGGAGAGCTATAGACGGTCTATGAGCTCTTGGCGATTGCTGATATTATTCACGAGGATTCATTATCTCCAATAAGATTGTCTAGGGTATGAATGAGAATCATTTACTTGTTCTATCTTTATTTAAGAGTGCAATTTTAGTTCTTTAGTGGAATGAACTAATATTAATAGGTCGAACCTAAGTGAATCATTTGTTGATTGTGATTGGGTTATGTCTATTAGAGCTTAAATTTAAATAGCCCGCCAAGATCCCCAATCCACACGGACTTGCATGGATCACTTGATATATTCTACCGGACTGTTTATGGGTCCATCTAGAATTGTATTAAGGCATGTGGGCTTGTTTCTTTTAATAAGAATGAGCCTAGTTCACATGTGGCCCTTTTAATTAACGGTCCAATGGATTTAATAAAATGAAAAATAATATTTGGGCCCATTTTTATATGGGTGGCAAGGCTTATATGTAAGTCTAATATATTATTTTATTTTATTATTTGATTAAATGGAAATTAATTAATTGATTAATTAATTATTTAATTAAAAAATCAAAATCTTTTTCTAACTAGCAAATATGTTTCTCAGTAGTATACTATTGTGGTAGTATAATAAATATAAAAGACTTTATTTGGTAAGTAGATAAATAAGAGATTTATTTATTTATTCAAATAAGGAAGTCTTTTATAGTCACAAATACACTAAGGAGTTGGATTAAGGTTTGGAATTTTAAGGAAATCTGCCTAGGGTTAGGATTTAAGTCAAAAGACACAAATCCTACATGGTAAAGGATTTCGGCCTCAATATATAGATATATATGAAATATATATGGCAATTAGCCGGAATATATATATTTATATATATAAAGCACACAGATATATGTGTAATATATATGCAAGTTTAATTCATGCAGATTACATATTATATATATGCATGTTAAAGTCATGCAGAGATATATAGAATATATAATTGCAAGTTGAATTAGAGGAGATATATTATTTTGGGCAAATAAACAAGAACTGTGACCAATATATATATGCAAAGAGAATTTGGCAAACCCTAATTGCTTGATAGAGAGTTATTTTTCTATAGCTAGAAAAATAGAATCCAACTCCAGACAATAATGTGATATTTGCGGCCAAGAGGAATAGAGAGAAGATTGTTCTTATTTCGATAGTGCACTAGTATATTTTACATCAAAAGGTTTTGTGTACAATTTCGAATAAGGTTCACGCGAGTTTCGATCTAACGATTGTGAATTCAAAACTGACCGGAACATTCTTTGTAATCTCTTGGAATTTATTGTGACTAACGAAAAGAAAAAGCTTTTGTTATCCATCCTTAGGTACGCAATTCTGTAAGGTTCCCATTTGTTGATTGGCATATTTCGTGGACAAACCACATGTTGGGGTCCTTCGTAAGGGTAGCTTAGGTGTTGTTATTATTGCTCAAGCCCTTTGAAGACCTCGTCTTGATAAGCACTCCAAAGGTATATCTCTAGTGCTTATTTTTCTTTGAAGAGATTAGTTGCACACACACACTTAACATACATTGCATATGTGTGCTTTCTCTTCACATACCACATTTCACACTTGCACCTATATGTTATTGTTTGTTGTTTGTTGTGTGAATTTGTGACTTGTAATTCGTTTCCCGATAGTTTTCGGAAACGTCCACCATGCACTAGAATGTGCTTGGTTTTACACGAAGACCGCCTAAGGAGAATGCCCTTGGCTTCTCCTTGGTTTTCACCTATGTTGGTGATCAGAGGTTATGATCGGTGGCCTGGCCACCGAATGAAACCACTGAATGAAACCACCGAATGAAACCGCCGTTTGCTTCCAGAAGTGTCTGGAGCAATTCTACGGTTATGATCGACGGTCACGACCGTCGTTCGAAACCGCCATTCAAGACCTGATTAATTTTATCTCTCGGTCTAATTCGATGGTTGAATCGGTGGTCACGAAACCGCTGAATGAAACCACCGTTCATACCTGATTGATTTTATCTCTCAGTTTGATTCGGCGGTTAGATTGGCGGTCACGAAACCGCTGAATGAAACCGCCGTTGTTCCACTGTTCCTCTCGGGTTCAATTCGGCGGTTAGAATCGGTGGCCTGGCCGCCGAATGAAACCACCGATTGGTGCGTTTCAGGGGCAAACTTATCTTTTTACATGCTCTGTTTTTCATACCTATAAATACATCACTTTCTCTTGTTCTGAGTGTGACTCTTTAATCATCAAGAACCCTACTTTCAAAAGAGAGAATTTTAAGAGAGAAAGCAACCAAGTTTTCTCATTAAACACTCAAACCAAAAATCCATTTGCATCAAAGTTCATCTAGCCTTCTTTAGCATATCTAGGATGCTTGCTTGCATGGGTCTTTCATCATCACACTTGCTTTGGTAAGTTTTTCACTATTATCATATATAATTAGTGTTCTATTTATTATGGCATCTCTTTTATTACTTGATTGTTCTTAGATTATATTCTAATATTCAAGATAGAGATTGTTGTGTTGATTTGATTGAGTGTTGCTTTGTGATGGATATCTAGGTTTCTATAATCTATTATGTAAGGTTCCCATTTGTTGATTGGCTTATTTCGTGGACAAACCACATGTTGGGGTACTTTGTAAGGGTAGCTTATGTATTGGTTTTATTGTTCGAAGCCCTTTGAAGACCTCGTGTTGATAAGCACCGAAGGTAATTTTCTTTGTGCTTACTTGTCTTGAAGAGATATTTGCACACACTCACAACTCATGCATATGTCTTATCTTTGTATGTTGTGTTTATTTTTGTTGTGCATTAATGCCTATTTTCATCTCTTCTTGCATGTTTGTTTTTTGATTGCATCTTGTGATTATATGTCATATCATGTTAGGTCTTTAGGATGCATTTAGTTTTACCTTTTTACACCTTGCATGTTTTCTTGTGGGGTTCAAAGGAGTGGGCTGTGCGCTGGTCGTCAAGTGCCAGACCAGCGCAGCTCACTAGCACAGATTGCCCAGTGGTCTGTCGCTGGTCGTGCGCTGGTCCAGACCGGCGCAGCTCACCAGCGCAGATCGCCCAGTTGTCTGTCGCTAGTCGTGCGCTGGTCCATACCAGCGCAAAACGCCCAGTGGTGTGCCACTGGTCGTGTGCCTGTCTGAGCGTTGGTCATCAAGCGCCTGTGCAATTTTTGCCTTTGCGTTGGTCGTGTGCCTGTCGTCCAGCGCAAGGCCACCAGTGCACAGAGCAATTTCTGGTGCGTTTTTCAAAACGACCACACTTCACTTATGGCTCTTATATATATGCCACTTTGACTTTAGGTCAGCTAAGAGAGTTCATATTCATATTCTGTACTTAGGATATTTTTCAAGAGAAGAAAAATACACAATAACTCATTTTTAATTACTCAAACACTTTTTCATGATCATCAATCATCATCTAGCATCATCTTTGATCATCTTGCATGGATTCTTCATCATACTTTGCTTGGTAAGCTTTTCACTAATATCTTACATATTTTGTGTTTATCTTAACAAGCAATCTCAATTAATTACTTGTATGTTATTTTATATACTTTGGATACAAGATTGAGATTAGTGTGATGTATGTTTGAGAAGTTGTTTTGTGCTAGCAAATTAGGTTTTGTGCTTAATCTTGATTAGCTAAACTAATTGACATGTCATTTAGTTTGTAATATCTAGGATTGCTTTAATTGCAAATTCATCATCTTAGATAAGCATATAGGGTTTCTCGTGCTCTATGTTGCATTTGGATATTCATATATTCACTTAGGGTTGTATTCTCTTCATAGTGAAAGTAAGTCTTGTGTGTAGCTTCCGGGATTAGGTTGCTTAGATCGCAAGCAAATTGGACTAGGTTCACTCATACCGGGATTAGGTAGGTGTGTGATTACTTCCGGGATTAGGTTGTAATCGTTTACACATTTAGTGGATTCGAGGTTCGAGTGTGGCTTACTTACTAGCCCGTGGTTTTTCCCGTGAGGGTTTCCACGTAAAAATCAAGTGTTATTTAATTTCCGCATTTTATACTTGATTTATTGCTTTATCTAGTTAGGGGTAATTACGTAATTTTGACTTATACGAAAAATTGGGTAATAAGCTTAAAATCTATTCACCCCCCCTCTAGATAGTTTAATACACACCGTGCTATAATTTGTTTCAATTGGTATCAGAGCGGGTTCCTAGACATACATAGGTGATCCTTGTTTATTTTGGTGTGTTTTGCATTTTGTGTGATTTTTGATCATTCATACATTTGCATTCATTTCATTCATTCATAAACACTATGAGTGGAAACGGTGGAAATGGTGGTGGCAACGAAGGTGCTTCAAGCACAAGGCCTCCACTTCTTACCGGATTGAACTATTCCCAATGGAAAGGGAAGATGGAATCCTACATATGCCAAATTCATGACCGTGCATGGATGGCCGTGGAAGACGGATATGATCTACCCAAGATGACTCCCGCAGGTGGAGGAGAAGAAGTATTGAAGCCAAAGGCGCAATGGAATGCGCAAGAGTTTGAGGCTTCAAAGTGGAATAGGAAGGCGATGCATGCCATCTTGTGTGCTATGGACGAAAATCAATATAAATTGATTCAAAATACTAGGATAGCTAAGGAGGCTTGGGACATCCTAGAGATTGCACATGAGGGAACCGAAATGGTGAAGGACTCTAAGCTTCAAGTCCTCCAAACTCAATTCGAGATGCTTAAGATGGAGGAGAATGAGTGCTTCAACGACTTTGAGATCAAGTTAATGGATATAGTCAACCAAAGCCATCAACTTGGTGATCCATATTCGGATAGGAGAATCAAGCAAAAGATTATGAGATCTCTACCCAATAGTTTTGAATCGAAGGTGACGGCTTTAGAAGAAAATAGTGGATATATGGATATGAAGCTGAGTGAGGTGGTTGGGAGACTTCTAGCTTATGAGTCTAGGAAAGGGCCTATCTCCACACCCACTAAAAAGCAAAAAGGAATTGCTTTACAAACCTCCAAGGATGAAAAGAAGGCAAAGAAGGTTGACTCGGATGAAGACCTTGCCTTGTTTGTAAAAAGGTTCAACAAGGTTATGAAGTTTAGAAGAAAGGGCTTTGGATCAAAAGGTCAAGATTTGAAGAAAAAGGGCTCTTTCAAGAAGTTTGAACCTAGGCAAGAAAGGACCAAAGGAAAGGGGTCCGATGTTTCGAGTGTGGTGGCATAGGTCACTTTGCCCCCGAATGTGCAAATCACAATGAGAGTAAAAAGGGAAAAGTGATGGCCGCCACTTGGAGTGGAAGTAGTGATGACTCCTATGAGGGAGATAAGTCTTCGGATGATAAAGTGCTCATGGCTAATCTCCTAGCTTTTGCCTCCTCCCATAAAAGCAAAAGTGCTAGTGAGAGAGAGGAAATGAGTCAAGAGGAAAATGACTCAAGTGAAGAAGAAAGTGATTCCTCTTCTAACTCCATAAATGGATTTGTGGAGAAAAAGGTGCTTGCTAAATATCATGCCGAGTTTAATGATTTAGCAATCAAGAGCACAAGAAAGATCAAGATGTTGAGAGAAGAAAATCTTGAGCTTGCATCTCATAATGATCACTTAGGTGAACAAGTGGAAAAATTCAGGAAGATGGAAGATAAGCTAAGAGAGGAGTTAGTCTTATCTAGGAGGAATGAAAAAAGTGTAAAGAGGGAGCTTGAAGAAGTTAGAGATTCTATGACTAGGATGGATTCTAGCACCAAGAAGCTTGACCATATGCTTGGTGTTGGAAAGAGTCCATGTGACAAGATGGGTCTTGGGTATGAAGATGGCAAGAAGATCTCAACCTCTAACAAGACTGTGTTTGTCAAGAGTTTGAGGAACGAAGAAACTTCATTTGTGCAAATTCCTAGGAAAAAGTTAGAAATAGGACAATGTTCAAATGCACAAGTAAAGATGGGGCCAAAAAGGCAACCTCAAGCTTAACCCCCTGGGGTCTCTCAAGCCAACATTCCTCCACAATTGGCTCACAAAGGAAAAAGGCCAATCATGCAACCTCAAGCTAGGAAGCAATCTAGACCAGTTCAACAACGAAGATGGATTGAACCCATTCATCCACAAAGACAAGGACAAGGTATGATTCCTTATTTTACTCCTATATGTCATTTTTGTGGATTTGATGGTCATATTAGACCACATTGCTTTCGATATATTAAAATGTGCAAAACTAGAAGCATGATTGAAAAGAGAAAGAATAGAGCCAAGATGCATGTTCCTAGGAATGATAAAATTGTTATGCATGATCCTAGGACATCTAGAGCCCGATTACCAAAGACCACTAAGAAAGCAAATATTGTTTCTAGGTGGATTAGAAAGAATGAAAATGTTTGCCATGTTGCTCAAATAGCCTTAAAGGCAAATTCTTCTAATTTTTGGTATTTAGATAGTGGGTGCTCTAGGCATATGACCGGAAACAAGAGTTTCTTCGAGACTCTTGTTATGGAGGAAGGAGGATATGTCACTTTTGGTGATGGATCCAAAAAGAAAGTTGTAGGGAAAGGAACCATTTCCGTTCCCGGATTACCCTCCTTATCCGATGCTTTATTTGTTGATGGCTTGAAAGCCAATTTAATAAGCATTTCACATCTAAGTGATGAAGGATATTCCGTCTTGTTTTGTAAAGATGATTGCTCGATCCTAAAGCCCGATGGACAAACCTTATTGAAAGGTATGAGATCTAGCGACAATTGCTATTGTCTTGAAGCTAGAATAGTCTCAAACAATGAGTCCATGGATGAGCAAATAGAGTTGTGGTATGAAAGACTTGGCCACATGAACTTTAAGGATTTAAGAACCCTTGGAAAGTTCGAGTGTGTGCGTGGCCTCCCTAAGCTTGGGAAGAAAGCCAATGGTATTTGTGGACCTTGCCAACAAGGAAAACAAACTAAAAGCATGCACAAAAAGGGCAAGTATCTCTCCACCAAGGAGCCCCTAGAGCTTCTCCACATGGATCTCATGGGTCCTATGCAAATCGAGAGTTTAGGTGGAAAGAGATACATTTTTGTTTGTGTTGATGATTTCTCTAGATTTACATAGACATATTTTCTTAGAGAAAAATCCGAAACTTTTGATAAGTTTAAAATGCTTTGTACTAAAATACAAAATGAAATGAATTCTAACATTAAAAGCATTAAATGGATTAGAAGTGACCATGGGAGGGAATTTGAAAATGCCTCTTTTGAAAGCTATTGCAATAGCTTAGGCATCTCCCATGAGTTCTCGGCTCCCAGGACACCTCAACAAAATGGAGTTGTTGAGAGGAAGAATAGGGTCCTTCAAGAGATGGCCCGAGTGATGTTGCTTAGCAACAATGTCCCTAGGAACCTATGGGCCGAAGCCGTCAATACGGCTTGCTATATAGGGAATCGTGTTTTCCTAAGGCCTGGATCTAGAAACACCTCCTATGAGTTATGGAAGGGTAGGAAGCCAAATGTTAGCTACTTCCACACATTTGGAAGCAAATGCTACATCTTAAATGACCGTGATCAACTTGGCAAGTTTGATGCTAAGAGTGATGAGGGTATCTTTATTGGCTATGCCTTGAATAGTAGAGCCTGTAGAGTTTTCAACTTGAAGACTCGAACCGTCATGGAATCATCGAATGTTGTTATTGATGATACAAGGCTCAAGTATCATGACCATGAGGAGCAGGAAGTTTTAGATGATGACTCTCCTTTGGAGAGGGATTGTGGTGACTCCCAATGTTGGGACGTCCAATGACATTAATGAAGTCACACATCCTATTGCTAGAGTCCCTCTCTTGGACTCTAATGAACCTGCTCCATGGGTTAGAAGGCTCCATAACAAAGAGGATGTTATTGGAGATGTGAATGAGGGTGTTAGAACTAGGCGTCAAATAGCTAATCTAATTAGCTACACATGCTACACCTCTCAAATTGAACCCAAAAAGGTTGATGAAGCCTTAAATGATGAATTTTGGGTTCTAGTCATGCAAGAAGAGCTAAACCAATTCGAAAGGAATGAGGTTTGGACTCTAGTTCCTAGGCCTAAAAGCTCACATGTGATAGGAACTAAGTGGAATTATAGGAATAAATCCGATGAGAATGGCAACATAGTGCGGAACAAGGCTAGACTTGTAGCACAAGGGTACTCTCAAATTGAGGGTATCGACTTTGAGGAGACTTTTGCTCCCGTTGCCCGTTTAGAGTCCATTAGGCTTCTCTTGTCCATTTCTTGTGTGCACAAGTTCAAATTGCACCAAATGGATGTCAAGAGTGCCTTCCTCAATGGCCTCTTGCAAGAGGAAGTGTTTGTTGAACAACCCAAGGGGTTTGTGGATGCACACCACCCCAACCATGTCTATCGCCTCAAGAAGGCACTATATGGGTTAAAACAAGCACCGAGGGCTTGGTATGAGCGCCTCACTCAATTTCTTGTTGACATTAACTACACAAGGGGTAGTGTTGACAAGACACTATTCATCAAGAAAGACAATGATGAGCTTTTCATAGCTCAAATCTATGTTGATGATATAGTCTTTGGCTCCACCAACAACACCAAGGTCCAACAATTTGTTGATGTCATGTCTCATGAATTTGAGATGAGTCTTTTTGGTGAGCTTAGTTACTTCCTAGGTTTGCAAATTAGGCAAATGAATGATGGGATTTTCATAACCCAAGCCAAATATGCTAAGAACCTAGTGAAGAAGTTTGGTTTAGAAAATGCCAAACATTGTGATACACCCATGAGTACCACTTTGAAGCTTAGCAAGGATGCTAGTGGTAAAAGTGTGGAACAAATGTTATATCGTGGCATGATAGGTAGCTTGCTTTATTTGACCGCAAGTAGGTCCGATATCTCCTTTAGTGTGGGTGTGTGTGCTAGGTACCAAGCGGATCCTATGGAGTCCCATCTCTCTTCCGTAAAGAGAATCATTCGATATGTGAATGGGACATCCAACTATGGGATTTGGTACTCTTTTGACACTAATGCTAGTCTTGTAGGCTTTAGTGATGCGGATTGGGCAGGAAATTGCGATGATAGGAAGAGCACATCAGGCGATTGCTTCTTTCTAGGCAACAACTTGGTGTCTTGGTTTTGCAAGAAGCAAAACTCGATTTCCTTGTCCACAGCCGAGGCCGAGTACATAGCCACGGGGAGTGGATGCACACAACTCCTATGGATGAAGCAAATGCTAGTAGACTACGGATTCAACCAAGGTACTCTCACTCTCTTTTGTGATAACATGAGTGCTATTAATATTTCCAAGAATCCCGTACAACATTCTAGAACTAAGCATATTGACATCCGCCATCACTTCATTAGAGAGCTTGTTGAAAATAAATGCATAGTACTTGAACATGTAGGTACTAATGATCAACTTGCGGACTTATTTACTAAACCCTTAGATGCTACTCGATTAAAAACTCTTAGTAGATCTATTGGGATATGTCTTGTGGAGTGATATTCTATGATTGACCCCATATGGGGAACTCAAGCAAAGAGAGCTATTTTGCATTCTTGTATCTTGCAAAAAATTCTAAATAACTTATGCCTCTTCTTTTAATTGTTTGAGTAAGCTTGGTTACACATATGTATATATGTTTTCAATTCAATAAGTGTGAACCTTGCTTGTTTACAATCCATGTCATATTTATGTTCAAACATGCATTTTTGGACTAGGAGATGTATGTCGGAAGTATGATTTGAATGACCTATGATTATCTCCATGACATGATGATTCTTAAATAACATGCTAATGTCAAATGAAAAAGCATGAAATTCATATAACATGCTCACATGAAAAGCATGAATTGATGATTGCATATTCTTAAATGCAAAACTTCTGTGAAAGCTTATGAGACTCAAAATGAATAAAGGATCTTGTATCCGTTCAAAGGAATTTATATTCCAAATGTCTCTCTTTCTTTTTTAGTTGAACATGGCTACTATCATACGGATATTTATCCGGAAAAATCTAATAGAGTGAAAAGTCACTCATGCCATGTTCCACTTATAAAGTTGGATATAGTTGCTCATATATTAAAATCAATAAAAACTCTATATCCTTACTTTTCTCATGACAATGGTGAAATTGGTTTGAATTCTTCTTAGAAACCTTGTCATTTGCTTTGCCAAATACCATGATATTTTGGACTTGAATGCTACATGTCTTGTATGCAAATCATGTTTGATTCACACATTTTTCTCAAATAAATCTCCTTGTTTCTCTTCAATTAATTGAGGTGCATAAAGTGACTTATATGTATATGCAAATATCTTGCATGCTTCTATCTCTCGTTGCTATGAGTGACCCGGTTGGGGACTACTCCTTTGCCTATATCATGACAAAAAGGGGGAGCAGGATCTGGTAATGGGAGTTGCAAATGCAAAATAGAAGCAATTGTGCATATTGGGGAGAACATTCATTGAGGGGGAGTAACCCGTTGAGGGGGAGCATTGCATACACATACATTGCATAATGTTGTGCCTATTTTTTTAATGCAAATGCTTGGTATTGTTCTCACTTGATTAATCTCACACTTTTCTTGTATTGAAAATGTTAGAAACTTTCTTTTCACGGCTTGATTATTCTACAAGAGATTGAAGACTTGAAGTTTTATTTTCTTATCTATCTCTTTGTATTGTAGAATATCATAGTTGTCCCGTAGTTTCTATTTTTTGTGAGGAATCAATGTGAGTGGTGGTTTTGTCACGAAATTGCCAAAGGGGAAGATTGTAAGGTTCCCATTTGTTGATTGGCTCATTTCGTGGACAAACCACATGTTGGGGTACTTTGTAAGGGTAGCTTATGTATTGGTTTTATTGTTCGAAGCCCTTTGAAGACCTCGTGTTGATAAGCACCGAAGGTAATTTTCTTTGTGCTTACTTGTCTTGAAGAGATAGTTGCACACACTCACAACTCATGCATATGTCTTATCTTTGTATGTTGTGTTTATTTTTGTTTTGCATTAATGCCTATTTTCATCTCTTCTTGCATGTTTGTTTTTTGATTGCATCTTGTGATTATATGTCATATCATGTTAGGTCTTTAGGATGCATTTAGTTTTACCTTTTTACCCCTTGCATGTTTTCTTGTGGGGTTCAAAGGAGTGGGTTGTGCGCTGGTCGTCAATCGCCAGACCAGCGCAGATCGCCCAGTGGTCTGTCGCTGGTTGTGCGTTGGTCCAAACCGGCGCAGCTCACCAACGCAGATCGCCCAGCTGTCTGTCGCTGGTCGTGCGCTGGTCCAGACCAGCGCAAAACGCCCAGTGGTGTGCCACTGGTCGTTCGCCTGTCTAAGCGTTGGTCGTCAAGCGCCTGTGCAATTTTTGCCTTTGCGCTGGTCATGCGCCTATCGTCCAGCGCAAGGCCACCAGCGCACAGAGCAATTTCTGGTGCGTTTTTCAAAACGACCACACTTCACTTATGGCCCTTATATATATGCCACTTTGACTTTATGTCAGCTAAGAGAGTTCATATTCATATTCTATACTTAGGATATTTTTCAAGAGAAGAAAAATACACAATAACTCATTTTTAATTACTCAAACTCTTTTTCATGATCATCAATCATCATCTAGCATCATCTTTGATCATCTTGCATGGATTCTTCATCATACTTTGCTTGGTAAGCTTTTCACTAATATCTTACATATTTTGTGTTTATCTTAACAAGCAATCTCAATTAATTACTTGTATGTTATTTTATATACTTTGGATACAAGATTGAGATTAGTGTGATGTATGTTTGAGAAGTTGTTTTGTGCTAGCAAATTAGGTTTTGTGCTTAATCTTGATTAGCTAAACTAATTGACATGTCATTTAGTTTGTAATATCTAGGATTGCTTTAATTGCAAATTCATCATCTTAGATAAGCATATAGGGTTTCCCTTGCTCTATGTTGCATTTGGATATTCATATATTCACTTAGGGTTGTATTCTCTTCATAGAGAAAGTAAGTCTTGTGTGTAGCTTCCGGGATTAGGTTGCTTAGATCGCAAGCAAATTGGACTAGGTTCACTCATACCGGGATTAGGTAGGTGTGTGATTACTTTCAGGATTAGGTTGTAATCGTTTACACATTTAGTGGATTCGAGGTTCGAGTGTGGCTTACTTACTAGCCCATGGTTTTTCCCGTGAGGGTTTCCACGTAAAAATCAAGTGTTATTTAATTTCCGCATTTTATACTTGATTTATTGCTTTATCTAGTTAGGGGTAATTACGTAATTTTGACTTATACGAAAAATTGGGTAATAAGCTTAAAATCTATTCACCCCCCCTCTAGATAGTTTAATACACACTGTGCTATAATTTGTTTCATATGATTATCTAAGCTAATTGACATGTCATTTAGCTTTAATATCTAGAATTGTTTTTAATTGCAAATTCATCATCTTAGATAAGCATATAGGGTTTCCCTTGCTCTATGTTGCATTTGAATATTCATATATTCACTTAGGGTGTTAATCTCTTCTTAGAGAATTAAGTCTTGTGTTGTGACCGGGATTAGGTTGCTTAATTCGCAAGCAATCGGACTAGGTTCGCTTATACCGGGATTAGGTAGGTGTGTGATTACTTCTGGGATTAAGTTGTAATTGTTTTACACATTTAGTGGATTCGAGGTTCGAGTGTGGCTTTCTTACTAGCCCGTGGTTTTTCCCGTGAGGGTTTTCACGTAAAAATCAAGTGTTATTTAATTTCCGCATTTTATACTTGATTTATTGCTTTATCTATTTAGGGGTAATTTCATAATTTTGACTAAACACAAAAAATTGGGTAATAATCCTAAAATCTATTCACCCCCCCTCTAGATAGTTTTATACACATTGTGCTATAATTTGTTTCAATTGATATCAGCGCGGGTTCCTAGATATACATAGGTGATCCTTACTTATTTTGATGTGTTTTGCATTTTGTGTGATTTTTTTATCATTCATACATTTGCATTCATTTCATTCATTCATAAACACTATGAGTGGAAACAGTGGAAATGGTGGTGGCAATGAGGGTGCTTCTAGCACAAGGCCTCCACTTCTTACCTGGTTGAACTATTCCCAATGGAAAGGGAAGATGGAATCCTACATATGTCAAATTCACGACCGTGCATGGATGGCGGTGGAAGACGGATATGATCTACCCAAGATGACTCCCGCAGGTGGAGGAGAAGAAGTATTGAAGCATTGAAGCCTAAGGCGCAATGGAACGCACAAGAGTTTGAGGCTTTAAAGTTGAATAGGAAGGCGATGCATGCCATCATATGTGCAATGGACGAAAATCAATATAAATTGATTCAAAATACTAGGATAGCTAAGGAGGCATGGGACTTCCTAGAGATTGCACATGAGGGAACCGAAGTGGTGAAGGACTTTAAGCTTCAAGTCCTCCAAACTCAATTCGAGATGCTTAAGATGGAGGAGAATGAGTGCTTCAACGACTTCGAGATCAAGTTGATGGACATAGTCAACCAAAGTCATCAACTTGGTGATCCATATTCGGATAGGAGAATCAAGCAAAAGAATATGAGATCTCTTCCGGATAGGTTTGAATCAAAAGTAACGGCTTTAGAAGAAAATAGTGGATATAAGGATATGAAGCCGAGTGAGGTGATTGGGAGACTTCTAGCTTATGAGTCTAGGAAGGGTCCTATCTCCACACCTCCTAAAAAGCAAAAAGGAATTGCTTTGAAAACCTCCAAGGATGAAAATGAGGCAAAGAAGAATGACTCAGACGAAGACCTTGCATTATTTGTGAAGAGATTCAAGAGGGTCATGAAGTTCGGGAAAAAGGACTTTGGTTCCAAAGGTCAAAACTACAAGAAAAAGGGTTCCTACAACAAGTTTGAGCCTAGGAAAGAGAAGACCAAAAGGAAAGGGGTCCGATGCTTTGAATGTGGTGGCATAGGTCATTTTGCCCCCGAATGTACTAATCACAATGAGAAGAAAAAGGGAAAAGTGATGGCCGCCACTTGGAGTGGAAGTAGTGATGACTCCATTGAGGGAGATGAGTCTTCGGATGATGAAGAGCTCATGGCTAATCTCCTAGCTTTTGCCTCCTCCCATAAAAGCAAAAGTGCTGGTGAAAGAGAGGAAATGAGTCAAGAGGAAAATGACTCAAGTGAAGAAGAAAGTGATTCCTCTTCTAACTCCATAAATGGATTTGTGGAGAAAAAGGTGCTTGCTAAATACCATGCCGAGTTTAATGATTTAGCAATCAAGAGCACTAGAAAGATCAAGATGTTGAGAGAAGAGAATCTTGAACTTTTATCTCATAATGACCACTTAAGTGAACAAGTGGAAAAATGTAGGGAAAAATACCGTAGTACACGCAGCGGAAGCGAGACTAAAAAATAGATTTAGTATGGTTTTAAAATTTTTCCTTTGATGAACCTTAACCCTCTAATTAATTAAACATATATAATCAAAAGTATCATACCTTTGTCGCGTGATCCGATTGACATTGCGTCGATGGTAATCCGCAAGATCTTCCAATCCAATCACGAACGTGAATCACCTAGGAGCGTGGTCTCCCTTTCTTTGAATTGTGTACCTGAGGATGGATAACAAAATCTTTTCTTTTTCGTTAGTCACAAAAACTTCTAAGAGATAACGAAGAACGTTCCGGTCACTTTTGAATTCTCAATCTAATGATCAAAACTCGTGTGAACCTTATTCGAAATTGTGCACAAAACCTTTTGATGTAAAAGTTACTAGTGCACTATCGAAATAAGAACAAACTCTTCTCTCTATACCTCTTGGCCGAAATTATCACACTAGTCTAAGAGTTGGATTCTATTTTTCTCAAGTAAAAGAAAAAACTCTCAAGTCCAAAGACTTTAGGGTTAGCCAAATTCTATATATACAAAGAATATATATATCTTAAGTGGCCGAATTCCCTTGCTAAATCTGTTATATATATCTGCTGCACCATATATAAGTCAATATATATATCTATATATTCTGCATAATGTATATTGTATATATAAGTCAATATATATATTATATACGATTCTGCATGCCTTTATTTTCTGCATGCTTTTTATATAAACTATATATATTGCGGCTAAGTGCCATATATACCATATATTTTTATGTCTCTACTAATTGCCATATAAATCATATGTATATATCTATTAATCTTTAGAATTCAACCCTAATCCAACTCTTTAGTGTATTTGTGATTATATTAAAGACTTCCTAATTTGACTAGATAAATAAATTCCTTATTTATCTACTTACCAAATAAAGTCTTTTATATTTATTATACTACCACAATAGTATACTACTAAGAAACATATTTCCTAGTCAGAAAAAGATTTTGATCATTAATTAAATAATTAATTAATAAATTAATTAACTTCCATTTAATTAAATAATAAAATAAAATAATATAATAAGCTAATTTATTAGCCTTGCCGCCCAAGTACTCTATCATGGGCCATATATTATTTTTCCATTTTATTAAATCCATTGGACCTTAATAAAAAGCCCACATGTGAACTAGACCCATTCTTATTAAAAGAAACAAGCCCACATGCCTTTCATTAATATATTAATATAATTTAACAGCCTATTAAATAAATAATGTGCAAATTATATTCTTAATATATTAAGTACAATTCTAGATGGACCCATAAATTGGTCCGGTAGAATATATCAAGTGATCCATGCAAGTCCGTGTGGATTGGGGATCTTGGCGGGCCATCTAAATTTAAGCTTCAATAGACATAACCTAATCACAATCAACAAATGATTCACTTAGGTCCGATCCATTAATTTTAACTCATTCCACTAAAGAGCTAAAACTGAACTCTTAAATAAAGATAGAAAAGGAAGATGCTCCTCATTCATACCCTAGACAATCATATAGGAGATAGTGTATCCTCGTGATTAATATCAGTAATCGCCAAGAGTTCATAGACCGCCTTTAACTCTCCAAGTTACCATATTTACTCATATGACCACGTTTTGAACTTGGATATTTTGACTTGTCCAGAAGCCATGTTTTCAATAGACACTATCGAAAACTCAACGTTGAGATTTAATATCCAATTACCTCAAAACATCCATATGATGATATTATACTCTCATTTAATAAATGGAGCCACGATGTCCATATCTATAAATGAAGTCCTCTATCGATTAACAAATGAACATCACCAAACTATCGAGGATAGACTATGCGATATAATCGTACTCATTGATAACTCAAATGATATCACTTGCAACCATAAGTCCATCATTTATCTCAGGATTAAGATAGACTCTCCGATTGTCCTGATAATGAAAAGACTATTATCTATTGACGGTTATAGATAAAGTATTTCATTGTGATCCAGTTCAATGCACCCAGTACACTAGATCCTTTTGCTCGAAGACACTCCGATGATTTTAGACTCATCATATCTCATTTGATCCCACTCAAATGCTAGCAAAAGAATTCTACAACTTTAACAAGATAAAGGTGCCCAACCTTTAACTTAAGTTGTGAACATTATTCAAGACTAACTAAAGAATTGTGTCTACCACATACATATCCAGATGTACGAACAATTCTTCTTTTCTCATAGTCTTTAGACCTTATAATTATTTACTTTGACAATTATAATATTAAACTATAAATGCTATACGATTTGTTAAACCAGAAATCACTTTATTAATATGAAAAAAATTGTTAATTACAACATTACACTCTTGCTATTGAGCATAATCCTAACAATCTCCCACTTGCACTATAGCAAATGTGTCATATCTCTCAAGCCCATGTTCTCTAGATGCCCATCGAAACTCTTCTGAGGAAGAGCCTTTGTGAAGGGATCCGCTAGATTTTCTGCTGACGCGATTTTGGTAATCGTCACGTCACCTCTTTGAACAATCTCCCTTAAAAGATGATACTTTCTTTTAATGTGTTTACCTCTCTTGTGACTTCTTGGTTCTTTCGAATTAGCCACTGCTCCACTGTTGTCACAGTAGATAGTGATCTGCTTATTCGCACTAGGAACCACTTCCAAGTCAATCAAGAATTGGCGGAGCCAAACAGCCTCTTTGGCAGCCTCGCATGCAGCAACATACTCAGCTTCCATGGTGGAATCAGCAATACAAGATTGCTTGATACTCCTCCATATAACTGCTTCTCCTCCAATAGTAAACACAGCCCCTGATGTGGATTTTCTGGAGTCAGAATCTGATTGGAAATCAGAATCTGTATACCCAACGGGAATCAAATCCCCTCCAGAGTATACAAGCATATTATCTCTCGTTCTCTTAAGATACTTGAAAATATGCTTGACTGCCGTCCAGTGATCAGGACCAGGTTTCGATTGAAACCTGCTAACTATGCCAACAGCAAAACAAATATCTGGTCTAGTACAGAGCATTGCATACATGAGACTTCCAACTGCCGAGGCATATGGAACTCTACTCATGAATTGCTCTTCATGCTCATTCTTAGGAACTTGTTCCTTAGAAAGCTTGATTCCATGTCTGAAAGGTAACATACCTTTCTTGGAATCCTGCATGGAAAACCTAGACAAGATCTTGTCTATGTATGAAGCTTGGGATAATGCAATCGTTCTATTCTTTCTATCCCTTATTACTTGGATACCTAGAATAAAACTTGCTTCTCCTAAGTCCTTCATATCAAATTGTTTTGCTAACCATTCTTTTACTGATGTCAATACACCTACATCGTTTCCAATGAGTAGTATATCATCAACATAAAGAATTAGGAAAACCAACTTGTCGCCTTTAATCCTCTTGTATACACAAGGTTCGTCAGGATTCTGAATAAATCCAAAACCTTTGACAGCTTGATCGAACCTTATGTTCCAGGATCTGGATGCTTGCTTCAATCCGTATATGGATTTCTGCAACTTGCATACCTTTTCCATTTGGCCCTTTTCAATGAATCCCTCTGGTTGCATCATGTAGATGCTTTCGTCAAGACTTCCATTAAGGAAAGCTGTCTTGACGTCCATTTGCCAAATCTCTAGATCTAAAGATGTTGCAATGGATAAGAGTATCCTAATGGATTTAAGCATGGCCACAGGAGAGAAGGTTTCCTCGTAATCGATACCTTCTTTCTGTGTATACCCTTTAGCTACCAATCTAGCTTTAAAGGTTTCCACCTTACCATCCATACCTCTTTTCCTCTTGTATACCCACTTGCACCCAATGGGTTTTATCCCTTTAGGCAAGTCTACAAGGGACCAGACTTTGTTATCGAACATAGATTCAATCTCAGATTGCATTGCCTTTTGCCAATGGCGACTATCAACATCCTCCATTGCTTCCTTGTACGTGACGACGAGGAATGGTAGGTTGTTGATCTTGTGTTGGATCGGAACTTACAATTGGGTTAGGTTGTGTAACCTCTCGTGGAATTGTATCTCCTGACATCTCATTCAGGACAATTCTACTTCTAGGCACAAAATCATTCATATAGTCCTTTTCCAGAAATTTAGCATTTGTCGAAACAAATACTTTAAGATCTGAAGGACTATAGAAATAATATCCTTTAGTTTCTTTTGGATACCCTACAAATATACATGTTTCTGAACGGGACTCCATCTTTTCTGTCTTTCCTTTTAACACATGCGCAGGACAACCAAATATCCTTAAGTGTTGTAAACTAGGCTTGCGCCCAGTCCACAACTCATGCGGTGTTTTAGGAACAGACCTAGATGGTACATCGTTTAGAATGTATATAGCAGTTTGTAAAGCATATCCCCAAAAAGAAATAGCAAGTGTTGAATAACTCAACATAGACCTAACCATATCCAAAAGAGTTCTATTTCTCCTTTCTGCCACCCCATTCTGTTGAGGTGTACCTGGTGCAGAAAACTGAGAAACTATCCCATTATCAATAAGATATTGCTGAAACTCACCAGATAGATATTCTCCACCACGATCAGATCTCAAGATTTTTATGTGTTTCTCAAGCTGATTTTCTACTTCAGCTTTGAATGCTTTGAACATGTCAAAAGCATCCGACTTATGTCGCATGAGATACACATAGCCAAATCTCGAGTAATCATCTGTGAAGGTGATGAAGTACTCATATCCACCTCTAGCTTGAATGCTCATAGGTCCACATACATCAGTGTGTATCAATCCTAAACATTCAGTGGCTCTTGCACCTTTGGCAGAGAACGACCTTTTGGTCATTTTACCTTCCAAACAAGATTCACAAGTTGGTAGATCATCAACCTTTAAGTCACTTAAAGGTCCGTCACATACCAATCTTTTAATCCTATTAAGGTTAATATGACTTAGGCGTAAATGCCATAGGTAGGTTTCATCTATTGATAATTTTACTCTTTTATGATTAGGTTCCGTTAATTCTGTGTCTAACGAGTGAGAGATATTTTTATGCAAAAAGAATAAGCCGTTTTCCAATGTACCTTTGCAAATAAATTTGTTATTCTTACTAATAATAAAATCTTTATTAAAAGTAACCGAACATCCAAATTTATTCAAACAAGAAACTGAAATTAAATTTCTCTTGAATTGAGGTACATAATAAACGTCTATCAAATCTAAATGCCTAAAAGAATCTAGATTAACTCTAATATCTCCCACTGCACTTGCAGACACTAACGTTCCGTTGCCCAAACACAAGTTGATTTCATCTTTATTCAACTTTCTCCTTTCTTGGAACCCCTGTAAGGAATAGCAAACATGATTTGTGGCTCCAGAGTCTATGATCAAAGAATCTGTAGAATCTGCCAGAAAACATGTTTCAAGATAATTAATATTACCTTGTTCCTTCTTGTTCTGGGACTTTGGGCAATTTCTTTTCCAATGTCCCTTTTCACCACAAAAGGAGCACTTCCTTTTGATCTTGGTTACTTTTAGGATCTCCTTCTTGGTAGGCCCAAGTTGCTTTTTCTTCTGTTGTTCCTTGACCTTTTGACGGGCCATAACAGTAGCAACTTTACCAACCATATGAATCTGAGATTCATAATTAGGAGCAGGTGGTTTAGGAGTAGTTAGAACAAACTTATGTTTTTCACTTTGCAGCAACAACCCAATTTTCCTTTTCCATGTGACATAATTATCTCCAGTTAAAGTGTTATCTTTTAGGATGTTCATAAGTGATGGGGTCATGATTTCTGAATAAAACAAAACATATAGAAGTAAATAATCATGTTAAAGCACTTTTAAATATTTATCTTGAATTAAATAAATAACTCAATCATAAAAATTCAACGGTGATCTAACACCCATAAATGTTACGCCTCCTTTGGGAGTTCGCACCATTTACTAGTTAGACTAGGTCCCACCTAATTGTTAACATAACAACCAACGTTTTCAATTTTAGCCTTGCAATTTTACTGACAAGAACTCTTGGGAGGATATCAATAAAATTACATTGAGTGTGTTACCAAGATATCGACCCTCAATTTTCTCTCACGAAAATCCCTCCTTGGGGAGTAGATCTCGTTTGAGTCCATTGTCTAGTCTATCCTTGTAAGGATGTTTATTGCTAAATTCCATTCATGGATGCCCCTTGGGGGGATTACCAATAAATAATAAAGCTCAACTAACCTTGGAGGCCATAGGTGTTACAAAAACACCTTCTCCCACTCAATTATTTAAGGCGTGTGATTAAATCCCATAGAATGATTTACCAAGTTATCTAGATGCCAATTTAGATACCTAAATCATTCAATGCATGTTCATACCAAAAGAGATATATGAGTGGCACTCCTATTTTATATGTCATGTTATCATACAATAACAAATATTGTAATATTTAAGCAAAAATCAAATAGCAACAATTTTGGCCTATCCTAGAAAAGCAAGTAAATTACAATTGTTAGGAATACAAGATCTTCAGGTGGCCCATCAACCATACGCTCATCCTTCGGCCCAAACCCCATAGGCATGCACAACCCACAACCCCACAAAGGGGCTGCTGTGCGCAGCCCATGAAGACTCCCAGGGCTGCCGTGCGCAGCCCACCAAGCTTGGGCTTGCCATGCGCAGCCCAATCCACTCCTAGGGTGCGCACGGTGCTCGTTCTCGGTTCTGGTTGCTTCGTTTTCCTTCGTGTCTTCGAATCTTCAATACCCGAATACATTACAGCAGTATAAATAATAAAATACTGCAGTATTAATTTTTTTTTTTTTTTTTTTTATTCACTGCAGTATTTTTTACAAAAAAAACTGCACATATATTAAATAAAAAAACTGCAGTAAAATACTGCACTTAAAATAAATAAATAAAAAATAAAATCTAGCAACTACCAAGAAGGAATTATGGCGATAATAGACCACCCTTCTTGTTACAATTCCGAAACAAAAATTACATTGAAAATCTAGGACCAAAATCGAGCAATAACAATCCACATAAACATATATAAATCCATACATCCACATGTAATTATATATGCGAATACCTAGAGTGCCATCTCTTTCTAAACATGCATAATCACAATAAAAAGAAATAGATCCACGTATATATACGTTAATTAATTAAAAAGGGTTCAACCTAGGCTCTGATACCAATTGTAGGGAAAAATACCGTAGTACACGCAGCGGAAGCGAGACTAAAAAATAGATTTAGTATGGTTTTAAAATTTTTCCTTTGATGAACCTTAACCCTCTAATTAATTAAACATATATAATCAAAAGTATCATACCTTTGTCGCGTGATCCGATTGACATTGCGTCGATGGTAATCCGCAAGATCTTCCAATCCAATCACGAACGTGAATCACCTAGGAGCGTGGTCTCCCTTTCTTTGAATTGTGTACCTGAGGATGGATAACAAAATCTTTTCTTTTTCGTTAGTCTCAAAAACTTCTAAGAGATAACGAAGAACGTTCCGGTCACTTTTGAATTCTCAATCTAATGATCAAAACTCGCGTGAGCCTTATTCGAAATTGTGCACAAAACCTTTTGATGTAAAAGTTACTAGTGCACTATCGAAATAAGAACAAACTCTTCTCTCTATACCTCTTGGCCGAAATTATCACACTAGTCTAAGAGTTGGATTCTATTTTTCTCAAGTAAAAGAAAAAACTCTCAAGTCCAAAGACTTTAGGGTTAGCCAAATTCTATATATACAAAGAATATATATATCTTAAGTGGCCGAATTCCCTTGCTAAATCTGTTATATATATCTGCTGCACCATATATAAGTCAATATATATATCTATATATTCTGCATAATGTATATTGTATATATAAGTCAATATATATATTATATACGATTCTGCATGCCTTTATTTTCTGCATGCTTTTTATATAAACTATATATATTGCGGCTAAGTGCCATATATACCATATATTTTTATGTCTCTACTAATTGCCATATAAATCATATGTATATATCTATTAATCTTTAGAATTCAACCCTAATCCAACTCTTTAGTGTATTTGTGATTATATTAAAGACTTCCTAATTTGACTAGATAAATAAATTCCTTATTTATCTACTTACCAAATAAAGTCTTTTATATTTATTATACTACCACAATAGTATACTACTAAGAAACATATTTCCTAGTCAGAAAAAGATTTTGATCATTAATTAAATAATTAATTAATAAATTAATTAACTTCCATTTAATTAAATAATAAAATAAAATAATATAATAAGCTAATTTATTAGCCTTGCCGCCCAAGTACTCTATCATGGGCCATATATTATTTTTCCATTTTATTAAATCCATTGGACCTTAATAAAAAGCCCACATGTGAACTAGACCCATTCTTATTAAAAGAAACAAGCCCACATGCCTTTCATTAATATATTAATATAATTTAACAGCCTATTAAATAAATAATGTGCAAATTATATTCTTAATATATTAAGTACAATTCTAGATGGACCCATAAATTGGTCCGGTAGAATATATCAAGTGATCCATGCAAGTCCGTGTGGATTGGGGATCTTGGCGGGCCATCTAAATTTAAGCTTCAATAGACATAACCTAATCACAATCAACAAATGATTCACTTAGGTCCGATCCATTAATTTTAACTCATTCCACTAAAGAGCTAAAACTGAACTCTTAAATAAAGATAGAAAAGGAAGATGCTCCTCATTCATACCCTAGACAATCATATAGGAGATAGTGTATCCTCGTGATTAATATCAGTAATCGCCAAGAGTTCATAGACCGCCTTTAACTCTCCAAGTTACCATATTTACTCATATGACCACGTTTTGAACTTGGATATTTTGACTTGTCCAGAAGCCATGTTTTCAATAGACACTATCGAAAACTCAACGTTGAGATTTAATATCCAATTACCTCAAAACATCCATATGATGATATTATACTCTCATTTAATAAATGGAGCCACGATGTCCATATCTATAAATGAAGTCCTCTATCGATTAACAAATGAACATCACCAAACTATCGAGGATAGACTATGCGATATAATCGTACTCATTGATAACTCAAATGATATCACTTGCAACCATAAGTCCATCATTTATCTCAGGATTAAGATAGACTCTCCGATTGTCCTGATAATGAAAAGACTATTATCTATTGACGGTTATAGATAAAGTATTTCATTGTGATCCAGTTCAATGCACCCAGTACACTAGATCCTTTTGCTCGAAGACACTCCGATGATTTTAGACTCATCATATCTCATTTGATCCCACTCAAATGCTAGCAAAAGAATTCTACAACTTTAACAAGATAAAGGTGCCCAACCTTTAACTTAAGTTGTGAACATTATTCAAGACTAACTAAAGAATTGTGTCTACCACATACATATCCAGATGTACGAACAATTCTTCTTTTCTCATAGTCTTTAGACCTTATGATTATTTACTTTGACAATTATAATATTAAACTATAAATGCTATACGATTTGTTAAACCAGAAATCACTTTATTAATATGAAAAAAATTGTTAATTACAACATTACACTCTTGCTATTGAGCATAATCCTAACAAAAAATTCAAGAAGATGGAAGATAAGCTAAGTAAGGAGTTAGTCTTATCTAGGAGAAATGAAGAAAGTCTAAAGAGGGAGCTTGAAAAAGTAAGAGACTCTATGACTAGGATGGATTCTAGCACCAAGAAGCTTCACCATATGCTTGGTGTTGGAAAGAGTCCATGTGACAAGAGGGGTCTTGGGTATGAAGATGGCAAGAAGATCTCAACCTCTAACAAGACCGTGTTTGTCAAGAGTTTGAGGAATGAAGAAACTTCATTTGTGCAAATTCCTAGGAAGAAGTTAGAAATAGGACAATGTTCAAATGCACAAGTGAAGATGGGGCCAAGAAGGCAACCTCAAGCTCAACCCTCTAGGGTCCCTTAAGCCAACATTCCTCCACAAGTGGCTCACAAAGGAAAGAGACCAATCATGCAACCTCAAGCTAGGAAGCAATCTAGACCGGTTCAACAACGAAGATGGATTGAACCCATTCATCCACAAAGACAAGGACAAGATATGATTGTAGGGAAAAATCGCAGTACACGCAGCGGAAGCGAGACTAAAAATAGTTTTAGTATGTTTTAAAATTTTTCCTTTTTATGAACCTTAACCCTTTAAATTAATTAACCATATATAAAGTAACAAAAGTATAATACCTTTTGTTGCTTGATCCGATTGACTTACATCGATGGTAATCCGCAAGATCTTCAATCCTAGCACGAACGTGAATCACCTAGGAGCATGGTCTCCCTTTTCTTTGAATTGCAAACCTAAGAATGGACAAACAAACTTTTCTTTTTCTTTGTCAGTCTTAAAACAATCAAAAGAATACAAAAATTATTCCGGTCACTTTTGAGTTCTCAATCTAATGATTGAAACTCACGTGAACCTAATTCGATGTTGTACACACAAGCTTATTGATGAACTAGCAATTAGTGTACCATCAAAAGAATAATCTCTTCTCTCTTTTATGTCTTAGTAGAATAATCAAATACTTGTCTATGAGTTTAGAAGAAGAAGAAAATTGAATCAACCAAGCATTAGTGTGGCCGAACCCTGTAAGGTCTATTATATAGGGTGGCCGAATTTCTTTCTCTTTTTACTTTAGGGTTGCCGAATTCTATAAGGAGTGGTATTAGGGTTGGCCGAATTTCATCACATCACCTATATAGGGTGACCGAAATTCAACCCTAATTCCCATCATCTTTTTTATGACTCCTAACCCTAATTAAACTCATAAGTATTTTTATTCTTTTATTGACTAAATAAAATGACTTCTTATTTGATTAAATAAATAAACTTAATTATTTATTTTCTTATCAAACAAGTCTTTTACTTTTAGTATACTACCACCAATAGTATAACTCTAGGAAATATATTTCCTTATCAGAAAAAGATTTGTTTCTTAATTAAACAATTAATTAATAATTTAATTAATTCTTATTTAATTAAACAATGAAACAAAGTAATATATTTGGCTAATATTTTAACCTTGCCGGCCCACATGTATAAAATGGGCCATATATTATTTTCTTATTTCATTTAATCCATTGGACTTTAAATAAAAAGCCCACATGTGAACCAGACCCATTCTTACTAAAAGAAACAAGCCCACATGCCTTTCATTAATATATTAATATAATTGAGCAGCCCATTAAATAAATAATGTGCAAATTATATTCTTAATATATTAAATGCAATTCTAGATGGACCCATAAATTGGTCCGGTAGAATATATCAAGTGATCCATGCAAGTCCGTGTGGATTAGGGATCTTGGCGGACTATCTAAATTTAAGCTTCAATAGACACAACCTAATCACAATCAACAAACGATTCACTTATGTCCGATCCATTAATTTTAACTCATTCCACTAAAGAGCTAAAATTGAACTCTTAAATAAAGATAGAAAAGGAAGATGTTCCTCTTTCATAACCCTAGACAATCATATTGGAGATAGTGTATCCTCGTGATTAATATCAGTAATCGCCAAGAGTTCATAGACCGCCTATAACTCTCCAAGTTACTATATTTACTCATATGACCACGTTTTGAACTTGGATATTTTGACTTGTCCAGAAGCCATGTTTTCAATAGTCACTATCGAAAACTCAACGTTGAGATTTAATATCCAATTACCTCAAAACATCCATATGATGATATTATACTCTCATTTAATAAATGGAGCCACGATGTAAATATCTATAAATAAAGTCCTCTATCGATTAACAAATGAATATCACCAAACTATCGAGGATAGACTATGCTATATAATCGTACTCATTGATAACTCAAATGATATCACTTGCAACCATAAGTCCATCATTTATCTCAGGATTAAGATAGACTCTCCGATTGTCCTGATAATGAAAAGACTATTATCTATTGACGGTTCTAGATAAAGCTTTTCATTGTGATCCAGTTCAATGCACCCAGTGCACTAGATTTTTTTACTCGAAGACACTCCGATGATTTTAGACTCATCATATCTCATTTGATCCCACTCAAATGCTAGCATAAGAATTCTACAACTTTAACAAGATAAAGGTGCCCAACCTTTAACTTAAGTTGTGAACATTATTCAAGACTAACTAAAGAATTGTGTCTACCACATACATATCCAGATGTACGAACAATTCTTCTTTTCTCATAGTCTTTAGACCTTATGATTATTTACTTTGACAATTATAATATTAAACTATAAATGCTATAAGATTTATTAAACCAGAAATCACTTTATTAATATGAAAAAGATTGTTAATTACAATATTACACTCTTGCTATTGAGCATAATCCTAACAATCTCCCACTTGCGCTATAGCAAATGTGTTATATCTCTCATTCCCATGTTCTCTAGATGCCCATCGAAACTCTTCTGAGGTAGAGCCTTTGTGAAGGGATCCGCTAGATTTTCTGCTGACGCGATTTTGGTAATCGTAACGTCACCTCTTTGAACAATCTCCCTTAAAAGATGATACTTTCTTTTAATGTGTTTTCCTCTCTTGTGACTTCTTGGTTCTTTCGAATTGACCACTGCTCCACTGTTGTCACAGTAGACAGTGATCTGCTTATTCGCACTAGGAACCACTTCCAAGTCAATCAAGAATTGGCAGAGCCAAACAGCCTCTTTGGCAGCCTCGCATGCAGTAACATACTCAGGTTCCATGGTGGAATCAGCAATACAAGATTACTTGATACTCCTCCATATAACTGCTCTTTTTCCAATAGTAAACACAGCCCCTGATGTGGATTTTCTGGAGTCAGAATCTGATTGGAAATCAAAATCTGTATACCCAACGGGAATTAAATCCCCTCCAGAGTATACAAGCATATTATCTCTCGTTCTCTTAAGATACTTGAAAATATGCTTGACTACCGTCCAGTGATCAGGACCAGGTTTCGATTGAAACCTGCTAACTATGCCAACAGCAAAACAAATATCCGGTCTAGTGCAGAGCATTGCATACATGAGACTTCCAACTGCCGAGGCATATGGAACTCTACTCATGAATTGCTCTTCATACTCATTCTTAGGAACTTGTTCCTTAGAAAGCTTGATTCCATGTCTGAAAGGTAACATACCTTTCCTGGAATCTTGCATGGAAAACCTAGACAAGATCTTGTCTATGTATGAAGCTTGGGATAATGCAATCGTTTTATTCTTTCTATCCCTTATTACTTGGATACCTAGAATAAAACTTGCTTCTCCTAAGTCCTTCATATCAAATTGTTTTGCTAACCATTCTTTTACTGATGTCAATACACCTACATCGTTTCTAATGAGTAGTATATCATCAACATAAAGAATCAGGAAAACCAACTTGTCGCCCTTAATCCTCTTGTATACACAAGGTTCGTCAAGATTCTGAATAAATCCAAAACCTTTCACAGCTTGATCAAACCTTATGTTCTAGGATCTGGATGCTTGCTTTAATCCATATATGGATTTCTGCAACTTGCATACCTTTTCCATTTGGCCCTTTTCAATGAATCCTTCTGGTTGCATCATGTAGATGCTTTCGTCAAGACTTCCATTAAGGAAAGCTGTCTTGACGTCCATTGGCCAAATCTCTAGATCTAAAGATGCTGCAATGGACAAGAGTATCCTAATGGATTTAAGCATGGCCACAGGAGAGAAGGTTTCCTCGTAATCAATACCTTCTTTCTGTGTATACCCTTTAGCTACCAATCTAGCTTTAAAGGTTTCCACCTTTCCATCCATACCTCTTTTCCTCTTGTATACCCATTTGCACCCAATGGGTTTTATCCCTTTAGGCAAGTCTATAAGGGACCAGACTTTGTTATCGAACATGGATTCAATCTCAGATTGCATTGCCTTTTGCCAATGGCGACTATCAACATCCTCCATTGCTTCCTTATACGTGTAGGGATCATCGTCGTCCAGGAGATTCTCCACTGATTCTCCCAGACCGATGTATCTTTCGGGTTGGGTTCTATCCCTCCCACTACGACGAGGAATGGTAGGTTATTGATCTTGTGTTGGATCGGAACTTACAATTGGGTTAGGTTGTGTAACCTCTCGTGGAATTGTATCTCCTGACATCTCATTCAGGACAATTCTACTTCTAGGCACCAAATCATTCATATAATCCTTTTCCAGAAATTTAGCATTTGTCGAAACAAATACTTTAAGATTTGAAGGACTATAGAAATAATATCCTTTAGTTTCTTTTGGATACCCTACAAATATACATGTTTCTGAAAGGGACTCCATCTTTTCTGTCTTTCCTTTGAACACATGCGCAGGACAACCAAATATCCTTAAGTGTTGTAAACTAGGCTTGCGCCCAGTCCACAACTCATGCGGTGTTTGAGGAACAGACTTAGATGGTACATCGTTCAGAATGTATATAGCAGTTTGTAAAGCATATCCCCAAAAAGAAATAGGAAGTGTTGAATAACTCAACATAGACCTAACCATATCCAAAAGAGTTCTATTTCTCCTTTCTGCTACCCCATTCTGTTGAGGTGTTCCTGGTGCAGAAAACTGAGAAACTATCCCATTATCACTAAGATATTGCTGAAACTCACCAGATAGATATTCTCCACCACGATCAGATCTCAAGATTTTTATGTGTTTCTCAAGCTGATTTTTTACTTCAGCTTTGAATGCTTTGAACATGTCAAAAGCATCCGACTTATGTCGCATGAGATACACATAGCCAAATCTCGAGTAATCATCTGTGAAGGTGATGAAGTACTCATATCCACCTCTAGCTTAAATGCTCATAGGACCACATACATCAATGTGTATCAATCCTAAACATTCAGTGGCTCTACCACCTTTGGCCGAGAACGACCTTTTGGTTATTTTACCTTCCAAACAAGATTCACAAGTTGGTAGATCATCAACCTTTAAGTCACTTAAAGGTCCGTCACATACCAATCTTTTAATCCTATTAAGGTTAATATGACCTATGCGTAAATGCCATAGGTAGGTTTCATCTATTGATAATTTTACTCTTTTATGATCAGGTTCCGTTGATTCTGTGTCTAACGAGTGAGAGATATTTCTATGCAAAAAGTATAGACCGTTTTCCAATGTACCTTGGCAAATAATTTTGTCATTCTTACTAATAATAAAAACTTTATTAAAAGTAACCGAATATCCAAATTTATTCAAACAAGAAACTGAAATTAAATTCCTCTTGAATTGAGGTACATAATAAACGTCTATTAAATCTAAATGCCTTCTAGAATCCAAATAAACTCTAATATCTCCCACTGCACTTGCAGACACTAACGTTCCGTTGCCCAAGCGCAAATTGATTTCATTCTTACTCAGCCTTCTCTTTTCTTGGAACCCCTACAAGGAATAACAAACATGATTAGTGGCTCCAGAGTCTATGATCCAAGAATCAGTAGAATCAGCCAGAAAATATGTTTCAAGATAATTGACATTACCTTCTTCCTTCTTATTCTGGGACTTTGGGCAATTTCTTTTCCAATGTCCCTTTTCACCACAAAGGAAGCATTTCCCTTTGATCTTGGTTACTTTCTTGGTCTCCTTCTTGGTAGGCCCAAATTGCTTTTTCTTCTGTTGTTTCTTGACCTTCTGACGGGTCTTAACAGTAGCAACTTTACCAACCATATGAATCTCTTGACCTTTGCTTTTCACAAGGATCTTTTTAGCACTTTGAACATCTTGCATCAGGCCTTGTAAGGTGTATTCCTTTTTGTTCAAAGTGTAGTCCAATTTGAACTGATCAAAGGAATCTGACAATGAATTGACAACCATATCAATTTTTGTCTCACCATCTATCTTAGCGCCATGCAGTTCAGTAATGTTGAGATGTGCTATGAATTTCATCATGTGATCCTTCACATCCTGTCCAGGTTTCATCCTAAGATTCATAAAAGCAGTCACTGCCTCTCTCTTAGTCGTCCTGGACTTCATAGCAAACATCTCCTCTAGAGACATCATTATATCAGCAGCAGACTCCATTCCTTCATGCTACTGTTGCAACACGTCGGAGATAGTAGCCATAATATAACATTTGGCCATATCATCTGAAGTGTTCCACTGCTCATACTCATCTCTTTGCATTATGCTAGATTCATTATAAGGAGCAGGTGGTTTAGGAGTAGTTAGAACAAACTTATGTTTTTCACTTTGCAGCAACAACCCAATTTTCCTTTTTCATGTGACGTAATTAGCTCCAGTTAAAGTGTTATCTTTCAAGATGTTCATAAGTGATGGGGTCATGATTTCTGAATAAAACAAAACATATATAAGTAAATAATCATGATAAAGCACTTTTAAATATTTATCTTGAATTAAATAAATAACTCAATCATAAAAATTCAACGGTGATCCAACACCCATAAATGTTACGCCTCCTTTGGGAGTTCGCACCATTTACTGGTTAGACTAGGTCCCACCTAATTGTTAACATAACAACCAGCGTTTTCAATTTTAGCCTTGCAATTTTATTGACAAGAACTCTTGGGAGGATATCAATAAAATTACATTGAGTGTGTTACCAAGATATCGACCCTTAATTTTCTCTCACGAAAATCCCTCCTTGGGGAGTAGATCTCATTTGAGTCCATTGTCTAGTCTATCCTTGTAAGGAAGTATTTTGCTAAATTCCATTCATGGATGCCCCTTGGGGGGATTACCAATAAATAATAAAGCTCAACCAACCTTGGAGGCCATAGGTGTTACAAAACACCTTCTCCCACTCAATTATTTAAGGCGTGTGATTAAATCCCATAGAATGATTTACCAAGTTATCTAGATGCCAATTTAGATACCTAAATCATTCAATGCATGTTCATACCAAAAGAGATATATGAGTGGCACTCCTATTCTATATGTCATGTTATCATACAATAACAAATATTGTAATATTTATGCAAAAAATAAATAGCAACAATTTTGATCATCCCTCGGCTGCCCCCCCATAGGCGTGCACACCCCACAACCCCACACAGGGGCTGCCGTGCGCAGCCCATGAGAGTATATAGGGCTGCCGTGCGCAGCCCACCATGATTTGGGCTTGCCATGCGCAGCCCAATCCACTCCTAGGGTGCGCACGGTGCTCGTTCTTGGTCCCGGTTGCTTCTTTTTCTTCATGTCTTCGAATCTTCAATACCCGAATACATTACAGCAGTATATAAACTAATATAATACTGCAGTATTTTTTTTTTTTTTTTTTTAATCACTGCAGTACTTTTTTACAAAAAAAAAAAACTGCACATTAAATTTAATACAATAAAAAATATAGCAACTACCAAGAAGGAAATATGGTGATGATAGACCACCCTTCTTGTTACAAACCCGAAACAAAAAATAAATTGAAACTCTAGGACCAAAATCGAGCAATAACAATCCACATAATAAAATAATAACATATATAAATCCATACATTCACATGTAATTATATATGTGAATACCTAGAGTGCCATCTCTTTCTAAACATGCATAATCACAATAAAAAGAAATCGATTCACGTATACATACGTTAATTAATTAAAAGGGTACAACCTAGGCTCTGATACCAATTGTAGGGAAAAATACCGTAGTACACTCAGCGGAAGCGAGACTAAAAATAGTTTTAGTATGTTTTAAAATTTTTCCTTATTATGAACCTTAACCCTTTAAATTAATTAACCATATATAAAGTAACAAAAGTATAATACCTTTTGTTGCGTGATCCGATTGACTTACGTCGATGGTAATCCGCAAGATCTTCAATCCTAGCACGAACGTGAATCACCTAGGAGCGTGGTCTCCCTTTTCTTTGAATTGCAAACCTGAGAATGGACAAACAAACTTTTCTTTTTCTTTGTCAGTCTTAAAACAATCAAAAGAATACAAAAATTATTCCGGTCACTTTTGAGTTCTCAATCTAATGATCGAAACTCACGTGAACCTAATTCGATGTTGTACACACAAGCTTATTGATGAACTAGCAATTAGTGTACCATCAAAAGAATAATCTCTTCTCTCTTTTATGACTTAGTAGAATAATCAAATACTTGTCTATGAGTTTAGAAGAAGAAGAAAATTGAATCAACCAAGCATTAGTGTGGCCGAACCCTATAAGGTCTATTATACAGGGTGGCCGAATTTCTTTCTCTTTTTACTTCAGGGTTGCCGAATTCTATAAGGTGTGGTATTAGGGTTGGCCGAATTTCATCACATCACCTATATAGGGTGACCGAAATTCAACCCTAATTCCTGATAAGCTCGCTTTTTGTGTCGTTACCAAATTGCGATTATCAAAAGATTAGTTATATTTAAAAAGTTCCTACGCAATGTGCTCTAACTAGCAAAAGACTAGTAAAGCGGCAAGCGAGGGTATCGTCCACAGGAAGGTGTCATCCGTCAACCGTTTCGAGTTTTAGTGTTTATTGAAAGCATGTAAATAGAATGCGGATGTGATGAGAATGTTGTGTGTGAGGTGTATGCATATTGCGGTGTGGTGTGTGTGCAAATGTAAAGAAAAGAATGCAAATAAAAACAAAGAGAATATGAAATGGTGAGAATGGTGTTTAAAGAGACAAATAATAAAATGGTGGCTAGGAGAGATGTAGGATAATGATCACACAAGGTTCAATATGTTTACCATACATAAGTGCACAAATAGTGGTTGTTAGGCATTAAGTTCATCCAATTCAAGTTATGGGCTCGTTCTCACGATTAAGGAGTTCCGAAACCAAATCATCTATTATTACGAATCATTCGTTGATTAAGGAAACCAAAATCTATTCTTGCTCCCTAAAGGTCATGGAAGAGCATGTGTCTTAAGGTCAAAGACCCATTAAGCTCATGAACATAGAGCCAAAACCTATTCTAGCACGGTCATGCATAAAACAAGTTTCATCCATTCTTTTAGAGCTAAGTGGTCAAGACTATACCCGGAAGGTCATCCATAAAAGTACAATCCTAACCCACATACACTCAAACCCATCAAAACAAGGCATTTCGACCTTCCATCAACATACATACACAAATAGGATATTTGATTACAACTACTCCTACATATTAAGTTAATCTACTCCTAATCCTATCCATGAACACATATCAATTTCCAATCTCCATACACATGCATATCAAGACAAGAGATTTTGCAATAATAACAAGAATAAATCAAAACCCAAATGGATTTAAGAACAATCATGACATAAATGAGCACAAATATAGGTTTACAATATTTCCCAAGTGGGGTTACACATTCAAGAAAACATGAAATACAAAGAGAATGAGTTTTAAGGAGACAACCCTTGAAGAAATCCCTCCAAGAGCTCCATGAATCCCTAGCTCGAAATTGGTCATAGACCACTCCTATCTCCTTGCAATCAACTCCCAAATATGGTGGAGGATGTGTGGAAAGTGGTGGTGGTGAGCTTCCCATGGAGGAGAACCTCCATGGGAGCTTTGAAAGCTTCTCTCTCTCTTGGTTTGGGGAAGAAGATGAAGATGGCTGCTGTGTTGTTCTTGGTGTTGGTGGCTGGTTTTTTTTTTCTAGAGAGGGCTCAAAATGGTGTATAAATAGGTTGGGAAACTTAGGGCACGATCTGGGTATGAAAGGACCAAAATGCCCTTCTGAATTGGCTTGAAAACTGACTTTTCGCTGAGCTGACAACGGAAGGTCGCTGCCAAGTTCGCTGTCAGGGGGCGACCAGCTAGGGGGCGAAGATCTCTGCCCCTGGTGCTAAAATATTAGGTCGCTGCCAAAGTCGCTGTCAGGGGGCGAACTTGGCAGCGAACTTCTCGCGCACCGTTACAAAAATGCTCATATCTCCCTCTAGAAAGCCCGGAATCGTGATCCGTAAAAACCGCTGGAAAGTAGACTTCCGGGGCTTTCCGAATATATGTAGAGCTCAATGTGGTTCGATCTGAGGAGGGAGATATGCCCCCCGAAAGTTGGCTATTCTGCACAATTGGCTCTGCCGCGGTCATGTTTCCAGCCTCGCGCACCGTTACGGAAACTGCCATAACTCCCTCTAGAAAGCCCGGAATCGCGATCCGTAAAAACCACTAGAAAGTAGACTTCTGGGGCTTTCCGAAAATATATGGCACGAAGCCCAGTTCTCAAAGAGGAGGGAGATATAGGCCCCGAAATCTATATGTTCTGCATGGGCATTTGCAATGTTAGCCCATTAACCTTTGGAAAGCAGAGTTGACCAGTGCCGCGGTCTCAATGTCGCGTTCTAGCTCAACGGCGGATCCATCACGGAAACATGGTTTTGCTTGCCGTGATTGACCATGAATCACGCCACGGTTTGGGTCAACGGCGAGACCGCGACAACTCTACATGGATTCCATTCTTCACTTTTTAGCTCATTTTTGCCTCCCAAACTTGACTTTATGCTCAAACACCAATTGTAGGGAACATGTACCTACACATGGCTCACAAAACACATTATATACAAAAATACGCTCGAAAACGAGCACAAAAGCTAGGAAATGGGGACCTCAAATAGGTATATAAATCATCCGATCAAATACCCCCAAACCTATCTTTTGCTCGTCCTCGAGCAAAACTAAAAAGAAGAACAAACAAACAAATAAAACTTAAGAAAATAAAAACTAAACTAGTCCACTTTCGTAGGAAACACGATGGTACTGAGCATGTGCCACAAGCCTTTAAACCACTAGGCGATCCCTAGTGGAGGAGTTATAGTCTCCTGAGGGTTTACAGCTACGACACCCACAAACGTATACTCTGTAAGAAAAGTTGAGATGCAATCCAAACACACCAAGCAAAGACAATACACGCATGCTAAAATCTCGGATTATACCATTCAATAAACATGCATCACGCAATGCAAGTATGCCAATACTTAGGATGTTTTCGGTTTACAAAACAACTACGTTCGAATGCCCAAGATAAAATTCGCCTCGACTCTAATCCTCACCGGATTTCAGTCTTATTTTCACTCAGAACTTAGGCGCACTCTCTAGCAAACACATGCGAATTGGAGTTTAGGTATATGGAATCAAATATAATCGCATATGAGTATTTTTCAATGACGCACATTTTCTAAAAATGGATCTCATGGAAGGAATTGAAATGCCACGAACGTGGAAAGACATGCATCGACTCGCATTCCCAAGATAGACTTCCTAAGAGATCAAATGGGTTTTCCCTCACTTTTATTGGGGCCAAGGTGATTTATGGTAGTGTTTGGGATGGAAGAGATGGTGGGAGCGGGAAGAATAAAGTTATTAACCATGCTAAGGTGTGTTTACACATTACACTTTATAACAAAATTAGCTCTATCACACCTTACAATACAAGCGTTTAGGCTTTGTGCTACAATTGTACCCTTATTAATGAGTAACTTTATAATTGAAGAACTAGAAGGCTTAAGTGTTTTATATTGCAACACTTATTCTATTTTTTCTTTTTCTTTTTTTCTTTTTTTTTTCCTTTTTCTTTTCTTTTCTTTTTGTAAGCCTTTGCCTAGCACAATTTACATATATTTGCCTAAGTACACGCTTTTACAAAATTTAGAGCTAGCTTCTCCTAAGCTGTACACCTCAACATGATCAATAACTAGGGAATGGATATGTGTTTGGCTTCAATTTGCAATGAATATATGGGTATGAGAGTGTTTAGGCTATTTTAGTAGTCATGCACACACTCAAGCCCAAAATCATTTCTAAAAGTCCATCTACCAAGGGAATACAAGTCTCAACAAACAGTCCACATGATAAAGTTCTATGGCAATCAATGCAAAATTAATGTACAATGAGATCACAATGAAAAAAAAAATTGAAGAGTGTATAAGAGTAGAAACAAAACCCACAAACTTTCGTTATTTAGGCACAGTGTAGCTCACAGGTAGTCTCCACAATTTTCCTAGGCTAAACAAGCATAGAAGTCTCATCCACCTCAACATCAAAAAATTGGCACTGTACAAGCAAATTTAAGCGACACACGGAGCTAAAAGCATACATGATATGTCTCTACCGGCACGCAAAGAAAAACAACTCAACAAAATGGACTCATTCCAAATTTTTTTTTAAAATTAATCGTTTTATGCAGAGATTTGAAAATTTTCTAAACGTAACAAAAACACATATAAACAACGGAAGTGTCCACACCCCCAAACCTAAACTCAACATTGTCCTCAATGTTGCTCAACTCATAAAATATGGACAATGTTTAGCAAGATTCGGAGATAAGAACACAACATCACAAACACAACAAACATAGCATTATAACCTTTAAGCACATGGGTAATTCCGCCCAAATCAACAACTATCCATAAGCACTCCAATTTAGCTCAAAATTTAGAGGATACCTCTTGTGGTTGCGTCCAACGCGTCCGTTGTGGCGCTACCGTTTCACTTGGGGAGTTGTTACGGCACGATACGCTCACTCTTACTGTTCTCATGAGTTGTGCGGTCCATCCGACTTGAAAATTTCTTTTCCTTGTATAAGCACAACTCAAACAACATTAAACGCATATGCTATAAAAAAAATAAAAATAAAAATAAGAAAAATCCTAAACACATACATATATATCCGCAAAGCAATTAAATCTAAAATTTACAAAACCTAAGCTAAAACAAAAAACAATCAACGAATAGGCCACCTCCCCGGCAGCGGCGCCATTTTGATAAGCTCGCTTTTTGTGTCGTTACCAAATTGCGATTATCAAAAGATTAGTTATATTTAAAAAGTTCCTACGCAATGTGCTCTAACTAGCAAAAGACTAGTAAAGCGGCAAGCGAGGGTATCGTCCACAGGAAGGTGTCATCCGTCAACCGTTTCGAGTTTTAGTGTTTATTGAAAGCATGTAAATAGAATGCGGATGTGATGAGAATGTTGTGTGTGAGGTGTATGCATATTGCGGTGTGGTGTGTGTGCAAATGTAAAGAAAAGAATGCAAATAAAAACAAAGAGAATATGAAATGGTGAGAATGGTGTTTAAAGAGACAAATAATAAAATGGTGGCTAGGAGAGATGTAGGATAATGATCACACAAGGTTCAATATGTTTACCAAAAACAAGTGCACACCTAGTTGATTGTTAGGCATTAAGTTCATCAAATTCAAGTTATGGGCTCGTTCTCACGATTAAGGAGTTCCGAAACCAAATCATCTATTATTACGAATCATTCGTTGATTAAGGAAACCAAAATCTATTCTTGCTCCCCAAAGGTCATGGAAGAGCATGTGTCTTAAGGTCAAAGACCCATTAAGCTCATGAACATAGAGCCAAAACCTATTCTAGCACGGTCATGCATAAAACAAGTTTCATCTATTCTTTTAGAGCTAAGTGGTCAAGACTATACCCGGAAGGTCATCCATAAAAGTACAATCCTAACCCACATACACTCAAACCCATCAAAACAAGGCATTTCAACCTTCCAAAGACATACACACACAAATGGGATATTTAATTACAACTACTCCTACATATTAAGTTAATCTACTCCTAATCCCATCCATGAGCACACATCAATTTCCAATTTCCACACACATGCTTATCAAGATAAGAGATTATGCAATAATAACAAGAATAAATCAAAACCCAAATAGATTTAAGAACAATCATAACATAAATGAGCACAATATAGGTTTACAAATATTTCCCAAGTGGGGTTACACATTTAGAAAACAAGAAATACAAAGAGAAGAGTGTAAAAGAGACAACCCTTGAAGATGTGACCTTTTCCAAGTTCTCCATGAATGCTAGCTCGAAATTGGTCCAAAGACCTCTCCTTTCTCCTTGCAATCTACTCCAAATGTGGTGGATGATGGGTAGAAAGTGGTGGTGGTGAGCTTCCCATGGAGGAGAACCTCCATGGGAGCTTTGGAAGCTTCTCTCTCTCTTGATTTGGGGAAGAAGATGAAGTGCAGCTGCTGTGTGTGTTTCTTGTGTTTAGTGATGTTGTGTTCTTATCTCCGAATCTTACTCAACATTTGATAAGCTCGCTTTTTGTGTCGTTACCAAATTGCGATTATCAAAAGATTAGTTATATTTAAAAAGTTCCTACGCAATGTGCTCTAACTAGCAAAAGACTAGTAAAGCGGCAAGCGAGGGTATCGTCCACAGGAAGGTGTCATCCGTCAACCGTTTCGAGTTTTAGTGTTTATTGAAAGCATGTAAATAGAATGCGGATGTGATGAGAATGTTGTGTGTGAGGTGTATGCATATTGCGGTGTGGTGTGTGTGCAAATGTAAAGAAAAGAATGCAAATAAAAACAAAGAGAATATGAAATGGTGAGAATGGTGTTTAAAGAGACAAATAATAAAATGGTGGCTAGGAGAGATGTAGGATAATGATCACACAAGGTTCAATATGTTTACCATACATAAGTGCACAAATAGTGGTTGTTAGGCATTAAGTTCATCCAATTCAAGTTATGGGCTCGTTCTCACGATTAAGGAGTTCCGAAACCAAATCATCTATTATTACGAATCATTCGTTGATTAAGGAAACCAAAATCTATTCTTGCTCCCTAAAGGTCATGGAAGAGCATGTGTCTTAAGGTCAAAGACCCATTAAGCTCATGAACATAGAGCCAAAACCTATTCTAGCACGGTCATGCATAAAACAAGTTTCATCCATTCTTTTAGAGCTAAGTGGTCAAGACTATACCCGGAAGGTCATCCATAAAAGTACAATCCTAACCCACATACACTCAAACCCATCAAAACAAGGCATTTCGACCTTCCATCAACATACATACACAAATAGGATATTTGATTACAACTACTCCTACATATTAAGTTAATCTACTCCTAATCCTATCCATGAACACATATCAATTTCCAATCTCCATACACATGCATATCAAGACAAGAGATTTTGCAATAATAACAAGAATAAATCAAAACCCAAATGGATTTAAGAACAATCATGACATAAATGAGCACAAATATAGGTTTACAATATTTCCCAAGTGGGGTTACACATTCAAGAAAACATGAAATACAAAGAGAATGAGTTTTAAGGAGACAACCCTTGAAGAAATCCCTCCAAGAGCTCCATGAATCCCTAGCTCGAAATTGGTCATAGACCACTCCTATCTCCTTGCAATCAACTCCCAAATATGGTGGAGGATGTGTGGAAAGTGGTGGTGGTGAGCTTCCCATGGAGGAGAACCTCCATGGGAGCTTTGAAAGCTTCTCTCTCTCTTGGTTTGGGGAAGAAGATGAAGATGGCTGCTGTGTTGTTCTTGGTGTTGGTGGCTGGTTTTTTTTTTCTAGAGAGGGCTCAAAATGGTGTATAAATAGGTTGGGAAACTTAGGGCACGATCTGGGTATGAAAGGACCAAAATGCCCTTCTGAATTGGCTTGAAAACTGACTTTTCGCTGAGCTGACAACGGAAGGTCGCTGCCAAGTTCGCTGTCAGGGGGCGACCAGCTAGGGGGCGAAGATCTCTGCCCCTGGTGCTAAAATATTAGGTCGCTGCCAAAGTCGCTGTCAGGGGGCGAACTTGGCAGCGAACTTCTCGCGCACCGTTACAAAAATGCTCATATCTCCCTCTAGAAAGCCCGGAATCGTGATCCGTAAAAACCGCTGGAAAGTAGACTTCCGGGGCTTTCCGAATATATGTAGAGCTCAATGTGGTTCGATCTGAGGAGGGAGATATGCCCCCCGAAAGTTGGCTATTCTGCACAATTGGCTCTGCCGCGGTCATGTTTCCAGCCTCGCGCACCGTTACGGAAACTGCCATAACTCCCTCTAGAAAGCCCGGAATCGCGATCCGTAAAAACCACTAGAAAGTAGACTTCTGGGGCTTTCCGAAAATATATGGCACGAAGCCCAGTTCTCAAAGAGGAGGGAGATATAGGCCCCGAAATCTATATGTTCTGCATGGGCATTTGCAATGTTAGCCCATTAACCTTTGGAAAGCAGAGTTGACCAGTGCCGCGGTCTCAATGTCGCGTTCTAGCTCAACGGCGGATCCATCACGGAAACATGGTTTTGCTTGCCGTGATTGACCATGAATCACGCCACGGTTTGGGTCAACGGCGAGACCGCGACAACTCTACATGGATTCCATTCTTCACTTTTTAGCTCATTTTTGCCTCCCAAACTTGACTTTATGCTCAAACACCAATTGTAGGGAACATGTACCTACACATGGCTCACAAAACACATTATATACAAAAATACGCTCGAAAACGAGCACAAAAGCTAGGAAATGGGGACCTCAAATAGGTATATAAATCATCCGATCAATTCCCATCATCTTTTTTATGACTCCTAACCCTAATTAAACTCATAAGTATTTTTATTCTTTTATTGACTAAATAAAAGGAATTCTTATTTGATTAAATAAATAAACTTAATTATTTATTTTCTTATCAAACAAGTCTTTTACTTTTAGTATACTACCACCAATAGTATAACTCTAGGAAATATATTTCCTTATCAGAAAAAGATTTGTTTCTTAATTAAACAATTAATTAATAATTTAATTAATTCTTATTTAATTAAACAATGAAACAAAATAATATATTTGGCTAATATTTTAACCTTGCCGCCCCACATGTATAAAATTGGCCATATATTATTTTCTTATTTCATTTAATCCATTGGACTTTAAATAAAAAGCCCACATGTGAACCAGATCCATTCTTACTAAAAGAAACAAGCCCACATGCCTTTCATTAATATATTAATATAATTATGCAGCCCCTTAAATAAATAATGTGCAAATTATATTCTTAATATATTAAATGCAATTCTAGATGGACCCATAAATTGGTCCGGTAGAATATATCAAGTGATCCATGCAAGTCCGTGTGGATTGGGGATCTTGGCGGGCTATCTAAATTTAAGCTTCAATAGACACAACCTAATCACAATCAACAAATGATTCACTTAGCTAGGTCCGATCCATTAATTTTAACTCAATCCACTAAAGAGCTAAAATTGAACTCTTAAATAAAGATAGAAAAGGAAGATGTTCCTCTTTCATAACCCTAAACAATCATATTGGAGAAAGTGTATCCTCGTGATTAATATCAGTAATCACCAAGAGTTCATAGACCGCCTATAACTCTCCAAGTTACTATATTTACTCATATGACCACGTTTTGAACTTGGATATTTTGACTTGTCCAGAAGCCATGTTTTCAATAGTCACTATCGAAAACTCAACGTTGAGATTTAATATCCAATTACCTCAAAACATCCATATGATGATATTATACTCTTATTTAATAAATGGAGCCACGATGTAAATATCTATAAATGAAGTCCTCTATCGATTAACAAATGAATATCACCAAACTATCGAGGATAGACTATGCTATATAATCGTACTCATTGATAACTCAAATGATATCACTTGCAACCATAAGTCCATCATTTATCTTAGGATTAAGATAGACTCTCTGATTGTCCTGATAATGAAAAGACTATTATCTATTGACGGTTCTAGATAAAGCTTTTCATTGTGATCCAGTTCAATGCACCCAGTGCACTAGATTCTTTTGCTCAAAGACACTCCGATGATTTTAGACTCATCATATCTCATTTGATCCCACTCAAATGCTAGCATAAGAATTCTACAACTTTAACAAGATAAAGGTGCCCAACCTTTAACTTAAGTTGTGAACATTATTCAAGACTAACTAAAGAATTGTGTCTACCACATACATATCCAGATGTACGAACAATTCTTCTTTTCTCATAGTCTTTAGACCTTATGATTATTTACTTTGACAATTATAATATTAAACTATAAATGCTATAAGATTTGTTAAACAAGAAATCACTTTATTAATATGAAAAAGATTGTTAATTACAATATTACACTCTTGCTATTGAGCATAATCCTAACAATGATTCCTTATTTTACTCCTATATGTCACTTTTGTGGATTTGATGGTCATATTAGACCACATTTCTTTCGATATAATAAAATGTGCAAAACTAGAAGCATGATTGAGAAGAAAAAGAAAAGAGCCATGATGCATGTTCCTAGGAATGATAATATTGTTATGCATGATCCTAGAACATCTAGAGCCCATGTACCAAAGACCACTAAGAAAGCTAAGATTGTTTCTAGGTGGATTAGAAAGAATGAAAATGTTTGCCATGTTGCTCAAATAGCCTTGAAGGTAAATTCTTCTAATTTTTGGTATTTAGATAGTGGGTGCTCTAGGCACATGACGGGAAACAAGAGTTTCTTCGAGACTCTTGTTATGGAGGAAGGAGGATATGTCACTTTTGGTGATGGATCCAAAAAGAAAGTTGTAGGGAAAGGAACCATTTCCGTTCCCAGATTACCCTCCTTATCCAATGTTTTATTTGTTGATGGCTTGAAAGCCAATTTAATAAAAATTTCACATCTAAGTGATGAAGGATATTCCATCTTGTTTAGAAAAGATGATTGCTCGATCCTAAAGCCCGATGGACAAACCTTATTGAAAGGTATGAGATCTAGTGACAATTGCTATTGTCTTGAAGCTAGAATAGTCTCAAACAATGTGTCCATGGATGAGCAAATAGAGTTGTGGCATGAAAGACTTGGCCACATGAACTTTAGGGATTTAAGAACCCTTGGAAAGTTCGATTGTGTGCGTGGCCTCCCTATGCTTGGGAAGAAAGCCAATGGTATTTGTGGACCTTGCCAACAAGGAAAACAAACTAAAAGCATGCACAAAAAGGGCAAGTATCTCTCCACCAAGGAGCCCCTAGAGCTTCTCCACATGGATCTCATGGGTCCTATGCAAACCGAGAGTTTAGGTGGAAAGAGATACATTTTTGTTTGTGTTGATGATTTCTCTAGATTTACATGTACATATTTTCTTAGAGAAAAATCTGAAACTTTTGATAAGTTTAAAATGCTTTGTACTAAAATACAAAATGAAATGAATTCTAACATTAAAAGCATTAAACGGATTAGAAGTGACCATGGGAGGGAATTTGAGAAAGCCTATTTTGAAAGCTATTGCAATAGCTTAGGCATCTCCCATGAGTTCTCGGCTCCTAAGACACCTCAACAAAATGGAGTTGTTGAGAGGAAGAATAGGGTCCTTCAAGAGATGGCCCGAGTGATGTTGCTGTTAGGATTATGCTCAATAGCAAGAGTGTAATGTTGTAATTAACAATCTTTTTCATATTAATAAAGTGATTTCTGGTTTAACAAATCGTATAGCATTTATAGTTTAATATTTTAATTGTCAAAGTAAATAATCATAAGGTCTAAAGACTATGAGAAAAGAAAAATTGTTCGTACATCTGGATATGTATGTGGTAGACACAATTCTTTAGTTAGTCTTGAATAATGTTCACAACTTAAGTTAAAGGTTGGGCACCTTTATCTTGTTAAAGTTGTAGAATTCTTTTGCTAGCATTTGAGTGGGATCAAATGAGATATGATGAGTCTAAAATCATCGGAGTGTCTTCGAGCAAAAGGATCTAGTGCACTGGGTGCATTGAACTGGATCACAATGAAAAGCTTTATCTAGAACCGTCAATAGATAATAGTCTTTTCATTATCAGGACAATCGGAGAGTCTGTCTTAATCCTCAGATAAATGATGGACTTATGGTTGCAAGTGATATCATTTGAGTTATCAATGAGTACGATTATATCGCATAGTCTATCCTCGATAGTTTGGTGATATTCATTTGTTAATCGATAGAGGACTTCATTTATAGATATGGACATCGTGGCTCCATTTATTAAATGAGAGTATAATATCATCATATGGATGTTTTGAGGTAATTGGATATTAAATCTCAACGTTGAGTTTTCGATAGTGTCTATTGAAAACATGGCTTCTGGACAAGTCAAAATATCCAAGTTCAAAACGTGGTCATATGAGTAAATATGGTAACTTGGAGAGTTATAGGCGGTCTATGAACTCTTGGCGATTACTGATATTAATCACGAGGATACACTATCTCCAATATGATTGTCTAGGGTATGAATGAGGAGCAACTTCCTTTTCTATCTTTATTTAAGAGTTCAGTTTTAGCTCTTTAGTGGAATGAGTTAAAATTAATGGATCGGACCTAAGTGAATCATTTGTTGATTGTGATTAGGTTATGTCTATTGAAGCTTAAATTTAGATGGCCCGCCAAGATCCCCAATCCACACGGACTTGCATGGATCACTTGATATATTCTACCGGACCAATTTAAGGGTCCATCTAGAATTGCATTTAATATATTAAGAATATAATTTGCACATTATTTAAGTAATGGGCTGCTCAATTATATTAATATATTAATGAATGACATGTGGGCTTGTTTCTTTTAGTAAGAATGGGTCTGGTTCACATGTGGGCTTTTTATTTAAAGTCCAATGGATTAAATGAAATAAAGAAAATAATATATAGCCCATTTGTTTAAGTGGGGCGGCAAGAAGGTTTTATAACCTAATATATTATTTTGTTTCATTGTTTTAATTAAATAAGAATTAATTAATTTATTAATTAATTGTTTAATTAAGAAACAAATCTTTTCTGAATAGGAAATATATTTCCTAGAGTAATACTATTGTAGTAGTTTACTAAAAGTAAAAGACTTGTTTGAAAAGAAAATAAATAATTAATTTTATTTATTTAAATCAAATAAGAAGTCTTTTTTTATTTAGTCAAATAAAAGAATAAAAGATTTATGAATTAAATTAGGGTTTGAAGTCTTAAACTAGATGGGAATTAGGGTGCAACACAAACTCTTTTAAGCTTGTATGTTGCGGCAACCCTAGTCCATTTAGGTTAGAGAATTCGGCAACCCTAAAAGAAAGAAGGAAAGAAAATTTGGCCACCTATATATTCACTCATATAGATTTCGGCCAACCTAATGCTTGGTGCTTGAGATTCTATTTTCTTCTTCTTCTCAATTCATAGAGAGATTAATTTATTCTACTAAAACATAAAAGAGTGAATAGATTATTCTTTGATGGTACACTAATTGCTTTTTCATCAATAAGCTTGTGTGTACAACATCGATTGAGGTTCACGCGAGTTTCGATCATAAGATTGAGAACTCAAAAGTGACCGGAATAATCTTAGTCTTCTTTTGATTGTTTTTGTGACTAACAAAGAAAAAGAAAAGTTTGTTTGTCCATTCTGAGGTTTGCAATTCAAAGAAAAGGGAGACCACGCACCTAGGTGATCCACGTTTGTGCTAGGATTGAGGATCTTGCGGATTACCATCGACGTATGTCAATCGGAGCACGCGACAAAAGGTATTCTTCTTTTGTTAGATAATATATATGTTTAATTGATTAAAGGGTTTAAGGTTCATAAAAAGGAAAAATTTTTAAAGTTACTAAATCTATTTTTAGTCTCCCTTCCGCTGCGTGTACTACGATGATTTTCCCTACAATTGGTATCAGAGCCTAGGTTGAACCCTCTTAATTAATTAACGTATATATACGTGGATCTATTTCTTTTTATTGTGATTATGCATGTTTAGAAAGAGATGGCACTCCAGGTATTCGCATATATAATTACATGTGATGTATGGATTTATATATGTTTATGTGGATTGTTATTGCTCGATTTTGGTCCTAGATTTTGAATGTAATTTTTGTTTCGGAATTGTAACAAGAAGGGTGGTCTATCATCGCTATAATTCCTTCTTGGTAGTTGCTAGATTTTATATTTTTTTTATTATTTTTAGTGCAGTATTTTTTACTGCAGTTTTTATTTATTTTTTATGTGCAGTTTTTATTTTGTAAAAATGCTGCAGTGAATAAAAAAAAAAAAAAAAAAAAAATTAATACTGCTGTATTTTATTATTTATACTGCTGTAATGTATTCGGGTATTGAAGATTCGAAGACACGAAGAAAAACGAAGCAACCGGAACCGAGAACGAGCACCGTGCGCACCCTAGGATTGGATTGGATTGGGCTGCGCATGGCAAGCCCATTACATGGTGGGCTGCGCACGGCAGCCTTGTGTGGCCTTATGGGCTACGCATGGCAGCCCCTTTGTGGGGTTGTGGGCTGTGCACGCCCATGGGTGGAGGCCGAAGGATGAGCGTATGGTTGATGGGCCACTTGAAGATCTTGTATTCCTAAAACAAATTGTAATTTACTTGTTTTTCTAGGATGGGCCAAATTGTTGCTATTTAATTTATGCTTAAATATTACAATATTTGTTATTGTATGATAACATGACATATAGAATAGGAGTGCCACTCATATATCTCTTTTGGTATGAACATGCATTGAATGATTTAGGTATCTAAATTGGCATCTAGATAACTTGGTAAATCATTCTATGGGATTTAATCACACGCCTTAAATAATTGAGTGGGAGAAGGTGTTTTTGTAACACCTATGGCCTCCAAGGTTAGTTGAGCTTAATTATTTATTGGTAATCCCCCCAAGGGGCGTCCATGAATGGAATTTAGCAACATACTTCCTTACAAGGATAGACTAGACAATGGACTCAAACGAGATCTACTCCCCAAGGAGGGATTTTCGTGAGAAAAAATTGAGGGTCGATATCTTGGTAACACACTCAATATAATTTTATTGACATCCTCCCAAGAGTTCTTGTCAGTAAAATTGCAAGGCTAAAATTGAAAACGCTGGTTGTTATGTTAACAATTAGGTGAGACCTAGTCTAACTAGTAAATGGTGCGAACTCCCAAAGGAGGCGTAACATTTATGGGTGTTGGATCACCGTTGAATTTTTATGATTGAGTTATTTATTTAATTCAAGATAAATATTTAAAAGTGCTTTATCATGATTATTTACTTATATATGTTTTGTTTTTATTCAGAAATCATGACCCCATCACTTATGAACATCCTGAAAGATAACACTTTAACTGGAGATAATTATGTCACATGGAAAAGAAAAATTGGGTTGTTGCTGCAAAGTGAAAAACATAAGTTTGTTCTAACTACTCCTAAACCACCTGCTCCTAATAATGAATCTAGCAGAATGTATAGAGATGAGGATGAGCAGTGGAAGACTTCAGATGATATGGCCAAATGTTATATTATGGCCACTATCTCCGACGTGTTGCAACAGCAGCATGAAGGAATGGAGTCCGCTGCTGATATAATGATGTCTCTAGAGGAGATGTTTGCTATGAAGTCCAGGACGACTAAGAGAGAGGCAGTGATTGCTTTTATGAATCTTAGGATGAAACCTGGACAGGCTGTGAAGGATCACATGATGAAAGTCATAGCACATCTCAACATTGCTGAACTGCATGGCGCTGAGATAGATGGTGAGACAAAAATTGATATGGTTGTCAATTCATTGTCAGATTCCTTTGATCAGTTCAAATTGGACTACACTTTGAACAAAAAGGAATACACCTTACAAGGCCTGATGCAAGATGTTCAAAGTGCTGAAAAGATCCTTGTGAAAGGCAAGGGTCAAGAGATTCATATGGTTGGTAAAGTTGCTACTGTTAAGACCCGTCAGAAGGTCAAGAAACAACAGAAGAAAAAGCAACTTGGGCCTACCAAGAAGGAGACCAAGAAAGTAACCAAGATCAAAGGGAAATGCTTCCTTTGTGGTGAAAAGGGACATTGGAAAAGAAATTGCCCAAAGTCCCAGAACAAGAAGGAAGAAGGTAATGTTAATTATCTTGAAACATGTTTTCTGGCAGATTCTACTGATTCTTGGATCATAGACTCTGGAGCCACTAATCATGTTTGTTATTCCTTGCAAGGGATCTAAGAAAGGAGAAGGCTGAGTAAGAATGAAATCAATTTGCGCTTGGGCAACGGAACGTTAGTGTCTGCAAGTGCAGTGGGAGACATTAGAGTTTATTTGGATTCTAGAAGGCATTTAGATTTAATAGACGTTTATTATGTACCTCAATTCAAGAGGAATTTAATTTCAGTTTCTTGTTTGAATAAATTTGGATATTCGGTTACTTTTAATAAAGTCTTTATTATTAGTAAGAATGACAAAATTATTTGCCAAGGTACATTGGAAAACGGTCTATACTTTTTGCATAGAAATATCTCTCACTCGTTAGACACAGAAATAACGGAACCTAATCATAAAAGAGTTAAATTATCAATAGATGAAACCTACCTATGGCATTTACGCCTAGGTCATATTAACCTTAATAGGATTAAAAGATTGGTATGTGACGGACCTTTGAGTGACTTAAAGGTTGATGATCTACCAACTTGTGAATCTTGTTTGGAAGGTAAAATGACCAAAAGGACGTTCTCTGCCAAAGGTGCGAGAGCCACTGAATGTTTAGGATTGATACAAACTGATGTATGTGGACCTATGAGCATTCAAGCTAGAGGTGGATATGAGTACTTCATCACCTTCACAGATGATTACTCGAGATTTGGTTATGTGTATCTTATGTGACATAAGTCGGATACTTTTGACATGTTCAAAGCATTCAAAGCTGAAGTGGAAAATCAGCTTGAGAAACACATAAAAATATTGAGATCTGATCGTGGTGGAGAATATCTATCTGGTGAGTTTCAGCAATATCTTATTGATAATGGGATAGTTTCTCAGTTTTCTGCACCAGGAACACCTCAACAGAATGGGGTAGCAGAAAGGAGAAATAGAACTCTTTTGGATATGGTTAGGTCTATGTTGAGTTATTCAACACTTCCTATTTCTTTTTGGGGATATGCCTTACAAACTGCTATATACATTCTAAACGATGTACCATCTAAGTCTGTTCCTAAAACACCGCATGAGTTGTGGACTGGGCGCAAGCCTAGTTTACAACACTTAAGGTTATTTGGTTGTCCTGCGCATGTGTTAAAAGGAAAGACAGAAAAGATGGAGTCCCGTTCAGAAACATGTATATTTGTAGGGTATCCAAAAGAAACTAAAGGATATTATTTTTATAGTCGTTCAGATCTTAAAGTATTTGTTTCGACAAATGCTAAATTTCTGGAAAATGACTATATGAATGATTTTGTGCCTAGAAGTAGAATTGTCCTGAATGAGATGTCAGGAGATACAATTCCACGAGAGGTTACACAACCTAACCCAATTGTAAGTTCCGATCCAACACAAGATCAATAACCCACCAATCCTCGTCGTAGTGGGAGGGTTAGAACACAACCCGAAAGATACATCGGTCTGGGAGAATCAGTGGAGAATCTCCCGGACGACGATGATCCCTACACGTACAAGGAAGCTATGGAGGATGTTGATAGTCGTCATTGGCAAAAGGCAATGCAATCCGAGATTGAATCTATGTTCGATAACAAAGTCTGGTCCCTTGTAGACTTGCCTAAAGGGATAAAACCCATTGGGTGCAAGTGGGTATACAAGAGGAAAAGAGGTATGGATGGTAAGGTGGAAACCTTTAAAGCTAGATTGGTAGCTAAAGGGTATACACAGAAAGAAGGTATCGATTACGAGGAAACCTTCTCTCCTGTGGCCATGCTTAAATCCATTAGGATACTCTTATCCATTGCAGCATCTTTAGATCTAGAGATTTGGCAAATGGACGTCAAGACAGCTTTCCTTAATGGAAGTCTTGACGAAAGCATCTACATGATGCAACCAGAGGGATTCATTGAAAAGGGCCAAATGGAAAAGGTATGCAAGTTGCAGAAATCCATATATGGATTGAAGCAAGCATCCAGATCCTGGAACATAAGGTTTGATCAAGCTGTCAAAGGTTTTGGATTTATTCAGAATCCTGATGAACCTTGTGTATACAAAAGGATTAAGGGCGACAAGTTGGTTTTCCTGATTCTTTATGTTGATGATATACTACTCATTGGAAACGATGTAGGTGTATTGACATCAGTAAAAGAATGGTTAGCAAAACAATTTGATATAAAGGACTTAGGAGAAGCAAGTTTTATTCTAGGTATCCAAGTAATAAGGGATAGAAAGAATAGAACGATTGCATTATCCCAAGCTTCATACATAGACAAGATCTTGTCTAGGTTTTCCATGCAGGATTCCAAGAAAGGTATGTTACCTTTCAGACATGGAATCAAGCTTTCTAAGGAACAAGTTCCTAAGAATGAGCATGAAGAGCAATTCATGAGTAGAGTTCCATATGCCTCGACAGTTGGAAGTCTCATGTATGCAATGCTCTGTACTAGACCAGACATTTGTTTTGCTGTTGGCATAGTTAGCAAGTTTCAATCGAAACCTGGTCCTGATCACTGGACGGTAGTCAAGCATATTTTCAAGTATCTTAAGAGAACGAGAGATAATATGCTTGTATACTCTGGAGGGGATTTGATTCCCGTTGGGTATACAGATTCTGATTTCCAATCAGATTCTGACTCCAGAAAATCCACATCAGGGGATGTGTTTACTATTGGAGGAGGAGCAGTTATATGGAGGAGTATCAAGCAATCTTGTATTGCTGATTCCACCATGGAAGCTGAGTATGTTGCTGCATGCGAGGCTGCCAAAGAGGCTGTTTGGCTCCGCCAATTCTTGATTGACTTGGAAGTGGTTCCTAGTGCGAATAAGCAGATCACTATCTACTGTGACAACAGTGGAGCAGTGGCTAAATCGAAAGAACCAAGAAGTCACAAGAGAGGTAAACACATTGAAAGAAAGTATCATCTTTTAAGGGAGATTGTTCAAAGAGGTGACGTGACGATTACCAAAATCGCGTCAGCAGAAAATCTAGCGGATCCCTTCACAAAGGCTCTACCTCAGAAGAGTTTCGATGAGCATCTAGAGAACATGGGCTTGAGAGATATGACACATTTGCTATAGTGCAAGTGGGAGATTGTTAGGATTATGCTCAATAGCAAGAGTGTAATGTTGTAATTAACAATCTTTTTCATATTAATAAAGTGATTTCTGGTTTAACAAATAGTATAGCATTTATAGTTTAATATTATAATTGTCAAAGTAAATAATCATAAGGTCTAAAGACTATGAGAAAAGAAGAATTGTTCGTACATCTGGATATGTATGTGGTAGACACAATTCTTTAGTTAGTCTTGAATAATGTTCACAACTTAAGTTAAAGGTTGGGCACCTTTATCTTGTTAAAGTTGTAGAATTCTTTTGCTAGCATTTGAGTGGGATCAAATGAGATACGATGAGTCTAAAATCATCGGAGTGTCTTCGAGCAAAAGGATCTAGTGCACTGGGTGCATTGAACTGGATCACAATGAAAAGCTTTATCTAGAACCGTCAATAGATAATAGTCTTTTCATTATCAGGACAATCGGAGAGTCTATCTTAATCCTGAGATAAATGATGGACTTATGGTTGCAAGTGATATCATTTGAGTTATCAATGAGTACGATTATATCGCATAGTCTATCCTCGATAGTTTGGTGATATTCATTTGTTAATCGATAGAGGACTTCATTTATAGATATGGACATCGTGGCTCCATTTATTAAATGAGAGTATAATATCATCATATGGATGTTTTGAGGTAATTGGATATTAAATCTCAACGTTGAGTTTTCGATAGTGTCTATTGAAAACATGGCTTCTGGACAAGTCAAAATATCCAAGTTCAAAACGTGGTCATATGAGTAAATATGGTAACTTGGAGAGTTATAGGCGGTCTATGAACTCTTGGCGATTACTGATATTAATCACGAGGATACACTATCTCCAATATGATTGTCTAGGGTATGAATGTGGAGCATCTTCCTTTTCTATCTTTATTTAAGAGTTCAGTTTTAGCTCTTTAGTGGAATGAGTTAAAATTAATGGATCGGACCTAAGTGAATCATTTGTTGATTGTGATTAGGTTATGTCTATTGAAGCTTAAATTTAGATGGCCCGCCAAGATCCCCAATCCACACGGACTTGCATGGATCACTTGATATATTCTACCGGACCAATTTAAGGGTCCATCTAGAATTGCATTTAATATATTAAGAATATAATTTGCACATTATATTAAGTAATGGGCTGCTCAATTATATTAATATATTAATGAATGACATGTGGGCTTGTTTCTTTTAGTAAGAATGGGTCTGGTTCACATGTGGGCTTTTTATTTAAAGTCCAATGGATTAAATGAAATAAAGAAAATAATATATAGCCCATTTGTTTAAGAGGGGCGGCAAGAAGGTTTTATAACCTAATATATTATTTTGTTTCATTGTTTTAATTAAATAAGAATTAATTAATTTATTAATTAATTGTTTAATTAAGAAAAAAATCTTTTCTGAATAGGAAATATATTTCCTAGAGTAATACTATTGTAGTAGTTTACTAAAAGTAAAAGACTTGTTTGAAAAGAAATTAAATAATTAATTTTATTTATTTAAATCAAATAAGAAGTCTTTTTTTTATTTTGTCAAATAAAAGAATAAAAGATTTATGAATTAAATTAGGGTTTGAAGTCTTAAACTCGATGGGAATTAGGGTGCAACACAAACTCTTTTAAGCTTGTATGTTGCGGCAACCCTGGTCCATTTAGGTTAGAGAATTCGGCAACCCTAAAAGAAAGAAGGAAAGAAAATTTGGTCACCTATATATTCACTCATATAGATTTCGGCCAACCTAATGTTGGTGCTTGAGATTCTATTTTCTTCTTCTTCTCAATTCATAGAGAGATTAATTTATTCTACTAAAACATAAAAGAGTGAATAGATTATTCTTTGATGGTACACTAATTGCTTTTTCATCAATAAGCTTGTGTGTACAACATCGATTGAGGTTCACGCGAGTTTCGATCATAAGATTCAGAACTCAAAAGTGATCGGAATAATCTTAGTCTTCTTTTGATTGTTTTTGTGACTAACAAAGAAAAAGAAAAGTTTGTTTGTCCATTCTGAGGTTTGCAATTCAAAGAAAAGGGAGACCACGCTCCTAGGTGATCCACGTTTATGCTAGGATTAAGGATCTTGCGGATTACCATCGACGTAAGTCAATCGGATCACGCGACAAAAGGTATTCTTCTTTTGTTAGATAATATATATGTTTAATTGATTAAAGGGTTTAAGGTTCATAAAAAGGAAAAATTTTTAAAGTTACTAAATCTATTTTTAGTCTCGCTTCCGCTGCGTGTACTACGATGTTTTTCCCTACAGTTGCTTAGCAACAATGTCCCTAGGCACTTATGGGCCAAAGTCGTCAATACGGCTTGCTATATAGGGAATCGTGTTTTCTTAAGGCCCGGATCTAGAAACACCTCCTATGAGTAATGGAAGGGTAGGAAGCTAAATGTTAGCTACTTCCACACATTTGGAAGCAAATGCTACATTTTAAATGACCGTGATCAACTTGGCAAGTTTGATGCTAAGAGTGATGAGGGTATCTTTATTGGCTATGCATTGAATAGTAGAGCCTATAGAGTTTTCAACTTGAAGACTCGAACCGTCATGGAATCATCGAATGTTGTTATTGATGATACAAGGCTCAAGTCTAATGACCATGAGGAGGAGGAGGAAGTTTTAGATGATGACTCTCCTTTGGAGAGGGTTGTGGTGACTCCCAATGTTGGGACGTCCAATGACAATAATGAAGTCACACAACCTATTACTAGAGTCCCTCTATTGGACTCTAATGAACCCGCTCCATGGGTTAGAAGACTCCATAACAAAGAAGATGTTATTGGAGATGTGAATGAGGGTGTTAGGATAAGGCGTCAAATAGCTAATCTCATTAGCTTTACATGCTACACCTCTCAAATTGAACCCAAAAAGGTTGATGAAGCCTTGAATGATGAATTTTGGGTTCTTGCCATGCAAGAAGAGCTTAACCAATTCGAAAGGAATGAGGTTTGGACTCTGGTTCCTAGGCCTAAAAGCACTAATGTGATAGGCACTAAGTGGATTTATAGGAACAAATCCGATGAGGATGGCAACATAGTGCGGAACAAGGCTAGACTTGTAGCACAAGGGTACTCTCAAATTGAGGGTATCGACTTTGAGGAGACATTTGCTCCCGTTGCCCGGTTAGAGTCCATTAGGCTTCTCTTGTCCATTTCTTGTGTGCACAAGTTCAAATTGCACCAAATGGATGTCAAGAGTGCCTTCCTCAATGGCTTATTGCAAGAGGAAGTGTTTGTTGAACAACCCAAGGGGTTTGTGGATGCACACCACCACAACCATGTCTATCGCCTCAAGAAGGCTCTATATGGGTTGAAACAAGCACCGAGGGCTTGGTATGAGCGCCTCACTTAATTTCTTGTTGACAATAACTACTCAAGGGGTAGTGTTGACAAGACACTATTCATCAGGAGAGACAATGATGAGCTTTTCATAGCTCAAATATATGTTGATGATATAGTTTTTGGCTCCACCAACAACACCAAGGTCCAACAATTTGTTGATGTCATGTCTCATGAATTTGAGATGAGTCTTGTTGGTGAGCTTAGTTACTTCCTAGGTTTGCAAATTAGGCAATTAGATAATGGGATTTTCATAACCCAAGCCAAATATGCTAAAAACCTAGTGAAGAAGTTTGGTCTTGAAAATGCCAAACATTGTGATACACCCATGAGTACCACTTTGAAACTAAGCAAGGATGCTAGTGGTAAAAGTGTGGAACAAACTCTATATCGGGGCATGATAGGTAGCTTGCTTTATTTGACCGCAAGTAGGCCTGATATCTCTTTTAGTATGGGTGTGTGTGCTAGGTACCAAGCGGATCCCAAGGAGTCCCATCTCTCTTCCGTAAAGAGAATCATTCGCTATGTGAATGGGATATCCAACTATGGGATTTGGTACTCTTTTGACACTAATGCTAGTCTTGTAGGCTTTAGTGATACAGATTGGTTCACTCGCAACCGGAAGATTTGTGATGATAGGAAAAGCACCTATTGATTTCGGGCGGTTGCTTCTGTCCTAGGCCACAACTTGGTGTCTGGCGTGTTTGCAAGGAATGCAGACTCGATTTCCTTTGTCCATGGCCGAGGATGAGTACATTTTGGCCTACGGGGTTGGCCCTCCTCGATGAAGCAAATGCCTAGTGACTCGGATCAACCAAGTGTACTCTCACTTTTTCTCCTGGTTGGTGTTAAGGTAACATGAGCTGCCATTAATAGGTTTTCCTAGAATCCGGTGCAACTATTCGTAGAAAAGGCATATTGTTTTGCTGCCCATCACTTCATTGTGAGCTTGTTGGCAAATCAAATGCATTAAGTGACTTGAGAGTGACATGTGGTTCAGCTACTAATCATCAACTTGGTGTGTTCGACCTGGCACTACCTTTCTCAGATTCTACTCGATTTAAAACACAAGTTTCTCATATTGGGATCAGGTGGCGGCCGCTCTCTCTAAGCATGTGGAGTTTGATGAGGTTTACGGTGGTCTTCTACTTCAACTTTTTGACTCTTTTTTGGTTGGAACTCAATGAGCAAAGAGAGTCTTATTCGTTTTCGTTAAATGTTTCTTGCAAAAAATTCGCTTTTGTTATATGCGTTCCTCTTCTCTTTTTGTTTGAGTAAGTTGGGTCTACACACCCTATGGCATGTTTTCAATTCAATAAGTGTGAACCTTGACTATTTGTTTACAATCCTTGTCATTTTATGTTCAAACATGCATTTTTGGACTATATATATGTGGAAGTACTGCATAGGGGTTGAATCAGACCTTATGGTTATCTTCCATGTGATGTTTTCTCCTCTTAGGTAACAGTCCTAATTTTAGAAAATGATTAAATAGCTTAGTGAAATTAATTTTATATTTTATGCTTGGTATATTATGATTGCATATTCTTAGTTTTTTTTTTTTTTGGGTAAATGCAAATACTTGTGATCATAGAAAGAGAGACTCAAGAATGTACAAAATACAAGGGGCATACCCTAGTATACAAAGCAATTTAAACAAATGTCTCTCTTTCAAACCATGGCTACTATCAAACATGAGCAAAAACAAGAAGCTAGAGCTAAACAAGGGCTTAAACATGCTTAGTTTTTAATGACTAATGAGTTAATATTTGTATTGTAGGAAATGGAAATCATAATCTCTATATCCTTGCAATCTTCTAGACGGACATGACATTGGGACGATTATTGGTTTGACCTTTCCGGGCGGATGAAAACGGCAACGGGACCTTCTGGTTCCAGCGCAACACCGACGTCACGTCCTCCCAAACCTAAAAGGCACACATCAAATGTATGGCAATTTGGACTTGACGTATGCTACATAAGTCTTGTATGCCAGAGGTCAAGTCATGATTGATTCAGAGCTCAATGTAATTTTCTCAAATAAGCATCTCCTTGTTTCTCTTCTAGGGGGGATCGGTCATTGAGATGCATAAAGTGACTTATATGGATTATGCAAATATCTTGCATGCCTATCTCTCGTTGCATATGGACAGGTAGACACTACAACCTTGCAGACTATATCACTGACAACGGCACCCAAAGGGGTCCGTTACAGGATATGCGTTACGACCCCGTGCATGCTAGAGAGTGCATGGCATTACATTGCATGTACTGTGCATTAATTTCAGTGAGAACATACATATTTTTTTGAAGAATTTAATTGAAAGCATTGCATACAATACAATTTAAATTGCATAGGAATGTTGTGCCTAAAATTTTTTCAAACCCAAAATGCAGTTGAATGCTTGAATTACAACATCTAACTGTTCTCACTTGATTGAACTTACTTGATATTTGGAACGCATGTTCCAAACAAACTATTTTCATGGGGACTATGATTGGAATTCTACAAAAAAAAAGTTGGCATTTTCGTCCTATGGATTGTAATACCATAGGAAATATTTTTATGTCATTTATGTCTGTTTTACAAACTTAGTTGAAATCTCACATCATTTCTATCACATGTAGATCAATGTGCAAATACTAGTTCTATTGCATTGTGGTTTTGTCACGAAAAAAATATCCCCAACATGGGGGATTGTATTCCTTCCATCAGCGGTGTGCATGTCATATGGCATCAATTTAGTGGTACATGTTGGGGTCCTATGAAGGTAGTAAGCGATCGTATAGATCGCATCAGAGATGCCCTTGCTTGGCTCGGTATTGCTCTAATCCAAGATTAAATGAATTCGGTAGATACTATACAACCTTCGGTCTACGACCCTGAAGATTCCTAACAGGTATATGCCGGTAAGGTGGAACTCTACTTACTTAATGCTTTGCAAAATTATTTGGAATATGAAACACCTATTTCAATGTGTTTTTATAACATGAAAATGTCCGAACTTTCCACACTGACACCTATATGATTGGCATTGATCTTTGTTGAATTTTGTAAATTTACGATTTGTAACTCTTTTTGATATTTCTTCCCTAGCAATCCATCACTGAATTGTGCTTTGCAGTTGTTGCCATGGAAACCGCGGTCTACAATTGCCCCTTTCCTTTATGCTTTAGGGTGATCTTAGGGTTATTATCTGGTTTAGCCTGCAGAATGAAACCTTGGTGATATTTTGAGTGTAGATTATTTTGCGTACGGTTACTGACATTCGAACTTCAAGATCTGTTTGAAGTTTTTAGTACTGAGCACAGGTCTAATGGCGACGTTGATCCGCGGCAGAACCAGACACACTCCCGACAAGTTGGAAATTCTAAAACGCCGCTCATCATCACCTGGATCAGCTGGTGATTTTAGCTACTATTAGGTTTATAGTTTGTGTTGGCATAAATTCCATATCAAAACGTGTTTCTCTTGTAATGTTTAGTGGTTCTTATATTGGCCACTCCAAAGGTATATCTCTAGTGCTTATTTTTCTTTGAAGAGATTAGTTGCACACACACACTTAACATACATTGCATATGTGTGCTTTCTCATCACATGCCACATTTCACACTTGCACCTATATGTTATTGTTTGTTGTGTGAATTTATGACTTGTAATTCTTTTCCCGATAGTTTTCAGAAACGTCCGCGCATGCACTAGAATGTGCTTGGTTTTACGCGAAGACCGCCTACGAAGAATGCCCTTGGCTTCTCCTTGGTTTTCACCTATGTTGGTGATCGGCGGTTATTATCGGTGGCCTGGCCACCGAATGAAACCGCCGTTTGCTTCCAGAAGTGTCTGGAGCAATTCTACGGTTACGATTGGCGGTCACAACCGCCGTTCGAAACCGCCCTTCAAGATCTGATTGATTTTATCTCTCGGTCTAATTCGGCGGTTGAATCCGCGGTCAAGAAACTGCCGAATGAAACCGCCGTTCATACCTGATTGATTTTATCTGCTAGGTTTATAGTTTGTGTTGGCATAAATTCCATATCAAAACGTGTTTCTCTTGTAATGTTTAGTGGTTCTTATATTGAAGAATTAAGAAGACGAAGAATGTCTCGACCACAAATCATGCAAGAAGCCGGCTTTAAAGAGATTTGTACATCATTGATCATCAAAGGTAATATAAGACCTCATATCTCTTACAAGGCTAGGCACACACACACACACATGGCATTCTTGGGTGTTCTTTCTTGATTAAACATCACTTATGTATCACTTTCACACACTTGACAAAAAATGCTCATGCATTCATACTATATTGGTAAAACTTTGTTTATTGCATTTTTTAGGACTATGTCTGGAAATTAGCATATGTGTGTGTATTTGTGTTTGTATGTTTTCGTATTTTTTGTACTTGGACTTGAACATGTTCTTATTTGATGTCTTATTGAGTTCCGGTCGTTTCGGTTACTCATTCATTTAGTTTCGAGTCCAAACGATGTAGCTACGCTACTTTTCGTTCTCATTCGTTGAGTTGACTTCATCATCGTTTTCTGAGATGATTCTCAACCATTTTCAAAGTTGTGTAGTCGTTCGTTGTGCGTAAGAGAGTCACGGTTGTAATCCGAAAACGGATTCGAAATCGGGTTCGGATGCCCAAGATACGGCTGAAGAACGAGGGAGCACGCGAGAGAGTGGGTGGCCGTGAGGCCACTTGGCCCCGCCCGTGAGGGAGGCCGTGGGCCCCACGGCCAGAGGGGCTCTCTGCCCCCGTGAGGCCCACGCACCCCCCACGGCCTTGGGGTGATGTGGCCTCACCTGATTGGCCCGGAATCTCCTTCTCTCTCTTCTCCTTTTATTTCCCTCCTCTCTCTCCATTTGATTTTCAAGAAGAAAATTTTGCAAAATCCCGTCAGTCTTCTTCTCTACATTTTCTCATCTTCCAACATCATATCTCCCTCATCCGGAGTCGGATTTGAGTGATTCGAATTGGAGAACGTTCATAATTGAGTCCTCTATCATTTCTAAGTGGTTTGGTAGCTGATTGATCGAGTTTTCTGGTGGTTCCACACTGAAATCCGAACCAGCTGTTGAATCAAAGGTATTGGACTTATCTTTGGGATTTCTTTCTTTTCAACCTTCAATTTGCTTGGGTTTCTTCTTCTATATTTTTGTTTATGTTTGGTAAAAGCTATTGAGAAAGGTAGCTTCATAATCATTCTAATTGAAAGTCAATTTATAGACAAGTGGACTAGTTTCTATGATTCTAGGTTTTTCACATGTTTGTGAGTTGTATTGTGATTAGAATGATATCTTAGGTTGTTTGTGACTTGATTGAATCAATTTTGTGATAAATGACCTTAAGATTTGTTTTGATCCTTTGATTGATGAAATCAAGGATTTTTGTATTTGTATGTGTTTTTAGAGCAATCTAGGTTTTAATTGATTTATATCTTAATTCCTTGCTCTATATTTTTGGCTAGAATATTGATTGATTAAATCTCATGTATCTAGCATTTTGTTGTATTTTGATTGCATCTTGAACTTGTACTTCATGAATATACTTTGTTCAAGTGTTGTATGTGTGAATGAAACTTTGAGCTTATGTGTTTGATGTTTGCACATGCTTAGGTTTTATTCTTGTATTTTGCATCTAGACTTTTATTAAATGTGTTATCACATGTTTAGGTCTATTTGTACCATAGAATGTATTGATCACATGTTCTATGTTGATTTGATTGTTTGCATCATTTGCATTCACATGATCACACTAGGAAGTCCTTGTAAAAGGCATGAAGTCTTGGTTAAAGTCGGGATGACTCGGATAGCCAAGCAAGAAGACTTGCCTAGAGTCGGGATGACTCGGATAGGTAAGCAAGAAGTCATGGCTAGAGTCGGGAGGACTCGGATAGTCATGCATGGGAGGCTCCCTAGAGGCATGAGTGCCTTGGATAGGGAGTTGGCTATTGTATTGGTAGGCCTAGGCGTATGGTTAGACATAGACTCCGATAGAGCGGGATACACGGGAGGTGTATGCACTCTTGAGGAATTTCTAATTTACCATCGATGTTGGTTTTGTGTGGTGTCCAATATATGGTGGTTTCGCATCATTGAGGGATTTCACACTTTCCAATAGGGTTGGGTAGGCTTAGACTTCACTAGGTTGGGTGAGCTAAAGATTGGTCACTTTGTGAATGTCCTATGTTTACTTTCCAATAATATAGTACCCAATGGTTGTAGTTCAACCCGTGGATGTTTCCTCCTTGGAGGTTTTACCACGTTAAAAAATCTCTTGTATTAATTCTTCCTATCTCTATCTCTTATATTTTATTTGTATATTTTTATTATCTTGTTTCATAGTATTCACTTATGATGTATTGTGAAGCAAGACTTTGTATAGTGTGATTAGTGAACTCATTTTATTGATCGATTTTATTTCTATGATTCTTTTGTATATTGTCTTTGTGTATAGTGATATTTGATCACTCTTGTAACTCATTGAACATATAGTGAAATACAAGTATTCTTTGTTGTTATACTTATTTGTTTGTTTACCTTATACAACTTGATGATGTATGTAGACCATGCTTATATGATTACCTATTCATATTGTCGATGTATGTTGTCTTTTCTTAGTGCATTTGTTGTATGTAAGGCAACCTTGAGGGACAAAGGAAAGTTTGTTCAAGGGATTGAAAAAGGCGTAAAAACCTATTCACCCCCCCTCTAAGTATGCCTTAAGCAATTTAACTATGTTTGTATACTTTCAATTGGTATCAGAGCTGGTCCTCGGATGGCACTCGACGAGATCCGGTTTATACTTACGTGTGGATTGCTTAGGTTTTTTCTAGTATGGTTTTCCAAGATGATGTGATGACCGAAGGGGCTTCGAATTCTAGGCCTCCTCTTCTCAAGGGTCACAACTATGGGTTTTGGAAATTGATGAGAGAGCTTGGATGACCGTTGAAGAAGGTTACCTTGCTCCTAACAAGATTGAGGATGGAGTGACCATTTCCAAGCCTAGGAGTGAATGGTCAACTAATGAGTTTGAGTTAGCAAAATGGCATCATCGGGCGGTGAATGCTATTTTCGGAGGTGTTGATAGTAGGCAATTTTCCTACATTCAAAACCTAGAAACCGCAAAGGAGGCATGAGAGGCTCTCCAAGTCACCAATGAGGGGACTAAAGCGGTGAAGAAGTCTCGTCTTCAATTGCTCACTTCCCGATTTGAGGTTTTGCAAATGGGTGAGGAAGACAAGTTTGTTGACTTCCAAGATAAGCTACTAGACATCGCCAACCAATGCCAAGCACTTGGTACTCCTATCTCCGGTAAGAGGCTAAATTGGAAGATTCTTAGATCACTTCCAAAGAGGCTCAAACCCAAGGTTACCGCCATTGAAGAGAGCAAAGACATTGACGTCATGAGCTTAGATGAGTTTCTAGGATCTCTTCAAACTTTTGAGGCGTGCATGAAACCAAAGGCTAAGAACAAGGGTTTAGCTCTCAAAGTTGTCAAGGAAGCTAGTAGTAGCGATGATGATGAGAAGATGGCTTTATTGGTTAGGAAGTTTAGGAAGTTCATGAGAAGTGGCAAGTACTCAAGGGACAAGGAAGTCAAGAAGTCCTTTACTCCACCTCATGAGAGGAGTGGCCATGCTAAGAGCAATATGAAGGTTCAATGCTTCAAGTGTAAGAAGCATGGACATTATGCTTCGGATTGTCCTAGTGGTGATTCTAAGAAGGACAAGAAGGGAAAGGCTATGGCGGCTACATGGAGTGAAGATGATGACTCTAGTGATGATGAGAGCTCAAGTGATGAGTCTTCTAGTGAAGAAGAGCTAGCGAGCAACTTTGTTGCATTCATGGCTTCTCACTCTACTCTAGAGGATGTGAATCAAGATTCATTGGATAATGAGGTTGATCCAAGTCATCAAGAGTGTTTAAATGATAATCCAACCTATATTGATCTTTTGGCTAAGGTGAAGTTTCTTGAGGAAAAATTGAAGATAGCCTTAAGTGAGGTTGATGAGAAGGATGACTTGATCAAGATTCAAGTGGATGAGTTTGTTGCTACAACTCGTAGGCTTTTGCGTGAAAAGAATGCTCTTGCCAAGAAGCTTTGCGATGTTGAGGGTATTGTGCTTGAAAAGGATAGGATCATCTCTAATATGAACTTATGAAGCTCAAGTGACACGGTGGTTGAAGAGAAGCTCATAGAAGCATCACTTCCTACTAGCGAAGCTATCATTGAAGAGAAAGCTCCTAAGAAGAGACGTTCTAAGAAGAAGAACAAATTGAAGAATAAGGTACCCCTTGAAACTCCCATTTGTGCTTCTCCAACTCCGGAAGGTAAAATCTCTCCTTTTGTTCCCATATGTCATTTTTGCAATACCTTAGGCCATATCAAGCCCAAGTGCTATAAATTCATTGAATATTGCAACATGGAAAATGCATCTAGGAATAGAGAGATTGGACCTCATTTTATGCATGGTAAGGCTTTTGAATATGGAAAGCAAGATAACCTCTCAAAGCATGTTAAGAATGTCCGGAAGGTGAAGAATGCATATCCTTCTAAATTTGACAATGCATGTGTTGCTAACAATGTTGAGAAAAAGAGTATTAATGATATTATTGTGAATCAAGTTGTGGAAGAACTTTACTCTAGGTTCAACATTGTGGTCAAAGAGAATCTTGATGATGTTTGTGTTTGTCCACCTAAGACAAAGTTTGTCAAGGGTGAGTGCTCTTACCATTAGTGTAAGTTGCACGTGTGAGTTAGCTTTAAGACTAGTGTTGTTGTTAAGAAGCTTAGCTTGTTTGCTTTGTATCTTTACAACTTGACATGAACTTAGCTATCTCACATTGATTGTTATGATAGTCAAAATTTGTTGATTAACATTTAAGAAGTTTTTCTTTTGGTATCTATATGGTGACATTAATGTTAAGGCTTTTAGAGAAAGTCATTTTTTTTTGTTTGTTTGAGTTGGATTACATTGTCTTTAGTCTCTTGGAATCGACACACCTATAACTTGTAGTCATGAGGGCTTACAAGCCTAGAGGACTCATAAAAAGGGTGAAGGCGTTGTATTTGGTGAAAATAGCTTGCGAAGGTATCTCAATATCATATTGCTTGCTTACTTGATTTTTCATCTATCAACTCATTGTTTGTATCACATTCATGAAGCATGTCATAATTGAGAACTAGTATAGTGTTTATATGGTCCTCTTTGACATTTGCTAGTTTAAGATCTTTTGGTGATAAATGTTCACATTGATCTTATTTCATGAAGTGTGTTGTTATTTGTATGATTGTTGAGTGGCTAATTTTTTGAATAATGTGAGCTTTATATTCTTTGATAGCTACTCTCTTGAGAAGTAGAGATCTTAAGTAAGTCTCTTTACTTGCTTCTTGATCATGTGCTTTTAAGCCTTAAATTTTGGTTTCAAAAATGCACTTTGCTTCTCTTGTATGTCTTGTTAAGTATGTTAAGCTTGATTGATGTTAGCTTTGGATACACCTTGAAGTCCTAAGGACTAGTACATTTAAAAATGACCAATGGTTGGTATCCATTTGTTTCGGCAACATAGAACTCAACGGGCACCCTAATGGAAAGGGCTACACACCTTGGTTGTGAAGCTGCCCAATGTAGGAAAAGGCTACGCCATTGTGATGAGTGAAAGCCGCCATGAGGAGTATATGTTTTTTTTGTTAGAAAAATCAAAGAAGTGTTGAATTGAATCATAAAAAAAAAAAAAAAAAAAAAAACTTTGATTCTAGCCTAAATAAAAAAAAAGGCTTTTGGAGTATAGTTGAATAATCAAATGAGCTCGGGTTGACAAATAGAAATGGGTTGACGAGCCATATGCACACACACGCTTACATGTTGAAATCTATTCTCTTTATAAGCAAAATTTCGGATGATAACCGGTTTGACCTTTTCATGGAAAGGCCTAAGATGAATAGATGTTGAAATTGTTTGCATGCTTGATTATCAAACTACTTCTTTTCATATGCTTGAAGCAAAATCTTCACACACTCACTTTTGCTTAATTAGTATTTTGATACTTTAGCAATTTTCGATGACATATGAGAGTGATTGAAAATCTTGATGTAACTCTCTTAAATATGTGAAGCTTATTTGCAAATCTAATAAAATTGCTTGTGATGTGATTGTGTGGTGATTTTTGTGAACATTTGTCTATCTTGATTTTAGATAAGGTTCTTGTCAAGGGGGAGCATAATATGCTAGATTCTTGTTCTCTTTTATGACATGTTCACATGTTCTTCAAGGTTGTTGTTTGTTGGCATTATTCTTATTTTTGATAAATCATGGAGATGCTATGATAAATTGTTTACATGCATGATGATTTGTTGAATATAATGTTTTGCCTTTGTATATGTTTATTGGTTACTAATTTGTTTCTATGTTTCCTCTCACCTTTTTGTTTTTAGTGTTTTGTGTTACAAGATCATGGGTAAAGCGAAGAAGGTTGGTGGTAACGTTTCTTCTATTCCCATTGACAAGTCTAAACCTTCATTTTCTTCCAAGGTTTCCAAAGTCAACAATGTGAAGGATTTGGGAATATTTGGTTGCAAGAAGATCATTCAAGAAAGAGGTATATATTTGAACTCTTGTGATGGTTCTTATGTTTATAAGGTGCTTGTGGATAGAAATTGGGGTTCTTGGATTGACATGTTAGGAGTTTCTAATGATACCATGGTTAGAGAATTTTATCATGCTTATAAAGAAAGTTCTACCGTGACTAGTGCCATTTTGAACATGAGGAAAGTTGTTTTTAGAGTTTGTGCTAGGAAGTTGAATGAATTTCTAGACTTGCCCTATGATATTGAGTCAGATTTCCTTGATGTTGATGTCTTGGAAAACCTTGATTTAATGGGTAGAACTCTATGTGATGATATTAATTTTGTGTGGGGGAAACGTGCTTATATTAAACAAGGTGAGTTAACAAATATTAGTGCATTTTGGCATTTGCTTGTTTGCTCCAATCTTGTTGGCTCTACTAATGCTTCGGAGCTTAATAGAGACAAAATCAAGATTGTATATGCCTTGGTGACTAACAAACCTATAAATCTTGGTGAATTGCTTGTGGAACAAATTGAGATTGCGGCTCGTACTAGTCGTTTGGATAAGAAATTGGCATTTCCAGGATTTATAACTCAATTATGCTTAGCTAAAGGAGTGAGGAATCTTGATGGTGATATTATGCTTCCTCCCTTAGAGAAGTTGAGTGAGAAACGTGTGGCAACCATGTCATACAAGGACAAGGGAAAGTCTAGTGAAGTGTTTAGGCTTTTTGGTAAATCTCTTGATTCTAGCCATGTCCCTAGCTCACCCGCTCTTCCTAGTTGGGCTTTAAAATTGAGGAATGAGGTTGAGGAGTCACGTAGGTTGATTGAGGCGTCACAAAGGAAGATTGAAGACCTTAGTGCTAAGCTTGTTGTTCAAGATGAAAGGATCAAAGAGTTGGAAGGCAAATCAACTACAACAAAGCAATATGTGAGATCCTCACACCGCACTTCTTTCCTTGGTGGCACAAGTGGCTAGAGAGCTTCATGAGGTATATTTTCTTACTCTTTCCCTTTGGCTTCATATCATGTCAAAAAGGGGGAGAAATATAAGAAACACATGGGAGAAATCTAGCTTACTTAGTCTCTTTTTAGTTTTTGTGTTATTTTACTTTTAGTATATTTGGTATCAAGCTTGAACTATATGGCATGTAATATTTTTTTTTTGTTGAATCTTGGCTTAGAATATTTTGATGGATAGTATGTATTAAGGGGGAGCATACTTGATCCACTTGAACTTATATGTTACTATTTTCTTGCCTAAGATTGGATATTGCCATATTTGTTGTCTCTTGGATATTCTTGTGCTTTCAAGTGCATTTTAGGTGATATCAAGAGAAGACCAAGTTGAAGTTCAAGACTTGTTTTGGTTGTTAATTTGTGTCTATATGTGTAACTCATTGTACTCATTGTGACCAAATTTTCTTTGTAATTGTTTTAGTGTTTGTTTAAGGGTTTTGTCATGGAATTTGCCAAAGGGGGAGATTGTTAGGTTTATAGTTTGTGTTGGCATAAATTCCATATCAAAACGTGTTTCTCTTGTAATGTTTAGTGGTTCTTATATTGAAGAATTAAGAAGACGAAGAATGTCTCGACCACAAATCATGCAAGAAGCTGGCTTTAAAGAGATTTGTACATCATTGATCATCAAAGGTAATATAAGACCTCATATCTCTTACAAGGCTAGGCACACACACACACACGTGGCATTCTTATGTGTTCCTTCATGATTAAACATCACTTATGTATCACTTTCACACACTCGACAAAATATGATCATGCATTCATACTATATTGGTAAAACTTTGTTTATTGCATTTTCTAGGACTATGTCTGGAAATTGGCATATGTGTGTATATTTGTGTTTGTATGCTTTCGTATTTTTTGTACTTGGACTTGAACATGTTCTTATTTGATGTCTTATTGAGTTTCGGTCGTTTCGGTTACTCATTCATTTAGTTTCGAGTCCAAACGATGTAGCTACGCTACTTTTCGTTCTCATTCGTTGAGTTGACTTCATCGTCATTTTCCGAGATGATTTCTCAACCATTTTTAAAAGTTGTGTAGTCTTTGTTGTGCGTAAGAGAGTCACGGTTCGTAATCCAAAAACGGATTCGAAATCGGAGTTCGGATGCCCAAGATACGGCTGAAGAACTGAGGGAGCGCGCGAGAGAGTGGGTGGCCGTGAGGCCACTTGGCCCACGCCGTGAGGGAGGCCGTGGGCCCCACGGCCAGAGGGGCTCTCTGCCCCCGTGAGGCCCATACGCCCCCACCTGCCTGGGGTGATGTGGCCTCACCTGATTGGCCCGGAATCTCCTTCTCTCTCCTCCTTTTATTTCCCTCCTCTCTCTCCATTTGATTTTCAAGAAGAAAATTTTGCAAAATCCCGTCAGTCTTCTCCTCTACATTTTCTCATCTTCCAAACATCATATCTCCCTCATCCAGAGTTGGATTTGAGTGATTTGAATTGGAGAACGTTCGTAATTGAGTCCTCTATCATTTCTACATGGTTTGGTAGCTGATTGATCGAGTTTTCCGGTGGTTCCACACTGTAATCCGAACCAGCTGTTGAATCAAAGGTATTGGACTTATCTTTGGGATTTCTTTCTTTTCAACCTTCAATTTGCTTGGGATTTCTTCTTCTATATGTTTGTTTATGTTTGGTAAAAGCTATTGAGAAAGGTAGCTTCATAATCATTCTAATTGAAAGTCAATTTATAGACAAATGTGGACTAGTTTCTATGATTCTAGGTTTTTCACATGTTTGTGAGTTGTATTGTGATTAGAATGATATCTTAGGTTGTTTGTGACTTGATTGAATCAATTTTATGATAAATGACCTTGAGATTTGTTTTGATCCTTTGATTGATGAAGTCAAGGATTTTGTATTTGTATGTGTTTTAGAGCAATCTAGGTTTTAACTGATTTATATCTTAATTCCTTGCTCTATATTTTTAGCTAGAATATTGATTGATTAAATCTCATGTATCTAGCATTTTTGTTGTATTTTGATTGCATCTTGAACTTGTACTTCATGAATATACTTTGTTCAAGTGTTGTATGTGTGAATGAAACTTTGAGCTTATGTGTTTGATGTTTGCACATGCTTAGGTTTTATTCTTGTATTTTGCATCTAGACTTTTATTAAATGTGTTATCACATGTTTAGGTGTATTTGTACCATAGAATGTATTGATCACATGTTCTATGTTGATTTGATTGTTTGCATCATTTGCATTCACATGATCACACTAGGAAGTCCTTGTAAAAGGCATGAAGTCTTGGTTAGAGTCGGGATGACTCGGATAGCCAAGCAAGAAGACTTGCCTAGAGTCTGGATGACTCGGATAGGTAAGCAAGAAGTTATGGCTAGAGTCGGGAGGACTCGAATAGTCATGCATGGGAGGCTCCCTAGAGGCATGAGTACCTTGGATAGGGAGTTGGCTATTGTATTGGTAGGCCTAGGCGTATGGTTAGACATAGACTCCGATAGAGCGGGGTATACGAGAGGTGTATGCAATCTTGAGGAATTTCTAATCTACCATCGATGTTGGTTTTGTGTGGTGTCCAATAAATGGTGGTTTCGCATCATTGAGGGATTTCACACTTTCCAATAGGGTTGGGTAGGCTTAGACTTCACTAGGTTGGGTGAGCTAAAGATTGGTCACTTTGTGAATGTTCTATGTTTACTTTCCAATAATATAGTACCCAATGGCTGTAGTTCAACCCGTGGATGTTTCCTCCTTGGAGGTTTTACCACGTTAAAAAATCTCTTGTGTTAATTCTTCCTATCTCTATCTCTTATATTTTATTTGTATATTTTTATTATCTTGTTTCATAGTATTCACTTATGATGTATTGTGAAGCAAGACTTTGTATAGTGTGATTAGTGAACTCATTTTATTAATCGATTTTATTTCTATGATTCTTTTGTATATTGTATTTGTGTATAGTGATATTTGATCACTCTTGTAACTCATTGAACATATAGTGAAATACAAGTATTCTTTGTTGTTATACTTATTTGTTTGTTTACTTCATACAACTTGGTGATGTATGTAGACCATGCTTATATGATTACCTATTCATATTGTCTATGTATGTTGTCTTTTCTTAGTGCATTTGTTGTATGTAAGGCAACCTTGAGGGACAAACGAAAGTTTGTTCAAGGGATTGAAAAAGGCGTAAAAACCTATTCACCCCCCCCCCCCCCCTCTAGGTATGCCTTAAGCAATTTAACTACGTTTGTATACTTTCACCTGATGCATTAAAATGAACATTTTCAATACGGTCTCAGTTGGGCGCTGTACGAACAGCGCTTTTGTACAGCGCTCGTACAGCGCCTCTTCAAAATGCATCAGACCTGATGCATTAAAATGACCATTTTTCCATCAGGTCATGTGGGCGCTGTTCGAACAGCGCCCTTTGCAATGCATGACTTCTAAGCCTAATTATGTTAAGGCAATTGACAATGCAAGAAGCAATCAAACTAACAAGCAAGAAGAGATGTTAATGAACATTAATGCACAAAAATAAGACACACAACATACAAGAATTAAACATATGCATGAGTTGTGAGTGTGTGCAACTATCTCTTCAAGACAAGTAAGCACATAGAAATTTACCTTCGGTGCTTATCAAGATGAGGTCTTCAAAGGGCTTGAACAATTAACAACAACACTTAAGCTACCCTTACAAAGAACCCCAACATGTGGTTTGTCCACGAAATGAGCCAATCAACAAATGGGAACCTTACACGTACCGTATTTGGTCCGATCAAATACCCCCAAACCTATCTTTTGCTCGTCCTCGAGCAAAACAATCATCAATCAACCCCTAGACATTTATCAAGCTATTTCTCAACAAAATATTTAAACAAGTTCAAATCAACCTATCAAGATTCTACTAACCATTGATTGATAAGCGAAACCAAATAATTAAGAGATTAAAACAATGATGCACTAGTGAGGACCTATTCATGTAAGAAAATGTCAAGTAAAAATTAAAAACAAGCCACTTTTAGATATGATTGCACGCAGCGCGATCTCACATTCAAAAATGCCTAAGCTTCAAAGCAAATGTACTGTTCAGTTTAGAATGTAATTCGCCTTGATAGCTATTCCTTACCGGATTCTCTCATTTCTTCTCTCAGAACCCTAAGTTTTCCTCAAAAGTACATATGCAATATGAGTTAATTTCATAAAATCAAATTGATTGCATATGATGATATTTTAAAATGCAATTTCTGAAAAATATGGTCCCATGAATGGATTTGCACATCATGAATTAGAAAGAACATGTGAAAACTACAATTCACAAAATAGACATTCCTAAAGATCATGAAGGTCTTTCTTTGGTTGTAATGGGGTTTGGGTGAATGGTGAGTTAAATAATGAATCAAAAAGATCACAAGGAACCAAATGATTATACTTTCGGCATACATTCTAGTACAAGTTCCACTTGCTTCACACATTCATTTACGCCTTTAGGGCCCATTACTTACAATAATGTTTCAAATGCATATTCACTACTCAAACTTTTCTTGAGTAGCCTATTCAATTTCTAAACCCTCTATCTAGGCCAATTGTGGCTAATTCATATTTTTCTTTTCATTTTATCTTTTTATTGGCTTTGCTTTTTTTTTTTTTTTTTTTTTTTTAGTACATCTTTTTCATTCCAATCTTTTTCTTTTTCTTTGCTTTTGCTTTTCTTTTGCTCTAAACACAAAATTACATGCCTAGGTACATGCATCAACATTTTTACATAAAAGAGCTTACATATATAACCTAAGCCTTTAGCAAAATCATTCGGTTGAGGTAAGTCAACTATTTAGGCTATATGGTTAATTTAGATGTGGTTCACAAAATGAAAAGCTTACGATGTATTTGGCCTCGAAAGGGCATAGGAGCACACACATTTAAGAGGGTGAGGAAGTGTTTTAGTCCAATTACGGTTTTCTTCTCATGCATTGCCTAGAGTCCTTTCTAAAGGTTTGTCCATGAGCAAATCAAAGCATCCACAAGCAGTCTATAGTATTCTATGATATGCAATATTTGAGTGCAATGAGACCTATAAATGCTTAAAAAAGTGTTTGAGAGAGCGTGTTTAAAGAGTGAAATTTTGACAACTCAAAATATGCTTCTTTTTGGGCCGTGTTTGTGATCCTCTCGGGAATCTCCACTATTAATTCTTAACCCTTCAAGCAACAATGATAATCCACTCTAACATTTTGAGAAAAAGATGCACGCGCTTTGTTCAATGAAGTCCCAAATGGCATGACATTAATTTAAACCATACAATGACAAAGATGCACAATTCCTCACTACTTATGTAAATCATAATCTCAATAAGCAAGGAATGCTCAATATGGTATTATCGTAAAAATTTGAAAAATCGGTTCAAATTGTAAAACCAAGCATGGAGAGTAAAGTGGTGTTGCGCAAATGTACCCCCAAATTTAAATTGGACATTGTCCTCAATGTTCATGGGAGGAAGAAAAAAAAAATTTACATGGCGCAACCCATTCATTAAAAGCGAAAAATTCATATATCAAAGGCAATATTCAATGAGTGTCAGTATGTAGGCATATTGCTCTCTTATCCTAATATGCACAATCATCCAATCGTCAAATATCATGCAAGAAAGCACATAATCCCTAAATCCTCTACCAGAGTTTCAATGCACACACTTATTCTAATCAACAAAACAAGAAAAACAACGAGAAAGAAATAAAAACAAGAATGAAAGATAATAATAAACATAAAGCAATAAAATATCCAACATAATAAACTGAAAATTAACCAAAGTACTAAACAATATCCAAGTAAGTAAATGATGCAAATGATGATAGTAAAAAATAATCAACTCTTATGTACTAAAAGATGGTGGTGATATCAATCTGACTCCTCATCTGACTGCTGATAATCAACTCTTCCCTTTCCTCTCGGGTCCTTCTTCCTTTGTTCTTTTGCTGCAGCCGCTCTCCGGGCTTGCTCCTCTCTCCATCTCTTATGTGCTACTGCCTCATCCACTAAAGGACCTCTTGTGGAACGAACTCCTTGATCGGTGAGTGAACGGGCTAAAACCTCCTCTAACTGGGCTGCCTCCTCAGCGGCAGACCGTGCAGTCTGTAGGACGAAGACTGGTGCCGTGACATTGGGCCTTGGTACTGTGGCTAGAAAGGATGGAGTTGCTGCGACTGGATCAGTTGTCCTCCTAGGTCTCCTGACATATGGGGTGAGCTTCAAATCCTGACGGAGCTCTGTGAAGCCTATGACCACGGTCTCACTCAAATCTCTAACCAGACTCTCTAGAGTCGTCTGTCTAGTAATAATATCTGACTGCTTCATCTCTAGGTTCTTCTGCCTAGCTTCTAAAGCCAAACCATCAGCATGTAGAATATCAAAGTCAGCAGTCTGAGAGCCCATAATGCGCTCTACACCATCTAAAATCTGAAGACCTATAGGCTGACTAGGATCATCAACAATAGCGGGTCCCCCAATATCCTCCTCATTATCATTAAAGCACTCCTCATCTGGAATCACCCTATCAAACTCTACCTCTGCGCTCGTGCCGGTCTCAGATCTACGCACTCTCTTCCACTTCCCAGAAGTTGGTAAATCTCCACGCTTGCTTAGCAAGCGACGCCATGTATTCAAATCCATATTAGATACAGGGGGTTTAAGCACATCCTCAAATAAATCCACACCTGCCAATCTGCACGCCTCTGTAATCAGGCATGGAAAAGGAAGAATATCTGACTCTGACTCATTTCGCCCAATCCTCTGAATCTCTATCTTCACTATAATTCCCACATCAATGGGATGCCTTTCCATGATACAATGCAAAATCTGAGCTACCTCAAAAGGAACTGTAGACCTGTGGGAAACCGGCCTAAGTGAGGAGTTTAGGAAGATATGCCAAAATGCGGGCTCAATCTTCAAGTTGGACTGTTTGAGAGCGTATCTTTTAGCCATCCAGATTGTCATAGGAATGATTCTCAAAGTGTTTGCGAAGTTTATTGAGTTTTTCACAAATAAGGGATTCTTAGTAATCCCCTCCACCATGCGTTCTCGCAACCCTTCAAATTCTAACAATGTGGTCCCAAAATAGATGTTAATGTCCGCAGCATTCAAAAAGACGGGAACCCCTCTGACCAAGATTGGACCATCTTTCATGAACTCACCAGGGTTCATGCCTACATAAAACTCCCTCACGAGTCTCTCACTGTAATAAGGAGGAGTAGCTACTAAACCTCCCCATCCCATGTCATTCACTGTCGTTGGAATGGGGGTATTTACCAAATTTTCTAAATTGATTCCCCTCTCAGGCAAAATCTTCTTTTCGCTAAATGTGTCCATTCGGTCCTGAAAATCCTTATTCAGTGTGCATTCTGGTACCGTCTTCTTCAGCTTACTTCCCTTTCCTCCCTTGTTCGGCAATTTCATCTTAGGAGCCATTGAGTGTCTAACTAAAATTCGGCAGCACCACGGCGCTTAACTGACAAAACCACACTCTTCAATCTCCACAATCAATCACAAATATTACCTCAATGTCTCAATACCTCCAATATGCACAATACCACTAGAAAAATCCAATCATAGGCACTATTCACTTCAAATCAAACTCAAAACCACCCCTAGTGTATCTAGATGCAACGTAGGAGGATTGTGAATGGAAAAATTGAAGAACTAGAGTGATTGCTTACTAATTTTGACGATTACGTGCGTGCCACAGCTTGAGAAATTGAGAAAATTTGAGAGGAGACGCTCTTTTGTTTTGTGTGGCTCTTGTGATTTAGCGGCGAACACTTATATGATGATCACCCTAGGTCACCATTTGTCCACTCGGTCGCCATGGCGACCTCATGGCGACTTCGATTAGGTCTGGTGCTTGTTGCATGTGGTTGCCATTTGTCCCTTTTGGTCGCCATGGCGACAATCACTTTTCTGCAAATTGGACATGTTTCCTGCAAATTTCACCAAACACAACATAAGTTCATATTTCACAACATACTAACAAGGAAATTGGAACACTTAATTGAAATTTAAACAAGCAAAAAGACAAACAACACGAGCTAAAATAAAACACACAAACTTTATTCAAAGCATAAAACGTAAAATTTCAAGTCCGCACTAGCGCATCCTATTATGCAAATTCAGACCGTGATGCTGATTATAAGGGTCAACCAAGCATTCATTCATCTTTCTCTTAACTACCCAAATTGGTCCTCTAGGGTCAACCCGGACTTTGTCCTCTAATTCCTTTCTAACCCAAATTTTCTTGACATGATTAGGTCTCATCCTAGGTTGAGTTCTTTCATAATTAGCATGCTTCAAAAATTCAAAACACCTAGATTTAATATGACCCTTCCTATGACAAAAATAACAAGATAGGGAAGAGAAAGGAATTCTCCTTTTTTTCATTGGAGTTTGAGCATTGGAGTGGCCCTCCATGGTAAGTGTTTTGATTGCTTGGTCCATTCAGTCTATCTCCACCAAATGATCACACTCCTTCACCTTGGCAATCTTCAATGCCAACTCTTTCTTGCTCAACTCTTCTTTGACTTCATCTAATGCCTTGTTCTTAGCTTCTACGCTCATAAGGGTCTTTCTCATCTTCATTGAGGATTCCTCCTCAAATTCTTCAGTGAGTTTGGCTAAATCTTCAAGTTCTTGTACAGTTGACTCATTTTCCAATGCAAGGGTTTTGTTAACCTTCTTCCATTTGTGATTCTTCTTTGAAAGGTCTTCCACTTTCCTTTCAAGAGCAAACTTTTCTGCCTTAAGCATCTCCACTTCAAGCATAAGTTCTAGGTTAGTGTTCTTGAGTCCTTCAATCTCAGAATCGCCTATACTCTTCTCATCTTCTTGGCTACTCTTCTCATACAATTGAACCAAGTTGCTCACCTTTCCTCTTTTTACCTCTAATGGTTGCACATCCACCACATTGCAACTACCAATGCTTTTTAAATCATTGTTGCAAGTGCAAGGATCAAGCTCAAGCTCTCTCTCAAATGAGTGCATCATGACTCTCCTTTTGCACACATCAATCTTCATCTGAGCGGTAGCCATAAAAGGTCTACCTAGCAAAACTTGCCATTTCGTTACATCATTTGATTTCTCTTCAATGTCTAACACCGCAAAATCAGTAGGAACCATTATTCTATCTACAAGAATAGGTACATCTTTTATCTCTCCATATGGTGATCGAGAAGTTTGATCTGCCAACATAAACTTTTTCCTAGTTGGTTCTAGTCCCACCAATCCTAACTTCTCATATAATGCCAAAGGCATCATGTTAATGCTTGCACCCAAATCAAGCATTCCCTTTAATACTTCACTCTCTCCAACCGATATGGGGATCACAAAACTTTCGGGATCATTTGCCTTTGCTTGGAAAGCTTCTTCAAACATCATTGCCTCATCTCTAACTCCATCCCTATTGACAAAATTCCCTTCCTTGGCTTGTTCGGTGTGACTAGGAAACTTCCCCTTTTCTTGTTTTTGGAGGGCTTCAGCAATTTGCCCCATTTGAGTTTCCAACTTCCCAAACGATGCCTCTAAGTTGCCAAACCTTTGGCCACTAGCTTGCATGAAGTTTGTCAGTGTGTTTTCAGCCCTTTGGAAGCCTTGCATCATCCCTCTCATTTCTTCATCTATATTACGGCGAGGTTGATACGAGCTAGACTGAGCATTGTTGTTGTTGTTCCATTGATTTCCTCCCCATTGGTTTCCTCCTTGTGGATATCCACTATGTTGATATCCACCTTGTTACTCCCTTTGACGGTATCCACCTTGATTGTTTTCGCCTTGTTGGTATCCTCCTTGTTGATTCCTAGGTTGTGGGTTCAATACATAGCTATTGTTGGACCAAGAGAGATTTGGATGGTTTCTCAATCCTGGGTTGAAAGTGTTTGAGTAGGGGTTGTTCCCTTGACCTTGGAAACCCATAGCTTGTACCTCCTCCTATTCTTGTCCTTGATTCATGTCAACGAATCCCTCATCGCTAGAGCTTGCCTCTTGTCTTCCTAGCATATTCACTCTGGTCTTGGAAAATCCCATGTTCTTAATGTAAGATGTCAAGGATTCCATCTTCTTATTCATCATAGAGATCTCAATAGCGGTCTCCGTGCTAGCACTCACATCGAACCTTCCACCTCAAACACTATTAGCATTCCTTTGTTGAGAGTATTGTGCTAACATCTCATATATCTCATATATCTCAGTGGCAGTCTTCGTGTCATAAGAGCCTCCACAAGCATTATCCACCAATACTTGAGAGAATTGAGTGAGACCACCTTGGAAGCAAGATACCTTGTACTCATCTGTGAACATGTGAGGAGGGCATTGAGCCAAAAAGAGTTGGTACCTCTCCCATGACTCGTGAAAAAGCTCCCCTTCACTCTCACTGAAGTCTGCTATCCTTACGTTTAGATCTTTAGCCTTCATAGCTGGGAAACATCTATTGAAGAACACCCTGCAAATCTGACTCCAGCTTGTCAAAGACCCCGGCCTAAGCCCTATTAACAACTTCATTGCCAAGTCCTTTAGGCAATACTGGAAACACCTCATGTGTAGTTGCTCCCTAGTTAGGCGCATGATTGGGAATGTCTCAATGATAGCACTGAATTCCTTCATGAATTGGAAACAATCCTCATTCAACTTCCCATAGAAGGAAGGTAAGAGGTTCACGTGCATAGTCCTTAGCTCATATCCCCTTGCAACCGGATCCAAAACAATTGGTGAAGGTTGGTTCCCAATTGCAGGTAATGAGTACTCCCCCATGGTCATCCTTTGGCCTTGGTTAGTAGGAGTCTCTTCTGTCATCTCTTCCCTATGAGGAGCTTCTTCTTCTCTCCTATGGTCCTGTTCCTCTGTACTCATAGCTTGTCTAGGAGTCTCTTCAATTTCTCTTTCAGTTCTTTCAATACGGCTAGTACCGTCCAATGGTGGGTATAATCCTCTTCCTAAGGATCTCCTACTGTGCATACACCTATACTCCTGAAAATAGAATAAAAGAAAGAAAACACAAAAAAAAAAGTAAAAAGAACAATGAACAATTTAACAAACAAAAATAACATATTCCAAATAATTACTAACTATCTAAACTACGTAGAAAAGTTAATCAACTTAACAATTGCTACCATATTCCCCGGCAGCGGCGCCATTTTTGATGAGGTTGTTTGTGCACATCAAAACAATCTAAATATATGTGTGATCTTGTAGGAAAATAATGTTTTACCACCTGGGAATCCCTTTTAGTATATGAAACGTAATAATGGTAAGTTGGATTCATTCCACAGGGAAATGAAGTAATGGTTAGGTTGATTAACTAATCTAAGATTGCGATAATATAAATCATAATAAATGGATAGTGGGTGGTTTAAAATACCACAAAACATGCATAAAGTAAAAGTAATAAAAGTGATAGGGAAAATAGAATCTCAACAATCTAAAATAAGAGAAGTGGGTGAATTCAATTAAGAGATACGCTAGAGGATTAGTGAAGTTGAAAATTCATCACAATTAATTCTCTATTCTTGTATTAATCATATGTTCAAAAACATACAAGTAATTAAAAGAGAATATGCTTGATAGTAAAAATACTAATATAAGATGAAATTAATCAAAATCTTACCAAGCATGTTGTGATGATGCAAACCCAATCATAGATGAATGCAAGATGAACTTTGATACAAAAAGGATTTGATTTGAGTGTTTAAAGGTGAGTTCTAGATTTGATTTTTTCTCAAAAATCTCTCTTTGAAGTTTAGGGTTCTAATAACTCAAGAAGCTTGATCAGAGAATGAGAAAGTAAGATATTTATAGACATCAAGAATTGGGCATGTGAAAAGACAAGTTTACCCCTGAAACGCACCGTTCGGCGGTTTCAATCGGCGGCCAGGCCGCCGATAACGACCGCCGAATTGAGCCCATGAAGAACAGAGCATCAATGGCGGTTTCATTCGGTGGTTTCGTGACCGCCGATCCAACCGCCAAATTAGACCGAGAGATTAAAATCGATCAGGTATGAACGGCGGTTTCGAACGGCGGTCGTGATCGCCGATCGTGACCGCATAATTGCTTCAGACCTCTCTTGACTGAAATGGCGGTTTGATTCGGCGGCCAGGCCGCCGATCACCAACAATGGTGAAAACCAAGGAGAAGCCAAGGGCATTCTCCGTGGGCGGTCTTCGCGCAAAACCAAGCACACATACGTGTGAGCACGGACGTTTCCGAACACTATCGAGAAACGAATTACTAAGCACATATACACACGACAAGATATAAAACAAAGTGCTAGTGTGTAAAGTGGCATGTGAAGAGTATGCACACAAATGCAAGTATGCTAAGTGTGTGTGTGCTTACTAAATCTCTTCAATGAAAAATCAAGCACAAGAAATTATACCTTTGGCGTGCTTGTCCCTTAAGGTCTTGAAAGGGCCTTCGAGCATGAAGTTCAAACATCAAAACTACCCTTACATAATCAACCCCAACATGTGGTTTGTCCACGAAATAAGCCAATCAATATATGGGAATCCCTACAATCTCCCCATTTGGCTATTTCGTTACAAAACCACCACTCACATTGATTCCTCACAACATAATAGAAACTATGGGTCTACTGTGATTTTCTACTATACAAAGAGATATATAAACATAATCTTGAAGACTTCAATCTCAAGTAGAACTATCAATCCCTGAAAGCAAAAGTTTCTATACTTTCCAATTCAAGTAAAATGTGAGATTAATCAAGTGAGGACATAAACAAGCATTTGCATTTCTAAGAATTTAAACACAACATCATGCAATATATGATGAATGCAGTGCTCCCCCTCAAAGGGTTACTCCCCCTCAATGTGTTGTCTCCCCAACATGCATAATTGCAACTCCCCTTACCACCATTCTACTCCCCCTTTTTGTCATGATATAGGCAAAGGAGTAGTTCCTAACCGGGTCACTTAGCAAAGAGAGATGATAGCATTCAAGTCATTTGCATAATCATAAAATGCACTTTATGCAACTCTATCAAATGGAGAGAAACAAGGAGATTTATTTTGAAATAAATGTGTGAAACAAAACATGCTTTGCATACAAGACATGTAGCATTCAAGTCCAAAATACAATGGTATTTGGCAAAGCAAATGACAAAGGTTTCTAATAAGAATTCAAACCAATTTCACCAATGTCATGAGAGAAGCAAGGATATAGAGTTTTCATTGATTTTAATTTATGAGCAACTATATCCATCTTTATAAGCCAAACATGTCATGAGCAACTTTGCACTCTATTTGATTTTTCCGGGAATGAAACCCGTATGATAGTAGACATGTTCAACAAATAAAGAAAGAGAGACAATATGGAATATAAATTCTTTTGAACGGATACAAGATCCTTTATTCATTTAAGTCTCATAAGCTTTTTCACACAAGTTTTGCATTTAAAAAATTGCAATCATCAATTCATGCTTTTTCATTTGAGCATGTCATTTGAATTTCATGCTTTTCATATGTCATTAGCATGTTATAGAAACAACTCATGCTTTTCAATTTTTTAGCATGTCATTAAGAATCATCATGTCATGGAGATAACTATAGGTCATTCATATCATACTTCCTCTGTAAATCTCCTAGTCCAAAAATGCATGTTTGAACATAAATATGACATGGATTGTAAACAAGCATGGTTCACACTTATTGAATTGAAAACATATATACATATGTGCAACCACGCTTACTCAAGCAATTAACAAAGAAGCATAAGATTTTTCAAATATTTGCATGCAACAAGTATGCATAAGCTCTCTTTGCTTGAGTTCCCCATATGGGGTCAATATCATCCTTCATCAATGAAGGTCATGAGGTCCTATGGACCTCCCAAGTCCATTTGACTTGGATGAACCTATTTGAGACTTGTTAGTCTCATAGCAAGCGGGTTCATTTTTCTTTATCCACATAGATATGACTTTTTTCTTCCTAGTGGACAATGGTTCAAGAGTACTAGAAATAATAGGATCATGAGCATGAATATTTTCCTTCCTATTAGCATGCATTATAGCTCTTGTCATTCTCTTTTCAATCATGCTTTTGATTCTACATAATTTAATGAAATGAAAGCAATTTGGTCTAATGTGACCATCAATACCACAAAAGTGATATGTAGGGATAAATTTAGAATTCATACCATGTCCTTATGCATGCATAGGAGCCTTCCCATGACTTTGTGGTTGAGCGGGTTCAAATCTTCTTTGTTGTTGACCCAGTCTCGCTTGCTTCCTTGATTCATTTTGCATGATTGGCCTCTTCCCTTGATGAATTTGAGCTTGAGGGAAGTTAGGTTGAGGAACTTTTTGAGCTTGAGGTTGTCTCTTTGGAGCTTCCTTCACATGTGCACTTCTTGAGCATTGTCCTAGATCAATTTTCTTCCTAGGTGTGTGCACCGGTAAGGCTTCATTCTTGCCCAAACTCTTGACAAAGATGGTCTTGGTTGGAGTAGTGATCTCATTGCTTACTTCATACCCAATACCTCTCTTGTCACAAGGGTTCTTTCCACTACCAAGAATGTGGTCAAGTTTCTTGGTGCTTGTAGTCATCCTAGACAATGACTCTATGGCTTCAACAAGCTCTCTCTTCAACCCTTCTTCATTCCTCTTAGACATAGCTAGCTCATCCCTTAGCTTGTCTTCAATCTTCTTGGATGCCTCCACTTGTTTACTTAAGTGGTCATTGTGTGTTGAAAGTTCTAGATTTTCATCCTCTAAAATCTTCAACTTTCTATTTTTCTTCTCCAATGAACTTTCACACTTGACTATAAAGTCATTCACATCCATTTTCTCTACACTTCCATTTGTAGAGTTAGATGAGGAGTCATCTTCACTTAAGTTATCTCCTCCACTCTCATTCTCACTAATGGAGTAATTTCCCTCATTTAGACCTCCACTTTGGTCTCTTGAGTCAATGAGAGACATAACCCAATGAGTAGCTTCACCTATCACCTCTAGAGCTACTTCTTCATCTATTTCTTCTATGGGATCACTAGTCAAGTCATTCTTACCAACAACTTTATCTTCTACACAAGTGGCCCCAAATGCCATGTTATTGATGGTAAGCTCATCATCACTAGATGACTTGTCTCCCTTTCCGGAGTCATCACTTTCACTCCACGTGGTGGCCATCACTTTTGCCATCTTGTTCTTCAAGTTCCCACAATCGGGTGAGATGTGACCTATACCACCACACTTATAGCATTGGACCCCTTTCTTCTCACTATGCTCTTGCCTAGGCTCAAAACTCTTGAAGGAAGCCTTTTTCTTCAAGTCTTGGCCTTTTGATCCAAAGCCATTCTTCTCGAACTTGACGAATTTCTTGAATCTTCTAAGTAACAATGCCATGTCTTCGTCCAAGTCACCTTTTCCCTCCTTCACAACCTTGGAAGCATTCAAAGCAATTCCTTTTTGCTTTTTAGGAGGTGAAATGCTAGGAGCCTTCCTAGATTCATAGGCGAGGAGTCTTCCAATAACCTCGCTCGGCTTCATGTCCTTATAGGCTCTATTTTCCTCTAAAGCCGTCACCTTTGATTCAAACCTAGCAGGGAGAGACCTCATAATTTTCTGCTTAACTCTCCTATCCGAATAAGGATCACCGAGTTGATGGCTTTGATTCACAATATCCATCAACTTGACTTCAAAGTCATTGAAGCACTCGTCCTCCTCCATTTTAAGCAACTCAAATTGCGTTTGAAGGACTTGTAGCTTGGAGTCCTTAACCACATCGGTTCCTTCATGTGCAACCTCTAGGATATCCCATGCCTCCTTGGCTATCCTAGTGTTCTGAATCAGTTTGTACTAATTTTCATCCACTGCACATAGAAGAGCATGCCATGCCTTCCTATTCCATTTTGAAGTCTCAAACTCTTCAGGTGACCACTGAGCCTTAGGCTTGAGTACTTCTTCTCCACCACCCGTGGGAGTCATCATAGGAGGTGCATACCCATCTTCAATAGCCATCCATGCCCTATCATGGATTTGGCACACATATGCCTCCATCTTACCTTTCCATGAGGCATAATTCACACCGGTGAGGAGGGGAGGCCGTGTGCTTGAAGCACCCTCATGGTTGTCACCGTATCCACTCATTGTATGTAATGAATGAATTCAAATGAATGCAAAATGTATGAATGAGCAAAAATCACACAAATGCAAAACACACCTAAAATGAGCTAGGATCACCTAAATATATCTAGGAACCCGCTCTGATACCAATTGAAAGTAAATAACAATAATGCTCGGTGTGTTCTAAATATATCTAGAGGGGGGGTGAATAGATTTTAACTATTATTACCCAATTTTCGCATGCAAGTCAATTTTACAAAAATGCCCCTACTAGTCAAAGATACAAGCAAGTGTAATATAGTGCGGAATTTAAATAACACTTGATGTATACGTGAAAACCCAACCACTGGGAAAAACCACGGGCTATTTAGTGCGCCACACTCGGACCTCGAAATCCACTAATCGAAATGGAGTTTACAACCTATGTAGACCTCGTCTAACACTCCGGTCAATAACCCCCCACTTCTACCACTCGGGCCTTTAAAAGTGGCTCTAGTCCTAATTGCTTGAGGCCTAAGCAATCTTAGCCTCAAGACTTAATTCTCTATGAAGAGATTATGCAACCTATGTGAATATGTATAAATATTCAAATAACAAACAAGGCTAGGTAACCTTAGATGCTTATCTAGGATGATGAAGTGATCAATTTAAATCAACCCTAGATATCAATTGCTAAATGACATGTCAAATAGCTTAGCTAATCAAGATTAGTCAAAAACCTAATTAGCTATCACAAACAACACTCAATCAATTCATCACAATTAATTCTCTATTCTTGTATTAATCATATGATCAAAAACATACAAGTAATTAAAAGAGAATATGCTTGATAGTAAAAATACTAAAATAAGATGAAATTAATCAAAATCTTACCAAGCATGTTGTGATGATGCAAACCCAATCATAGATGAATGCAAGATGAACTTTGATGCAAAAAGGATTTGATTTGAGTGTTTAAAGGTGAGTTCTTGATTTGATTTTTTCTCAAAAATCTCTCTTTGAAGTTTAGGGTTCTAATAACTCAAGAAGCTTGATCAGAGAATGAGAAAGTAAGATATTTATAGACATCAAGAATTGGGCATGTAAAAAGACAAGTTTGCCCCTGAAACGCACCATTCGGCGGTTTCAATCGGTGGCCAGGCCGCCGATAACGACCACCGAATTAAGCCCGTGAAGAACAGAGCATCAACGGCGGTTTCATTCGGCGGTTTCGTGACCGCCGATCCAACTCCCAAATTAGACCGAGAGATTAAAATCGATCAGGTATGAACAATGGTTTCGAACGACGGTCGTGACCGCTGATCGTGACCGCATAATTGCTTCAGACCTCTCTTGACTGAAACGGCGGTTTGATTCAGTGGCCAGGCCACCGATCATAACCGCCGATCACCAACAATGGTGAAAACCAAGGAGAAGCCAAGGGCATTCTCCGTGGGCGGTCTTCACGCAAAACCAAGCACACATACGTGTGAGCGTGGATGTTTTTGAACACTATCGAGAAACGAATTACTAAGCACATATACACATGACAAGATATAAAACAAAGTGCTAGTGTGTAAAGTGGCATGTGAAGAGTATGCACACAAATGCAAGTATGCTAAGTGTGTGTGTGCTTACTAAATCTCTTTAAAGAAAAATCAAGCATAAGAAATTATACCTTTGGTGTGCTTGTCCCTTGAGGTCTTGAAAGGGCCTTCGAGCATGAAGTTCAAACACCTAAACTACCCTTACATAATCAACCCCAACATGTGGTTTGTCCACGAAATAGGCCAATCAATATATGGGAATCCCTACACACTTGATTTGGCAACATTAAATACAGGGAAATGTCCGAGAATTAAGCACAAAGAGTAGGAAATAAGGGTACAAAATCGTACCATATTTGGTCCGATCATTTGCACCGGTGAAGCTTCTTTGTAGCTCAAGCTCTTGACAAACACGGTCTTGTTAGGAGTGGAGGACTCCTTGCTATTTTCAAACCCAAGACCTCTCTTGTCACAAGGACTCTTTCCAACACTTAACATGTGGTCAAGTTTTTCAATGCTAGAAACTATCTGAGTCCTTGACCTTTTAGCTTCTTCAAGCTCTCTCTTCAATCCTTCTTCATTCCTCTTAGATAAGTCTAACTCCTTTCTTAGCTTATCTTCAAGTTTCTTGGATATTTCCACTTGTTCACTTAAGTGGTCAACATGTGCTGAAAGCTCTAGATTTTCTTCTTTTAATCTCCTAAGTTCTCTTTTGTTCTTCATTCTTGAGCTTTCAAACTTGACTATATAGTCATGAACATTCATTTTCTCGACATTTCCATTTGTGGAGTCAAGAGAGGAGCAATCATCACTTAAGTCATTTTCCTCTTGACTATCTTCCTCTTCTTCATGGTAGGAGATGGGAAAGGCAAAATAATTATTCTCACAATCATTCAAGCTCGAGGGACTTTCTTCAACTATTTTCACTTTGTTGTCCCGCTTGTGAGAGCTAGCAAGCGCTAAAAATTTGGCCACAACCTCTTCATCACTTGAAGAGTCATTTGAAGTGGCGGCCATTTCCTTTCCTATTCTACCATTCTCCAAGTTTGCACATTCCTTGGAGATATGCCCGAATCCTCCACATTCGTAGCATTGAATCTTCTCTCTTGAAGACATCTCATTGTTTGGCTTGACATTCTTGATGGTGGTCTTCTTCTTCTTGAAGTCATCCCCCTTTGAGCCATAACCACTCTTTTGTAGATTCAAGAACTTCTTGAATCCCTTGGCAATGAGTGCCATGTCTTCATTTGAGTCATCCTCCTCCTCTTCCACCTTGGAAGTATTCAAGGCTAGATTCTTTTTCGTTTTAGGAGGTGAGGTGGTAGCCTTTCTTGATTCATAGGCTAGAAGTCTTCCAATGACTTCACTAGGCTTCATTTCCTTGTAGTTGTCATTTTCTTCTAAAGTCGTCACTTTGGGTTTGAACCTCTCGGGAAGTTATCGCATGATCTTTTGCTTTATTCTTCTATCCGAGTAAGGATCAACGAGTTGGTGACTTTGGTTCACAATATCCATTAGCCTCACTTGGAAGTCTTTGAATTGCTCGTGCTCTTCCATCCTAATGGTCTCAAACCGAGTTTGGAGGACTTGGAGCTTGGAGTCCTTAACTACCTCGGTTCCTTCATGTGCAACTTCTAGGATGTCCCATGCCTCTTCGGCAATCATAGTAATTTGAATCAGTTTGTACTGATTTTCACTCACTGCACATCGGATGGCATGTATAGCTTTGTTGTTCCACATGGAGTCAACAAACTCTTGAGGACTCCACTGTGCCTTAGGCTTGAGAACCTCTTCTCCTCCATCCATCGGAGTCATCATAGGTGGAGCATATCCATCTTCAACTGCCATCCATGCCCTATCATGGATTTGGCATAAGTATGCTTCCATCTTCCCCTTCCATGAGGACTAATTATCACCGGTGAGCAACGGTGGCCCCACGCTCGATGCTCCCTCTTTGCTCATCCCAAAATCACTCATAGTGTTTGGATGAATGCAAATGAGATGAATGCAAAATGTATGAAGAAATCAAACAATCACACAAAATGCAAAACACACCAATAATGAGCAAGGATCACCTAAGTATATCTAGGAACCCGCTCTGATACCAATTGAAACAAATATTGCACGGTGTGTATAAAACTATCTAGAGGGGGTGAATAGATTTTAAAGATATTACCCAATTTTTCGTGTATAGTCAATATTACGAAATTACCCTAAACTAGATAAAGCAATAAATCAAGTGTAAAATGCGGAAATTAAATAACACTTGATTTTTACATGAAAACCCTCACGGGAAAAACCACGGGCTAATAAGTGCACCACACTCGAACCTCGAATCCACTAAATGTGTTAACGATTACAACCTAATCCCGGTAAGTAATCACACACCTACCTAATCCCGGTATAAGTGGACCTAGTCCAATTGCTTGCGATTTAAGCAATCTAATCCCGGTCACAACACAAGACTTAGTTCTCTAAGAAGAGATAATAAAACCTACGTGAATATGTGAGATATTCAAAATGCAATTTAGAGCTAGGTAACCCTATATGCTTATCTAGGATGATGATTTTGCAATTAAAATAATCCTAGATATCAATGGCTAAATGACATGTCATAAAGCTTAGCTAATCAAAGATTAAACAACCTAGATATAGCTATCAAAATACAACACTCAATCATGTCAACACAACAATCTCTATTTTGTATATAGAATATATTCTAAGAACATACAAATCATATAAGAGATGTCAATGATAAATAAAACACTAATTATATATGATAATAGTGAAGAACTTACCAAAGAATGTGTGTTGACCAAAACCCATGCAAGCAAGCATCCTAACTATGCTAGAAAATGCTAGATGATATTTTGATGCATATGAGAATGGTTTTTGAGTGTTAAAAATGTGTTCTTGATTTGATTTTCTCTCAAATGTCTCTCTTTGAAGTTTAGGGTTCTTAGAGTTAAAGACTTAATTCAGAGAATGAGAAAGTGTGATATTTATAGACATCAAGAACAGAGTATGTGAAAAGACAAGTTTGGCCTTGAAAACGCACAATTGGTGGTTTAAATCAGCGGCCAAGTCGCTGTTCACAACTGCCGAATTGAGCTCGAGAAGCACAGAGCATCAACGGCGGTCTCATTCGGCGGTTTCGAAACCGCCGATTAAACCACAGAAACAAACACGAGATAAAAATCAGTCAGGTATGAAACGGCGGTTTCGTTCATCGGCCAGGCTGCCGATCAAACTGTCGATTCACCAAAAATAGTGAAACCATAGGAGAAGCCAAGGGCATTCTCCGTAGGTGGTCTTCGCGCTAAACCAAGCACACATTTGTGTAAGCGCGGACGTTTCTGAACATATTCGGGAAACAAATTACAAGACACAAAAACACACAACAAGATATATCAATCAACGTGCTAGTGTGTAAAGTGACATGTGAAGAGTATGCACACAAATGCAAGCATGCTAAGTGTGTGTGTGCAATCTAAATCTCTTTAACGAAAACTAAGCACTAGAGAAATACCTTTGGAGTGCTTGTCAACCTTGAGGACTTGAGAGGGTCATTAAGCTTGATCATGAATCACCTAAGCTACCCTTACATTCAATCCCTAATATGTGGTTTGTCCACGAAATAAGCCAATCAAGATATGGGAATCCGTACATAAACATACAAAAGTGATATGAAAAATAGAAGACTCAACAATCTTGATAAGAGAGATGATGAAAACAACTAATAGAAGCTAGGGAATAGATTGAGTTACTCATGGATTTGGGTAATGCTTTCAAGCCTTAATAATGACCAATCTTGTTAATGCTAACCATTTGTTTTCTAAAGTGTGTTTAGGTCATTACTATGAACACTAAACACATACCCACCTCAATGCCTAAAAGATTAAGGAGAGGGGGTCAAGGTGGGATCAGTTGAGTACAAATCAAGGTTTGGATTAATAGGGTTGATATACCCACCACTAATCCATCTTATTCACTTAGTTCTTCAACCAATCAAGGGTGTCAATCCAAGATTGGTTTCACAACAAATTATCCCACACAATATTATGATCTATTAGTGATATAGAATACAAATCACAATAAGCATAAGATCTAAATATAAAGTGAAAAGGAAACAAGTAGAGATTCAATTACAAATAGCTAAGCAAATACCTATAACCACAAGTTCCTTAAATCTATCCCCTATATTAGGGGTTTAGTTACACATAGTTACAATCAAATGAATAGGAAGTAATAGTTAAGGAAATCACCCTTAGGCCTCTTTCTTTAGAGCTTGCTCCTTTCTTTCCCTTGATGCTCCTAGTGTCAAGAATGATAGAAGAGGATGTGTCTAGATAGGTGGGTGTCTAATTGTAAGTGACAAAGATATGGAATAGAGAGAATAGAAAGAGAGGAATGGTTGAGTGTAGTAATCAAGACAATTGTGTTGAGGTTTTGGATTGAAAAGATAGTTCAAGTTTAGAGAATGGAGGAGGTTGAAAAGTGAAAAAATGGATGAGAAACTAGGGTTCGATTTAGTAGGAATTCGTGCTCTCTAAGAATGGTGTATATTTAAGTTTGGAAGAAGAAGAATATATATAGGAGCCTTGGACATGTAATGATAACTGCTTGAAAATCCGATGTGGCAATGTGTCGCCACTTCTGTCGCCATGGCGACACCATGTGGCGACAAACGGTTAAGCCGTATGAGAATCATATGTCGCCATAATCTTCATCTTTTTCACCATATTGCAAATGGCGACACTGAGTAAACTTGGTTGTGTCGCCACTTCTCGTTGCTTGTCACCATGGTGACACTATGTGGCGACAACCCCTGTTGCTTTCAAAAACCTTCTGTCGCCATGGTGACACTGGTGGCGACAGAAGTGGTGATGCTTGGCTTCCTTCTTTGTCACCATATGTCAAGTGGCGACATAAAGTGGCGACGAGACCTGATTTATTAGGCTTGGAATAAAACCTTCTATCGCCATGGCGACATAAGTGGCGACGCTTTATGGCGACAATGCCCTGTTTTGCCAATTTGTGCACCTTTTGAACCAAACTTCACTTCTTCTTCACAAAAGCTCTTGAGACCTAAATAAACCTAAAATGCTCAATTTAACACTATTAAATATGGGGACACGCCTGAGAATTAAGCATAAAGAGATAGAAATGAGGTACAAAATTATACCAAATTTGGCTTGATCAATGCTCATTTGTGCAAAAGTGTGGATGAATGTCAAATGGTGAGTGACTAAGGTAATATGGTGAAGAAAACGGCAAGAGAGGAATGATTTGGTGAGGTAAATTAGTTTTGATGTTGAGTGTTTGGTGGAAAAGGTAGTTCAAGGTTAAAAATGGAGGAAGTTGAAAGTGGGAATCATGGAAGAGAAGCTAGGTCTAAAATTGCTAAGTAAAAATGTGCTTTGAAACTCTATGTATTCTTGTGTGTCTTCAAACTTAGAGAAGAGGGATATTTATACTGGTCTTGAATTTGCACTGAAAATCACTTGGAGAGCTGATGTGGCGAGATTGTCGCCATCTTGTTGCCATGGCGACATCGTGGCGTAAAACAGTTACACATTCTAAGATTCACTTATCGCCATGAACATCATCTTTTTCACCCTTGTGCAAATGGCGACACTGAGGAAATTTGGGTGATGTCGCCATGGCAACAATACCTAATGCAATCTTCTTGGAGTAATCCTTCTATCGCCATGGCGACCATATGGCGACAAGCTTCAGCAAATGGTGAAAATGCCATGTTTCATGTCTTCATGCTCCTTTTTACACCAAGTTCCTCATCTTCCTCACAAATGCCCTTGAGGCCTAATAAAACCTGAAACACTTGATTTGACAACATTAAATATGGGGAAACGCCTGAGAATTAAGCACAAAGAATAGGAAATAAGGGTACAAAATCGTACCATATTTGGTCCGATTAAATACCCCTAAACCTAACTTTTGCTCATCCTCGAGCAAAACAATCATCAATTAACCCCTAAGATTTTCACCAAGATATCTCAAAAAAAAATTCAAATAAGTTCAAATCATCCTAGCAAGGTTTTACTAGCCATTGATTGATAAGCGAAACCAAAGAATGAAGAGATTAGAACAATGATGCACTAGTGAGGACCTATTCATGTAAGAGAATGTCAAGTAAAACTTAAGAGCATGCCACTCTAGATATGATTGCACATAGCGTGATCTTACATTCAAAATGCCTAAGCTTTAAAGCAAATGTATTATTCAGTTTAGAATGTAATTCGCCTTGATAGCTAGTCCTTATCGGATTCTCTCATTTCTTCTCTCAGATTCCTAAGCTTTCCTCAAAAATACATATGCAATATGAGTTAATTTCATGAATATCAAATTGATTTCATATGATGTCATTTAAAACGCAATTTCTGAAAAATGAGGTCCCATGAATGGAGTTGCAAATCATGAATTAGAAAGAACATGCGGAAACCAAAATTCACAAAGTGGACATCCCTGAAGATCGTGAAGGTCTTTCTTTAGTTGTAACGGGGCTTAGCTGAATGGTGAGTCAAATAATGGGGCAATAGATAACAAGGAACCTAATGATTATGCTTTAGGCATACATTCTAATTACAAGTTCCACTTGCTTCACAAATTCGTTTATGCCTTTGGCGCCCATTGCTTATAATCTTTTCAATTGCATATTCACTGCTCAAACTTTTCTTGAGTAGCCTATTCAATTCTTGACCCTCTATCTCGGCCAATTGTGCCTAATTCATATATATATATATATATATATATATATTTCTTTTTATTTTAACTTTTTCTTGGCTTTGCCTTTCTTTTCTTTTTCTTTTTCTTTTTCTTTGCTTTTTCTTTTTTTTCTTTTCTTTTCTTTTCTTTTTATCATTACTTTTTATCCACTTTTGCCAATACTCTTTACACAAAATTACATGCCTAGGTACATGTATCAACATTTTCTCATAAAAGAGCTTACATTCATAACCTAAGCCTTAGCAAAATCATTTGGTTGAGGTAAGTCAATTATGTAGGCTATATGGTTAATTTAGATGTGGTTCACAAAATGAAAAGCTTAAGATGTGTTTGGCTTCGAAAGAGCTTAGGAGCACACACATTTAGAGGGTATGGAAATATTTAGGCCAACTTACGGTTTTCTTCACATGCATTGCCTAAAGTCCTTTCTAAAGGTTTTTCCATAAGCAAATCAAAGCATCCACAATCAGTCCATAATATTCTATGACATGCAACATTTAAGTGCAAATGAGACCTATACATGCTTGAATGAGTGTTTGAGAGTGAGTTTTTAAAGAGTGAATTTTTGATAACTCAAAAATATGCTTCTTTTCAAGCCATGTTTGTGATCCTCTTGGGAATCTCCACTATTAATTCTTAGCGTTCAAGCAAAAATGATAATCCACCCGAACATTATGAGAAAAAGATTAACGCACTTTGTTCAATGACGTCCTAAGTGGCATGACGTTAATCTAAACCAAACAATGGCAAAGATGCACAATTCCTCACTACTCATGTAAATCATAATCTCAATAAGCAAAGTATGCTCAATATGGTATTATTGCAGAATTTTGAAAAAGTTCGGCTCAAATTTGTAAAACCAAGCAAAGTGAGTAAGAGCATCCCGGTAGAGGAGCCTTCCACACTTGGGAATACTTTAAGTAGAAAGACGTCGTAAAGGAGCCTCCCGGTACCCTGCCACAAAGTTGACCGGGTACACCTTCTATCAATCCAGACCAAGATCAAGAGCTCCTAGACTCCAAAGTACCAGGAAACACAGAAGCGAAGTTACTAAGGACACCACTACTACAGAATCCTAGTACCCCGCTACCACACTGACCCGGTATCCCGATACCCCAATACACTGATACCATGATCCAGTGGGTGGTGGGATGCCTATGTACCCCGATCCTTCCTAGAGCTGGCCAACCAAGCAATAAGTATCAGTTTAACAGACTATCAAGTATCAAGGTAAGATCAGGTACGCCAAGATCAAGCTACATAGAAGGACAGTGAGACGTTGACGTTTTAATAACAAGGAGATTGACTCTTTCCCACCACTCAAGAGTTCTATTTTAAAGCAAAGTCAACTCTATCAAATTCTGCCAAAAAAGGGATCGCTTGATTCCTTGAATCAATCCTACGATCTTCTCACCAATCGCCACGGAACACCCCGAAAATCACTAACTCACTAGACCGAATTTAGGGGAGTGCTCAGCAAGCAATGGGAGATATATATACAATATGATATTCGACAGAAAGGGGCCCGCAATTTTGAGTAAAAAAACCCTACAGTTTACTTTGCCACTTATCGACATGCACGAGATCTCCATCGCCATCTCCATCACCAACTATGTTCTAACCTTTCTACAATAACCACTTAAAATACCCATTGTATTTCTACTATATGCTTGCAATCAATAATAGGAGTTATATGTGATCTTACTGCTATATTATTTTTTCACCATCATCATTGTATTTAATTTGCTTTACTAGGAACCTATAGGTATCGAACTAATTGATATCTCTTCGACTGTGATCTACCCCAATTTCAGTCATAAGAATTGTTAATTGAAAATTCACCCCAGTGACAATTTTTGGTTAACATATACAAACGTGGTTAAATTGCCTAAAGCTAACCAAGAGGGGGGTGAACAGGTCTTTATACCTCTTTCAATCCCTTGAAAACAAACAAGAATTTGTCCCTCTAGATAGCTTAAATCACAACACTTTGACCATATAAAACACATGTAGACAATTCAAAAGCATTTTCAATAAATCATTGTCAATCAAGTCTACAAGATGATAGTGAAGGAATTATATTAAAACTAAAAAACAAAGAATACTTGCATTCACAATTATGTCCAATATGTACAAGTACTAGTCATGATATGATTATTTACAAATAAGTCAATGTACCAATAAAATAATATTTACAACTTTGATCAAATGGAGTGCTTACATCCCTCACTTTACAAAATCTTGTTTACAAAGATATCTAGAAGTGAAGATTATGAAACAAGAATCAACCATACAAATATACAAATATAAAAGGAAGAGATAGGAAGAATTAACACGAGATTTTTTAACGTGGTAAATCTCCAAAGAGGAAACATCCACGGGTTGAATCCACAACCATCGTGTACTATATTTATTGCATAATAGCTTAGAAATTCCTCAAAAGTTACCAACTCATGATACACTCCCTATTGGACTCTATATCTACCCAACCCTATTGATATATTAGAAATTCCTCAAAACTGTGAAACACTATCTATTGGACTATATGTCTACTCAACACCATTGATATATTAGACCCCAGATTACTGATTTTATCTTAATGTCTAGGATGTATAAGGGCAGTGATTCAATGACATATCTAGGGGTCCCTCTCTTCATTGGTGTGCCTAAACGTCGATGGCTGATCCCATGGGCTGATAAAATTAAAAGTAAATTGGAATCGTGGAAATGTTTCTCTCTCTCAATGGCAGGCAGGTTATGTCTTATTAATTCAGTGATTATGGGTTCCTTCCTGCATTCCTTTCAAGTTTATTGTTGGCCTTCTTCTCTTTTGAAAGATTTAAATGCTACTGTTAGGAACTTTTTTCGGACTGGTTGGATCGATGGTCGTAAATCTGTCCAAACTACTTGTGTTAAGATTATGCTCAATAGTAAGAATGTAATATTGTAATTGACAATCTTGCCATATTAATAAAGTGATTTCTGTTTTAACAAAATCTTATAGCATTTATAATTATAATTGTCAAAGTAAATAGTCATAAGGTCAAAAGACTATGAGAAAAGAAGAATTGTTCGTACATCTGGATTTGTATGAGGTAGACAAAATTCTTTAGTTAGTCTTGAATAATGTTCACAACTTAAGTTAAAGGTTGGACACCATTATCTTGTTAAAGTTGTAGAATTCTTTTGCTAGCATTTGAGTGGGAACAGATGTGTTATGATGAGTCTAAAATCATCAGAGGGTCTTTGAGTAAAAGAATCTAGTGCACTGGGTGCATTGAACATGATCACAGTGAAATACTTTATCTAGAACCATCAGTAGATAAAAGTTTTTTCATTATCAGGACAATCGGAGAGTCTATCTTAATCCTGAGATAATTGATGGACTTATGGTTACAAGTGTTATCATTTGAGCTATCAATGAATACGATTATATAGCATAGTCTATCCTCGATAGTTTGGTGGTATTCATTTGCTAATCGATAGAGGACTTCATTTATAGATATGGACATCGTGGCTCCATTTATTAAATGTGAGTATAATATCATCATATGGATGTTTTGAGGTATTGGATATTAAATCTTAACATTGAGTTTTCAATAGTGACTATTGAAAGATGACTTCTGGACAAGTCATAATATATATCCAAGTTCAAAATGTGGTCATATGAATAAAAATGGTAACTTGAAGAGCTATAAGCGGTCTATGAGCTCTTGGCGATTACTGATTGTAAGGATTCCCGTTTTGTTGATTGGCTTATTTCGTGGTCAAACCACATGTTGGGGTTTTGAATGTAAGGGTAGTCTAAGTGTTTAGTGTTGAAGATCAAAGGCCCTTCCATGACCTCAAGATACAAGCACGCCAAAGGTATAATCTCTTGTGCTTGTTTTTCTTTGAAGAGATTTAGTAGCACACACTCACTTAGCATTCTTGCTATGATTGCATACTTGCTTATTTTTATGTGCATCTCTTCACATGTCACTTTACACACTAGCACTTTGGTTGATATATCTTGTTGTGTGTATATGTGCCTTATAATTCGTTTCCCGACATTGTTCGGAAACGTCCGCGCTTGCACTAATTAGTGCTTGGTTTCGCGCGAAGACCGCCTATGGAGAATGCCCTTGGCTTCTCCTTGGTTTTCACCATTGTTGGTGATCGGCGGTTATGATCGGCGGCCTGGCCGCCGAATGAAACCGCCGTTTCAGTCCAGATTGGTCTGAAGCAATTATGCGGTCAAGATCGGCGGTCACGACCGCCGTTCGAAACCGCCGTTCATACCTGATCGATTTTAATCCCTCGGGTTTGATTCGGCGGTTGGATCGGCGGTCACGAAACCGCCGAATGAAACCGCCGTTAATGCTCTGTTCTTCACGAGCTCAATTCGGCGGTCGTCATCGGCGGCCTGGCCGCCGATTGAAACCGCCGAACGGTGCGTTTCAGGGGTAAAATTGTCTTTTCACTTGCCCTGTTCTTGATGTCTATAAATATCACACTTTCTCATTATCTGAATCAGTTCTTTGACTCTTAAGAACCCTAATCTTCAAAGATAGATTTTGAGAGAAAATCAAATCAAGAACTCATCTTTAACCACTCAAATCAAACCCCTTTTGCATCAAATTTCATATTGCATCTCCTATGTCTATATAGAGTGCATCCATGTATGGGTTTGCATCATCACAACTTGCTTGGTAAGATTTTGATTAATTTCATCTTATTATAGTATTTTAAATACCAAGCCATCTCTTTTAAATTACTTGTATGTTTTAGATCATATGTTAAATACAACAAAAGAGATTATTTGTGATGAATTAATTGAGTGTTGTTTTTGATAGATATCTAGGTTTTTATAATCTATGATCATCTATGCTATTTGACATGTCATTTAGCAATTGATATCTAGGGTTGATTTAAATTGAATATATCATCATCCTAGATAAGCATTTAGAGTACCCTAGCTCTTATTGCATTTATTGAATATTCATATATATTCACATAGGGTTGTATTCTCTTCAAAGAGAAAGTAAGTCTTGTGTGTAGCATCCGGGATTAGGTTGCTTAGAACGCAAGAGCCGCTGTAAAAGGCCCGCGTGGTAGATTAGAGGGTGCTCACGCCAAGAGTAGTGTATCAGGGGATATCACTAGGGATTGAACCAAGAGTGGCGATTGGTAGTGTCCATAGCCTGAGGTTATCTAGGGCGAGAGTCCGAGAATCACTTGAGGGTGTAACCGTCTTTTCATATAGTGGATTTCGAGGTCCGAGTGTGGCGCACTTAACAGCCCGTGGTTTTTCCCAGTGGTTGGGTTTTCCACGTATACATCAAGTGTCATTTACTATTTCCGCATCTTATTACACTTGTATGTTTTGTTGACTTGCTAGGGGTATTTTCGTAAAATTGACTTGCATGCGAAAATTGGGTAACAATTAGATAAAATCTATTCACCCCCCCTCTAGCTTTATATTGAACACGCCTCTAGGACTTTCACTGATATTCTTCACGAGGATTCACTATCTCCTATAAGATTGTCTAGGGTATGAATGAGAATCATTTACTTATTCTATCTTTATTTAAGAGTGCAATTTTAGTTCTTTAGTGGAATGAACTAAAATTAATAGATTGAACCTAAGTGAATCATTTGTTGATTGAGATTGGGTTATGTCTATTGAAGCTTAAATTTAGATAAGCCCGCCAAGATCCCCAATCCACACGGACTTGCATGGATCACTTGATATATTCTACCGGACTAATTATGGGTCCATCTAGAATTGTATTAATGCTTGTGGGCTTGTTTCTTTTAGTAAGAATGGGCCTAGTTCACATGTGAGCCTTTTAATTAAAGGTCCAATGGATTTAATAAAATGAAAAAAAATAATATTTGGGCCTATCTTTGTGTATGGGCGGCAAGGCTTAAAAAATAGCCTAATATATTATTTTATTTTATTATTTTATTAATGAATTGATTGATTAATTATTTAATTAAGAATTAAAATCTTTTTCTGACTAAGAAATATGTTTCTTCGTGTTAAACTATTGGTAGTAGTACAATAAATATAAAAAACTTTATTTGGTAAGTAGATAAATAAGTGATTTATTTATCTAGTCAAATAAGGAAGTCTTTTATATAGTCATAATTGAATAATACACTAAAGAGTTGGATTAGGGTTTGAAATCTAAAGAATGATAGGAGTATGGGTGAAACACAAATCCTCTTATAGTGAGGATTTCAGCCACCTACAAGGCTTCTCATCATAGAATGCGGCAACCCTAGTTATTTTAGGGTAAGGAATTCGGCCACCCTATATATGGGAAGAGATAGAATTCGACCACCCTAGTTGCTTTGCTTGAGAGTTATTTTTCTTTTGCTTGAAAAATAAAAATCCAACTCTAGACAATAGTATGAGAATTCGGCCAAGAGGAAAAGTGAAAATAGAACGTTCTTATTTCGATAGTGCACTAGTAGCTTTTTCATCAAAAGGCTTTGTGCACAATTTCGAATAAGGTTCACGCGAATTTCGATCTAAGGATTGTGAATTCAAAAGTGACCGGAACGTTCTTTATAATCTCTTGGAACTTATAGTGACTAACGAAAAAGAAAAAGCTTTTGTTATCCATCCTCAGGTGCACAATTCAAAGAGAAGGGAGACCACGCTCCTAGGTGATTCACGTTCATGATTGGATTGGAATATCTTGCGGATTAGCATCGACGCAACGTCAATTGGATCACGTGACAATGGTACGATACTTTTAATCATGTATGTTAATTAATTAAAGGGTTAAGGTTGAACTTATGGAAAAAATTTAAAACATACTAAAACCTATTTTAGTCTTGCTTCCGCTACGTGCATGCATTTTTCCTTACAACTTGGAAGTCTTGCTGTAGGCCTAAGGATGGTGGTGGTCTTGGTGTTAAAGATCTTGGTATTCTTAGCAAGGTCATGCTTAAGAAGTTCACTTATAGGATTTTGACTGAGGAGTCCCTCATTTTCACATATCTTCAGGCTCGTTTTTTCACCTAGGATCACAGACCAAGAACGTGGTATGTTGTTTCTTCTGTTTGGCCAAGGCTAAAATTGCATTATACTCCCCTAATGCTTAAGTCTAGGTGGTTAATTGGTCATCACTCCAAGGTTCGTTTTTGGACAGATAACTGGTTATTGATTGATCTGGTTGAGGATAGTTCGTTACAGCCTCTTCTGGATTCAGTTGTAGGTGATATTTATTCAGATGCTTTGGGTTGGAATATTCCTCCTTCTTTTCACACTTCTCATCCGGATATTGCTTCTGAGATTGGGAAGGTGGTGGTGAGTGACGAATAGGTTTTTGTCATTTAAAATCACACGTCAACAATATTTATAAAACCTAGCAAGCCTCAAAAGGGTTTTAAAAACACAAGTGTAGTGGCAAGCAAGGGTCGTCCACAGAGATCGGAGGTAGCGATGATTAGTTTAGAGTTAATAAAATTAGTGTGCATAAAAGTAAAAGAAAATGATTGGTGGTGAGAAATGTGAATGAAAAGGCAATGTAATCTAAACTAGGAATACAATGATTAAAAATGGATGCGAATGAAGTGATATGACTAAGGTGTTGATAGACTCGCAAGCGAACAATGGGCAATGCACCAAACTCTCATATAAGCACATATATCAATTGTAACCAACCTAGGGTGTATAGAGTTGGTTATTTATCCTTAGCGAGCAGTCAACCTAGGGTGTATAGCGAAGACCTCCCACTAGTGATTAATCCCTCCTAAGCAACCAACAATGGCTAGTCGCTCAATTGGGATTCTTAACCATGAAAGCTCATCTATCTAACTATGGCTCAACCTATTTCTAACGTTGTCATCCTAGGGTGTATAGTGATGACTTCCAAATCCCTCACAAGTGGCCGCCCTAGGGTGTATAGTGGAAGCCACCCGTTTAAGATTGGATGAAGCTCAAGGTTATTCAACCAGGTTCTACTCGAAGGTTAGTTCTCGTAAAACCACTAAAGTAGCCAACCTAGGGTGTATAGTGAAGGCTTCTAATCCTCTCACAAGGCCAACGTAGGGTGTATAGTGAAGGACACTCGATCAAGGTTAGATTAAGACCGCGGTTATTGAGTCGGATTTTTGGAAATCCTTCCATTCAAATAGAGCAATAGACAACAAAAGGGTGCACACCTAGTTGCCTACTCAAATAATCCAAATTAACATGCTAAGAGGGTGTATCCAAGCAAATAAATATTGGAAAGCAATTAAAGCAATAGAATAGAACATAGAGATAGATATAATATAAAATATAGAGTTTCATTACAAAGCCCAAATATCCATCAAACTAATCACATCAACCCCTTAATGGGGGATTTAACTAGTCATGGTTCTTAATCAACAAATACAAAACTAAGAGAAGAGATTGAGAGGAAACCCTTGAAGAGCTCTCCTTTTTTGAAGCTTGAATCCAAATCTCTTTAGTTGCCTTTGGATGAGTAGAGATGGGTATGGATGAGAGAGAAAGTATTCCTAGGCTAGAAAATAAGTAAATAAAGAATTTATCTAAGTGTTGGAGGATATGGGAGTGTTTTGGTCAAAAGACAAAAGGTTCTATTTATAAGGGATGCAAAAATAGGTCATAAAATGCCTAAACACTGACTCTGATGCGCGCGGAGTGCGGGTGGCTGACCAGAACTCTTACCCGCACTTTATCTTTTCTTCAGCTGAGTAACTCTCGGATTCTGTCAACAGTGCAGGTGGCTGACCCGCACTCCACCCGCACTTTATTATTGACCTACACTGAAATGGTCATAACTTTATCTAGGAGACTCGGAATTGCAATCTGTAAACACCGCTAGAAAGTAGACTTCTGGAGCTTTCTGAATATATGTATTCTGACACATGGTTTGATCTAAGGAGAGAGATATGTCCCTTTGAAGTTGGATTTTCTGCACAAGTATATTACATTTTCAGCCCCTTTTGCATGAAATCCCGAGTTCCGCTTCCAATACTAGAAAATGCATGAATACCTGAAATTACACACAGAAAGCCCATAAGAGACACTAAAAACGCAAGAGAATGAAACAAAGGATAAGGAAAAGAGGGCCAAAATATACAACAATTTAGGCACGATCAAATACCCCCAAACCAAACCTTTGCTCGTCCTCGAGCAAACACAAAATAAAACAAAGACACGACAACAAAAATAACTTGAACTAAAAATTTCCTAGACACAAAGAAAACTTGCTGCAAAGCCAACTAGTAGAGAGATAAAAAAAAACAAGCGGGAGTGAGGAATGAGAATATGTAAAATTGTTCTAAACAACTCAATGGCACCCCAAAGGAACTCACCCAATCACGAATCCCACACTTAAAGTACCCTTGCTTTGGAAACCACTCACTCTCACGCCTCGAGCATAATTCGCTTTGATGCTAGGTTCTCACATGGATTCACTCTTATTTTTCCTCTCAGAACCTAGGTTCACGCTCATGCGAGATGTATGCAAATGAGTTTATGTACTTGAATCAAATTAGTTGCATACATATAGTATAGAATAAATGCTCTTTTCAGTGAATGCGTCTCATGAAAGAATCAAGTGTCATGAATGTGGAAAGAGCATGCATTAACTAATATTCCCGGTCTAGACTTCCCCTAAGATCAACTAGGTCTTTACATTTGGTTGTAACGTGGCCACGGTGAATGGTTATTAGATAGAATGGGAATTTAGGCACAACCACTAATCAACCAAGTTAAGGCAATACATTCTACACTTAACATTTAATTCCTCAGGCAACTCCACTTCCAAATATAATATGGCGTCCAGGCATACAATTAAGCTCTAAGTGCAATCTTTAACTACTCTTGTTTCTTTTGAGTAGCATTTACAATTTAAGCAAGGCAATTGAAGCATATATTTTTTTTTCTCTTGTTCCTTTTTTTCTTCTTTTCTTTCTTTTCATTTTCATTCATTCATTTTTTTTTCTTTCTTCTGATATCATGCCTTTAGACTTTGCACATTTTTCAATTCATTACTCTTGCCTAGGTACACACCATTTATCAAATTAAAGCACAACCTTACATTCAATCCTAAGCCTCAACAAGATCAATTAAGTGAGGGTTGGCTTAGTGTTTAAGTTGCTTGGGTTATGGATAATGTGGGTGTAGAATGAAAAAGTCTATGTGTTTGGCTTCGAAATTGGCTTGATAGCACACACATTACGGGAATGGGAAGTATTTGGGCTTTTTAAGTGGCTACATCACACATTGCCGAATATCACTTCAAAGGATCAATCTATCAAGGGAATAAAAGTTTCCATCCACATATATGATGCATGTTCTATGACACATGATGATTTTTGATGTAATGAGACTATGCATGGTGTTTGAATAGTGTTTAAAGATTTCAAAAATATTTTCCCTCAAATAAACACGCTTTTGGCTTGTGTTTGTGATCTCACAAGAGAAATCTCCACTATTAGAACTAGGCGTTTGAGCACCGAGTTCCTTCAACTTGGACACTAAAAGATGGGACTAGCCCATTAAGTGCAAGTGAAACCCCTAAAGTGACTAAGAGTTATTGAACAAGCACACTAAGCATACACACATTTGTCACAAACACTATGTTCAAGGAATCTCACTAAGCTAATTAAAGGTCAAATTTTGGCTAAGCATAAAATTTTTGAAAAATTGGCACAAAAACGACTCAAGACTCAAAAAGACGACTCACAAAGGCATCTACACCCCCAAACCAAAACTCAACATTGTCCTCAATGTTGAAGACAAGAGATTCCGGCCTAGCGGCGTGCACCTAACAAGACTTAAAACAAACTTAGGCACTAATCATACACAATCAACACCACAACAAAAATAAAAATGACTCGGAAATGGCTCAACTAAATAAAGGCAATTCATGCAATATCTCAATTTAAGCACAAGCACTCATTAAGCAACATTAAGCATTTTCTCAAAATTGACGGAATGGGGGCACGAACAACCCCCAAACCGAATTAAATAATATAAAGCTCTAAAACCTATATAATCAAACTCATGCAATAGAGCATCCATCTCATAATCATTTAGCGCATGCATAGGAGCCTTTGGCTCATTATCCACAAAAATAATCATTCGAACAAAAAAAACATCCCAAAATCACAAATTATTGAATGGAAGCGAAAATAAAACTTAAAAGAAAAGGGTTCAGAAATTTCAAACAAATGTGTGTTGCCTCCCACAAGCGCACTATTTAATGTCCAGGCAAGACGTGGCATGGTGCTCCCGCACTTCGAACTCCAAAATATTGCTTTCCTTAGGATAAGGCTCTTGCCCTTTTTATAAGCACTCTTGGCTTGCTCGTCCCTCCAAGACTCACAAGTTGTCTTTGTTTCATCCCAAGAGATAAAGAACATTGCTTGAACGCACAAGCAACATAACACACTTCCTCAAGAAACAATAGAAAGTCTACACACACACAAAGCACATTAGAAAGTTCTGGCAATTAAAAATCTACTCAATTCATGCAATTGCCAACAAGAGTTTGGAAACACCATTTATTTAATAAAACAAACTTAAACTAACTAAACAAATCGCACAATAGATTTTTCCCCCAAACCTAGCTCCTCTTCCCATACATATGCATGCACATTATAATCAAATTGAGGGATAAGAACTTAGTCTACAAGAGAAAAATAAATTGTGCAATCTTAAAAGACACAAAAACATAATGCGAAAGACCATCTCAACATGGATGCTAAAATTTCAAAAACTGATGACTTTTGAAATCAACCTATGTCCGCTCGTTAGTTCATATTTAAAAAAATACACAATAAAACTTTCTAAAATTTTGGCACAACAAAATAGACAAGCAAATGCAACTTTTCATGTAGAAAACATTTCAAAATAAAAATTAAAAAAGTGTGTAAACAGACGTCAAAGATGGTTCACGTGCAGAATTTCAAAACAGAGCATCACCCATGACCTTTGGTCGAAGAAACGTTCATAACTTTTGAACCCTCACCTAAAATTTTACGTTCTTTATACCGTTGGAACAGTATCGAAAAATTGAACGCAACATGGATGAAATAATTTATTTCTTCACCAAAAGGTACAGTTTAATCAAAACATTTGGCCTCAAAATTTTCAAAACAGGGTACTTTCGCAAAGGTCAAAGAAAAGCTTGAAAAACTAAAAAGAAAAATGACTCAAATAATGAATCCACACCCCCCAAACCTAATCCAAACATTGACTTCAATATTTATATGACATGAGATGCATGGACAATGAATAAACAAAGCATGGAAGGCAAGAACTCAAGACACAAACAACATAAAACATAAAAATTAAAATGCACAAAAGAATTTTTCTATATTATGTACTTGTGCTAGGGGTGGCATCAACTAAAGGAGGTTTTACTAAGTTTGGAAATTGGTTCTTTTTCGCAACCCAAACAAGTTGTGTTGACTTCCCCTTTTCTTTTCCTTTGGGGTTTAACTTGGTTAACCAAGTCTTTTCTCACCCAAATTTGCTTAATTCTAGGTGGATTTTTCCTATTCCTAGACTTTCTTTGTAAGGTTCCCATTTGTTGATTGGCTCATTTCGTGGACAAACCACATGTTGGGATTCTTTGTAAGGGTAGCTTAGGTGTTTATGTTATTGTTCAAAGCCCTTTGAAGACCTCATATTGATAAGCACCGAAGGTAAAATTCTAAGTACTTACTTGTCTTGAAGAGATAGTTGCACACACTCACAACTCATGCATATGGTTAATTCTTGTATGTTGTGTGTCTTATTGTTGTGCTTTAATGTTCATTAACATCTCTTCTTACATATTATCATGATTTCATTTTGTATATCCAAAGCCTTGTCATGCATTAGGCCTAGGAGTGCATTGTTTGCAAGGGCGCTTTACAAAGTGCTGTTCGAACAACGCCCACTTGACCTGGTGGAAAAATACCCTTTTTAATGCATCAGGTCTGATGCATTTTGAAGAGGCACTGTACGGGCACTGTTCAAAAGCGCTGTACAAAAGCGCCTATCTCAGACCCGAGAAGAACAGTTTTAAGGCGCTGTACAAAAGCTCTCTACGAACAGCGCCAATGAAGAATGTTCTTCATTTCCCAGGTAGGCGCTGTACAAGGCGCTCTACATACAGCACCCTATACAGCTCCTAAGGCAAAATTGATGTCACTTTTCAAAATGACCACACTTCATCTTGACACCCTATATATATGTCACTTTGACTTTAGGTCAATTAAGTGAGTTGATTTTCAGATTCATCTTGACACCCTATATATACTTAGGATATTTTTCAAAGAAAGAAAAATACACAAGAACTCACCTTTGATTACTCAAACACTATTTCCATGATCATCAATCATCATCTAGCATCATCTTTGATCATCTAGATATCATCTTGCATGGATTCTTCATCACACTTTGCTTGGTAAGTTTTTCACTAATATCTTACATATTTTGTGTCTTTCTTAACAAGCAATCTCATTTATTACTTGTATGTTATTCATATATATTTTGGATACAAGATTGAGATTAGTGTATTGAATGTTTGAGAGTTGTATTGTGACAGCTAATTAGGTTTTTGCTTAATCTTGATTAGCTAAGCTATTTGACATGTCATTTAGTTTTTAATATCTATGATTGCTTTAATTACAAAATCATCATCTTAGATAAGCATATAGGGTTCCCTTGCTCTATGTTGCATTTTGAATATTCATATATTCACTTAGGGTGTGAATCAAAGTCTTGTGTGTAGCTTCCGGGATTAGGTTGCTTAGATCACAAGCATTCGAACTAGGTTCACTCATACCGGGATTAGGTAGGTGTGTGATTACTTCCGAGATTAGGTTGTAATTTAATCACATTTAGTGGATTCGAGGTTTGGGTGTGGCTCACTTAATAGCCCGTGGTTTTTCCCGTGAGGGTTTCCATGTAAATATCAAGTGTTGTTTATATTTCCGTACCTTATTACACTTGCTATATTTTATTGACTATTAGGGGCTTTTTCGTAATCTTGACCATACACGAAAATTGGGTGAAATTGTTAAAATCTATTCACCCCCCTTCTAGACAGTATTATACACACCGTGCAATATTTGTTTCAATTAGTATCAGAGCGGGTTCCTAGATATACTTAGGTGATCCTTGCTTATTTTGGTGTGTTTTGCATTTTGTGTGATTTTTGATCATTCATACATTTACATTCATTTCATTCATTCATTAACACTATGAGTGGAAACGGTGGAAATGGTGGTGGCAACGAGGGTGTTTTTAGCACAAGACCTCCGCTTCTTACCGGGTTGAATTATGCCTCTTGGAAAGGTAAGATGGAGTCGTACATATGTCAAATCCATGACCGGGCTTGGATGGCGGTTGAAGACGGCTACACATCACCCATGATGACTCCTACGGGTGGAGGAAAGGATGTGCTCAAGCCTAAGGCGCAATGGAACGCGCAAGAGTTTGAGGCATCAAAATGGAATAGGAAGGCGATGCATTCCATCCTATGTGCAATGGACGAAAATCAATATAAATTGATTCAAAATACTAGGATAGCTAAGGAGGCATGAGACATCCTAGAGATTGCACATGAGGGAACCGAAGTGGTGAAGGACTCTAAGCTTCAAGTCCTCCAAACTCAATTTAAGATGCTTAAGATGGAGGAGAATGAGTGCTTCAACGACTTCGAGATCAAGTTAATGGACATAGTCAACCAAAGTCATCAACTTGGTGACCCTTACTCGGATAGGAGAATCAAGCAAAAGATTATGAGATCTCTCTCCGATAGGTTTTGAAACAAATTATAGCACGGTATGTATAAAACTATCTAGAATGGGGGTGAATAGATTTTAAGCTTTTTACCCAATTTTTCATGTTAGTCAAAATTACGAAATTACCCCTAAATAGATAAAGCAATAAATCAAGTAAAAAATGCAGAAATTAAATAACACTTGATTTTTACGTGGAAACCCTCACGAGAAAAAACCACGGGCTAGTAAGTAAGCCACACTCGAACCTCGAATCTATTAAATGTGTAAAACGATTACAACCTAATCCCGGAAGTAATCACACACCTACCTAATCCCGGTATGAGTGAACCTAGTCCAATTTGCTTGCGATCTAAGCAACCTAATCCCGGAAGCTACACACAAGACTTACTTTCTCAATGAAGAGAATAAACCCTAAGTGAATATATGTATATTCAAATGCAACATAGAGTAAGGGAAACCCTATATGCTTATCTAAGATGATTAATATGCAATTAGAACAATCCTAGATATTAAAAACTAAATGACATGTTCAATCAAATAGTTTAGCTAATCAAGATTAAGCACAAAACCTAATTAGCTAGCACAATACAACTTCTCAAACATACATCATATTAGTCTCAAACTTGTATTCAACATACAAGTAATTAATTGAGATTGCTTGTTAAGAGAAACACAAAATATGTAAGATATTAGTGAAAAGCTTACCAAGCAAAGTATGATGAAGAATCCATGCAAGATGTCATCTAGATGATCAAAGATGATGCTAGATGATGATTGATGATCATGAAAAAGTGTTTGAGTGATTAAAAATGAGTTCTTGGAATTTTTCTTCTCTTTGAAAAATATCCTAAGTATGAAATCTGAATATGAACTCTTGTTCTTGACCTAAAGTCAAAGTGGCATATATATAGGGGGCCAAAACAAGGTGTGGTCGTTTTGATAAGTTGGCCTCATATTTGCCTTGGGCGCTGTACATAAAGCGCCTCTTGTACAGCGCTTGTACAGCGCCCCAACTCTGTTCTCATGGGAAAACAGAGTGGCGCTGTACGTAGAGCGCTTTGTACAGCGACCTAACAGCGACCGAATTAAATCGATCAGGTCTGAACAGCTCTCAATGGGCGTTGTTCGTACAGCGCTTCTGTAGAGCGCTTTTGGGAGCGCCCAATGCAAAAATGCAATCCTAAGTCTAAGCATGACAAGGCAATTGGATATGCAAGATGCAATCAAACTAACATGCAAGAAGAGATGTTAATGAACATTAATGCACAAAAATAAGACACACAACATACAAGTATTAAACAAATGCATGAGTTGTGAGTGTGTGCAACTATCTCTTTAAGACAAGTAAGCACAAAGAAATATACCTTCGGTGCTTATCAATACGAGGTCTTCAAAGGGCTTCGAACAATAAACCCGATAACTAGGCTACCCTTACAAAGAACCCCAATATGTGGTTTGTTCACGAAATGAGCCAATCAACAAATGGGAACCTTACAATCTCCCCCTTTGGCTATTTCGTGACAAAACCACCACTCACATTGATTCCTCACATTAAAATAGAAACAACGGGATAACTATGATATTTTATAGTACAAAGAGATAAGAAAATAAAACATCAAGTCTTCAATCTCTTGTAGAATAATCAAGCCCTGAAAAGAAAGTTTCTAACATTTCCAATACAAGTAAAAAGTGAGATGAATCAAGTGAGAACAAAAACAAGCATTTGCATTTAAAAAAAAATTCGGCACAACATGATAAAATGTAGTGTATGCAATACTCCCCCTCAACGGGTTACTCCCCCTTAATCCCCTCAATGAATGTTCTCCCCAATATGCACAATAGCTTCTATATTTTGCAACTCCCCTTACCATATACTACTCCCCCTTTTTGTCATGATATAGGTAAAGGAGTAGTCCCCAACCGGGTCACTCATAGCAACGAGAGATAGTAGCATGCAAGATTTGCATAATTAATATAAGTCACTTTATGATTTATTAGAGAGAAAATGTGTGAATCAAACATGCTTTGCATACAAGACATGTAGCATTCAAGTCCAAAATACAATGGTATTTGGCAAAGCAAATGACAAAGGTTTCTAATAGGAATTCAAACCAATTTCACCAAAGTCATGAGTAAAGCAAGGATATAGAATATATTGATTTCAATTTAATAGAAACTATATCCAACTTTATAAGTGAAACATGGCATGAGCGACTTTGCACCCTTTTTGATTTTTCCGGATAAGATATCCGTATGATAGTAGCCATGGTCAACGAATAAAGAAAGAGAGACATTTGGAATATAAATTCCTTTGAATGGATACAAGATCCTTCATTCATTTTGAGTCTCATAAGCTTTCACACAAGTTTTGCATTTTAAGAATATGCAATAATCAATTCATGCTTTTCATGAGAGCATGTTATCTGAATTTCATGCTTTTTCATTTGACATTAACATGTTATTAAAGAATCATCATGTCATGGAGATAATCATAGGTCATTCAAATCATACTTCCTATATACATCTCCTAGTCCAAAAATGCATGTTTGAACATAAATATGACATGGATTGTAAACAAGCAAGGTTCACACTTATTGAATGAAAACATATATACAAATGTGCAACCAAGCTTACTCAAACAATTAAAAGAAGAGGCATAAGTTATTTAGAATTTTTTGCAAGATACAAGAATGCAAAATAGCTCTCTTTGCTTGAGTTCCCCATATGGGGTCAATCATAGAACATCACTCCACAAGACATATCCCAATAGATCTACTAAGAGTTTTTAATCGAGTAGCATCTAAGGGTTTAGTAAATAAGTCCGCAAGTTGATTATTAGTACCTACATGTTCAAGTACTATGCATTTATTTTCAACAAGCTCTCTAATGAAGTGATGGCGGATGTCATTATGCTTAGTTCTAGAATGTTGCACCAGATTCTTGGAAATATTAATGGCACTCATGTTATCACAAAAGAGAGTGAGAGTACCTTGGTTGAATCCATAGTCTACTAGCATTTGCTTCATCCATAGGAGTTGTGTGCATCCACTCCCTGCGGCTATGTACTCGGCCTCGGCCGTGGAGAAGGAAATCGAGTTTTGCTTCTTGCAAAACCAAGACACCAAGTTGTTTCCTAGGAAGAAGCAACCGCCCGATGTGCTTTTCCTATCATCACAATTTCTTGCCCAATCCGTATCACTAAAGCCTACAAGACTAGCATTAGTGTCAAAAGAGTACCAAATTCCATAGTTGGAAGTCCCATTCACAAAGCGAATGACTCTCTTAACCGAAGAGAGATGGGACTCCTTGGGATCGGATTGGTACCTAGCACAAACTCCTACACTAAATGATATATCGGGCCTACTTGCGGTCAAATAGAGCAAGCTCCCTATCATGCTACGATATAAGGTTTGGTCCACACTTTTACCGCTAGCATCCTTGCTTAGCTTCAAAGTGGTGCTCATAGGAGTGTCACAATGTTTGGCTTTTTCAAGACCAAACTTCTTCACTAGGTTTTTGGCATATTTGGCTTGGGTTATGAAAATCCCATCATCTAGTTGCCTAATTTGCAAACCTAGGAAGTAACTAAGCTCACCAACAAGACTCATCTCAAATTCATGAGACATAACATCAACAAATTGTTGGACCTTGGTGTTGTTGGTGGAGCCAAACACTATATCATCAACATATATTTGAGCTATGAAAAGCTCATCATTGTTTCTTTTGATGAATAGTGTCTTGTCAACACTACCACGTGTGTAGTCATTGTCAACAAGAAATTGAGTGAGGCGCTCATACCAAGCCCTCGGTGCTTGTTTCAACCCATAAAGAGCCTTCTTGAGGCGATAGACATGGTTGGGGTGGTGAGCATCCACAAACCCCTTGGGTTGTTCAACAAACACTTCCTCTTGCAAGAAGCCATTGAGGAAGGCACTCTTGACATCCATTTGGTGCAATTTGAACTTGTGCACACAAGAAATGGACAAGAGAAGCCTAATAGACTCTAAACGGGCAACGGGAGCAAATGTCTCCTCAAAGTCGATACCCTCAATTTGAGAGTACCCTTGTGCTACAAGTCTAGCCTTGTTCCACACTATGTTGCCATCCTTATCAGATTTGTTCCTAAATATCCATTTAGTGCCTATGACATTAGTGGTCTTAGGCCTAGGAACTAGAGTCCAAACCTCATTCCTTTAGAATTGGTTTAGCTCTTCTTGCATGGCAAGAACCCAAAATTCATCATTTAAGGCTTCTTCAACCTTTTTGGGTTCAATTTGAGAGGTGTAGCATGTGTAGCTAATAAGATTAGCAAGTTGACGTCTAGTCCTAACACCCTCATTAACCTCTCCAATGATATCTTCTTTATCATGGAGTTTCCTAACCCATGGAGCGGGTTCTTTAGAGTCCAAGAGAGGAACTCTATCAATAGGTTATGTGTCATCATTGTTGACATTAGATGTCCCAACATTAGGTGACACCACAACATTCTCCAAAGGAGAAACATCACTAAAAATAACCTCCTCCTCATGATCATTTGACTTGAGCCTAGTATCATCAAATACGACATTGGATGATTCCATAACACTTAGAGTCTTTAAATTAAAAACTCTATAGGCTCTACTATTCAAGGCATAGACAATAAAGATACCCTCATCACTCTTAGCATCGAATTTGCCAAGTTGATCACGGTCATTCAAAATGTAGCATTTGCTTCCAAAAGTGTGGAAGTAGCTAACATTTGGCCTCTTGCCTTTCCATAACTCATAGGAGGTGTTTCTAGTACCAGGCCTTAGGAAAACTCTATTTCCTATATAGCAAGCCGTATTGATGGCTTCAGCCCATAGGTTCCTAGGGACATTGTTGCTAAGCAACATCACATGGGCCATCTCTTGAAGGACCCTATTTTTCCTCTCAACAACTCCATTTTGTTGAGGTGTCCTAGGAGCCGAAAACTCATGGGAGATGCCTAAACCATTACAAAAGGTTTCAAAAGTAGCATTCTCAAATTCCCTCCCATGGTCACTTCTAATCCGTTTTATGCTTTTAATATTAGAGTTCATTTCATTTTGTATTTTATTACAAAGCATTTTAAACTTATCAAAAGTTTTGGATTTTTCTCTAAGAAAATATGTCCATGTGAACCTAGAGAAATCATCAACACAAACAAAAATGTATCTCTTTCCACCCAAACTTTCGGTTTGCATGGGACCCATGAGGTCCATGTGGAGAAGCTCAAGAGGCTCCTTGGTGGTGAGATACTTACCCTTTTTGTTCATGCTTTTAGTTTGCTTTCCTTGTTGGCAAGGTCCACAAACACCATTGGCTTTCTTCCCAAGCTTAGGGAGGCCACGCACACATTTGAACTTTCCAAGGGTCCGTAGATCCCTAAAGTTCATATGGCCAAGTCTTTCATGCCACAACTCAATTTGCTCATCCGTGGACACATGATTAGATACAATACTAGCTTCAAGACAATAACAATTGTCGCTAGATCTCATGCCCTTCAACAAGGTTTGTCCATCAGGTTTTAGGATAGAGCAATAATCTTTAGAAAACAAGACGGAATATCCTTCATCACTAAGATGTGAAATGCTTATTAAATTGGCTTTCAAGCCATCAACAAATAAAGCATTGGATAAGGAGGGTAATCCGGGAACGGAAATGGTTCCTTTCCCTACAACATTTCTTTTGGATCCATCAACAAAAGTGATATTTCCACCTTCCTCCATAACAAGAGTCTCGAAGAAACTCTTGTTTCCCGTCATGTGCCTAGAGCACCCACTATCCAAATACCAAAAATTAGAAGAATTTGCCTTCAAGGCTATTTGTGCAACATGGCAAATATTTTCATTCTTTCTAATCCACTTAGCAACAATTTTAGCTTTCTTAGTGGTCTTTGGTACATGTGCTATACTATTCCTAGGATCATGCAAATCAAAATTATCATTCCTAGGAACATGCATCTTGGCTCTATTCTTTCTCTTTTCAATCATGCTTCGTGTTTTACACATTTTTATATATTCAAAGCAATGTGGTCTAATATGACCATCAAATCCACAAAAGTGACATATAGGAGTAAAATAAGGAATCATACCTTGTCCTTGTCTTTGTGGATGAATGGGTTCAATCCATCTTCGTTGTTGAACCGGTCTAGGTTGCTTCCTAGCTTGAGGTTGCATGATAGGTCTCTTTCCTTTGTGAGCCATTTGAGGAGGAATGTTGGCTTGAGGGACCCTAGGGGGTTGAGCTTGAGGTTGCCTTCTTGGCCCCATCTTCACTTGTGCATTTGAACATTGTCCTACTTCTAACTTCTTCCTAGGAATTTGCACAAATGAAGTTTCTTCATTCCTCAAGGACTTGACAAACACGGTCTTGTTAGAGGTTGAGATCTTCTTGCCATCTTCATACCCAAGACCCCTCTTGTCACATGGACTCTTTCCAACACCAAGCATATGGTCAAGCTTCTTGGTGCTAGAATCCATCCTAGCCAAGGACCCTTTAACCTCTACAAGTTCCCTCTTCAAGCCTTCTTCACTTCTCTTGGATAAGTTTAACTCCTCAATTAACTTATCCTCTCTCCTTTTGAATCTTTCCACTTGTTCACTTAAGTGGTCATTGTGAGCCGAAAGTTCAAGGTTCTCTTCTCTCAACCTCTCAATCTTTCATGTGCTTTTAATTGCTAAATCATTGAACTCGGCATGGTATTTAGCAAGCACCTTTTGCTCCACAAATTTCTTTATGGAATTAGAAGAGGAGTCACTTTCTACTTCACTAGAGTCAATTTCCTCTTGACTCATTTCCTCTCTCTCACTAGCACTTTTGCTCTTGTGAGATGAGGCAAAAGCTAGGAAGTTAGCCATGAGCTCTTTTTCACTTGAAGACTTATCTTCCTCATTGGAGCCATCACTACTCCCACTCCAAGTGGCGGCCATCACTTTGTCCTTCTTCTTTTCATTGTGATTAGCACATTCGGGGGCAAAGTGACCAATCCCACCACATTCAAAGCATCAGACCCCTTTCCTTTCGGTCCTCTCTTATCTAGGCTCAAACTTCTTGAAGGAACTTTTTTTCTTCAAGTCTTGTCCTCTTGACCCAAATCCCTTCTTCTTCTTGAACCCCATAAACTTATTAAACCTTTTCACGAACAAGGCAAGGTCTTCATCCGATTCATGCTTTGCCTCCTTTGCATCCTTAGATGCTTTCAAAGCTATTCCTTTAGACTTCTTAGGAGGAGTAGTGGTGCTAGGAGCCTTCCTAGACTCATATGCAAGGAGACGTCCAATCACCTCACTTGGCTTCATATCCATGTAGCCACTATTTTCTTCTATGGCCGTCACCTTTGATTCAAACCTATCGGGGAGAGATCTCAAAATTTTTTGCTTGACTCTCCTATCCGAATACGGGTCTCCGAGTTGATGGCTTTGATTTACAATGTCCATCAATTTGATTTCGAAGTCATTGAAGCATTCATCCTCTCCCATCCTAAGTAGCTCAAATTGAGTTTGGAGGACTTGAAGCTTGGACTCCTTCACCACCTCGGTTCCCTCATGTGCAACTTGAAGGATGTCCCATGCCACCTTTGCAATTTGAGTGTTCTGAATAAGCTTGTACTGATTCTCATCCATTGCACACATGATGGCATGCATAGCCTTCCTATTCCACTTTGAAGCCTCAAACTCTTGAGCATTCCATTGCACCTTAGGCTTCAAAACTTCTTCTCCTCCACCATCGGGAGTCATCTTGGGTAGATCATATCTGTCTTCCATCGCCATCCATGCACGGTCATGAATTTGGCATATGTAGGATTCCATCTTCCCTTTCCATTGGGAATAGTTCAAACCGGTAAGAAGTGGAGGCCTTGTGCTAGAAGCACCTTCCTGGCCACCACCATTTCCACCGTTTCCACTCATAGTGTTTATGAATGAATGAAATGAATGCAAATGTATGAATGATCAAAAATCACACAAAATGCAAAACACACCATAAAGCAAGGATCACCTATGTATGTCTAGGAACCCGCTCTGATACCAATTGAAACAAATTATAGCACGGTGTGTATAAAACTATTTAGAGGGGGGGTGAATAGATTTTAAGCTTTTTACCCAATTTTTCGTGTTAGTCAAAATTACGAAATTACCCATAAATAGATAAAGCAATAAATCAAGTAAAAACTGCGGAAATTAAATAACACTTGATTTTTACGTGGAAACCCTCACGGGAAAAAACCACGGGCTAGTAAGTAAGCCACACTCGAACCTCGAATCCACTAAATGTGTAAAACGATTACAACCTAATCCCGGAAGTAATCACACACCTACCTAATCCCGGTATGAGTGAACCTAGTCCAATTTGTTTGCGATCTAAGCAACCTAATCCCGGAAGCTACACACAAGACTTACTTTCTCAATGAAGAGAATAAACCCTAAGTGAATATATGTATATTCAAATGCAACATAGAGCAAGGGAAACCCTATATGCTTATCTAAGATGATTAATATGCAATTAGAACAATCCTAGATATTAAAAACTAAATGACATGTTCAATCAAATAGTTTAGCTAATCAAGATTAAGCACAAAACCTAATTAGCTATCACAATACAACTTCTCAAACATACATCATACTAATCTCAAACTTGTATTCAAGGTATATAAAATAACATACAAGTAATTAATTGAGATTGCTTGTTAAGAGAAACACAAAATATGTAAGATATTAGTGAAAAGCTTACCAAGCAAAGCATGATGAAGAATCCATGCAAGATGTCATCTAGATGATCAAAGATGATGCTAGATGATGATTGATGATCATGAAAAAGTGTTTGAGTGATTAAAAATGAGTTCTTGGAATTTTTCTTCTCTTTGAAAAATATCTTAAGTATGAAATCTGAATATGAACTCTTGTTCTTGACCTAAAGTCAAAGTGGCATATATATAGGGGGCCAAAACAAGGTGTGGTCATTTTGATAAGTTGGCCTCATATTTGCCTTGGGCGCTGTACGTAAAGCGCCTCTTGTACAGCGCTTGTACAACGCCCCAACTCTGTTCTCACGGGAAAACAGAGTGGCGCTGTACGTAGAGCGCTTTGTATAGCGCCTATACAGCGACCCAACAGTGACCGAATTAAATTGATCAGGTTTGAACAGCGCTCAATGGGCGCTGTTCGTACAGCGCTTCTGTAGAGCGCTTTTGGGAGCACCCAATGCAAAAATGCAATCCTAAGTCTAAGCATGACAAGGCAATTGGATATGCAAGATGCAATCAAACTAACATGCAAGAAGAGATGTTAATGAACATTAATGCACAAAAATAAGACACACAACATACAAGTATTAAACAAATGCATGAGTTGTGAGTGTGTGCAACTATCTCTTCAAGACAAGTAAGCACAAAGAAATATACCTTCGGTGCTTATCAATACGAGGTCTTCAAAGGGCTTCGAACAATAAACCCGATAACTAGGATACCCTTACAAAGAACCCCAATATGTGGTTTGTTCACGAAATGAGCCAATCAACAAATGGGAACCTTACAGGTTTGAATCAAAGGTGATGGCTTTAGAGGAAAATAGCACATATAAGGATATGAAGCCGAGTGAGGTGATAGGGAGGCTTCTAGCTTATGAGTCTAGGAAGGGTCCTACCTCCACACCTCCTAAAAAGCAAAAGGGAATTGCTTTGAAAGCCTCCAAAGTAGAGAAGGAGGAGAATGATGAATCGGACGAAGAAATGGCTCTATTGATGAGAAGGTTCAAGAAATTCTACAAGTCCGAGAAGAAAGGTTTCGGATCCAAGGGTCAAGACTTCAAGAAAAATACTCCATTTAAGAAGTTTTAGCCTAGGCAAGAGAAGACCGAAAGGAAAGGGGTCCGTTGCTATGAGTGTGGTGGCATAGGCCACTTTGCCCTCGAATGTGCTAATCACATTAACAAGAAAAAGGGGAAAATGATGGCCGCTACATGGAGTGGAAGTGATGACTCCAATGAGGGAGATGAGTCTTTAGATGATGAAGAGCTCATGGCTAACTTTATAGCCTTTGCCTCCTCTCACAAGAGCAAAGGTTCTAGTGAAGAAGAGAATGAGAGTCAGGAAGAAATTGACTCAAGTGATGATGGCTATTCATCTCACTCCACTAATGGAAAAGTGGATAGGATAGATCTTAGAGACTACATGGTTAAGTTTGAGAATTCTAGGTTAAAGAATAAGAGAGAGATCATGAGATTTGAAAAATATATATAAACGTGTCCTAAAGTAATCTAGAGGGGGGGTGAATAGATTATATTCAATTCTTTTAACCAATTTTCGTTATTAGTCAATTTTACGAAAAATCCCCGAACAAGATACAAAGCGGAAAATAAAGGACACACAATATTTACGTGGAAACCCATACGGGGAAAAACCACCGGCTGATGAGTGCGCCACACCTGAACCTCAATCCACTAATTGTAATGGCAATTACAACCTAGGTTGACCACGTTAAACCACACACGGTTACTAATCTACCACTACTACCCGCAGGCCTTCAAGAGTGAATCTAGTCCATGCTTGCAAAACTATCACAATAGTAACTACAAGACTTGACTCTAAAAGAAGAGATAAAACAACCTAATGTGAATATGTGAAATACTCAAGATGCTAAAAATGCAAGGTTAGACATTCAAGCTTATCTAGGCATGGATGAACATGTTAGACATTCCTAGATATCATTTTGCTAGATGACATGCATATAGTATAACCAAATAAGCAACCAAAATCCTACATGCTCTATCTAGCACAATACAACTCACAAACCACAATAAAAGCAATCTTGAAACTAAGTCAAGTCATAAAGATGCAATCTTGAATCAATTCAATTGATAAAAAGGCTATCTTGTAAAACAAGAACATATAGATATGAGAATGATGTTCTAGATACAAGTCATGTGAGCAATAATAAAAACCCTAAATGAAATCAACCTAGAATCATGCTAGATGATGTATGAAAGATGCAAGATGAAGGGTTTTTGTGATTTGGAACCTTAAAGATGGAGTCTTGATGCCTTGGAGTGGAAGATGTTCAAGAAGCTCTCAAATGTGTAATTTTTGCTCTAAAAACCGAGCCAAGGCAAACAAGACACATATATATGTGATCCAAAAGAAGTGATGTTGTTTTGAAATAAATGCCTGAAAGCGCGACATCGGCGGTTTCATTCGGCTGTCAAGCCGCCGAATTAGACCGTAGAAAACCAACTGTCTCGACTCAAACACTAGATCGGCGGTTTGGCTCGGCGGTCAAGCCGCCGAACACAACCGCACATTTCCAGATGACATTCTGGAATTGTTCGGCAGTCGAGAATATGACCGCCGATCAAACCTCACATTTCCAGATGACATTCTGGAATCATTCGACGGTCGAGAATATGACCGCCAATCAAACAGCACATTTGGGACAAAAACCACCAGGTCAAAACGACGGTTTCATTCATCGGTCAGGCCGCCATTTGAAACCGCACAATTCCAATCATGATACTGGAATGATTCTGCGGTCGAATTTATGGCCGCCGATCTAACAGCAGAAAATGGAACAGAATTCCATTTTCATTCGGCGGTTTAATTCGGCGGCGGTTTCATTCGGCGATCTGGCCATCGAATTAAACCGCCGTTTCCCCAAACTTGGAGAAATCAAAGGAGAAGCCAAGGTATTCTCCGAAAGCGGTCTTCACGTTTAACAAGCACACGATCATGCATGTGTGGACGTTTTCGAATCATCTCGGAAACGAATTACAACACACTAATGAAAAGTAAACATGAAGTGCAAGAGTGATAAGTGACATGTGAATGCAATCTAATGCCTATCATGACATGGCAAATCAAACTAAGATGCAACCATATTAATAATTCCACACAACCAACAAGAATAAGATCATGCAAGGATTTGTGAGTGTGTGCAACTACATCTCTTCAAAATAGAGTTAAGTCAAGAGAACTACCTTCCTTGAAGCTCTTGATCACACAATGAGGTTTTCTTCCATTCTAAGCTACCCTTACAATTAGAACCCCATTGTGATTTTGTCAACGAAATATGCCAATCAAAAGTGAGGCACTTACAAGATTGAAGGAAGAAAACCTAGAGCTCTCATCACATATAGACCAATTAAGTGAAGAAGTAGTAAGATCCACATCGAATGAAGATAAGCTAAGAAAGGAGTTAGTCTTATCTAAGAGGAATGAAGAAGGTTTGAATAGGGAGCTTGATGAAGCTTTAGAATCATTAGCTAGGATGGATTCTAGCACCAAGAAGCTTGATCATATACTTGGTGTTGGAAAGAGTCCGTGTGACAAGAGGGGTCTTGGGTATGAAGATGGCAAGAAGATCTCAACCTTTAACAAGACCGTTTTTGTCAAGAGTTTGGGGAACGAAGAAGCTTCATTGGTGCAAACTCCTAGGAAGAAGTTAGAACTAGGACAATGTTCAAAGAATGCACAAGTGAAGTTGGTGCCAAGAAGGCAACCTCAAGCTCAACCCTCTAGGGTCCCTCAAGCCAACATTCCTCAACAATTGGCTCATAAAGGAAAGAGACCAATCATGCAACCTCAAGCTAGGAAGCAAGCTAGACCAGTTCAACAACGAAGATGGATTGAACCCACTCAACCACAAAGACAAGGACAAGGTATGATTCCTTATTTTATTCCAACATGTCATTTTTGTGGTTTTGATGGTCATATTGGACCATGATGCTTTCGTTATATTAAAATGTGCAAAACTAGAAGCATGATTGAGAAGAAAAAGAAAAGAGCCATGATGCATGTTCCTAGGAATGATAATATTGATATGCATGATTCTAGGACATCAAGAGCCCATGTACCAAAGACCACTAAGAAAGAAAATATTGTTTCTAGGTGGATTAGAAAGAATGAAAATGTTTGCCATGTTGCTCAAATAGCCTTGAAGGCTAATTCTTCTTATTTTTGGTAATTAGATAGTGGGTGCTCTAGGCACATGACGGGAAACAAGAGTTTCTTCGAGACTCTTGTCATGGTGGAAGGAGGATGTGTCACCTTTGGTGATGGATCCAAAAAGAATGTCGTAGGGAAAGGAACTATTTTCGTTCCCGGATTACCCTCCTTATCCAATGCTTTATTTGTTGATGGCTTGAAAGCCAATTTGATAAGCATTTCACATCTTAGTGATGAAGGATATTCCGTCTTGTTTAGTAAAGATGATTGCTCTATCCTAAAGCCCGATGGACAAACCTTGTTGAAAAGTATGAGATCTAGTGACAATTGCTATTGTCTTGAAGCTATAACAGTCTCAAACAATGTGTCCATGGATGAGCAAATAGAGTTGTGGCATGAAAGACTTGGCCACATGAACTTTAGGGATTTAAGAACCCTTGGAAAGTTCAATTGTGTGCGTGGCCTCCCTAAGCCTGGGAAGAAAGCCAATGGTATTTGTGGACCTTGCCAACAAGGAAAACAAACCAAAAGCATGCACAAAAAGGGCAAGTATCTCTCCACCAAGGAGCCCCTAGAGCTTCTCCATATGGATCTTATGGGTCCGATGCAAACCGAGAGTTTAGGTGGAAAGAGATACATTTTTGTTTGTGTAGATGATTTCTCTAAGTTTACATGGACATATTTCCTTAAAGAAAAATCTAAAATTTTTGATAAGTTTAAAATGCTTTGTACAAAAATTCAAAATGAAATGAACTCAAACATTAAAAGCATTAAATGGATTAGAAGTGACCATGGGAGGGAATTTGAGAATGCCTCTTTTGAAAGCTATTGCAATAGCTTAGGCATCTCCCATGAGTTTTCGGCTCCTAAGACACTTCAACAAAATGGAGTTTTTGAGAGGAAAAGTAGGGTCCTTCAAGAGATGGCCCGAGTGATGTTGCTTAGCAACAATGTCCCTAGGAACCTATGGGCCGAATCCGTCAATACAGCTTGCTATATAGGGAATAGAGTTTTCCTAAGGCCCGGATCTAGAAATACCTCCTATGAGTTATGGAAGGGTAGGAAGCCAAATGTTAGCTACTTCCACACATTTGGAAGCAAATGCTACATTTTAAATGACCGTGATCAACTTGGCAAATTTGATGCTAAGAGTGATGAGGGTATTTTTATTGGCTATGCCTTGAATAGTAGAGCCTATAAAGTTTTCAACTTGAAGACTCGAACCGTTATGGAATCATCCAATGTTGTCATTGATGATATAAGGCTCAAGTCTAATGACAATGAGGAGGAGGATGTTTTAGATGATGACTCTCCTTTGGAGAGGGTTGTGGAGACCCCCAATGTTAGGACGTCCGATGGTAATAATGAGGACACACAACCTCTTAATAGAGTTCCTCCCTTTAACTCTAATGAACCCGCTCCATGGGTTAGAAGACTCCATAACAAAAGGATGTTATTGGAGATGTGAATGAGGGTGTAAGGACTAGGCCTCAAATTGCTAATCTTATTAGCTTTACATGCTACACCTCTCAAATTGAACTCAAAAAGGTTGATGAAGCCTTGAATGATGAATTTTGGGTTCTTGCCATGCAAGAAGAGCTAAACCAATTCGAAAGGAATAAGGTTTGGACTCTAGTTCCTAGGCCTAAAAGCACACATGTTATAGGCATTAAGTGGATTTATAGGAACAAATCCGATGAGGATGGCAACATAGTGCGGAACAAGGCTAGACTTGTAGCACAAAGGTACTCTCAAATTGAGGGTATCGACTTTGAGGAGACTTTTTCTCCCGTTGCCCATTTAGAGTCCATTAGGCTTCTCTTGTCCATTTCTTGTGTGCAAAAGTTCAAATTGCACCAAGTGCCTTCCTTAATGGCTTCTTGCAATAGGAAGTGTTTGTTGAACAACCAAAGGGGTTTGTGGATGCACACCACCCCAACCATGTCTATCGCCTCAAGAAGGCTCTATATGGGTTGAAACAAGCACCGAGGGCTTGGTATGAGCGCCTCACTCAATTTCTTGTTGACAATAACTACACAAGGGGTAGTGTTGACAAGACTTTATTCATCAAGAAAGACAAGGATGAGCTCTTTATAGCTCAAATCTATGTTGATGATATAGTGTTTGGCTCTACCAACAACACCAAGGTCCAACAATTTGTTGATGTTATGTCTCATGAATTTGAGATGAGTCTTGTTGGTGAGCTAAGTTACTTCATAGGTTTGCAAATTAGGCAATTAGATGATGGGATCTTCATTAGCCAAGCCAAATATGCCAAAAACCTAGTGAAGAAGTTTGGTCTAGAAAATGCCAAACATTGTGATACACCCATGAGTACCACTTTGAAGCTTAGCAAGGATGCAAGTGGAAAAAGTGTGGAACAAACTCTATATCGGGGCATGATAGGTAGCTTGCTCTATTTGACCGCAAGTAGGCCCGATATATCTTTTAGTGTGGGTGTGTGTGCTAGGTACCAAGCTGATCCTAAGGAGTCCCATCTCTCTTCCTATGTGAATGGGACTTCTAACTATGGATTTGGTACTCGTTTGACACTAATGCTAGTCTTGTAGGCTTTAGTGATGTGGATTGGGCAGGAAATTATGATGATAGGAAAAGCACATCGGGTGGTTACTTTTTTCTAGACAACAACTTGGTGTCTTGGTTTTGCAAGAAGCAAAACTCATTTTCCTTGTCCACGGCTGAGGTCGAGTACATGGCCGCGGGGAGTGGATGCACACAACTCCTATGGATGAAGCAAATGCTGGTAGACTACGGATTCAATCAAGGTACACTCACTCTCTTTTGTGATAATATGAGTGCCATTAATATTTCCAAGAATCCGGTGCAACATTCTAGAACTAAGCATATTGACATCCGCCATCATTTCATTAGAGAGCTTGTTGAAAATAAATGCATAGTACTTGAACATATAGGTACTAATGATCTACTAAACCGTAGATGCTACTCGATTTAAAACTCTTAGTAGATCTATTGGGATATGTCTTGTGGAGTGATGTGATTTGTGATTGACCCCATATGGGGAACTCAAGCAAAGAGAGCTATTTTGCATTCTTGTCACTTGCAAAAAAACAATATTGAAATTTCTTATGCTTCTTCTTTTAATTGCTTGAGTAAGCTTGGTTGCACATATGTATTTATGTTTTCATTTCAATAAATGTGAACCTTGCTTGTTTACAATCCATATCATATTTATGTTCAAACATGCATGTTTGGACTAGGAGATGTTCATAGGAAGTATGATTTGAATGACCTATAGTTATCTCCATGACATGATGATTCTTTTATAACATGCTAATGTCAAATGAAAAAGCATGAAATTCATATAACATGATCAAATGAAAAAGCATGAATTGATGATTGCAATAAATGCAAAACTTGTGTGAAAAAGACTTATGAGACTCAAAATGAATAAAGGATCTTGTATCCGTTCAAAGGATCTAAAAATCCAAATGTCTCTCTTTCTTTATTGGTTGAACATGGCTACTATCATACGGATATCTTATCCGGAAAAATCAAATAGGGTGCAAAGTCGCTCATGCCATGTTTCGCTTATAAAGTTGGATATTGTTGCTCTTAAATTAAAATCAATGAAATCTCTATATCCTTGCTTTTCTCATGACAATGGTGAAATTGGTTTGAATTCTTATTAGAAACCTTTGTCATTTGCTTTGCCAAATACCATTGTATTTTGGACTTGAATGCTACATGTCTTGTATGCAAAGCATGTTTGATTCACACATTTTCTTCAAATAAATCTCTTTGTTTCTCTTCAATTAATTATGATGCATAAAGTGACTTATATAATTATGCAAATTTCTTACATGCTACTATCTCTCTTTGTTAAGAGTGACCCGGTTGGGGACTACTCCTTTGCCTAAATCATGACAAAAAAGGGGGAGTAGAATGTGGTAAGGGGAGTTGCAATTTGTAGTAGCTTTTGTGCATGTTGGGGAGAACACATTTGATCCCATTCAAATGCCAGCAAAAGATTTTACAACTTTGACAAGATAAAGGTGCCTAACCTTTACCTTAAGTTGTGAACATTATTTAAGACTAACTAAAGAATTGTGTCTACCTCATACATATCCAGATGTATGAACAATTCTTCTTTTCTCATAGTTTTTTGACCTTATGATTATTTACTTTTGACAATTATAATAATTAAACTATAAATGCTATAAGATTTATTAAAACAGAAATCACTTTATTAATATGAAAAGATTGTCAAAAATAGTATTACACTCTTGCTATTGAGCATAATCCTAAAAATAGATGGTGTGCCTAGGTATATCGGTCTTATCTTCTTCCCAGGGTAGTTGGACGCTCTCTATAGTGTCCTTCTACTTCAAGCGATCTTGGCAAGGATGGAAAATTCTTCTTTGGACCCTTGCCAAAAAAGGCTGTTAACAATATTTTATCAGTACGTTGTAGCATCAATTTTACCTCATATATATATACTACTTTGACCATAGGTCATTTTTAGAGAGTTCAAAACATATTTTTGACTTAGCATATTTTCCAAAAGAGTAAATCACTCAAGAACTCACCTTTGATTACTCAAACCCATTTCCATGTGTATCAAACATCATCTAGCATCATCTAGGATCATCTAGGATGCATCTATGCATGGGTCTTCTTCAACACACATAACTTGGTAAGTTGTTCACTAATTTCATTCATTTTAGTGTCTTACTTAACAAGTAATCTCATTTATCACCTGTATGCTTTTAGAACATATTCTATCTACAAGATTGAGATTATTGTGTTGATTGATTAAGAGTTGTATTTTGATAGCTATTGTCTAGGATTACTTTATCTAAGATAGCTATGTTGAATGCCATGTCATATAACGATATTGATATCTAGGATTGTAATTATTGACATCTTTCATCCTAGATAATCATTTAGTGTAACCTAGTATTACTTGCATATTGAACATCATGACATTCACTTAGGTTGTTAATCTCTTCAGTGAGAATTAAGTCTTGTGACTAAGTTGCTTAGTGGGCAAGCAAGTAGGTCTAGAATCGCTATTAAAGGCCCGTTGGGTAGAGTGGAGAGGTTTGTAACCGTGGAAGGTTTGACGTGGTCAACCTAGGTTGTAAACTTTCATTCAAGTAGTGGATTTGAGGATCATGTGTGGCTCTTATAGTAGCCCGTCAGTTTTTCCCTATTGAGGGTTTCTCACATAAATCAATCCACTTGCAATTTATTGTTTTCCGCATGAAACAAATTATAGCACGATGTGTATAAAACTATCTAGAGGGAGGGGGGGGGGGGGGGGGGGAATAGATTTTAAACTTATTACCCATTTTTTCGTGTGAAGTCAATATTACGAAATTACCCCTAAATAGATAAAGCAATAAATCAAGGATAAAATGCGGAAATTAAATAACACTTGATTTTTACGTGGAAACCCTCACGGGAAAAACCATGGGCTAGTAAGTAAGCCACACTCGAACCTCGAATCCACTAAATGTGTAAACGATTACAACCTAATCCCAGAAGTAATCACACACCTACCTAATCCCGGTAGAAGTGAACCTAGTCCAATTTGCTTGCGATCTAAGCAACCTAATCCCGGAAGCTACACACAAGACTTACTTTCTCAATGAAGAGAATAACACCCTAAGTGAATATATGAATATCAAAATGCAACATAAAGCAAGGGAAACCCTATATGCTTATCTAAGATGATGAATATGCAATTAGAACAATCCTAGATATTAAAACTAAATGACATGTCTGTAAGGATTCCCATATATTGATTGGCTTATTTCGTGGACAAACCACATGTTGGGGTTGAAAATGTAAGGGTAGTTTAGGATTGAACTTCATGCTCGAAGGCCCTTTCAAGACCTCGAGGTACAAGCACGCCAAAGGTATAATTTCTAGTGCTTGGTTTTCCTTGAAGAGATTTAGTTAGCACACACACACTTAGCATACTTGTTCTTGTGTGCATACTCTTCAAATGTCACTTTACACACTAGCACTTTGTTTGATATATTGTTATGTGTATTTGTGCTTAGTAATTCGTTTCCCGACATTGTTCAGAAACGTCCGCACTTGCACTAATGAGTGCTTGGTTTCGCACGAAGACCGTCCATGGAGAATGCCCTTGGCTTCTCCTTGGTTTTCACCTCTGTTGGTGATCGGCGGTTATGATCGGTGGCCTGGCCGCCGAATGAAACCGCCGTTTGCATCCAGAAGTGTTTGGAACAATTCTAAGGTCAAGATCGGCGGTCTGACCGCCGTTCGAAACCGCCGTTCATACCTGATCGATTTAATCTCTCGGGTTTGATTTGGCGGTTGGATCGGCGGTCACGAAACCGCCGTTGTTCCCCTGTTCTTCTCGGGTTCAATTCGGCGGTTATGATCGGCGGCCTGGCCACCGATTGAAACCGCCGATCGGTGCGTTTCAAGGGCAAACTTGTCTTTTCACAAGCCCAATTCTTGATGTCTATAAATATCTTACTTTCTCATTCTCTGATTAAGTTCTTTAAGTCTTTAGAACCCTAAACTAAAAAGAAAGATTTTTGAGAAAAAATCAAATCAAGAACTCACCTTTAAACACCCAAATCAAATCCTTTTTGCATCAAAGTTCATCTTGCATTCATCCATGATTGGGTTTGCATCATCACAACATGCTTGGTAAGATTTTGATTTAGTTCATCTTATTTTAGTATTTTTACTATCAAGCATATTCTCTTTTAATTTACTTGTATGTTTTTGATCATATGATTAATACAAGATTAGAGAATTAATTATGATGAATTGATTGAGTGTTGTATTGTGATAGCTAATTAGGTTTTTGATTAATCTTGATTAGCTAAGCTATTTGACATGTCATCTAGCTATTGATATCTATGATTGAATTAATTGCATATCATTATCCTAGGTAAGCATTTAGAGTAACCTAGCTCTAAATTACATTTTGAGTATTTTACATATTCACATAGGTTGCATAATCTCTTCATAGAGAATTAAGTCTTGAGGCTAAGGTTGCTTAGGCCTCAAGCAATTAGGACTAGAGCCACTTTTAAAGGCCCGAGTGGTAGAAGTGGGGGGTTATTGACCGGAGTGTTAGACGAGGTCTACATAGGTTGTAAACTCCATTTCGATTAGTGGATTTTGAGGTCCGAGTGTGGCGCACTAAACAGCCCGTGGTTTTTCCCAGTGGTTGGGTTTCCACGTATACATCAAGTGTTATTTAAATTCCGCACTATATTACACTTGCTTGTATTTTTGACTAGTAGGGGCATTTTCGTAAAATTGACTTGCATGCAAAAATTGGGTAATAATAGTTAAAATCTATTCACCCCCCCCCCCCCCCCCCCCCCCCCCCCCCCCCCCCCTTTAGATAATATTTAGAACACACCGAGCGTTTATCGTATTACTTTCAATGTCAAATAGTTTAGCTAATCAAGATTAAGCACAAAACCTAATCAGCAATCACAATACAACTTCTCAAACATATAACACACTAATCTCAATCTTGTATCAAAAGATATATGAAAATCATACAAGTAATAAATTGAGAATGCTTCTTAAGAAAAACACAAAATATGTAAGATATTAGTGAAAAGCTTACCAAGCAAAGTGTGATGAAGAATCCATGCAAAAAGACATCTAGATGATCAAAGATGATGCTAGATGATGATTGATGATCATGAAAAGGTGTATGAGTAATTAAAAATGAGTTCTTGGAATTTTTCTTCTCTTTGAAAAATATCCTAAGTATGAAATCTGAATATGAACTCTCTTAATTGACCTAAAGTCAAAGTGGCATATATATAGGGGGCCAAATCAAAGTGTGGTCATTTTGAATAAGTTGGCCTGATTTTGCCTTAAGCGCTGTACGTAGAGCGCTTTTGTACAGCGCTTTTGTATAGCGCCTGTACAGCTCCCCGACTATGTTCTCTCGGAAAAACAGAGTGGCGCTGTACCTACAGCACTTTGTACAGCGCCTTTACAGCGACCCAACAGTGACCGAATTAAATCGATCAGGTCTGAACAGCGCTCGATGGGCGCTGTTCGTACAGCGCTTTTGAGAGCGCCCATTGCTAAAATGCACTCCTAAGTATAAGCATGACAAGGCAATTGGATATGCAAGATGCAATCAAAATAACATGTAAGAAGAGATGTTAATGAACATTAATGCACAAAAATAAGACACACAACATACAAGGATTAAACATATGCATGAGTTGTGAGTGTGTGCAACTATCTCTTCAAGACAAGTAAGCACATAGAAATTTACCTTCAGTGCTTATCAAGACGAGGTATTCAAGGGGCTTTGAGCAATAACACCAACACTTAAGCTACCCTTACCAAGAACCCCAACATGTGGTTTGTCCACGAAATGATCCAATCAACAAATGGGAACCTTACAATCTCCCCCTTTGGCTATTTCGTGACAAAACCACCACTCACACTGATTCCTCACAAAAAAGATAGAAACTACGGGACTACAATGATTATCTACATTATAAAGAGATAAGAAAATAAAACTTCAAGTCTTCAATCTCTTGTAGAATAATCAATCCCTGAAAATAAGGTTTCTAAACTTTCCGAAACAAGTAAGAGTGAGATTAATCAAGTGTGTAAGGATTCCCGTTTTGTTGATTGGCTTATTTCGTGGTCAAACCACATGTTGGGGTTTTGAATGTAAGGGTAGTCTAAGTGTTTAGTGTTGAAGATCAAAGGCCCTTCCATGACCTCAAGATACAAGCACGCCAAAGGTATAATCTCTTGTGCTTGTTTTTCTTTGAAGAGATTTAGTAGCACACACACACTTAGCATTCTTGCTATGATTGCATACTTGCTTATTTTTATGTGCATCTCTTCACATGTCACTTTACACACTAGCACTTTGGTTGATATATCTTGTTGTGTGTATATGTGCCTTATAATTCGTTTCCCGACATTGTTCGGAAACGTCCGCGCTTGCACTAATTAGTGCTTGGTTTCGCGCGAAGACCGCCTATGGAGAATGCCCTTGGCTTCTCCTTGGTTTTCACCTATCTAGGTGATCGGCGGTTATGATCGGCGGCCTGGCCGCCGAATGAAACCGCCGTTTCAGTCCAATTTGGTCTGAAGCAATTATGCGGTCAAGATCGGCGGTCACGACCGCCGTTCGAAACCGCCGTTCATACCTGATCGATTTTAATCTCTCGGGTTTGATTCGGCGGTTGGATCGGCGGTCGCGAAACCGCCGAATGAAACCGCCGTTAATGCTCTGTTCTTCACGAGCTCAATTCGGCGGTCGTCATCGGCGGCCTGGCCGCCGATTGAAACCGCCGAACGGTGCGTTTCAGGGGCAAAATTGTCTTTTCACTTGCCCTGTTCTTGATGTCTATAAATATCACACTTTCTCATTATCTGAATCAGTTCTTTGACTCTTAAGAACCCTAATCTTCAAAGATAGATTTTGAGAGAAAATCAAATCAAGAACTCAACTTTAACCACTCAAATCAAACCCCTTTTGCATTAAGTTTCATATTGCATCTCCTATGTCTATATAGAGTGCATCCATGTATGGGTTTGCATCATCACAACTTGCTTGGTAAGATTTTGATTAATTTCATCTTATTGTAGTATTTTAAATACCAAGCCATCTCTTTTAAATTACTTGTATGTTTTAGATCATATGTTAAATACAAGAAAAGAGATTATTTGTGATGAATTAATTGAGTGTTGTTTTTGATAGATATCTAGGTTTTTATAATCTATGATCATCTATGCTATTTGACATGTCATTTAGCAATTGATATCTAGGGTTGATTTAAATTGAATATATCATCATCCTAGATAAGCATTTAGAGTACCCTAGCTCTTATTGCATTTATTGAATATTCATATATATTCACATAGGGTTGTATTCTCTTCAAAGAGAAAGTAAGTCTTGTGTGTAGCATCCGGGATTAGGTTGCTTAGAACGCAAGCAAATTGGACTAGAGCCGCTGTAAAAGGCCCGCGTGGTAGATTAGAGGGTGCTCACGCCAAGAGTAGTGTATCAGGGGATATCACTAGGGATTGAACCAAGAGTGGCGATTGGTAGTGTCCATAGCCTGAGGTTATCTAGGGTGAGAGTCCGAGAATCACTTGAGGGTGTAACCGTCTTTTCATATAGTGGATTTCGAGGTCCGAGTGTGGCGCACTTAACAGCCCGTGGTTTTTCCCAGTGGTTGGGTTTTCCACGTATATATCAAGTGTCATTTACTATTTCCGCATCTTATTACACTTGTATGTTTTGTTGACTTGCTAGGGGTATTTTCGTAAAATTGACTTGCATGCGAAAATTGGGTAACAATTAGATAAAATCTATTCACCCCCTCTAGCTTTATATTGAACACGCCTCTAGGACTTTCAAAGTGAGAACAAAAAACACGCATTTGCATATTAAAAGATTAGGCACAACATTATGCAATGTATGTGTATGCAATGCTCCCCCTTAACGGGTTACTCCCCCTCAATAAATCTTCTCCCCAACAAGCACAGTTGCTACTACAATTTGCAACTCCCCTTACCATATCCTACTCCCCCTTTTTGTCATGATATAGGTAAAGGAGTAGTCCCCAACCGGGTCATGTTAGGATTATGCTCAATAGCAAGAGTGTAATATTGTAATTGACAATCTTTTCATATTAATAAAGTGATTTCTGGTTTAACAAATCTTATAGCATTTATAGTTTAATATTATAATTGTCAAAGTAAATAATCATAAGGTCAAAAGACTATGAGAAAAGAAGAATTGTTCGTACATCTGGATATGTATAAGGTAGACACAATTCTTTAGTTAGTTTTGAATAATGTTCACAACTTAAGTTAAAGGTTGGGCACCTTTATCTTGTTAAAGTTGTAGAATTCTTTTGCTAGCATTTGAGTGGGATCAAATGAGTTATGATGAGTCTGAAATCATTGGAGGGTCTTCGAGTAAAAGAATCTAGTGCACTGGGTGCATTGAACTGGATCACAATGAAATACTTTATCTAGAACCGTCAATAGATAATAGTTTTTTCATTATCAGGACAATCGGAGAGTCTATCTTAATCCTGAGATAAATGATGGACTTATGGTTGCAAGTGTTATCATTTGAGTTATCAATGAGTACGATTATATAGCATAGTCTATCCTCGATAGTTTGGTGGTATTCATTTGTTAATCGATAGAGGACTTCATTTATAGATATGGACATCATGGCTCCATTTATTAAGTGAGAGTAGAATATCATCATATGGATGTTTTAAGGTATTGGATATTGAATCTTAACGTTAAGTTTTCGATAGAGTCTATTGAAACATGGCTTCTGGACAAGTCAAAATATCCAAGTTCAAAATGTGGTCATATGAGTAAATATGGTAACTTGGAGAGCTATAGGCGGTCTATGAGCTCTTGGCGATTACTGATATTCTTCACGAGGATACACCATCTCCAATAAGATTGTCTAGGGTACGAATGAGAAATATTTACTTATTCTATCTTTATTTAAGAGTTTAATTTTAGCTCTTTAGTGGAATGAGTTAAAATTAATAGATCGGACCTAAGTGAATTATTTGTTGATTGTGATTAGGTTATGTCTATTGAAGCTTAAATTTAGACAGCCCACCAAGATCCCCAATCCACACGGACTTGCATGGATCACTTGATATATTCTACCGGACCAATTTATGGGTCCATCTAGAATTGTATTTAATATATTAAGAATATAATTTACACATTATTTATTTAATGGGCTGATCAATTATATTAATATATTAATGAAAGGCATGTGGGCTTGTTTCTTTTAGTAAGAATGGGTCTGGTTCACATGTGGGCTTTTTAATTAAAGTCTAATGGATTAAATAAAATAAGAAAATAATATTAGGCCCATGTATATGGTGTGGGCGGCAAGACTAGAATAATAGTCTAAATTATTATTTTATTTTATTGATTGATTAAATGGAAATTAATTAATTCATTAGTTAATCATTTAATTGAGAATCAAAATCTTTTTCTATGGCACTTGGCCGAAATATAAATATATATATATATTTTTTATATGGCACTTGGCCAGAATATATAATATATGATATACATATGAAAGGTTGAAGGAATGCAAATTATATATTATATATATGCATGTTAATCGTGCAGATATATATAGATTATATAATTAAGAGAGAATTAAGTGCGAGATATATATTTATATTGGGCAATCAAGAACTGCGACCAATATATATATTTTTGTACAATATATTCGGCAACCCTAGGTCTTATGCTTGAGAGTTATTTTCTTTTGCTTGAGAAAATAAAATCCAACTACTAGACTAGTGTGATTTTCGGCCAAGAGGAATAGAGAGAAAAGTTTGTTCTTATTTCGATAGTGCACTAGTTACTTTTACATCAAAAGGTTTTGTGCACAATTTCGAATAAGGTTCACGCGAGTTTCGATCTAAAGATTGTGAATTCAAAAGTGACCGGAACATTATTTGTTGTCTCTTGGAACTTGTTGTGACTAACGGAAAAGAAAAAGTTTTGTTAATCCATCCTCAGGTACACAATTCAAAGAGAAGGGAGACCACGCTCCTAGGTGATTCATGTTCGTGATTGGATTGGAAGATCTTGCGGATTACCATCGACGCAATGTCAATCGGATCACGCGACAAAGGTATGATGTCTTTAGTATTATATGTTAATTAATTAAAGGGTTAAGGTTCAACTTATGGAAATATTTTAAAACATACTAAAACCTATTTTAGTCTCGCTTCCGCTGCGTGACCGTATTTTTCCCTACAATTGGTATCAGAGCCTTGGTTGTACCCTTTAATTAATTAACGTATATATACGTGAATCTATTTCTTTTTATTGTTATGCATGTTTAGAAAGAGATGGCACTCTAGGTATTCTCATATATAATTACATTGGAATGTATGGATTTATATATGTTATATGTTGTTATAAAGTGAATTGTTATTGCTCAATTTTGATCCTAGAATTTCAATGTATTTTTGTTTCGGAATTGTAACAAGAAGGGTGGCCTATTATTGTCACAATTTCCTTCTTGGTAGTTGCTAAGTTTTTTTATTTGTATTAAAATTAAGTGCAGTATTTTTTTTATTGTATTAAAATATAGGGCAGTATTTTTTTGTATTAAATACTGCAGTGATTAAAAAAAAAAAAAACTGCAGTATGTTATTGTTTAAATAATGTTGTGATACGTTCAAGCATCGAAGATTCGAAGACTTGAAGAATTGGAAGCAACTGGAACATGTTTGGGACCGTGCGCACCATAGCAACATGCATGCGTGCAAGATTGCACGCAGCTGTGCATGTTATACTGTGGGCTGCGCACGGCAGCCCTTGTTGGGGTTGTGGAGTGCGCACGCCCATAGAGGCAGCCGTGGGACGCACAAGTGATTGGTGGCCGCTTGAAGACTTGTTCACCAAGAAAGGAGTTTTTTGTATTCCAAACAAATGTAATTTACTTGTTTTTCTAGGATGGATCAAAATTGTGGCTATTTATTTTGCATAAATATTACAATATTTGTTATTGTTTGATGACATGTCATATAGAATAGGAGTGCCACTCATATATCTCTTTTGGTATGAACATGCATTGAATGATTTAGGTATCTAATTGGCATCTAGATAACTTGGTAAATCATTCTATGGGATTTAATCACACACCTTAAATAATTGAGTGGGAGAAGGTGTTTTGCAACACCTATGGCCTCCAAGGTTAGTTGAGCTTTATTATTTATTGGTAATCCCCCCTAAGGGGCGTCCATGAATGGAATTTAGCAACATACTTCCTTACAAGGATAGACTAGACAATTGACTCAAACGAGATCTACTCCCCAAGGAGGGATTTTTGTGAGAGAAAATATTGAGGGTCGATATCTTGGTAACACACTCAATGTGATTTTATTGATATCCTCCCAAGAGTTCTTGTCAATAAAATCACAAGGCTAAAATTGAAAACGCTGGTTGTTATGTTAACAATTAGGTGGGACCTAGTCCAACTAGTAAATGGTACGTACTCCCAAAGGAGGCGTAACATTTATGGGTGTTGGATCACCGTTGAATTTTTATGATTGAGTAATTTATTTAAATCAAGATAAATATTCGAAAGTGCTTTATCATGATTATTTACTCATATATAATTTTGTTTTATTAAGAAATCATGACCCCATCCCTAATGATCATCCTAAAAGATAAATATTTTAACTAGTGATAATTATGTCACATGGAAAAGGAAAATTGGGTTGTTGCTGCAAGCTGAAAAACAAAAGTTTACTCTGACTACTCCTAAAAACCACCTGCTCCCACTAATGAATCTAATGTGATGCAAAGAGACGAGTATGAGCAGTGGAAGACCTCGAATAAGATGGCCAAATAGCTACCATCTCCGACGTGTTGCAACAGCAGCATGAAGGAATGAGGTCTACTGCTGATATGATGATGTCTCTAGAAGAGATTCATATGGTTGGTAAAGTTGCTACTGTTAAAACCCATCAGAAGGTCAAGGGATAACAGAAGAAAAAGCAACTTGGGCCTACCAAGAAGGAGACTAAGAAAGTAACCAAGATCAAAAGGAAGTGCTTCTTTTGTGGTGAAAAGAGACATTGGAAAAGTAAATTGCCCAAAGTCTCAGAATAAGAAGGAACAAGGTAATGTGAATTATCTTGAAACATGTTTACTGGCAGATTCTATAGATTCTTGGATCCTAGACTCAGTAGCCAATAATCATGTTTGTTATTCCTTATGGGGGTTTCAAGAAAGGAGAATGCTGAATAAGAATGAATCAACTTGCGTTTAGGCAACGAAGCGTTAGTGTCTGCTAGTGCAGTGGGAGATATTAGAGTTAATCTAGATTCTAGTAGGAATTTAGATTTGATAGACATTTATTATGTACCTCAATTCAAGAGAAATTTAATTTCAGTTTCTTGTTTAAATAAATTTGAATATTCGGTTACTTTTAATAATTTTTTTATTATTAGTAAAGATGACAAATTTGTTTGCAAAGGTACATTGGAAAATGGTCTATTCTATTTACATAGAAATATCTCTCACTTGTTAGACACAGAATTAACACAACCTAACCATAAAAGAGTAAAATTATCATAAGATGAAACCTACCTATGCCATTTGCGCCTAGGTCATATTAACCTTAATAGAATTAAAAGATTGGTTAGTGATGGACCTTTAAGTGACTTAAAGGTTGATGATCTACCAACTTGTGAATTCTGTTTGGAAGGTAAAATGACCAAAAGGTCGTTCAGGACCAAAGGCACAAGAGCCACTGAATGTTTAGGATTAATGCATACTGATGTATGTGGTCCTATGAGCATTCAAGCTAGAGGTGGATATGAGTACTTCATCACTTTCAAAGATGATTATTCGAGATTTGGTTATGTGTATCTCATGAGACATAAGTCGGATACTTTTGACATGTTCAAAGCATTTAAAGTTGAAGTGGAAGAATCAGCTAGAGAAACACATAAAAATCTTGAGATCTGATCGTGGTGGAGAATATCTATCTGGTGAGTTTCAGCAATATCTTGTTGATAATGGAATTGTTTCTCAGTTTTCTACACTAGGTACACCTCAACAAAATGGGGTGGTAGAAAGGAGAAATAGAACTTTTTTGGACATGGTTAGGTCTATGTTGAGTTATTCAACATTTCCTATTTCTTTTTGGGGATATGCTTTACAAACTGCAATATACATTCTAAACGATGTACCATCTAAGTCGGTTCCTCAAACACCGCATGAGTTGTGGATTGGGTGAAAGCCTAGTTTACAACACTTAAGGATATTTGGTTGTCCTGCGCATGTGTTAAAAGGAAAGATAGAAAGATGGAGTCCCGTTCGGAAACATGCATATTTATGGGGTATCCAAAAGAAACTAAAGGATATTATTTCTATAGTCCTTTAGATCTTAAAGTATTTGTTTCAACAAATGCTAAATTTCTGGAAAAGAACTATATGAATGATTTTGTACCCAAAAGTAGAATTGTCCTGAATGAGATGTCAGGAGATACAATTCCATAAGAGGTTACACAACCTAGCCCAATTGTAAGTTTCGCACCATCACAAAATCAACAACCTACCATTCCTCGTCGTAGTGGGAGGGTTAGTAGAAAACCCGAGAGATACATCGGTCTGGGAGAATCAATGGAGAATCTCCCGGACGACGATAATCCCTACACATATAAGGAAGCAATGGAGCATGTTGATGGTCGCCATTGGCAAAAGGCAATGCAAGTTGCAAAAATCCAAATGTGGATTAAAGCAAGCATCTTGATCCTGGAACATAAGGTTCGATCAAGCTGTGACGAACCTTGTGTATGCAAAAGGATTAATGGCGACAAGTTGGTTTTCCTAAATTTTTTATGTTGATGATATACTACTCATCGGAAACGATATAGGTGTATTGACATCAGTAAAAGAATGGTTAGCAAAACAATTTGATATGAAGGACTTAGGAGAAGCAAGTTATATTCTTGGTATCCAAGTAATAAGGGATAGAAAGAATAGAACGATTGCACTATCCCAAGCTTCATACATAGATAAAATCTTGTCTAGATTTTCCATGCAAGATTCCAAGAAAGGTATGTTACTTCAGAAATGGAATCAAACTTTCTAAGGAACAAGTTCCTAAGAATGAGCATGAAGAGCAATTCATGAGTAGGATTCCAAATGCCTCGGCAGTTGGAAGTCTCATGTATGCAATGCTCTGCACTAGACCAGATATTTGTTTTGCTATGGGCATAGTTAGCAGTTTTCAATCGAAACCTGGTCTTGATCACTGGACGACAGTCAAGCATATTTTCAAGTATCTCAGGAGAACGAGAGATAATATGCTTATATACTCAAGAGGGGATTTGATTCTCGTTGGGTATACAGATTCTGATTTCCAGTCGGATTCTGACTACCAGAAAATCCACATCAGGATATGTGTTTACTATTGGAAGAGGAACAGTCATATGGAGGAGTATCAAACAATCTTGTATTGTTGTTTCCACCATGGAAGCTAAGTATGTTGCTGCATCCGAAGCTGCCAAAGAGGCTGTTTGGCTCCGCCAATTCCTGATTGACTTGGAAGTGGTTCCCAGTGCGAATAAGCAGATCGCTATCTACTATGATAATAGTGGAGCAGTGGCTAATTCAAGAGAACCAAGAAGTCATAAGAGAGGAAAACACATTGAAAGGAAGTATCATCTTCTTAGGGAGATTGTGCACAAGGGTGACATGACGATTACCAAAATCGCGTCAGCAAAAAATCTAGTGGATCTCTTCACAAAGGCTCTACCACATAAGAGTTTTGATGGGCACCTAGAGAACATGGGCATGAGAGATATGACACATTTGCTATAGCGCAAGTAGGAGATTGTTAGGATTATGCTCAATAGCAAGAGTGTAATATTGTAATTGACAATCTTTTCATATTAATAAAGTGATTTCTGGTTTAACAAATCTTATAGCATTTATAGTTTAATATTATAATTGTCAAAGTAAATAATCATAAGGTTAAAAGACTATGAGAAAAGAAGAATTGTTCGTACATCCGGATATGTATAAGGTTGACATAATTCTTTAGTTAGTCTTCAATAATGTTCACAACTTAAGTTAAAGGTTGGGCACCTTTATCTTGTTAAAGTTGTAGAATTCTTTTGCTAGCATTTGAGTGGGATCAAATGAGTTATGATGAGTCTGAAATCATTGGAGGGTCTTCAAGTAAAAGAATCTAGTGCACTGGGTGCATTGAACTGGATCACAATGAAATACTTTATCTAGAACCGTCAATAGATAATAGTTTTTTCATTATCAGGACAATCGGAGAGTCTATCTTAATCCTGAGATAAATGATGGACTTATGGTTGCAAGTGTTATCATTTGAGTTATCAATGAGTACGATTATATAGCATAGTCTATCCTCGATAGTTTGGTGGTATTCATTTGTTAATCGATAGAGGACTTCATTTATAGATATGGACATCGTGGCTCCATTTATTAAGTGAGAGTAGAATATCATCATATGGATGTTTTAAGGTATTGGATATTGAATCTTAACGTTAAGTTTTCGATAGAGTCTATTGAAACATGGCTTCTGGACAAGTCAAAATATCCAAGTTCAAAATGTGGTCATATGAGTAAATATGGTAACTTGGAGAGCTATAGGCGGTCTATGAGCTCTTGGCGATTACTGATATTCTTCATGAGGATACACCATCTCAAATAAGATTGTCTAGGGTACGAATGAGAAATATTTACTTATTCTATCTTTATTTAAGAGTTCAATTTTAGCTCTTTAGTGGAATGAGTTAAAATTAATAGATCGGACCTAAGTGAATCATTTGTTGATTATGATTAGGTTATGTCTATTGAAGCTTAAATTTAGATAGCCCGCCAAGATCCCCAATCCACACGGACTTGCATGGATCACTTGATATATTCTACCAGACCAATTTATGGGTCCATCTAGAATTGTATTTAATATATTAAGAATATAATTTGCACATTATTTATTTAATGGGCTGATCAATTATATTAATATATTAATGAAAGGCATGTGGGCTTGTTTCTTTTAGTAAGAATGGGTCTGGTTCACATGTGGGCTTTTTAATTAAAGTCTAATGGATTAAATAAAATAAAAAAATAATATTAGGCCCATGTATATGCTGTGGGCGGCAAGACTAGAATAATAGTCTAAAATATTATTTTATTTTATTGATTGATTAAATGGAAATTAATTAATTTATTAGTTAATCATTTAATTGATAATCAAAATCTTTTTCTGATCAGGAAATATGTTTCCTAGAGTTATACTATTGGTAGTAGTATATTAAATATTAAAGACTTTATTTGGTAAGTAGATAAATAAAGGGAATTTATTTATCTAGTCAAATTAGGAAGTCTTTGATATAGTCACAAATACACTAAAGAGTTGGATTAGGGTTTGTAATTCTAAGGAAATCTACCTAGGGTGAGGATTTAGGTTAAAAGACACAAATCCTACATGGTAGAGGATTTTCGGCCACATGATATATATATAGCTAATATATATATATATAATATACATGGCAGTTGGCCGAAATATAAATATATATATATTTTTTTATATGGCACTTGGCCAGAATATATAATATATGATATACATATGAAAGGTTGAAGGAATGCAAATTATATATTATATATATGCATGTTAATCGTGCAGATATATATAGATTATATAATTAAGAGAGAATTAAGTGCGAGATATATATTTATATTGGGCAATCAAGAACTGCGACTAATATATATATTTTTGTACAATATATTCGGCAACCCTAAGTCTTATGCTTGAGAGTTATTTTCTTTTGCTTGAGAAAATAAAATCCAACTCTTAGACTAGTGTGATTTTCGGCCAAGAGGAATAGAGAGAAAAGTTTGTTCTTATTTCGATAGTGCACTAGTTACTTTTACATGAAAAGGTTTTGTGCACAATTTCGAATAAGGTTCATGCGAGTTTCGATCTAAAGATTGTGAATTCAAAAGTGACCAGAACATTCTTTGTTGTCTCTTGTAACTTGTTGTGACTAACGGAAAAGAAAAAGTTTTGTTAATCCATCCTCAGGTACACAATTCAAAGAGAAGGGAGACCACGCTCCTAGGTGATTCACGTTCATGATTGGAACCATCGACGCAATGTCAATCGGATCACGCGACAAGGGTATGTTATCTTTAGTATTATATGTTAATTAATTAAAGGGTTAAGGTTCAACTTATGGAAAAATTTTAAAACATACTAAAACCTATTTTAGTCTCACTTCCGCTGCGTGACCGTATTTTTCCCTACAGGTCACTCATAGCAACGAGAGATAGTCACATACAAGATATTTGCATAATCAATATAAGTCACTTTATGCATCTCAATTAATAGGAGAGAAACAAGGAGATTTATTTGAAGAAAATGTGTGAATCAAACATGCTTTGCATACAAGACATGTAGCATTCAAGTCCAAAATACAATGGTATTTGGCAAAGGAAATGACAAAGGTTTCTAAAAAGAATTCAAACCAATTTCACCATTGTCATGAGAAAAGCAAGGATATAGAGATTTTATTGATTTCAATTTAAGAGCAACTATATCCAACTTTATAAGCGAAACACGGCATGAGCGACTTTGCACCCTATTTGATTTTTCCAGATAAGATATCCGTATAATAGTAGCCATGTTCAACCAATAAAGAAAGAGAGACATTTGGGATATAAATTCCTTTGAATGGATATAAGATCCTTTATTCATTTTGAGTCTCATAAGCTTTCACACAATTTTTGCATTTTAAGAATATGCAATCATCAATTCATGCTTTTCATGTGAGCATGTTATATGAATTTCATGCTTTTTCATTTGACATTAGCATGTTATAAAAGAATCATCGTGTCATGGAGATAACTATAGGTCATTCAAATCATACTTCCTATGTACATCTCCTAGTAAAATGCATGTTTGAACATAAATATGACTACCTCAGAAGAGTTTCGATGGGCATCTAGAGAACATGGGCTTGAGAGATATGACACATTTGCTATAGTGCAAGTGGGAGATTGTTAGGATTATGCTCAATAGCAAGAGTGTAATGTTGTAATTAACAATCTTTTTCATATTAATAAAGTGATTTCTGGTTTAACAAATCGTATAGCATTTATAGTTTAATATTATAATTGTCAAAGTAAATAATCATAAGGTCTAAAGACTATGAGAAAAGAAGAATTGTTCGTACATCTGAATATGTATGTGGTAGACACAATTCTTTAGTTAGTCTTGAATAATGTTCACAACTTAAGTTAAAGGTTGGGCACCTTTATCTTGTTAAAGTTGTAGAATTCTTTTGCTAGCATTTGAGAGGGATCAAATGAGATATGATGAGTCTAAATCATCGGAGTGTCTTCGAGCAAAAGGATCTAGTGCACTGGGTGCATTGAACAGGATCACAATGAAAAGCTTTATCTAGAACCGTCAATAGATAATAGTCTTTTCATTATCAGGACAATCGGAGAGTCTATCTTAATCCTGAGATAAATGATGGACTTATGGTTGCAAGTGATATCATTTGAGTTATCAATGAGTATGATTATATTGCATAGTCTATCCTAGATAGTTTGGTGATATTCATTTGTTAATCGATAGAGGACTTCATTTATAGATATGGACATCGTGGCTCCATTTAATTAAATGAGAGTATAATATCATCATATGGATGTTTTGAGGTAATTGGATATTAAATCTCAACGTTGAGTTTTCAATAGTGTCTATTGAAAACATGGCTTCTGGACAAGTCAAAATATCCAAGTTCAAAACGTGGTCATATGAGTAAATATGGTAACTTGGAGAGTTATAGGCGGTCTATGAACTCTTGTCGATTACTGATATTAATCACGAGGATACACTATCTCCTATATGATTGTCTAGGGTATGAATGAGGAGCATCTTCCTTTTCTATCTTTATTTAAGAGTTCAATTTTAGCTCTTTAGTGGAATGAGTTAAAATTAATGGATCGGACCTAAGTGAATCATTTGTTGATTGTGATTAGGTTATGTCTATTGAAGCTTAAATTTAGATGGCCCGCCAAGATCCCAATCCACACGGACTTGCATGGATCACTTGATATATTCTACCGGACCAATTTAAGGGTCCATCAAGAATTGCATTTAATATATTAAGAATATAATTTGCACATTATTTAAGTAATGGGCTGCTCAATTATATTTATATATTAATGAAAGACATGTGGGCTTGTTTCTTTTAGTAAGAATGGGTCTGGTTCACATGTGGGCTTTTTATTTAAAGTCCAATGGATTAAATGAAATAAGAAAATAATATGTTGGCCCATTTATTCAAGTGGGGCAGCAAGGTTAAGTTTTAACCTAATATATTATTTTGTTTCATTTGTTTTAATTAAATAAGAATTAATTAATTTATTAATTAATTGTTTAATTAAGAAACAAATCTTTTCTGATTAGGAAATATGATTCCTAATGTTATACTATTGTTGGTAGTATACTAAAAGTAAAAGACTTATTTGGTAAGAAAATAAATAATTAATTTTATTTATTTAATCAAATAAGAAGTCTTTTAATTTAGTCATTAAAAAGAATAAAATAACTATGAGTTGGATTAGGGTTAGAAGTCTATTCTTTTATGGAAATTAGGGTGCAACACAAACCTTTGGAGGTGGTGATTTGCGGCAACCCTAGTGCAAAAAGAAGAGAGATTTCGGCAACCCTAAAAGACAAGGAGAGGAAAATTTAGGCCACCTACATATAGATTTCGGCCACACAAAAAAGTTGTTCAAGAGACAATTTTTCTTCTTCTTCACAATTCATAGAAAGCTTTTATTCTACTAAAACAAATAGGAGTGTTAGATTATTCTTTGATAGTATACTATTTGCTTAATCATCAATAAGCTTGTGTATACGATATCGATCTAGGTTCACGCGAGTTTCGATCATTAGATTGAGAACTCAAAAGTGACCGGAATAATCTCAGTCATTCTTTTGATTGTTTTTGTGACTAACAAAGAAAAGAAAGTTTGTTTTGTCCATTCACAGGTTTGCAATTCAAAGAAAAAGGGAGACCACGCTCCTAGGTGATCCACGTTCGTGCTAGGATTGAAGATCTTGCGAATTACCATCGACGTAAGTCAATCGGATCACGCGACAAAAGGTATTCTACTTTTTGGTTATTATATATGCATGTTTAATTAATTAAAGGGTTTAAGGTTCATAAAGGAAAAATTTTAAAAGTCACTAAATCTTATTTTTAGTCTCGCTTCCGCTGCGTGTACTACGGTATTTTTCCCTACAATGACATGGATTGTAAACAAGCAAGGTTCACACTTATTGAACTGAAAACATATATATATATGTGCAACCAAGCTTACTCAAGCAATTAAAAGAAGAGGCATAAGTTATTTCGAATTTTTTGCAAGTTACAAGAATGCAAAATAGCTGTCTTTGCTTGAGTTCCCCATATGGGGTCAATCACAAAACTCATCACTCCACAAGACATATCCCAATAGATGTACTTAGTGTTTTAAATCGAATTGCATCTAAGGGTTTAGTAAATAGGTCCGCAAGTTGATTATTAGTACCTACATGTTCAAGTACTATGCATTTATTTTCAACAAGCTCTCTAATGAAATGATGGCGGATGTCAATATGCTTAGTTCTAGAATATTGTACCGGATTCTTGGAAATATTAATGGCACTCATATTATCACAAAAGAGAGTGAGTATACCTTGGTTGAATCCGTAGTCTACTAGCATTTGCTTCATCCATAGGAGTTGTGTGCATCCACTCCCCGCGGCTATGTACTCGACCTCGGCCGTGGACAAGGAAATTGAGTTTTGCTTCTTGCAAAACCAAGACACCAAGTTGTTGCCTAGAAAGAAGCAATCGCCCGATGTGCTCTTCTTATCATCGCAATTTCCTACCCAATCCGCATCACTAAAGCCTACAAGACTAGCATTAGTGTCAAAAGAGTACCAAATCCTATAGTTGGATGTCCCATTCACATAGCGAATGATTCTCTTTACGGAAGAGAGATGGGACTCCTTAGGAACCGCTTGGTACCTAGCACACACACCCACACCCACACCCACACTAAAAGATATATCGGGCCTACTTGTGGTCAAATGAAGCAAGCTACCTATCATGCCCCGATATAGAGTTTGTTCCACACTTTTACCACTAGCATCCTTGCTTAGCTTCAAAGTGGTACTCATGGGTGTATCACAATGTTTGGTATTTTCTAGACCAAACTTCTTCACTAGGTTTTTAGCATATTTGGCTTGGGTTATGAAAATCCCATCATCTAATTGCCTAATTTGCAAACCTAGGAAGTAACTAAGCTCACCAACAAGACTCATCTCAAATTCATGAGACATAACATCAACAAATTGTTAGACCTTGGTGGAGCCAAAAACTATATCATCAACATATATTTGAGCTATGAAAAGCTCATCATTGTCTTTCTTGATGAATAGTGTCTTGTCAACACTACCCCTTGTGTAGTTATTGTCAACAAGAAATTGAGTGAGGCGCTCATACCAAGCCCTTGGTGCTTGTTTCAACCCATATAGAGCCTTCTTGAGGCGATAGACATGGTTGGGGTGGTGTGCATCCACAAACCCTTGGGTTGTTCAACAAACACTTCCTCTTGCAAGAAGCCATTGAGGAAGGCACTCTTAACGTCCATTTGGTGCAATTTGAACTTGTGCACACAAGAGATGGACAAGAGAAGCCTAATGGACTCTAAATGGGCAACGGAAGCAAAAGTCTCCTCAAAGTAGATACCCTCAATTTGAGAGTACCCTTGTGCTACAAGCCTAGCCTTGTTCCGCACTATGTTGCCATTTTCATCGGATTTGTTCCTATAAATCCACTTAGTGCCTATCACATGTGAGCTTTTAGGCCTAGGAACTAGAGTCCAAACCTCATTCCTTTCGAATTGGTTTAGCTCTTCTTGCATGGCAAGAACCCAAAATTCATCATTCATGGCTTTAGCAACCTTTTTGGGTTCAATTTGAGAGGTGTAGCATGTAAAGCTAATGAGATTAGCTATTTGACGCCTAGTTCTAACACCCTCATTCACATCTCCAATAACATCCTCTTTGTTATGGAGTCTTCTAACCCATAGAACGGGTTCATTAGAGTCCAAGAGAGGGACTCTAGTAAGAGGTTGTGTGACCTCATTATTGTCATTGGACGTCCCAGCATTGGGAGTCACCACAACCTTCTCCAAAGGAGAGTCATCATCTAAAACATCCTCCTCCTCATGTTCATTTAACTTGAGCCTAGTATCATCAATAACAACATTGGATGATTCCATGACGGTTCGAGTCTTCAAGTTGAAAACTCTATAGGCTCTACTATTTAAGGCATAGCCGATAAAGATACCCTCATCACTCTTAGCATCAAATTTGCTAAGTTGATCACGGTCATTTAAAATATAGCATTTGCTTCCAAATGTGTGGAAGTAGGTAACATTTGGTTTCCTACCCTTCCATAACTCATAGGAGGTGTTTCTAGATCCAGACCTTAGGAAAACACGATTCCCTATATAGCAAGCCATATTGATGGCTTCGGCCCATAGGTTCCTAGGGACATTATTGCTAAGCAACATCACTCGGGCCATCTCTTGAAGGACTCTATTCTTCCTCTCAACAATTCCATTTTGTTGAGGTGTCCTAGGAGCCGAGAACTCATGGGAGATGCCTAAGCTATTGCAATAGCTTTCAAAAGAGGCATTCTCAAATTTCCTCCCATGGTCACTTCTAATCTGTTTAATGCTTTTCATGTTAGAATTCATTTCATTTTGTATTTTAGTACAAAGCATTTTAAACTTATCAAAAGTTTCGGATTTTTCTCTAAGAAAATATGTCCATGTAAATCTAGAGAAATCATCAACACAAACAAAAATGTATCTCTTTCCACCTAAACTCTCGGTTTGCATAGGACCCATGAGATCCATGTAGAGAAGCTCTAGGGGCTCCTTGTTGGAGAGATACTTGCCCTTTTTGTGCATGCTTTTGGTTTGTTTTCCTTGTTGGCAAGGTCCACAAATACCATTGGCTTTCTTCCCAAGCTTAGGGAGGCAACGCACACAATTGAACTTTCCAAGGGTTCTTAAATCCCTAAAGTTCATGTGGCCAAGTCTTTCATGCCACAACTCTATTTGCTCATCCATGGACACATTGTTTGAGACTATTCTAGCTTCAAGACAATAACAATTGTCACTAGATCTCATACCTTTCAACAAGGTTTGTCCATCGGGCTTTAGGATCGAGCAATCACTTTTATTAAACAAGACGGAATATCCTTCATCACTTAGATGTGAAATGCTTATTAAATTGGCTTTCAAGCCATCAACAAATAAAGCATCGGATAAGGAGGGTAATCCGGGAATGGAAATGGTTCCTTTCCCTTCAACTTTCTTTTTGGATCCATCACCAAAAGTGACATATCCTCCTTCCTTCATAACAAGAGTCTCGAAGAAACTCTTGTTTCCCATCATGTGCCTAGAGCACCCACTATCTAAATACCAAAAATTAGAAGAATTTACCTTCAAGGCTATTTGAGCAACATGGCAAACATTTTCATTCTTTCTAATCCACCTAGAAACAGTCTTAGCTTTCTTAGTGGTCTTTGGTACATGGGCTCTAGATGTTCTAGGATCATGCATAACAATATCATCATTCCTAGGAACATGCATCATGGCTCTTTTCTTTTTCTTCTCAATCATGCTTCTAGTTTTGCACATTTTAATATATCGAAAGCAATGTGGTCTAATATGACCATCAAATCCACAAAAGTGACATATAGGAGTAAAATAAGGAATCATACCTTGTCCTTGTCTTTGTGGATGAAAGGGTTCAATCCATCTTCGTTGTTGAACCGGTCTAGATTGCTTCCTAGCTTGAGGTTGCATGATTGGTCTCTTTCCTTTGTGAGCCAATTGTAGAGGAATGTTGGCTTGAGGGACCCTAGAGGGTTGAGCTTGAGGTTGCCTTCTTGTCACTATCTTCACTTGTGCATTTGAACATTGTCCTAGTTCTAACTTCTTCCTAGGAATTTGCACAAATGAAGTTTCTTCGTTCCTCAAACTCTTGACAAACACGGTCATGTTAGAGGTTGAGATCTTTTTGCCATCTTCATACCCAAGACCCCTCTTGTCACACAGACTCTTTCCAACACCAAGTATATGATCAAGTGCTAGAATCCATCTTAGCTAAAGATTCTAAAGCTTCATCAAGCTCCCTCTTCAAACCTTCTTCATTCCTCTTAGATAAGACTAACTCCTCTCTTAGCTTATCTTCCGTCTTCTTGAATTTTTCCACTTGTTCACTTAAGTGGTCATTATGAGAGGAAAGCTCAAGATTTTCTTCTCTCAACATCTTGATCTTTCTTGTGCTCTTGATTGCTAAATCATTAAACTCGGCATGGTATTTAGCAAGCACTTTGTTCTCCACAAATCCATTTATGGAGTTAGAAGAGGAATCACTTTCTTCTCCACTTGAGTCATTTTCCTCTTGACTCATTTCCTCTCTTTCACTAGAACTTTTGCTTTTATGGGTGGAGGCAAAAGCTAGGAGATTAGCCATGAGCTCTTCATCATCCGAAGACTCATCTCCCTCAATGGAGTCATCACTACTTCCACTCCAAGTGGCGGCCATCACTTTTCCCTTTTTCTTCTCATTGTGATTTGCACATTCGGGGGCAAAATGACCTATGCCACCACACTTGAAGCATTAGACCCCTTTCCTTTCGGTCCTTTCTTACCTAGGTTCAAACTTCTTGAAAGGACCCTTTTTCTTCAAATCTTGACCTTTTGATCCAAAGCCCTTTCTCCTAAACTTCATAACCTTGTTGAACCTTTATACAAACAAGGCAAGGTCTTCATACGAGTCAATCTTCTTTGCCTCATTTTCATCCTTGGAAACTTTTAAGGCAATTCCTTTTTGCTTTTTAGGAGGTGTAGAGCTAGGAGCCTTCCTAGACTTATAGGCGAGAAGTTTTCCAATGACCTCACTCGGCTTCATGTCCATATATCCACTATTTTCTTCTATAGCCATCACTTTTGATTCGAACCTATCGGGGAGAGATCTCATGATTTTCTGCTTGACTCTCCTATCCGAATACGGGTCTCCGAGTTGGTGACTTTGATTAACGATATCCATCAATTTGATTTTGAAATCATTGAAGCATTCATCCTCTCCCATCCTAAGTAACTCGAATTGAGTTTGGAGGACTTGAAGCTTGGATTCCTTCACCACCTCGGTTCCTTCATGTGCAACTTGTAAGATATCCCAAGCCACTTTCGCGATTTGAGTGTTCTGAATAAGCTTATACTGATTTTCATCCATTGCACAAAGGATGGCATGGATCGCCTTCCTATTCCACTTTGAAGCCTCAAACTCTTGCGGACTCCATTACGCCTTAGGCTTCAATACTTCTTCTCCTCCACCATCGGAAGTCATCTTGGGCAGATTATATCCATCTTCCACCGCCATCCACGCACGGTCGTGAATTTGACATATGTAGGATTCCATCTTCCCTTTCCATTGGGAATAGTTCAACCCGGTAAGAAGTGGAGGCCTTGTGCTAGAAGCACTTTCGTTGCCACCACCACCACCGTTTCCACTTATAGTGTTTATGAATGAATGAAATGAATACAAATGTATGAATGATCAAAAATCACACAAAATGCAAAACACACCAAAATAAGCAAGGATCACCTATGTATATCTAGGAACCCGCTCTGATACCAATTGAAACAAATTATAGCACGGTCTGTATAAAACTATCTAGAGGGGGGGTGAATAGATTTTAAACTTATTACCCAATTTTTCGTGTGAAGTCAATATTACGAAATTACCCCTAAATAGATAAAGCAATAAATCAAGTATAAAATGCGAAAATTAAATAACACTTGATTTTTACATGGAAACCCTCACGGGAAAAACCACGGGCTAGTAAGTAAGCCACACTCGAACCTTGAATCCACTAAATGTGTAAACGATTACAACCTAATCCCGGAAGTAATCACACACCTACCTAATCCCGGTATAAGTGAACCTAGTCCAATTTGCTTGCGATCTAAGCAACCTAATCCCGGAAGCTACACACAAGACTTACTTTCTCAATGAAGAGAATAACACCCTAAGTGAATATATGAATATCCAAATGCAACATAGAGCAAAGGAAACCCTATATGCTTATCTAAGATGATGAATATGCAATTAGAACAATCCTAGATATTAAAACTAAATGACATGTCAAATAGTTTAGCTAATCAAGATTAAGCACAAAACCTAATTAGCTATCACAATACAACTTCTCAAACATACAACACACTAATCTCAATCTTGTATCAAAAGATATATGAAAATCATACAAGTAATAAATTGAGAATGCTTGTGAAGAAAAACACAAAATATGTAAGATATTAGTGAAAAGCTTACCAAGCAAAGTGTGATGAAGAATCTATGCAAAAAGACATCTAGATGATCAAAGATGATGCTAGACGATGATTGATGATCATGAAAAGGTGTTTGAGTAATTAAAAATGAGTCCTTGGAATTTTTCTTCTCTTTGAAAAATATCCTAAGTATGAAATCTGAATATGAACTCTCTTAATTGACCTAAAGTCAAAGTGGCATTTATATAGGGGGCCAAATCAAAGTGTGGTCGTTTTGAATAAGTTGGCCTGATTTTGCCTTGGGCGCTGTACGTAGAGCGCTTCTGTACAGCGACCCAACAGCGACCAAATTAAATCGATCAGGTCTGAACAGCGCTCGATGGGCACTGTTCATACAGCGCTTCTGTAGAGCGCTTTTGAGAGCGCCCATTGCAAAAATGCACTCTTAAGTCTAAGCATGACAAGGCAATTGGATATACAAGATGGAATCAAAATAACATGCAAGAAGAGATGTTAATGAACATTAATGCACAAAAATAAGACACACAACATACAAGGATTAAACATATGCATGAGTTGTGAGTGTGTGCAACTATCTCTTCAAGACAAGTAAGCACATAGAAATTTACCTTCAGTGCTTATCAAGACAAGGTCTTCAAAGGGCTTTGAGCAATAACACCAACACTTAAGCTACCCTTACAAAGAACCCCAACATGTGGTTTGTCCACAAAATGAGCCAATCAACAAATGGGAAACTTACACCGCACTTAGACTAAGTTGATTGTATTTGTGACTAGATTGGGGTTTTTATTGAATGTTGTCTAATCAAGAAAAATCAGTAATTAACTTGATTAAAATCTATTCATCCCCCCTTGATCGCACTATAAATGTTCACATTTAGCGCCTACTTTTCTTACCTTTTGTGTTCATCTCCGAGCACTTTTGTGTGCATAACATGTGTTTTTGTTAAGTTCAGGTAATATGACCATCCAGGAAGGTGGTTGCATCAAAGGTGTTAAAAATAGGAGCAAAACCATGGGAAGAAGTTGTGGCTAGACAAAGCCCGCAGCACGAAGCCGCAGCACAAAGTCACAGAAAGACACGGCTAGACATGAGCTGCCAGCCAAAGGACCTGAACTCGCCAAGTTATTCACGGCGGGTTCATACAGCGAGACCATTTCCACCGTCCCAAAGGTCTGAAGTCGCCAGAAGCCGCGGCGAGTTCGTTCCAGCGGGAAAGAAGCTGTTGAGAAGGATGCCAGTAGCCACGGTGGGTTTGAACGGCGGGCATAAAGCCGCAGAATGAACTCGCCGAAGGCACGTCCAAGGACAAATTGGGCATTGCTTGCCTAATTTGAAGGGAGAGATATATATACTTCCTTCTGTTGCTGAAAAAGGGTGACAAAAAATTAGGATAGTAGTAGTTATTAGTAGTTCTTGGCTATTGCATCATAAAATAGATTATTGTCTTAGGAAGCTTATCACTTGTAATCTTAGTAGCTAAAGATACTAATTTTAGTAAAGTACTTTTTTGAAACAGTCTCTTGAAAGTTAATAGTGATCAATTGGTTTGTATTTGCTGTGGAGGAAGGAGAGGTTTGGCCTTGGAATTGGTCAAGAGTTCAAGGGTAGTATTTTTTCATTTTCTTCATTCTTATGCTATACTTAATCATCATGTGTAACTAACCACTTGTGTTGGGGAATTTATGAAAGTAATGATGTAATCCATTTATTACCACTTTTTCTCATATGAATCACTTGTGTTTGTATGCTTGAATTGATGAAATCATGCCATACATATCATAAACCTAGAAGCATGGAGTTGGTTATCTTAGAATGCTGAAATACTAAATTCTTAATGTTTGAATTGAGTATGGTCATCTAATACTCCTTGATTAAAGTGTGTTTATTCATACAATATCCTAAGAATTCACTCTATCAATCTTAGTTCCAAAACTTACATTCACTAATGATTAATCTAAATTAGATGATATATTAAGTGAATTGTTGAGTGTGCCGATTGTATAAATGGAACAACACTAGTGATTCAATCATTATTGCATAAAAGTGGTTACTTGCGAGGCATCATTACTAAATTCATATATTCCCTAGCATCTTAACTCTTTATTTGTAAACGTTAATATGACATTAGTTTAATTTATTTAAGATTCACTAATTCTAGCATAGACCGATCATTTGATTTCCCTGTGGGATCGATACCCTTACTTTGTACACTATACTAGTTTAACAACTTGTACGATTGCAAAGGGTGAAGCACTCGCGCGTCCAGTACTATAACCGTGGTAATTTAGAATACATCATAGTGTAATTATAGACCCGGTTAGGACGCGTCAACTTTTTGGCGCCACTGTCGGGGATAGTCTGGTAGCACGGTTAGCTAGGTTTAGGGGTTTCATTTTAGATCATTTTTATAATTGTACTACTTTTAGTTGTACCCTAGCATAACGTTTATCTTTTTCATATTGATCTTCGTTACCTTTCTTGAAGCTGTGTGTAGAGTCATTACAGTAAACTCGATGGAGGACGTACGCTGCATGAAGGAATTCTCATTGCCCACTATGGGGGCACATCCTTCAGCTATAGCATTAAACGCCGCTCAGCGAGACTATGCGCTGAAGAACTTGCACTACAACATCTTGCCATCCTACTATGGGAAACCAAATGAAGACGCGCTCCAGTTTATGAAAGAATATTACAATGCTATCACCACGATACCATTGGGGTGGTTAACAGAGGACTTACTGAGGATGCGTTGCTTTTCATACTGTTTGAAGGACAATGCCAAGAAATGGCTAATGGCTTTGCCAGCTGGTACACTGACCATATGGGCCGAGGTAGAGCAGAAATTCTTCTCCAAGTTCTTCCCGTCCTGGAAAACCAAAGAAATAAAAAGAAGGATTGCAAACTTTCAAGAGGAGGAAGCAGAAGCATTCCATGAATCATGGGAGAGGTTCAAGCTACTGTTAGCTTAGTGCCCACACCACGATTTCACACTTCAATCACAGGTGCAATCTTTTTATGATGGTCTTACTGGACTCACACAAGTGATTGTCGACAATGCTTATGGTGGAGCGATGAGGGAATGTACCACTGATTATGTGTTCAACAAGTATGAAATGTTGGGACAGAATTCCTAACAAAGAAGCGCAAAAGGAAGCCGTAGTGGGACTGCACAATTAGCAATGCAGATGGAGACTTTGAATAACAGTGTTAGGGCAATAATGGTAAATCAGCAGGGGCAACAGAATAGCCAGGGTAAGGTATGCCAAGCATGTGGCATGATTAGACATGGAGCAGATGTATGCACCTCCCACAGAGAGGTTTATTCAGAGGCAGAAGCTCAAGCCATGTACCATTGGAATCAAGGCAGGCAGAGAAACAGTTTTAATGCATATCAGCAACCAAGGTATGATCAGAATCAATCATGGGGTGGAAACAATCCTCGTAGTCTGTATCAGGGCCCGTAGGGTGCTGGGGGTTCAAGTCAGTGGAACAATCATAACCCTCCACGGTCTTATCAATAAGAGATGGACCAAAGAATGATGGGAATAAAGGCGTCACTGAAGAAGTTATCTATTCAGTTGGGACAAGTGATGGAGGCTAATGGGTAGCAAGACAGGGGGAAAGCCCCAATGCATGAGCAGGCCCATGCCATTACTAGTTCTAGGAGTGTACCACCAAGGAACAAGATCCGGGGAGTTTTAAGTTGAGTATCACTGTAGGAAACTCCTCAGCAGAAAAAGCTATGCTTGATCTAAAAGCCAGCATCAGTATGATGCCATACCCTATGTATGAGAGGCTAGGATTGAGTGAACTCAAGCCGACTTCCATTAGTTTGCGTCTTGCAGATCAGTCATCTAGGAATCCTAAAGGAGTAGTAGAGAATGTGATCCTCAAGGTGGATCGATTGCTCATTCCCACTGACTTTGTAGTGTTGGATGTAGAGGATAGAGATAAGAATGGAAATTCACAGCCCGTGTTGTTGGGAAGGCCGTTTATGGTAACTTCATGAGCAGTTGTGGATGTTCATGGAGGGAAACTCACTTTAAGTGTCTTGGATGACGTAGTAGAGTTCAACATGTTCGGAGCTCAACCTTTGCCAAAGAAGGAACCCAAGAATGAGGAAGGAGACCCACCTAGTCAAGATTCTCAGGAGTCCGATAGCATGGAAGAGTTTTTGAGGACATTGAAAGAAGAGGAGGAAACCTCGAATGATTCTGAAGCAAGGAAGAAGGAAGAATTGATTGACCACAACAAAAGGTTGTTAATGAGAGTTGAGCAGCTAGATCAAGAGAAGGAGGAACATATGGGATATCTTGTGGAGGTTATGAAACTCATATCTGATTTGAAAGAAGCCTATACCTCATCTACACAAAAGATGCAAGATAGGATTTTTTATCTAATGAAGGAAATAGAGGTACGAGATATGGTGGACGACTTGAACACGACTTGTCTAGCAAGGAAGCGTTCCATCCACAACCTCAACACCACGGCAAGAGTTGACAACCATGGAGGTAATTTCTACTCCCCAACTTGTTACTATTGCAGAACTCAAGGGCACAAAAGGCCCAATTGCATAAAACTAGGAATGTGTCGCCTAGGAGGCTCGTGGGGAGACCAAGGCAAATATGGGTCCGAAAGGACACATACAAGGAATCTTCCCCACCTCAAGTGAAATCCACACCAGATTTGGAAATGTGGATCCCTAAGGCACACATGTCCTTTAGCTTTGAAACAAATTAACGGTGTGTATAAAACTATCTAGAGGGGGGTGAATAGATTTTAAGCTTTTTACCCAATTTTTCGTGTTAGTAAAAATTACGAATTTACCCCTAAATAGATAAAGCAATAAATCAAGTATAAAATGCGGAAATTAAATAAGACTTGATTTTTACGTGGAAACCCTCACGGGAAAAACCACGAGCTAGTAAGTAAGCCACACTCGAACCTCGAATCTACTAAATGTGTAAAACGATTACAACCTAATCCCGAAAGTAATCACACACCTACCTAATCCCGGTATGAGTGAACCTAGTCCAATTTGCTTGCGATCTAAGCAACCTAATCCCGGATGCTACGCACAAGACTTACTTTCTCTATGAAGAGAATAACAACCCTAAGTGAATATATGAATATTCAAAATGCAACATAGAGCAAGGGAAACCCTATATGCTTATCTAAGATGATTAATATACAATTAGAGCAATCCTAGATATCAAAACTAAATGACATGTCAAATCAAATAGTTTAGCTAATCAAGATTAAGCACAAAACCTAATTAGCTATCACAATACAACTTCTCAAACATACATCATACTAATCTCAAACTTGTATTCAAAGTATATAAAATAACATACAAGTAATTAAATGAGATTGCTTGTTAAGAGAAACACAAAATATGTAAGATATTAGTGAAAAGCTTACCAAGCAAAGTATGATGAAAAATCCATGCAAGATGTCATCTAGATGATCAAGGATGATGCTAGATGATGATTGATGATCATGGAAAAGTGTTTGAGTAAACTAAAATTGAGTTCTTTGGAATTTTTCTTCTCTTTGAAAAATATCCTAAGTATGGAATCTGAATATGAACTCTTGTGATTGACCTAAAGTCAAAGAGGCATATATATAGGAGGCCAAAACAAAGTGTGGTCGTTTTGATAAGTTTGCCTTAATATTGCCTTGGGCGCTGTACGTAAAGCGCCTCTTGTACAGCGCCCCTACTCTGTTCTCACGGGAAAATAAAATGGCGCTGTACGAAGAGCGCTTTGTACAGCGCCTGTACAGCGACCCAACAGCGACCGAATTAAATCAATCAGGTCTGAACAGCGCTCAATGGGCGTTGTTCGTACAGCGCTTCTGTAGAGCGCTTTTGGGAGCGCCCAATGCAAAAATGCAATCCTAAGTCTAAGCATGACAATGCAATTGGATATGCAAGATGCAATCAAACTAACATGCAAGAAGAGATGTTAATGAACATTAATGCACAAAAATAAGACACACAACATACAAGTATTAAACATATGCATGAGTTGTGAGTGTGTGCAACTATCTCTTCAAGACAAGTAAGCACAAAGAAATATACCTTCGGTGCTTATCAATATGAGGTCTTCAAAGGGCTTCGAACAATAAACTCGATACCTAGGCTACCCTTACAAAGAACCCCAATGTGTGGTTTGTCCACGAAATAAGCCAATCAACAAATGGGAACCTTACAAGCTTGTTACGTCGCCCTCTTACACCTTGTTCTGAGTATGGAAGCACGAGCACGTCTCGTTCACATTTAAATATGTGAACGGTTTAATGAATATTTTGTGTGTGCAGGTGGATGACCCGAAGATCAGGGTCGGAAATGAAATGTTTTACTTATTTTATTATAATTATTAATTAAGAACAGGTAATTAGGTTTGGGGTCATTTGGCCCACAACCTTGGATTCCAATAAGTAATTATGTCTATTATGTGCGTAATTTTCCTGAGCATTGAGCTAGGGTTGTATATATTGTGTGTGTGAAGTGAATTGTGCAGGTCGGACGTTTCTAATTCGAGAGAAAGGAGCCAAGGAACTTGGGTTGGGTTGCTGTGAGTTCAGTGTGGTTGGACTATTCCCGCCGGCTAGAAGGCACAAACTCGCCGAAGGAAATTGGAGCATCTCTGCGGCATAGTGTGGCGGGACATAAGCCGCCTTCCAGAAGAGACAATCCCGTGGGAACTTGATGACTTTGTGGCAAGACCAGGTTCGGCGGGCATAAAACCGCCATGGAGGAAGAAACAATCTCGCCAGGTATATATGGAAGGATTGTACCGCGACCTTATGCGGCGGGACATGTCCCGAGGGGCAGAAGGGACAAAACCGCGGCGGGTCTGTTACAGAAGAAGGATGCCTTGTGTTGCGAGCTAGTGTGGCGGGATTAAACTCGCTGCACAAACCCGCTGATGCTTTCATAGATGGTTTTTAAAGGTAAATGTGCAATCTTTTGGGTTGGTATTCTACTTTTCAACTTGAACTCTCAACTCAAACATCCTTGCTTATCTTGATCCTCAGCCAAGGTACTCTTAAGATACTAATTCTTTACTTGGTTTGCAAGTCATCTCTCCTTCTCTATTCTCTCTTGATCATATGGTGATGTTAGGCTGTTAAATTTTGAGGAATATAAGGGAGAAATCATTAGAAAATATCTATAGACATGTGCATACTAGGATGATAGGTTAGTTAGAATTAAGATGAAATCGATGATATGTGAACTAACTTGGGATTTTGATTTTGATTGTTGGATAACGTGTTTATGTGCATGTTGGTTTACACACACACACACACAGAGTTATAGTAAATATTGTAAATATTAAGAAATAATTAGGATAATTAAAGCATCTTAGGTAGTAATAGAATTCACTGTTCCAGTGGTCTTTTTAACATTTAGTCTATATAGTATATAATTGTTCACACCAGGAAATGGAAAAAGCCATTGAAGATGTGTTAGTTGCTGAATTCTCTGAGAAGAATATCTGTGACTCTATAGCTTCAGAAGACTACAAAATAGAAGAGGGTCAAGAAGCTGATTGGGTAGAAATGTTAGTATGGGCTAGCACCACAATGTAAGATGAGGTAACCGGGGAGCGCACTCTGTGGGATGAGCAGCCAAACATAACTCCCCCACCTATCTTAGAACTCAAGCTACTACCATCTACCTTGAAGTATGCTTTCCTTGGGAAAAATGAGACACTTCCAGTGATCATTGCATTAGACTTGCAACCAGAGGAAGAGAAAGAATTGATCAATGTGTTGAGATACTACAGAAAGGCAATAGGGTGGTCGTTAGATAACTTGAAAGGAATTAGCCCTACCACGTGTATGCACAAAAGTTTTCTGGAGGAGGGTTCCAAGCCAACTATCGAAGGGCAGCGAAGGCTAAATCCAATCATGAAAGAGGTGGTCAAGAAGGAAATCCTCAAGTTGTTAGAAATAGGATCATTTACCCCATTTCAGACAGCAAGTGGGTTAGCCCTATTCATGTAGTGCCTAAGAAGTCTGGGTTGACTGTGGTGCAAAATGAAGACAATGAGTTGGTGCCACAAAGGGTTCAGACAGGTTGGCGGGTATGCATTGATTACATGAAGCTTAATGCAGCTACTAAGAAGGATCATTTACCTCTGCCATTCAATGATCAGATGTTGGAACGTCTGGCAGGTCACAGTCATTACTGCTTTTTGGACGGATACTTCAGATACAATCAGATTGCTATCGCTCTAGAAGATCAAGAGAAAACCACATTCATATGTCCTTTCGGTACATTTGCCTACCGATGGATGCCATTTGGGCTATGTAATGCCCCATGTACATTTCAGAGGTGCATGACATCTATATTTTCAGATATGGTGGAAGGCATAATAGAGATCTTTATGGATGACTTTTCAGTGATGGCAAATTCTTTTGGTGACTGTTTGAGAAACCTATCTTCAGTGTTAGCAAGATGTAATCTCATTTGGTATTGAACTGGGAGAAAAGTCACTTCATGGTAAAGGAAGGAATTGTGCTAGGGCACATTATCTTGGGTAGAGGCATTGAAGTAGATAAGGCAAAAATCGACGTTATGAAGAGTTTACAGTTCCCAAGATCAGTTAGGGAAATATGAGCATTCTTAGGACATGCAGGGTTTTATAGAACGTTTATCAAGGACTTTTCGAAGATTTCGAGACCCTTGTGTCAACTACTTCAAAAAGAGATTGAGTTCGATTTTGATGAGAAATGTATGGCAGCATTTAAAGAACTCAAGGAGTTGTTAACCACAGCTCCCATAATGAGGCCACCTGATTGGAGTTTGCCTTTCGAGCTGATGTGTGATGCTTCTGACTATACTGTTGGAGCAGTACTAGGCCAAAGGGTTGACAAAATTCCACATGCCATATACTACGCTTCGAAGACCCTGAATGACGCACAGATGAACTACTCTACTATCGAAAAGGAGTTGCTAGCAGTTATTTTTGCACTAGAAAAGTTTAGATCATATCTGATTGGAGCAAAAGTAATTGTATTCACTGATCACTCAGCACTCCGATATCTCCTCCAGAAGAAGGATGCCATGCCTAGACTTATTCGATAGATCCTTCTACTACAGGAATTCGATTTAGAGATAAAGGGAGCGAGAACGTGGTAGCAAACAACTTGAGTAGACTAATGTTAGAGTCATATATAGATTAGGATACCCTTCCACTGAGATACAGTTTTCTAGATGAGCAGAAATTAAGCGACACAGAGCCATGGTATGCTAATATAGTCAACTACCTCACAAACTGGATTTTGCCAGTAGGCATGACAAGTCAAGGGAAAAAGAGATTTGTTTTCAATGCAAGGCAGTACTTTTGGAACGACCTATACTTGTTAAAACATAGGGCGGACCAGATCATTAGGAGATGTATACCAGAGAGTGAACAGTTAGATATCCTAAAGTTCTGCCATGAACTTCAATGCGAAGGCCACTATAGTTCTAGAAAGACGGTAATGAAGGTTCTTCACTCGGGGTTCTACTGGACAACATTGTTCAAGGATGCTTACCATTTTTGCTTACAGTGCGACCAATGTCAGAGAATAGGGAACATTGGAAAGAGGAATGAGATGCCACAGTCAGGCCAAATGGTAGTGGAGATTTTTGATGTCTAGGGAATCGACTTCATAAGACCATTCCCACCATCGGAGGGATACAGCTACATCCTGGTAGCCGTGGACTACGCTTCTAAATGGATTGAAGCCATAGCCACGAAGACCAATGACACTAAGGTAGTTGTGAAGTTTGTAAGGGGCACGATTTTCTCCAGGTTCGGGACTCCACGTGCCATCATAAGTGATGGGGGCAGTCATTTTTGCAACAAGGTATTCACCATACTTTTGAAGAAATATAGTGTGAATCATAAGATTGCAACACCCTACCATCCTCAGACCTCCGGTCAGGTAGAAGTCAGTAACAAACACATCAAGCAAATCCTTAAAAAGACTGTGAACACAAGCAGGAAAGATTGGTCGTTCAAGTTGAATGACGCCTTATGGGCCTACAGAACTGCTTTCAAAACTCCAATTGGGATGACACCCTACCGTTTGATTTTTGGGAAAGCTTGCCACCTGCCAGTGGAATTAGGGCATAATGCTTACTGGGCACTCCAGAAGCTGAACTTTGATATAGACGCGGTAGGGGAAGAACGTAAACTCCAACTAAATGAGCTCCAAGAACTTAGAGATGAAGCATATGAGAATGCCAAGATTTACAGAGAAAAGACCAAGAGAATGCATGACAAGAGCATAGTCCTTAAGGATTTGTGCCTGGGTATGTTGGTCCTCCTGTTTAACACTAGGTTAAAGTTGTTTCCAGGAAAGCTCAGATCGAGATGGTATGGGCCGTATAGGATACTCCAAATATTCCCATATTGAGCCGTCGAGCTACTGAATGAGAAAAATGGGGATACATTCAAGGTAAATGGACATCGAGTGAAGCCATATTTCCAAGGAGCGGATGAAGTCAGGATATTGGAACAGGTAGCACTTAAAGAGTTGTAGAGCTCTCATGCGTCTTGCCTAGACGGAAAATCTCGCGCTTGGTGGGAGGCACCTCACCTAGGTACAAATTTCTTACCTATTTGTCGTTTACGTATTTTAGTATATATATATATGTTGTTGTGTGTATCAATCACTTGCATGTGATTTGGGTTGTAGTGATTATGCTATGCAGGAAACTAAAATGAAAAATAGCAGATGATGGTGTGCAAGGCTGCGAGTTCGGCGGATTCGTGCAGCCGGACTATTCCCGCTGAACAAAAGGCACAAACCCGTAAGGATAGGGAGAAGCTCACCGCGGCTTCATGCAGCGGGTAATTGCCCGCCACCCATATCAAGCTAAACTCACTAGATCTGTGAAGCTTCGTGCATAGAGCAATGACCCATGTGATCGAAACCGTGGCAAGCTTCGAGGGTATTCCATTCTATCATCCCATGATACATGTTTGTTTGTTTGTTTGTGTATAGTTAATTACATCTAAATGTGTGAATATTTTATGACTAGGTCTTAAGATGTGTTTTTATTTTCGTTTTCTATTTTGTTGAATTTTGTTGTCGCTATATCTAAACTCCAACTAACCGTGTCCGCAAAGACATTGAGGGCAATGTTTGGTTTAGGTTTGGGGGTGTGGCACAATTTTTGTAGTATTTTTATAACATATGTTTATATTATGTGGTATATATGTATTAGGTAGACTTGTTGGAAAAAATTTCAAATCTCTGTAACAATTTCGAAAAATTGGTTTTGTGAGTTGTTACTTATACATGCCAATGGAAGCATTTCATACTTGCATGCAATCTAAGTTTTGACTAATATGCATGCCATCTAAGCTGTTGCACCACTATAAATATACTTGTACAGTGCCAATTTTCGGATGTTTAGGTAAAGGAACCTTAGACTATTGTTCCTAGGGGAATTGTGGAGACTACCCATGTGAGGCATTGAGCTGTTGTGATTAATTGAGAGGGTATAATCCATTCTACTCTTAAAAAGCACTATTCAAATAAAGGATGCATTGAGATCACATTCATATGCACTAGTATTGATTGCCATTGAACAGGAAATATTGTGGACTGCTTATGCAACTTGTATTCCCTTGTTAGAAAGTCTGATAGAGATGATCCTAGGCATGTGTGTTCAACCTCATTACCCAAACACTGTCCTTATGAATGTGTGCTCCAATTGCCAAATTTAAGGCCAAACACAAACCATTCAGTTCATCACCACATATATCATACACATCATTCACATGAAATCTTTAGTTGTTGATCATAGTTTTGCATAAGTTATAAATGCAATTGATTAGCTCAATTTGTAAATAGCGTGTACTCAGGCGATAATAGAAAAATGTGCAATAGAGAGGCTACATTGTAAAGGTGTCAAAGTAAACACTTAAGGCCATAGTACCTAATCGATTGAATACTCGTAGTGAGTACCAATTAGCACATCATCAAATTGTTAATCTTAGCCTAGACGCTTGTAGACATATGATTAATGAGCTAGTAGAATGTGATTGAAAAGTTGATCAACATCTCTAGGATTCCATCAAATTCATTCCACTCATCAGGAATCACCCATGTCCCCAATACAACCAAGGAAAGCCCTAGTGGATCTGTGAGAAGTCTAGCTTGGGAATACTAGTCAAACATGTTCTCTCCACATTCATGGTTATCAATCCATTCATGAGACCTGACACTACAAAAGTGCGTTATTATATTTATTCACATGCGTTATATTCGAATTTTATTTACTTAACTCAAACTCGCATGTGGTTGACGAGAGATAACCTAGGACTCTGAGAGAAGAAAGAGATGAATCTGTGAGAAATAGAAGTCAAGGCGAATTCACCCTAGGCAGATAGTTTACTGATTCCTGGACCAAAAACATGTAGGGAAAAATACCGTAGTACACGCAGCGGAAGCGAGACTAAAAATAGATTTAGTATGTTTAAAAAATTTTCCTTTTTATGAACCTTAACTCTTTAATTAATTAAGCATACATATAAACCAACAAAAGAAGAATACCTTTTGTTGCGTGATCCGATTGACTTACGTCGATGGTAATCCGCAAGATCTTCAATCCTAGCACGAACGTGAATCACCTAGGAGCGTGGTCTCCCTTTTTCTTTGAATTGCAAACCTGAGAATGGACAAACAAACTTTTCTTTTTCTTTTGTTAGTCACAAAACAATCAAAAGAAGACTAAGATTATTCCGGTCACTTTTGAGTTCTCAATCTAATGATCGAAACTCGCGTGAACCTAAATCGATGTTGTACACACAAGCTTATTGATGAACAAGCAATTAGTGTACCATCAAAGAATAATCTATTCACTCTTTTATGTTTTTGGTAGAATAAAAATAATACTTTCTATGAATTGAGAAGAAGAAGAAAATTGTATCAAGCACAACCTCTAGGGTGGCCGAATTCTATAAGTGCAAATATATAGGTGGCCTAATTTGCTTCCTCTTTTCTTTTAGGGTTGCCGAAAATCCTTCTCTAAAAGGGACTAGGGTTGCCGCAAATCACAAGCCAAAAAGGGTTTGTGTTGCACCCTAATTTCCATCTAGTTTAAGACTTCAAACCCTAATCCAACTCATAGATCTTTTATTCTATTATTTGACTAAATAATAAGACTTCTTATTTGATTAAATAAATAAAATTAATTATTTATTTTCTTATCAAACAAGTCTTTTAATTTTAGTATACTACTACCAATAGTATAACTTAAGGAATCATATTTCCTAATCAGAAAAGATTTGTTTCTTAATTAAACAATTAATTAATAAATTAATTAATTCTTATTTAATTAAAACAATGAAACAAAATAATATATTAGGTTAACATACACCTTGCCGCCCCACTTGAATAAATGGGCCATATATTATTTTTCTTATTTCATTTAATCCATTGGACTTTAAATAAAAAGCCCACATGTGAACCAGGCCCATTCTTACTAAAAGAAACAAGCCCACATGCCTTTCATTAATATATTAATATAATTGAGCAGCCCATTAAATAAATAATGTGCAAATTATATTCTTAATATATTAAATGCAATTCTAAATGGACCCATAAATTGGTCCGGTAGAATATATCAAGTGATCCATACAAGTCCGTGTGGATTGGGGATCTTGGCAGGCTATCTAAATTTAAGCTTCAATAGACATAACCTAATCACAATCAACAAATGATTCACTTAGGTCCGATCCATTAATTTTAACTCATTCCACTAAAGAGCTAAAATTGAACTCTTAAATAAAGATAGAAAAGGAAGATGTTCCTCTTTCATAACCCTAGACAATCATAATGGAGATAGTGTATCCTCGTGATTAATATCAGTAATCGCCAAGAGTTCATAGACCGCCTATAACTCTCCAAGTTACCATATTTACTCATATGACCACGTTTTGAACTTGGATATTTTGACTTGTCCAGAAGCCATGTTTTCAATAATCACTATCGAAAACTCAACGTTGAGATTTAATATCCAATTACCTCAAAACATCCATATGATGATATTATACTCTCATTTAATAAATGGAGCCACGATGTCCATCTCTATAAATGAAGTCCTCTATCGATTAACAAATGAATATCACCAAACTATCGAGGATAGACTATGCTATATAATTGTACTCATTGATAACTCAAATGATATCACTTGCAACCATAAGTCCATCATTTATCTCAGGATTAAGATAGACTCTCCAATTGTCCTAATAATGAAAAGACTATTATCTATTGACGGTTCTAGATAAAGCTTTTCATTGTGATCCAGTTCAATGCACCCAGTGCACTAGATTCTTTTGCTCGAAGACACTCCGATGATTTTAGACTCATCATATCTCATTTGATCCCACTCAAATGCTAGCAAAAGAATTCTACAACTTTAACAAGATAAAGGTGCCCAACCTTTAACTTAAGTTGTGAACAATATTCAAGACTAACTAAAGAATTGTGTCTACCACATACATATCCAGATGTATGAACAATTCTTCTTTTCTCATAGTCTTTAGACCTTATGATTATTTACTTTGACAATTATAATATTAAACTATAAATGCTATAAGATTTGTTAAACCAGAAATCACTTTATTAATATGAAAAAGATTGTTAATTACAATATTACACTCTTGCTATTGAGCATAATCCTAACAATCTCCCATTTGCGCTATAGCAAATGTGTCATTTTCTGCTGACGCGATTTTGGTAATCGTCACGTCACCTCTTTGAACAATCTCCCTTAAAAGATGATACTTTCTTTCAATGTGTTTTCCTCTCTTGTGACTTCTTGGTTCTTTCGAATTAGCCACTGCTCCACTGTTGTAACAGTAGATAGTGATCTGCTTATTCGCATTAGAAACCACTTCCAAGTCAATCAAGAATTGGCGGAGCCAAATAGCCTCTTTGGCAGCCTCGCATGCAGCAACATACTCAGCTTCCATGGTGGAATCAGCAATACAAGATTGCTTGATACTCCTCCATATGACTGCTCCTTCTCCAATAGTAAACACAGCCCTTGATGTGGATTTTCTAGAGTCAGAATCTGATTGGAAATCAGAATCTGTATACCCAACGGGAATCAAATCCCCTCCAGAGTATACAAGCATATTATCTCTCGTTCTCTTAAGATACTTGAAAATATGCTTGACTGCCGTCCAGTGATCAGGACCAGGTTTCGATTGAAACCTGCTAACTATGCCAACAGCAAAACAAATATCTGGTCTAGTGCAGAGTATTGCATACATGAGACTTCCAACTGCCGAGGCATATGGAACTCTACTCATGAATTGCTCTTCATGCTCATTCTTAGGAACTCGTTCCTTAGAAAGCTTGATTCCATGTCTGAAAGGTAACATACCTTTCTTGGAATCCTGCATGGAAAACCTAGACAAGATCTTGTCTATGTATGAAGCTTGGGATAATGCAATCGTTTTATTCTTTCTATCCCTTATTACTTGGATACCTAGAATAAAACTTGCTTCTCCTAAGTCCTTCATATCAAATTGTTTTGCTAACCATTCTTTTACTGATGTCAATACACCTACATCGTTTCCAATGAGTAGTATATCATCAACATAAAGAATCAGGAAAACCAACTTGTCGCCTTTAATCCTTTTGCATACACAAGGTTCGTCAGGATTCTGAATAAATCCAAAACCTTTGACAGCTTGATCGAACCTTGTGTTCCAGGATCTGGATGCTTGCTTTAATCCATATATGAATTTCTGCAACTTGCATACCTTTTCCATTTGGCCCTTTTCAATGAATCCCTCTAGTTGCATCATGTAGATGCTTTCGTCAAGACTTCCATTAAGGAAAGCTGTCTTGACGTCCATTTGCCAAATCTCTAGATCTAAAGATGCTGCAATGGATAAGAGTATCCTAATGGATTTAAGCATGGCCACAGGAGAGAAGGTTTCCTCGTAATCGATACCTTTTTTCTGTGTATACCCTTTAGCTACCAAACTAGCTTTAAAGGTTTCCACATTTCCATCCATACCTCTTTTCCTCTTGTATACCCACTTGCACCCAATGGGTTTTATCCCTTTAGGCAAGTCTACAAGGGACCAGACTTTGTTATCAAACATGGATTCAATCTCAGATTGCATTGCCTTTTGCCAATGGCGACTATCAACATCCTCCATAGCTTCCTTGTACGTGTAGGGATCATCGTCATCCGGGAGATTCTCCACTGATTCTCCCAGACCGATGTATCTTTCGGGTTGTGTTCTAACCCTCCCACTACGACGAGGAATGGTAGGTTGTTGATCTTGTGTTGGATCGGAACTTACAATTGGGTTAGGTTGTGTAACCTCTCGTGGAATTGTATCTCCTGACATCTCATTCAGAACAATTCTACTTCTAGGCACAAAATCATTCATATAGTCCTTTTCTAGAAATTTAGCATTTGTCGAAACAAATACTTTAAGATCTGAAGGACCATAGAAATAATATCCTTTAGTTTCTTTTGGATACCCTACAAATATACATGTTTCCGAACGGGACTCCATCTTTTCTGTCTTTCCTTTTAACACATGTGCAGGACAACCAAATATCCTTAAGTGTTGTAAACTAGGCTTGCGCCCAGTCCACAACTCATGCGGTGTTTTAGGAACAGACTTAGATGGTACATCGTTTAGAATGTATATAGCAGTTTGTAAAGCATATCCCCAAAAAGAAATAGGAAGTGTTGAATAACTCAACATAGACCTAACCATATCCAAAAGAGTTCTATTTCTCCTTTCTGCTACCCCATTCTGTTGAGGTGTACCTGGTGCAGAAAACTGAGAAACTATCCCATTATCAATAAGATATTGCTGAAACTCACCTGATAAATATTCTCCACCACGATCAGATCTCAAGATTTTTATGTGTTTCTCAAGCTGATTTTCTACTTCAGCTTTGAATGCTTTGAACATATCAAAAGCATCCGACTTATGTCGCATGAGATACACATAGCCAAATCTCGAGTAATCATCTGTGAAGGTGATGAAGTACTCATATCCACCTCTAGCTTGAATGCTCATAGGTCCACATACATCAGTGTGTATCAATCCTAAACATTCAGTGGCTCTTGCACCTTTGGCAGAGAACGACCTTTTGGTCATTTTACCTTCCAAACAAGATTCACAAGTTGGTAGATCATCAACCTTTAAGTCACTTAAAGGTCTGTCACATACCAATCTTTTAATCCTATTAAGGTTAATATGACCTAGGCGTAAATGCCATAGGTAGGTTTCATCTATTGATAATTTTACTCTTTTATGATTAGATTCCGTTAATTCTGTGTCTAACGAGTGAGAGATATTTCTATGCAAAAAGTATAAACCGTTTTCCAATGTACCTTGGCAAATAATTTTGTCATTCTTACTAATAATAAAAACTTTATTAAAAGTAACCGAATATCCAAATTTATTCAAACAAGAAACTGAAATTAAATTGCTCTTGAATTGAGGTACATAATAAACGTCTATCAAATCTAAATGCCTTCTAGAATCCAAATAAACTCTAATATCTCCCACTGCACTTGCAGACACTAACGTTCCGTTGCCCAAGCGCAAATTGATTTCATTCTTACTCAGCCTTCTCCTTTCTTGGAACCCCTGCAAGGAATAACAAACATGATTAGTGGCTCCTGTAGGGAAAAATACCGTAGTACACGCAGCGGAAGCGAGACTAAAAATAGATTTAGTAACTTTTAAAAAAATTTCCTTTTATGAACCTTAAACCCTTTAATCAATTAAACATATATATTATCTAACAAAAGAATAATACCTTTTGTCGCGTGATCCGATTGACTTACGTCGATGGTAATCCGCAAGATCTTCAATCCTAGCACGAATGTGGATCACCTAGGAGCGTGGTCTCCCTTTTCCTTTGAATTGCAAACCTGTGAATGGATAAACAAACTTTTCTTTTCTTTGTTAGTCACAAAAACAATCAAAAGAATACTAAGATTATTCCGGTCACTTTTGAGTTCTCAATCTAATGATCGAAACTCGTGTGAACCTAGATCGATGTTGTACACACAAGCTTATTGATGAATAAGCAAAAAGTATACCATCAAAGAATAATCTATCACTCTTTTATGTTTTTAGTAGAAATAAAATAATCTATCTTATGAATTGAGAAGAAGAAGAAATTTGTATCAAGAACACTTGTTGTGGCCGAATTCTATAAGAGCACTTATATAGGTGGCCAAATTTTCTTCCTCCTTTCCTATTAGGGTTGCCGAATTCTCTACCCAAAAAGGACTAGGGTTGCCGCAACACACAAGCTTAAAAGAGCTTGTGTTGCACCCTAATTCCCATCTAGTTAAGACTTCAAACCCTAATTCAATTCATAAAACTTTTATTCTTTTATTTGACTAAATAAAAAGACTTCTTATTTGATTAAATAATTAAAATTAATTATTTATTTTCTTACCAAATAAGTCTTTTACTTTTAGTATACTACCAACTATAGTATAAGACTAGGAATCATATTTCCTAATCAGAAAAGATTTGTTTCTTAATTAAATAATTAACTAATAAATTAATTAATTCTTATTTAATTAAAACAAATGAAACAAAATAATATATTAGGTTAAAACTTTAACCTTGCTGCCCCACTTGAATAAAATTGGGCCTAATATTATTTTCTTATTTCATTTAATCCATTGGACTTTAAATAAAAAGCCCACATGTGAACCAGACCCATTCTTACTAAAAGAAACAAGCCCACATGTCTTTCATTAATATATTAATATAATTGAGCAGCCCATTACATAAATAATGTGCAAATTATATTCTTAATATATATTAAATGCAATTCTAGATGGACCCTTAAATTGGTCCGGTAGAATATATCAAGTGATCCATGCAAGTCCGTGTGGATTAGGGATCTTGGCGGGCCATCTAAATTTAAGCTTCAATAGACATAACCTAATCACAATCAACAAATGATTCACTTAGGTCCGATCCATTAATTTTAACTCATTCCACTAAAGAGCTAAAACTGAACTCTTAAATAAAGATAGAAAAGGAAGATGTTCCTCATTCATACCCTAGACAATCATGTTGGAGATAGTGTATCCTCGTGATTAATATCAGTAATCGCCAAGAGTTCATAGACCGCCTACAACTCTCCAAGTTACCATATTTACTCATATGACCACGTTTTGAACTTGGATATTTTGACTTGTCCAGAAGCCATGTTTTCAATAGACACTATCGAAAACTCAACATTGAGATTTAATATCCAATTACCTCCAAACATCCATATGATGATATTATACTCTCATTTAATAAATGGAGCCACGATGTCCATATCTATAAATGAAGTCCTCTATCGATTAACAAATGAATATCACCAAACTATCGAGGATAGACTATGTGATATAATCGTACTCATTGATAACTCAAATGATATCACTTGCAACCATAAGTCCATCATTTATCTCAGGATTAAGATAGACTCTTCGATTGTCCTGATAATGAAAAGACTATTATCTATTGACGGTTATAGATAAAGTATTTCATTGTGATCCAGTTCAATACACCCAGTGCACTAGATCCTTTTGCTCGAAGACACTCCGATGATTTTAGACTCATCATATCTCATTTGATCCCAATCAAATGCTAGCAAAAGAATTCTACAACTTTTGCAAGATAAAGGTGCCCAACCTTTAACTTAAGTTGTGAACATTATTCAAGACTATCTAAAGAATTGTGTCTACCACATACATATCCAGATGTACGAACAATTCTTCTTTTCTCATAGTCTTTAGACCTTATGATTATTTACTTTGACAATTATAATATTAAACTATAAATGCTATACGATTTGTTAAACCAGAAATCACTTTATTAATATGAAAAAGATTGTTAATTACAACATTACACTCTTGCTATTGAGCATAATCCTAACAATCTCCCACTTGCACTATAGCAAATGTGTCATATCTCTCAAGCCCATGTTCTCTAGATGCCTATCGAAACTCTTCTGAGGTAGAGCCTTTGTGAAGGGATCCGCTAGATTTTCTGCTGACGCGATTTTGGTAATCGTCACGTCACCTCTTTGAACAATCTCCCTTAAAAGATGATACTTTCTTTCAATATGTTTACCTCTCTTGTGACTTCTTGGTTCTTTCGAATTAGCCACTACTCCACTGTTGTCACAGTAGATAGTGATCTGCTTATTCGCACTAGGAACCACTTCCAAGTCAATCAAGAATTGGCGGAGCCAAACAGCCTCTTTGGCAGCCTTGCATGCAGCAACATACTCAGCTTCCATGGTGGAATCAGCAATACAAGATTGCTTGATACTCCTCCATATAACTGCTCCTCCTCCAATAGTAAACACAGCCCCTGATGTGGATTTTATGGAGTTAGAATCTGATTGGAAATCATAATCTGTATACCTAACGGGAATCAAATCCCCTCCAGAGTATACAAGCATATTATCTCTCGTTCTCTTAAGATACTTGAAAATATGCTTGACTACCGTCCAGTGATCAGGACCAGGTTTCGATTGAAACCTGCTAACTATGCCAACAGCAAAACAAATATCTGGTCTAGTACAGAGCATTGCATACATGCGACTTCCAACTGCCGAGGCATATGGAACTCTACTCATGAATTGCTCTTCATGCTCATTCGTAGGAACTTGTTCCTTAGAAAGCTTGATTCCATGTCTGAAAGGTAACATACCTTTCTTGGAATCCTGCATGGAAAACCTAGACAAGATCTTGTCTATGTATGAAGCTTGGGATAATGCAATCGTTCTATTCTTTCTATCCCTTATTACTTGGATACCTAGAGTAAAACTTGCTTCTCCTAAGTCCTTCACATCAAATTGTTTTGCTAACCATTCTTTTACTGATGTCAATACACCTACATCGTTTCCAATGAGTAGTATATCATCAACATAAAGAATCAGGAAAACCAACTTGTCGCCCTTAATCCTTTTGTATACACAAGGTTCGTCAGGATTCTGAATAAATTCAAAACCTTTGACAGCTTGATCAAACCTTATGTTCCAGGATCTGGATGCTTGCTTCAATACATATATGGATTTCTGCAACTTGCATACCTTTTCCATTTGGCCCTTTTCAATGAATCCCTCTGGTTGCATCATGTAGATGCTTTCGTCAAGACTTCCATTAAGGAAAGCTGTCTTGACGTCCATTTGCCAAATCTCTAGATCTAAAGATGCTGCAATGGATAAGAGTATCCTAATGGATTTAAGCATGGCCACAGGAGAGAAGGTTTCCTCGTAATCGATACCTTCTTTCTGTGTATACCCTTTAGCTACCAATCTAGCTTTAAAGGTTTCCACCTTACCATCCATACCTCTTTTCCTCTTGTATACCCACTTGCACCCAATGGGTTTTATCCCTTTAGGCAAGTCTACAAGGGACCAGACTTTGTTATCGAACATAGATTCAATCTCGGATTGCATTGCCTTTTGCCAATGGCGACTATCAACATCCTCCATAGCTTCCTTGTACGTGTAGGGATCATCGTCGTCCGGGAGATTCTCCACTGATTCTCCCAGACCGATGTATCTTTCGGGTTGTGTTCTAACCCTCCCACTACGACGAGGAATGGTGGGTTATTGATCTTGTGTTGGATCGGAACTTACAATTGGGTTAGGTTGTGTAACCTCTCGTGGAATTGTATCTCCTGACATCTCATTCAGGACAATTCTACTTCTAGGCACAAAATCATTCATATAGTCCTTTTCTAGAAATTTAGCATTTGTCGAAACAAATACTTTAAGATCTGAAAGACTATAAAAATAATATCCTTTAGTTTCTTTTGGATACCCTACAAATATACAAGTTTCTGAACGGGACTCCATCTTTTTTGTCTTTCCTTTTAACACATGCGCAGGACAACCAAATATCCTTAAGTGTTGTAAACTAGGCTTGCGCCCAGTCCACAACTCATGCAGTGTTTTAGGAACAGACTTAGATGGTACATCGTTTAGAATGTATATAGCAGTTTGTAAGGCATATCCCCAAAAAGAAATAGGAAGTGTTGAATAACTCAACATAGACCTAACCATATCGAAAAGAGTTCTATTTCTCCTTTCTGCTACCCCATTCTGTTGAGGTGTACCTGGTGCAGAAAACTGAGAAACTATCCCATTATCAATAAGATATTGCTGAAACTCACCAGATAGATATTCTCCACCACGATCAGATCTCAAGATTTTTATGTGTTTCTCAAGCTGATTTTCTACTTCAGCTTTGAATGCTTTGAACATGTCAAAAGCATCCGACTTATGTCGCATGAGATACACATAACTAAATCTCGAGTAATCATCTGTGAAGGTGATGAAGTACTCATATCCACCTCTAGCTTGAATGCTCATAGGTCCACATACATCAGTGTGTATCAATCCTAAACATTCAGTGGCTCTCGCACCTTTGGCAGAGAACGTCCTTTTGGTCATTTTACCTTCCAAACAAGATTCACAAGTTGGTAGATCATCAACCTTTAAGTCACTCAAAGGTCCGTCACATACCAATCTTTTAATCCTGAAAGTTCTCAAAGTGTGTTCTATATATAAAGCTAGAGGGGGGGTGAATAGATTTTAAATATTATTACCCAATTTTCGCATGCAAGTCAATATTACGAAAATACCGCTAGCAAGTCAAAAATACATACAAGTGTAATAAGATGCGGAAATAGTAAATGACACTTGATGTTTACGTGGAAACCCTCAACAGGGAAAAACCACGGGCTGGTAAGTGCGCCACACTCGAACCTCGAAATCCACTATATGAAAAGACGGTTACACCCTCAAGTGATTCTCGGACCCTCACCCTAGATAACCTCAGGCTGTGGACACTACCACCCGCCACTCTTGGTTCAATCCCTAGTGATATCCCCTGATACACTACTCTTGGCGTGAGCACCCTCTAATCTACCACGCGGGCCTTTTATAGCGGCTCTAGTCCAATTTGCTTGATCCTCGTAGTCACTACTTGTAATGATGTTTACAGCCTAATCCCGGTCTGTAACCCACCACTACTACCCAGCGGGCCTGTAATAGCAACCCTAAACCAAGACTTCAATCTCTCAAAAGAGATGCACAACCCTATGTGAATATGCAATGATATCCAAATAATGCAATAAGAGCTAGGGTACTCTAAATGCTTACCTAGGATTATAAGATGACAATATAATCAATCCTAGATATCACATATAGCTATATGTCATGGCATATAACTTTAGCTAAGTAAAGGATCACCAATCCTAGATACAAAGCTATCACATAAAACCCACAAACATTCAAAGGATTAACTAGTTGATTAAAAGACAATCTATCAACCTAGTTATCAATACATCACACAAGAATGTTCATGGCATAGCTTTTAGGCAATAATGACCTAATCAAATAAGCTATGAAAAATAATCTCAATCAACAAATGAGATCAATTAGCCAGATGTTAGATAAACATGAAAATCCTAGCTATCATAAATAACCCAATCAACACATAATCTCAATCATGTATGTAGAAATTAATCTAATGACATACAAGTAATAAATGAGATAACATTGATAAGTAGAAACACTAATTATGTAAAATAAAAGTGTTCAACAAATCATACCATGTGTGTTGAAGAAGTCCCATGCATTAGCATATGCTAGATGATCCTAGATGATGCTTAGATGAAGATTTATGCATGTGGGAATGGGTTTAGAGAGATAAAGATATGATCTTTAAGCTTTCTCTCTCAAGTCTCTCTAAATATCTCTCTAGGGTTCTTATGATCAAAGACTTGTATTCTGAACCAGAGATAAGGATGTATTTATAGAGACCAAAAACAGGGCAGGTGAAAATACATTTTTGCCCTTGAAACGCACCGATCGGCGGTTTCATTCGGCGGCCAGGCCGCCGAATTGAACCGCCGAATGGCTCCCGAGTGGAACAGGGGAACTTCGGCGACTTCGTTCGGCGGTTTGTAAACCGCCGATCCCAACCGCCGTTTTGGACCCGAGAGGAATTTCAATCAGGTCTGATTCGGCGGTTTCGAACGGCGGCCAGGCCGTCGAACGTAACCGCCGATTCACCAAAAATGGTGAAACCAAGGAGAAGCCAAAGGCATCTCCACCGGCGATCATCGCGCAAAACAAAGCACATTACCATGCATGCGCGGACGTTTCCGAACATCCTTAGGGAAACGAATTACTCCACACTAAAAGCTAACATACATGAAGTGCAAGTGTGGGTATTGAATGCATCCTAATGCCTATCATGTCATGGCATTTCATATAAAAAGATGCAAACAATCTAATGCAAGAAGAGACATTGAATAAACAATAAAGCACAATGCACACAAAATATAAACACAACATTCAAGAATAAGAGTTATGCATGTTGTGTGTGTGTGTGCAACTATATCTCTTCAAGCCAATGTAAGCACTAGATATATACCTTTGGTGCTTGTCCTCTTGAGGTCTTGGAAAGGGTCTTGATCTTCAACAATCACCTAGACTACCCTTACAACCAAACCCCAACATGTGGTTTGACCACGAAATAAGCCAATCAATTAATGGGAATCCTTACAATCTCCCCCTTTGGCTATTTCGTGACAAAACCACCACTCACATTGATTCCTCACAACATAATAGAAACTACGGGTCTACAATGATTTTCTACTTTACAAAGAGATAAGATAAATGGTCTTGAAGTCTTCAATCTCAAGTAGAACAATCAATCCCTGAAAGCACAGTTTCTATACTTTCTAATACAAGAAAAGGTGAGATGAATCAAGTGAGATAAAACAAGCATTTGCATTTAAGAATTTAAGTACAACATCATGCAATGTATGAATGTGCAAATGCTCCCCCTCAAAGGGTTACTCCCCCTCAATTAGTATTCTCCCCAACATGCACAATTGCTACTACAATTTGCAACTCCCCTTACCACAACATACTCCCCCTTTTTGTCATGATATAGACAAGGGAGTAGTCCCCAACCGGGTCACTCAAGGCAAAGAGAGATAGTAGCATTCTAGTATATGCATAATCAATATAAGTCACTTTATGCAATCTCAAATTTATTGGAGAGAAACAAGGAGATTTATTTAAAGAAAATGTGTGAATCAAAAAATTGCTTTGCATACAAGACATGTAGCATTTAAGTCCAAAATATCATGGTATTTGGCAAAGCAAATGACAAAGGTTTTCAATATGAATTCAAACCAATTTCACCAATGTCAAGAGAGAAGCAAGGGTATAGGTTTTCATTGATTTCAATTTAAGAACAACTATATCCAACTTTATAAGCCACACATGTCATGAGCGACTTTGCACCCTACTTGATTTTTCCGGATAAGATATCCGTATGATAGTAGACATGTTCAACCAATAAAGAAAGAGAGACATTTGGATTGTAAAATCCTTGAACGGATACAAGATCCTTTTTCATTTGAGTCTCATAAGCTTTTTCACACATTTTTTGCAGTTAAGAAATGCAATCATCAAAACATGCTTTTTAAGATTAGCATTTAGCATGTCATTTAGCAATCATCATGTCATGGAGATCATTATAGGTCATTCAAATTAAATCCTATGTAAATATCTCCTAGTCCAAAAATGCATGTTTGAATATAAATATGACATGGATTGCAATACAAGCATTGATCACACTTATTGAATAGAAAATATGTATACATAATGTAACCAAGCTTACTCAAGCAACAAAAAGAGAAGCACAAGATATTTCAAATTTTTTGCACGTGACTAGAATGCAAAATAGCTCTCTTTGCTTAAGTTCCCCATATGGGGTCAAAATCCACACCACTTCAATGAAGGGCATGTGGTCTAAAAGACTTACCAAGTCCATAGGACTTAGTTGAACCTATTTGAGACATGTTTGTCTCGTAGCAAGCGGGTTCGTCTTTTCTAATCCACTTAGGTGTCTCAATAACATACCTAGTGGTCATAGGTTCTAGAGTTCTAGATGGCAAAGAATCATGCAAATGATTTTCTTCCTTTTTAAGGACATGCATCTTAGCTCTAGCCTTTTTCTTTTCAATCAAGCATATAAGATTACATATTTAAATGTAATGCAAGCAACTTGGTCTAACATGACCAACAATACCACACAAATGACAAGAGGAGATAAGGTTAGGAATTATACCATTCCCTTGAGCATGCAAAAGTGCTTTCCCTTGTCGTTGTGGTTGTCTTGGTAGTTGGATAGGATCTCTCCTCCTTTGATGATGACCAAGACAATGTTGCTTGCTCGGTTGAGCTTGCATGATTGATCACTTCCCTATTAGGATCGTAGGTTGAGGGAAGTTAGCCTTCTTGGTTGGTTAGACCAAGATTGAGGAAGGCTTGGGCTTGAAGCTCTTTGGTGATGTGAGCAACGCCCTTTCATCTTCGTCTCCTCTCTCACCTTAGAGGGACATCTCCTCATCGGAGTCATTTTCTTCTCTCTCAAATTCACTCATAGTGTTTGCGTTGAATGAATGCAAATGAGAAGAATGCAAGATGTATGTCAAAAACAATAATCATACAAAATGCACAACACACCAAAAATGAGCTTGGATCACCTAAGTATATCTAGGAACCTGCTCTGATACCAATTGAAAGTAATTAAATACTCGAGGTGTGTTTAATATATAAAGCTAGAGGGGGGGTGAATAGATTTTAAATATTATTACCCAATTTTCGCATGCAAGTCGATATTACGAAAATACCCCAAGCAAGTCAAAAATACATACAAGTGTAATAAGATGCGGAAATAGTAAATGACACTTGATGTTTACGTGGAAACCCTCAACAGGGAAAAACCACGGGCTGGTAAATGCGCCACACTCGAACCTCGAAATCCACTATATGAAAAGACGGTTACACCCTCAAGTGATTCTCGGACCCTCACCCTAGATAACCTCAGGCTGTGGACACTACCACCCGCCACTCTTGGTTCAATCCCTAGTGATATCCCCTGATACACTACTCTTGGCGTGAGCACCCTTTAATCTACCACGCGGGCCTTTTATAGCGGCTCTAGTCCAATTTGCTTGATCCTCGTAGTCACTACTTGTAATGATGTTTACAGCCTAATCCCGGTCTGTAACCCACCACTACTACCCAGCGGGCCTGTAATAGCAACCCTAGACCAAGACTTCAATCTCTCAAAAGAGATGCACAACCCTATGTGAATATGCAATGATATCCAAATAATGCAATAAGAGCTAGGGTACTCTAAATGCTTACCTAGGATTATAAGATGACAATATAATCAATCCTAGATATCACATATAGCTATATGTCATGGCATATAACTTTAGCTAAGTAAAGGATCACCAATCCTAGATACAAAGCTATCACATAAAACCCACAAACATTCAAAGGATTAACTAGTTGATTAAAAGACAATCTATCAACCTAGTTATCAATACATCACACAAGAATGTTCATGGCATAGCTTTTAGGCAATAATGACCTAATCAAATAAGCTATGAAAAATAATCTCAATCAACAAATGAGATCAATTAGCTAGATGTTAGATAAACATGAAAATCCTAGCTATCATAAATAACCCAATCAACACATAATCTCAATCATGTATGTAGAAATTAATCTAATGACATACAAGTAATAAATGAGATAACATTGATAAGTAGAAACACTAATTATGTAAAATAAAAGTGTTCAACAAATCATACCATGTGTGTTGAAGAAGTCCCATGCATTAGCATATGCTAGATGATCCTAGATGATGCTTAGATGAAGATTTATGCATGTGGGAATGGGTTTAGAGAGATAAAGATATGATCTTTAAGCTTTCTCTCTCAAGTCTCTCTAAATATCTCTCTAGGGTTCTTATGATCAAAGACTTGTATTCTGAACCAGAGATAAGGATGTATTTATAGAGACCAAAAACAGGGCAGGTGAAAATACATTTTTGCCCTTGAAACGCACCGATCGGCGGTTTCATTCGGCGGCCAGGCCGCCGAATTGAACCGCCGAATGGCTCCCGAGTGGAACAGGGGAACTTCGGCGACTTCGTTCGGCGGTTTGTAAACCGCCGATCCCAACCGCCGTTTTGGACCCGAGAGGAATTTCAATCAGGTCTGATTCGGCGGTTTCGAACGGCGGCCAGGCCGTCGAACGTAACCGCCGATTCACCAAAAATGGTGAAACCAAGGAGAAGCCAAAGGCATCTCCACCGGCGATCATCGCGCAAAACAAAGCACATTACCATGCATGCGCGGACGTTTCCGAACATCCTTAGGGAAACGAATTACTCCACACTAAAAGCTAACATACATGAAGTGCAAGTGTGGGTATTGAATGCATCCTAATGCCTATCATGTCATGGCATTTCATATAAAAAGATGCAAACAATCTAATGCAAGAAGAGACATTGAATAAACAATAAAGCACAATGCACACAAAATATAAACACAACATTCAAGAATAAGAGTTATGCATGTTGTGTGTGTGTGCAACTATATCTCTTCAAGCCAATGTAAGCACTAGATATATACCTTTGGTGCTTGTCCTCTTGAGGTCTTGGAAAGGGTCTTGATCTTCAACAATCACCTAGACTACCCTTACAACCAAACCCCAACATGTGGTTTGACCACGAAATAAGCCAATCAATTAATGGGAATCCTTACAAATCCTATTAAGGTTAATATGACCTAGGCGTAAATGCCATAGGTAGGTTTCATCTATTGATAATTTAACTCTTTTATGATTAGGTTCCGTTATTTCTGTGTCTAACGAGTGAGAGATATTTCTATGCAAAAAGTATAGACCGTTTTCCAATGTACCTTGGCAAATAATTTTGTCATTCTTACCAATAATTTTGTCATTCTTACTAATAATAAAGACTTTATTAAAAGTAACCAAATATCCAAATTTATTCAAACAAGAAACTGAAATTAAATTCCTCTTGAATTGAGGTACATAATAAACGTCTATTAAATCTAAATGCCTTCTAGAATCCAAATAAACTATAATATCTCCCACTGCACTTGTAGACACTAACGTTCCGTTGCCCAAGCGCAAATTGATTTCATTCTTACTCAGCCTTCTCCTTTCTTGGAACCCCTGCAAGGAATAACAAACATGATTAGTGGCTCCAGAGTCTATGATCCAAGAATCAGTAGAATCTGCCAGAAAACATGTTTCAAGATAATTAACCTTACCGTCTTCCTTCTTATTCTGGGACTTTGGGCAATTTCTTTTCCAATGTCCCTTTTCACCACAAAGGAAGCATTTCCCTTTGATCTTGGTTACTTTCTTGGTCTCCTTCTTGGTAGGCCCAAGTTGCTTTTTCTTCTGTTGTTTCTTGACATTCTGACGGGTCTTAACAGTAGCAACTTTACCAACCATATGAATCTCTTGACCCTTGCCTTTCACAAGGATCTTTTCAGCACTTTGAACATCTTGCATCAGGCCTTGTAAGGTGTATTCCTTTTTGTTCAAAGTGTAGTCCAATTTGAACTGATCAAAGGAATCTGACAATGAATTAACAACCATATCAATTTTTGTCTCACCATCTATCTCAGCTCCATGCAGTTCAACAATGTTGAGATGTGCTATGACTTTCATCTTGTGATCCTTCACAGCCTGTCCAGGTTTCATCCTAAGATTCATAAAAGCAGTCACTGCCTCTCTCTTAGTCGTCCTGGACTTCATAGCAAACATCTCCTCTAGAGACATCATTATATCAGCAGCGGACTCCATTCCTTCATGCTGCTGTTGCAACACGTCGGAGATAGTGGCCATAATATAACATTTGGCCATATCATCTGAAGTCTTCCACTGCTCATACTCATCTCTATACATTATGCTAGATTCATTATTAGGAGCAGGTGGTTTAGGAGTAGTTAGAACAAACTTATGTTTTTCACTTTGCAGCAACAACCCAATTTTCCTTTTCCATGTGACATAATTATCTCCAGTTAAAGTGTTATCTTTCAGGATGTTCATAAGTGATGGGGTCATGATTTCTGAATAAAAACAAGATATATAAGTAAATAATCATGATAAAGCACTTTTAAATATTTATCTTGAATTAAATAAATAACTCAATCATAAAAATTCAACGGTGATCCAACACCCATAAATGTTACGCCTCCTTTGGGAGTTCGCACCATTTACTAGTTAGACTAGGTCCCACCTAATTGTTAACATAACAACCAGCGTTTTCAATTTTAGCCTTGCAATTTTACTGACAAGAACTCTTGGGAGGATATCAATAAAATTACATTGAGTGTGTTACCAAGATATCGACCCTCAATTTTCTCTCACGAAAATCCCTCCTTGGGGAGTAGATCTCGTTTGAGTCCATTGTCTAGTCTATCCTTGTAAGGAAGTATGTTGCTAAATTCCATTCATGGATGCCCCTTGGGGGGATTACCAATAAATAATTAAGCTCAACTAACCTTGGAGGCCATAGGTGTTACAAAAACACCTTCTCCCACTCAATTATTTAAAGCATGTGATTAAATCCCATAGAATGATTTACCAAGTTATCTAGATGCCAATTTAGATACCTAAATCATTCAATGCATGTTCATACCAAAAGAGATATATGAGTGGCACTCCTATTCTATATGTCATGTTATCATACAATAACAAATATTGTAATATCTAACCATAAATTAAATAGCAACAATTTTTGCCCATCTTAGAAAAACAAGTAAATTACAATTGTTTAGGAATACAAGATCTTCAAGTGGCCCATCAACCATACGCTCATCCTTTGGCCCAACCCCATGGGCGTGTACAACCCACAACCCCACAAAGGGGCTGCTGTGCGCAGCCCATGAAGACTCCCAGGGCTGCCGTGCGCAGCCCACTGATCGCGCTCCAAATATTTACATTTAGCGCTCCCTAACTTAGCTTTTGTAATCGTTTTCCGAGCCATTTTTGGTATTTAATATTGTAAATAAGTGTTTTTCAGGTATTTCAGCTCATTAGGGGTATTTTGGACCAAACTGGAGAAAAGCAGCGAAATCGGGGCAAAAGAGGGCAAATATGTAATTATGGAGAATTAGGGGTCAAAGTGCAATTCTGGAGGAATTATTGCATATTTGGTAATTACGAAAGAGCTGAGGGGTACACTCTGTAATTCGCCAGTCAACGCAGTCAGCACGCGCCACGTTAGCCCTGGACGACGTCGTTTTGGAGGGGCCACGCGTCAGCGTGACGTCATCGTCATCAACCTCAGACCGGGTCGTGCAGACCCGCGAACCCGACCTGACGACTCGTTGACCCGACCTCGACCCGACAGTTGACCGAATGATTCCGGCCAGTTTCCGACGCCGTTTCCGGCGGCCGTCCGCCCAGAATTGTTGCCGGAGCTCTTCCGGTCCGTTTACCACCAGTCTCGACCTCCCATGCATGCATTTTCCACCTCCATCAACTCCTCCAAGTCTTCAAACCACCATGGCCAACCAAGCTTGGAAGCTTGCTTTCAGCGGCTTCTTTCTCACCCCAAACATGTCCAAACCCGTGGAATGACGGCGATTTCATGTGGCGGGAACAAACCCGCAGTCCCGAAGGTTAGAAGTCGCCGAAAACCTTCCGTTTTCGCGGCGACTTCACGACGGCGAGAACAAGCTCGCCTTCCAGAAGGCACAAGCTCGCCGGAACGCATGGAAGGAAGGCAGCTCGTCCACTTGCTTCTCCTCTCACCCAAGCTTGTCCCATACACATTACAACCTTAGATATTATTAGATATTTTACATTTAACATATAATATACAAAATATCTAATATATGTCTTAGTTAGTAAGTAATATACACCATATACTACACTACACACTTAGTATTAATTAGAATAGAATACTTTAGTTTTAAGATACTTTAGTTGTAGTTTTAAGAGAGAGAATAACTCTCTCAACTTTAGTTAGTGTTCTTATTATTTTCCATCATTTTCTAGGTAGCCAAACACCAATTTGAGCTACTTAGACTTGATCTTTTCAAGTTGCTCTAGAAGGAAATTATTCTTGGATTGCAAAGGGGAGTCTTCTTGGCCAAGAAACCAATCCAAATGGGTTTGTTTTGCTCTTCTTTTGTATTCTCTAGTTCATTTATTTCTATGTGTAACTAATCCTTTTGTTAAGGGATTGATGTAACTCTTGTAATTAAACCAATGATTTAATCAATCCATTTGTTATTCACTATCTAAGGTTTTGTATGTGTGTATTATGAACTTTAATGATATGTTGATGATATGTCTTGCATAAACATATAATTGTACACACTTGGTAGTTGATTTCATACATAAATGTGTCACACTTTGTGTATGAAGGTTTCAATATCCATTTCATAGAGATTTCACTAAGTAATTCATGAATTGAGTTAATTAGAAAATCTCTACATCACTATTCCTAAATCCTCTCTTAAATCACTAATCTATGATATTAGATTATGTGTTAGATGATGGATTTTGTGCTTAATATTATTGATAATGAATTACATGCCTTAGAATGTTGTGAATGTGCTTAATTAATAATTGGTTAATGAATTGGTAATTACTTGAATGAATCAATCCCCTAACATCTCTTAGTCTAGCTTAATCATCTTTTAATCAAGCTTTAATCTTAGTTAATTGCAATCTTAGTATAATTGATCTTGATAGCATTAATTAGTAAACTTGTTAGCAATTAGGAATTCAATAAGTAATGATCACCTAGAACTTACTTGTTAGCTAAACACCATCCTCGTGGGAACGATCACCCTTACTCGTGTACACTTTACTACTCATACGACTCGTGCACTTGCGAAGGGTAAATCTACCTCGCGCCCCTTTAATTGCCGTTGTAGTTAAGTAGCTAGAATCCTTGACCTAGGATCCAATTAGTTTTAGTTAGCCTCATTTAGTGTAATTAATTAGAACCGGTTTGGGCGTGTCAAGATTTATGGCGCCGCTGCCGGGGATCTTTTAAGAGTAGGAAGCGACGAAGTAGTTTTAGAATTATTGCTTTCAAATCAGTGTGTTTTTAAATTTCTTGTTCATTTAACCTTTTGGTAGTTGTTGTTTTAGCATAATTTCAGGTTTCCTGTGTCACAATCATGTCTACCGCCGAAGTTGTAGTCAATCTTGGGAGCGATTCCGCCCCACCAAACATAAATGTGGAAGAACTTGCTCAACTTGTGGCTCAACGGTTGATGAAGGATTTTTCTTTGCCCACCGTTGGAGCCCAACCCTCGGCAATCTTGTTGGATGCTGCCCAGAGGGAATATGCGTTGAAGAATTTGCATTACAACACTCTTCGGCATTACATGGGTGAGACGAGTGAAGACTCCCTCCAATTTATGAAGGAGTACTACAATATGGTATCTACTATTCCGCTCAGTAATCTCACAGAGGACAGACTTCGTATGCGGTGTTTTTCGTATTGCATGAGAGGCGAAGCCAAGCAGTGGCTTATGGCCTTACCAGCAGGATCCCTCACCACATGGCAAGCGGTTGAGCAGAAATTCTTCGCCAAGTATTTCCCCTCTTGGAAGACAAAGGAAATTAGAGGAAACATTGCAAATTTCCAAGAGACAGAAGGTGATGCTTTTCATGAGTCTTGGGGAAGATTCAAGCTTCTCTTAGCTCAATGCCCACACCATGACTACTCGTTGGTCTCGCTCATTCAATCTTTCTATGATGGACTTACCGGGCTCTCACAAGCTATTGTTGATAATGCTTGTGGAGGCGCAATGCGGGAGAGGACAGCCGAGTATGTGTATGCCAAATTTGAAATGCTTGAGCAGAATTCTCAACAGAGAAATACACGGGGCAGCCGTAGTGGAAAGGAAGAGGAATTAGCCATTCAGTTGGCTAGCATCTCTAAGGACATGAAAACTCTGGGGAGAAATTTTGAGAAGCAACCACATGTGGCTAGCCAAGTGTGTGATCAAGAAGGTACTTACCTGAATGCTCGACCTACAAATTATGCAAACAACAACAACCAAGGTTACAAACAATGGCCACCACAAAGTACTCAACTGTGGCATGTTCCTAGAGACCAAGACAATAACCAACCATCCGGAGGACATTCTCACAACAATCGTCTTGCCACAAATCATGAGAGACTCACTTCTATGGAAAGGATTGCAAGGACCATGGAATTGCAAGTATAGCAAATCATGGGATCCCAACAGCAGATGGAGCTCGGAAGGCTCCCTAGCCAAACCGAGCAAGCAAATGCTTTGACAACCCTCCGGAGTGGTAAGGTAATTTCTGAACCGTCTCCACCTGAAATTTTTAATGTGGCTATTTATGTTTCAGGAGATAGTTCAAATAATGACAATGATGAGGAATTGGCCAACAAAGAGGCCGGAACAAGAACAGAACCGGAGGTAACCTATGAGGTCCTATCCGAGATTGACATTAGCCTTCCCATATTCGAGACCATGACCTCGTTAGGAGAAACGGAGGAGTTTGATGTCTTTGAGAGTACGAAGCATCTAATTTAGATCCTTGAGTGCTTCGGTATCCAAGATGAGAAATTGGAAGACGAACCCCACCTTGCATCCGGTTATTTTAGGGAATCCGCTCATGTGGAGTTTGATGATATCCCTACCCCATTAGTTGAACATGACTCCCCTAGAATTGAAGACATGGTCACCAAGCTCAAGGAAGATCACCAAGTCATGTTGGAAATGAACTTGGAGTTGACCATCAAACTTGATGAGGTGATCAAGGAGCAGAATGATTTAAGGGAGGAGTATGAGCAAAGAATGAAGCTAATGGAGGAAGAAATCTTGTCAAGGGACAAGGCGCTTGAATCAATGAAGGTCAAGGAAAAAGAGCACCTAGCCAAGCTTGCCATGCCAAAGGTTGAAACTAAAGGCAAATCCAAGCAAGTCATCCAACAACCTCAAGTGTTGGAAATGCAAGCTAAGCACAAAGAGCTCAAACCTTTTGCCTCAATGCCTATCCCGAACCAAGTGAAGAAAAGGAGGCCAAGAAGAAGGAACAAGAAGAAATTCAATCCTTCGCCAACAACAAGAGGTACATCTTTATCTTTAAACCCTACTTGTTGCCATTGCCATAATTTAGGCCAAAATCGGCCTTATTATCCAAAGCAGAAATGGCAATGTGTGAACAAATTGGTTGTCAAATCCATATGGATTGACAAGACCAAATTGGAAGGACTTGATAAGAAGAGACCCCTTTGGGTCAAAAAGAAAGATAATGGGTATGTTGTTATCAAACCACCTATCTGGGGTGGTGGCTGATCCTTGTGAACTTTTTGATGTGTTTGTTAAGTGTGCAGGGAATTGAAGATCAAAATGCACTTAATGGACATTTGTGTGCACTCATTTAAGTTGCACTTGTTTGTAAATATATGAACTCTTTAATGCTTTGTTAATTATTTAGTGTAGATGTTTGTATTTGGTTTTCAGACACCTTATCTATCTCTATTTGTTGCCTTGGTACTCAAGATACTCATGTATTAGGATAGGAATGAAAGAGATAGGTTTGGGGGTTTGGACTCCAAACACATTGCATCCTATGTATTAGTTGCAATTGTTGGTATTTTTGTGTTTGTTTTTGTGCCATGTGCAGGTGTTTAGGTATGCAACATGTTGCATGAAGCTTGGGAAAGTTTTGGACCCATTTTGAGCAGCATCGAGAGACGGCGACTTCATGCCGCGGGCTCAAGCCCGCCTTCCAGAAGACATGAACTCGCCAGAATTCGAGGTGACTTCGTGCCGCGGGATTATTCCAACCTTCCTGAAGTAGCCAAAATCGCCAACATCACGGCGACTTCATGCGGCGGGACTTGTCCAGCCTTCCAGAAATAACAAACCAGCCAGGTATCCCCGTGACTTCGGTTCGCGGGAACAAACTCGCCAACCCTAGGCAACACTTTTACATATTGTTTTAGCGGATATTTATACGTAATTTACATTTTGCAAGTTTAAATAGAATTTTTCATTTGCTTAGTTCAAGTGTGGTTATATGTGTGATGGATTAGTGCCTAGGAGGATACTAATGGAATTGCTATGTTCCTCATTTGAGGAAAACTTGTATGTTAGTGGATTAGGCCTTTTTGAGTGGATAGGAATTTTGGATGAATTGAAATACCATGTATAGTAGTTTTTTGGTTATTTTTGTGCTTGTTTGCAAAGTTGCTTGGTGCCCAAGCAACCAAACCACAGAACTCACAGTCTTGTGCATAAATGTTCAAACATTGAGGACAATGTTGAGTTTAGGTTTGGGGGTGTGGACACGTTAACACTTTGTCACGTTTTGTTGTATATATTTGTGTTGAAAATTGTGTTTTGTGTTTTTGTGTAAAAATTTTCGTTTTTATTGCGATTGAGCCAAACTTGACAAATTGTCTATGTTGATGCTAGAGTGTATGTGCTATGAAGGAATGCATTACATGTGTTAATTGCTAAGTTTTAGCTAACGGATTTCTTTCCGAAATTGCATGTAAGCATTGTGTATTAGTTCCTTTCTCTTTTGCTTAGTGAATAGGACTTATTGCAAGATTGCTTGAACCAATAGTGGAGACTACCCATGTAAGATTTAGAGCTTTAGCGTTCTTATTTTGAGGGTTTTTGTTTCTACTCGTATACACACTCTCCCAAACAGTTTTTCAAGTATGATCTCATTTTGCATAATGCTCATTGATTGCCATAGAACATGAAAATTATGTGGACTGCTTGTGTGAATTGTATTCCCTTGTTAGATAGACTTTTTGATATGATTCTAGGCAATGTGTGTGCTTAACGTATAATTATTGCCCAAACACATTCCATGTCCCTTATGTGTGCTCCTATCATACAATAACAAATATTGTAATATTTATGCAAAAAATAAATAGCAACAATTTTGGTCCATCCTAGAAAAGCAAGTAAATTACAATTTGTCAGGAATACAAGATCTTCAAGTGGCCATCAACCATACGCTCATCCCTCGGCCTCCTCCCATGGGCGTGCACAGCCCACAACCCCACAAAGGGGCTGCCGTGCGTAGCCCACCATGTAATGGGCTTGCCATGCGCAGCCCAATCCACTCCTAAGGTGCGCACGGTACTCGTTCTCAGTTCCGGTTGCTTCCTTTTTCTTCAAGTCTTCGAATCTTCAATACTTGAACATATTACAGCAGTATTTAAACTAATAAAATACTGCAGTATATATATATATATATATATTTTTTTTTTAATCACTGCAGTACTTTTTACAAAAAAAAACTGCACTTAAATTAAATAAATAAACTGCAGTAAAATACTGCACTTAAAATTAAAATAAAAATAAAACCTAGCAACTACCAAGAAGGAATTATGGCGATGATAGACCACCCTTCTTGTTACAATTCCATAACAAAAATACATTGAAAATCTAGGACCAAAATCGAGCAATAACAATCCACATAATAACATATATAAAACCATACATCCACATGTAATTATATATGCGAATACCTAGAGTGTCATCTCTTTCTAAACATGCATAATCACAATAAAAAGAAATAGATCCACGTATATATACGTTAATTAATTAAAAGGGTTCAACCTAGGCTCTGATACCAATTGTAGGGAAAAATACCGTAGTACACGCAGCGGAAGCGAGACTAAAAATAGATTTAGTATGTTTTAAAATTTTTCCTTTTTATGAACCTTAACCCTTTAATTAATTAAGCATACATATAAACCAACAAAAGAAGAATACCTTTTGTCGCGTGATCCGATTGACTTACGTCGATGGTAATCCGCAAGATCTTCAATCCTAGCACGAACGTGAATCACCTAGGAGCGTGGTCTCCCTTTTTCTTTGAATTGCAAACCTGAGAATGGACAAACAAACTTTTTTTTTCTTTTGTTAGTCACAAAACAATCAAAAGAAGACTAAGATTATTCCGGTCACTTTTGAGTTCTCAATCTAATGATCGAAACTCGCGTGAACCTAAATCGATGTTGTACACACAAGCTTATTGATGAACAAGCAATTAGTGTACCATCAAAGAATAATCTATTCACTCTTTTATGTTTTTGGTAGAATAAAAATAATACTTTCTATGAATTGAGAAGAAGAAGAAAATTGTATCAAGCACAACCTCAAGGGTGGCCGAATTCTATAAGTGCAAATATATAGGTGGCCTAATTTGCTTCCTCTTTTCTTTTAGGGTTACCTAAAATCCTTCTCTAAAAGGGACTAGGGTTGCCGCAAATCACAAGCCAAAAAGGGTTTGTGTTGCACCCTAATTTCCATCTAGTTTAAGACTTCAAACCCTAATCCAACTCATAGATCTTTTATTCTATTATTTGACTAAATAATAAGACTTCTTATTTGATTAAATAAATAAAATTAATTATTTATTTTCTTATCAAACAAGTCTTTTAATTTTAGTATACTACTACCAATAGTATAACTTAAGGAATCATATTTCCTAATCAGAAAAGATTTGTTTCTTAATTAAACAATTAATTAATTAATTAATTAATTCTTATTTAATTAAAACAATGAAACAAAATAATATATTAGGTTAACATACACCTTGCCGCCCCACTTGAATAAATGGGCCATACATTATTTTTCTTATTTCATTTAATCCATTAGACTTTAAATAAAAAGCCCACATGTGAACAAAGCCCATTCTTACTAAAAGAAACAAGCCCACATGCCTTTCATTAATATATTAATATAATTGAGCAGCCCATTAAATAAATAATGTGCAAATTATATTCTTAATAAATTAAATGCAATTCTAAATGGACCCATAAATTGGTCCGGTAGAATATATCAAGTGATCCATACAAGTCTGTGTGGATTGGGGATCTTGGTGGGCTATCTAAATTTAAGTTTCAATAGACATAACCTAATTACAATCAACAAATGATTCACTTAGGTCTGATCCATTAATTTTAACTCATTCCACTAAAGAGCTAAAATTGAACTCTTAAATAAAGATAGAAAAGGAAGATGTTCCTCTTTCATAACCCTAGACAATCATATTGGAGATAGTGTATCCTCGTGATTAATATCAGTAATCGCCAAGAGTTCATAGACCGCCTATAACTCTCCAAGTTACCATATTTACTCATATGACCACGTTTTGAACTTGGATATTTTGACTTGTCCAGAAGCCATGTTTTCAATAGTCACTATCGAAAACTCAACGTTGAGATTTAATATCCAATTACCTCAAAACATCCATATGATGATATTATACTCTCATTTAATAAATGGAGCCACAATGTCCATCTCTATAAATGAAGTCCTCTATCGATTAACAAATGAATATCACCAAACTATCGAGGATAGACTATGCTATATAATCGTACTCATTGATAACTCAAATGATATCACTTGCAACCATAAGTCCATCATTTATCTCAGGATTAAGATAGACTCTCCGATTGTCCTGATAATGAAAAGACTATTATCTATTGACGGTTCTAGATAAAGCTTTTCATTGTGATCCAGTTCAATGCACCCAGTAAACTAGATTCTTTTGCTCGAAGACACTCCGATGATTTTAGACTCATCATATCTCATTTGATCCCACTCAAATGCTAGCAAAAGAATTCTACAACTTTTACAAGATAACGGTGCCCAACCTTTAACTTAAGTTGTGAACAATATTCAAGACTAACTAAAGAATTGTGTCTACCACATACATATCCAGATGTACGAACAATTCTTCTTTTCTCATAGTCTTTAGACCTTATGATTATTTACTTTGACAATTATAGTATTAAACTATAAATGCTATAAGATTTGTTAAACCAGAAATCACTTTATTAATATGAAAAAGATTGTTAATTACAATATTACACTCTTGCTATTGAGCATAATCCTAACAAAACATCCCAAGTATTGGCATACAAGTATTGTGTGTTGTTATGACTAAGTGGAATTTTACTAGTCCTGATTGAGAATGCTTAGCTTGCATTAAATTTTGTTTGCATATACAAGGTAGCTTCTCATTAGTAAATTACAGAGTTGCGTTTGTGGGTATTGTATCTGGTAAACCCTCAAGAGACTACACTCCTCCTACTAGGGGCACCTAGAGGTTTAAAAGGCATGTGGCACGTGCTAAGTGCCATCGTGTTTCCTATGAAAATGGATTAGTTTAATTATTACCATTTATGTAGCAGTATTATTCTTTCTTTCTGTTTTGCTCGAGGACTAGTAAAACATAGGTTTGGGGGTTTGATTGCGCTATAAATTTTCACATTTAGCGCCTCATTTTCTTACCTTTTGTGTTTGTCTCCGAGCACTTTTGTGTGCATAACGTGTGTTTTTGTTAAGTTCAGGTAATATGACCATCCAGGAAGGTGTTTGCATCAAAGTTGTTAAAAATAGGAGCAAAACCATGGGAAGAAGTTGTGGCGGGACAAAGCCTGCGGCACGAAGACACGGCTAGACATGAGCTGCCAGCCAGAGGACCTGAACTCGCCAAGTTATTCATGGCAGGTTCATGCAGCGAGACCATTTCCGCCGTCCCAAAGGTCTGAAGTCGCCAGAAGCCGCGGCGAATTCGTTCCAGCAGGAAAGAAGCCGTTGAGAAGGATGCCAATAGTCGCAGCGGGTTTAAGCGGCGGGCATAAAGCCGCGGAATGAACCAGCAGAAGGTACATCTAAGGACAAATTGGGCATTCCTTGCCTAATTTGAAGGGAGAGATATATATACTTCCTTCGGCTGCTAAAAAAAGGTGACAAAAAATTAGGATAGTAATAGTTATTAGTAGTTCTTGTCTATTGCATCATAAAATAGATTATTGTCTTAGGAAGCTTATCACTTGTAATCTTAGTAGCTAAAGATACTAAATTTAGTAAAGTACTTATTTCAAGCAGTCTCTTGAAAGTTACTAGTGATCAATTGGTTTGTATTTGCTGTAAAGGAAGGAGAGGTTTGGCCTTGGAATTGGTCAAGACTTCGAGGGTAGTATTTCTTCCTTTTCTTCATTCTTATGCTATACTTAATCATCATGTGTAACTAACCACTTGTGTTGGGGAATTTATGAAAGTAATGATGTAATCCACTTATTACCACTTTTTCTCATATGAATCACTTGTGTTTGTATGCTTGAATTGATGAAATCATGCCATACATATCATAAACCTAGAAGCATGGAGTTGGTTATCTTAGAATGATTAAATACTAAATTCTTAATGTTTGAATTGAGTATGGTCATCTAATACTCCTTGATTATAGTGTGTTTATTCATACAATATCCTAAGAATTCACTCTATCAATCTTAGTTCCAAAACTTACATTCACTAATGATTAATCTAAACTTAGATGATATATTATGTGAATTGTTGAGTGGGCTGATTGTATAAATGGAACAACACTAGTGATTTGATCATTATTGTATAAAAGTGGTTACTTTCGGGGCATCATTACTAAATTCATATATTCCCTAACATCTTAACTCTTTATTTGTAAATGTTAATATCACATTAGTTTAATTTATTTAAGATTCACTAATTCTAGCATAGACCGATCGTTTGATTTCCCTGTGGGATCGATACCTTTACTTTGTACGCTATACTAGTTGTACGATTGCAAAGGCTGAAGCACTCGCGCGTAAAGTACTATAATCGTGGTAATTTAGAATACATCATAGTGTAATTAGAGACCCAGTTAGGACGCGTCACCCCTCTAGATATATTTAGACACACCGTCATATTTGTTTCAGTGTGCATGCACTTCCGGTCACAATGTATTAGGCTTCGGAAAAAGAAAGTGAGATGGAATTTTGTTTTGAAATTCCCTTAAGTAATAGTGTAAAATATACCTAGAGGGGGGGTGAATAGGTATGGGCCCAAAGCTCTTCCCATATTAAAAATAATACGGAATATAACAAAGAATATGCACACTTGCTAAGATTTGACAAATGAATTGATTTAACTAAAGCAAGAGTAAATCAATATACAAGATATGCAATCAATGTAAGATATGGAAGATAATGAAAAGTAAAGCGAAAATTGACACAATAATTTTTACGTGGTAAAACCTCAAAGAGGAAACATCCACGGGTTGATACCACAACCACCGGCAAAGCAATCCACTATATGAAAAGGATTTACACACTCAAGCTATCAACACAAGATATCTGCTCAAGCTATCACCTCCTAATCTACCCTCGGGCTAGTGAACTACCAAGCCTACTTCCTACCCGAGATGTGTCCTACACCTCTAGAAAGCAACTTCCTATCCAAGACGCTCACGTCTCTAGGAAGATTTCTTGCTTGTCTATCCAGATCCTCCCGATCCTTGACAAGTCTCCTTGCTTGACTATCCAAGTCCTCCCGACTCTAATCAAGACTTCTTTGCTCTATCCACAAAGCTTCACTCACTTTACTAGAGACTTCAATCTTATGCAAGGCAATGATCTAAGTGATAAAAATGATGTAAATCACAACAAATAAAGTATGATGATCAATCAAACTCTATGAACATGCTTAGAGATATACTAGGATATGCTTTCAACACATAATCACAAAATGTACCTAGAAATCAATACATGCAAATTCAATATGAACAAGTCAAGAATATTCAATATATCACACTATAAACCTTGTTCTTAGAACATGAAATTAAATCTAGAACATGTCATGAGGCACATCACATATAGCATTTCTAGAATCAATTTCAAGCAAAATCAAGTTTAGCAAACTATGTTCAAATGTGAATCACAATGCTAAAACTCAACAAAAAATCAATCATAAAACCCTAGCATATGATTTAACATCCTTCTCAACATATTTCATCAATCAAATAGTAAGATTAAAAGAGATGATCAAAGATGAAATGAAAAAGAAGAAATTGAACATACAAAGTTGAACCACGTACTGAAATCAGTCCATTGGGAAAAGTGACGAAGTCAAATGCCTTTGTAAATGCTTGGGGTTTGTAGCTCTCATCAAGACCAACAATTTTGGTTTTTGAATCAATGAATTTCGAGTTCGTATGAGAAAGTTATGATCAAAATAAGAAAACTAAAAATTGAAGATTTCTGCAAAATGTTTCTTGGAAATTTTCTTCAAGTTATGTTTGAAGGGAAAGAAAATCATATTTAAATGATTCAAGGAGGGAACCAAAAACGAGCCAATCGAAGACGGCCATGTCACCAATCCCCGTGGGGGGTGCGTGGGCCACACGGGACCAGAGGAGTGTTCTGGCCGTGGGTCCCACGGCTCCCACACATGGTGGGCAATGCATGGCCTTTAGCCATGCTTGCCTCTCGCGCGCTCCCTCACATTCTTCAGCCGTATCTTGGGCATCCGAGCTCCGATTTCGAATCCGTTTTTGGATTACGAACTGTGACTCCCTCATGCATGACTATGACTATAAAAATTTGAAAAATGGTTGAGAAATCATCTCGGAAAACGATGATGAAGTCAACTCAACGAATGAGAATGCAAAGTAGCGTAGATACATAATTTGGACTCGAAACCTTATGAATGAGTAACCAAAATGACCGGAACTCAATAAGGAATCAAATAAGAACATGTTCAAGTTCAAAACACAAGAAACACAAACATATAAACACAAAGTCACACAAGTATTCTATATCTATGCGATAGTTATAAAACATGCAATTCTACAATGTTTGTCTATAAGAGACCAATGCATGTGCATACTCAAATGTGTGTGAATGTGTTATACCAAATGTTTGCACTACAATGGAGGGACACACATGTATGAATTATGTGTGTGTGTGTGTGCGCTAACGCCTTGCAAGAGGATAGAAGTCTAGATATACCTTTAACGCTTTCACCTCTTGAAGACGATATTTGCACTAGACGTTGCTCTTCACCTTTTAAGCTTCATTTCTTCCAAGAACACCCTAAGCAACAACTAATACAAATATAGAGCATTTTCCAATGGAATCAAGCCAATACAAATCATGAACCTTACAATCTCCCCCTTTGGCTATTCCATGGCAAAACCTCAACCTCACCATATAATGTTTCACTCCAATAAACTCAAGTTGATAGCATACTCTCATTTTCACATTACAAAGAGATTCCTAGACTAAAAAGTCTTCAAGTCTTCGTTCTTTGAACTTCAAGGTACCTATGAGAGAAAATAGCAAACCAAACAAGAGATCTTCTCTAAAGACGAATGGTGAGTTATTTTATCAAAAACAAATATAGAAGACATCCCTTATCTCATATAAAAATGCATTATCTTAAGTGAATAAAATGTTTTCATATTAAAGCCTTCCCTTAGACTCCCTAAGATATAAATCTCCCCAAGGACCGACCTTCCTTAACATTATCAAGAAAGAATTCTTTCTCCCCCTTAAGACAAGAATTCTCCTCCTTAAGACAAAGTCACAAATAAGAACAAAGAGGAACATAACTCACACAATTGGAACATTTTTCCCACACAAGGTGTGATGTATACATTTGTCTCTCCTATATCATACATGGATTCCTCCATATCCAATATGGTGAGGTATATAATTTCTCCCCCTTTTTGTCAAGGAATAGACAAAGGACGCAAGAGATATCGTATAGAAAGCGAAGTTGAATAAACTAAAGCTCCCCCATAACATATGCTCCACATATTGTCACCAAGTAGATTTGTTCACAAGGGACATCACACAATCACACAATCAAGTAATAAGAGAAAATATTTCATAACTTGTCAAAGTCCAAGAGAGAATCATAGATTTTCATTAATCTCTCAAAAATATTCTCACATTGCTAATGAATCAAGCACATAAGCAAAATGTGTGTGTGTGAATGCTTCTCATATATATAGAAGGAGTAATTGTGATATCAACATGCAAACTCTATCCACACCTATCCATCTAAAGTATTTCCAAAAATAGGTCAAACCGATATTCATCCGGATTTTTGCTTTTAAAAAGAATAGATATCAACATATGAGCGTGTGTGCATGTGGCTCATTTCCCCGTTTCTGTTTGTCAACCCGAGCTTTTTCACAATTCTCAACTATACACCATATAAGCCTTTTATTTTTCATTTCTTTTAGGCTTAGAATCAAAGATATATATATTTTTTAATGATTCTTTTCAACACTTTTTTGATTTTTTTTTTTTAACAAAAACATATACACCTCATGGCGGCTTTCACTCATCACAAAGGCGTAGCCCTTTCCTACATTGGGTGGCTTCACAACCAAGGTGTGTAGCCCTTTCCATGAGGGTGCTCGTTGAATACTATATAGTGCCGAAGCAAAATGGATACATACCAAAGGTCATCTATCATGTACTAAGCAATAGGCTTCTAGATGCATCCATAATCTACACATATTCAACCACATATACTCAAAAACTAAAGCATATAAGAGAAGCATTAGTGCACTTTTCAAAGATAAGATTTTCAAGCTTAAGTGCATGATCTAGAAACAATAAAAGATACTTGTTAAAAGATCACTACTTCTCAAGTGAGTAGCTCTCAAAGATAATGATAATCAAATAAAGTTTTGCTCATCAAGCCACTCACAATCACACAAAGACATCAATCAACACAAATCATGCCAATGGACAATCTAAGAGTTTTAAATCTCTCTTTGTCCAAGGGCTTTGTGAACAAGTCCGCAAGTTGATTTTTAGTAGGCATATGCTCTAGAGTAACAATAGAATATTCAACTAGATCTCTAATGAAATGATGCCTAATGTCTATGTGCTTTGTGCGGGAGTGTTGAACCAGATTTTTAGAGATGTTAATGGCACTTAAGTTATCACAATAAAGTGACATTTTTCCTTGTTCTATCTCATAATCCTTAAGGATTTGTTTCATCCAAAGTAATTGTGTGCAAGCACTTCTAGCCGCAATGTATTCGGCTTCAGAAGAAGAAAGGGAAACCGAATTTTGTTTCTTACTTGACCAAGAAACCAAGTTATTACCAACATAAAAGCAACCGCCCGATGTGCTTTTACGGTCATCTATGTTTCCCGCCCAATCCGCATCACAATAGCCTACTAGGATATTTTTGGTGTCAAAAGAATAGAATAGACCAAGACTATGAGTCCCTTTGACATACCTAATGATCCTCTTGACGGCTTTTAAGTGCGATTCCTTAGGATTTTCTTTGAATCTTGCACACAAGCCAATACTAAAGCAAATGTCGGGTCTACTAGCCGTTAGGTAAAGTAGACTACCTATCATGCTTCTATAATGGCTTTGGTCAACACTTTCCCCTTTTTCATCTTTGTCAAGTTTTAAAGTGGTGCTCATGGGAGTTTCAAAATCTTTTCCATTTTCTAGGCCAAATCTCTTAACAAGATTTTTAGCATATTTAGATTGGTTCAACATTATGCCCATGCTAGTTTGCTTTACTTGCATTCCTATAAAATAATTCAACTCACCCACCATGCTCATTTCAAATTCACTTGACATAACACTTACAAATTCATCAACCTTGGTTTTATTAGTAGACCCAAAAACAATGTCATCAACATATATTTGTGCAACAAAAATATCATGATCATGATGTTTGATAAACAAAGTTCTATCAATGCCACCTCTCCTATATTGGTTGTCAATAAGGTATTGAGTCAACCTATCATACCAAGCTCTTGGAGCTTGTTTAAGGCCATAGAGAGCCTTTTTCAATTTAAACACATGATTAGGAGAGTGTGGGTCTACAAAACCCTTAGGCTGTTCAACATACACTTCTTCTTGAAGGTATCCATTTAGGAAAGCACTTTTGACATCCATTTGAAACAATTTGAACTTTTTAATGCATGCAATGGACAACAAAAGTCTAATGGACTCGAGACGAGCAACCAGGGCAAATGTCTCATCAAAGTCTACACCCTCCACTTGAGTGTAACCTTGAGCCACTAGTCTAGCTTTATTCCTCACAATCTTGCCACTTTCATCGGTCTTATTCCTATAAACCCATTTAGTGTCAATTACATTTATATCTTTAGGTTTAGGAACCAATGACCACACTTCATTCCTCTCAAATTGATTAAGTTCATCTTGCATAGCCCCAACCCAATATTCATCAACAATTGCTTCATTAATATTTTTAGGTTCAATTTGATAAGTGTAGCAAGCATAAGAAATTTGGTTAGCAATTTGATTTCTAGTTCTAACCCCTTCATTCAAATCACCTATGATGTCTTCTTGATAGTGTAAGTTTCTAAGTCTAGGGTGAGAGAGTTCAACAACTTGATCAACTTGATTAATATCATTTTGTTGATTATCATTTAAATCATTTTCCAACCCTTGACTATCAACTTCAACATGACTATCATTTTCATCATCTTGACTAGAAACACTACTAGCCATATCAATAGGTGTTTTAGTGTCATTCAACATGTTTTCTTTAGGTTCATTGACACAATTATCATCACACAAATTAAGCATGCTAAGATCATCTATCTTCACATTGATAGACTCCATGATAGTCTTAGTAGTCAAGTTAAAGACTCTATATGCACGACTATTAATAGCATACCCAAGAAAGAGACCAACATCACTTTTAGCATCAAATTTTCCTAAGTGATCTCTATCATTCAAAATATAACATTTACTCCCAAAAGTGTGGAAGTAACTTACATTGGGTTTCTTACCCTTCCATAGCTCATAGGACGTTTGTTTTGTGCCGGGCCTCCTAAAAACACGATTAGACACATAACAAGCGGTGTTGACCGCCTCAGCCCATAAGTTTCTAGGGACTTTCATGCTATTGAGAATAACCCTAGCCATCTCTTGCAAGACACGGTTTTTCCTCTCAACAACACCATTTTGTTGAGGAGTTCTAGGTGCGGAGAACTCATGAGAAATCCATAAACCATCACAACACTCACTAAATTTAGCATTTTCAAATTTCGTCCCATGATCACTCCTAATGCGACATATTTTCTTGATATCAAGACCTTTTTCATTTTGAACTTGATTACAAAACCTTTTAAAGTAATCAAAAGCCTCGGTCTTGTTTCTAAGAAAATAAACCCAAGTAAACCTAGAGAAATCATCAACGCATACAAAAATGTACTTTTTGCCATTGATGCTCTCAGTTTGAATTAGCCCCATTAGGTCCATGTGCACAAGTTCTAAAGGTCTTTTGGTAGCTATATAAGAATTCTTCTTATGAGACACTTTGGTTTGATTAACTAATTGGCAAGGTTCACAAACCACCTCAAGCTTTTTACCAAGATCAGGAAGACCTCTAACAATGCCATGTTTTTCAAGCTTTTTCAAGTCTTTAAAATTCATGTGACCCAAACGTTGATGCCACAAATCAAGCTTGTTGCACTCATGTGCCATGTTGCAAGTTAAATGATCTATCTCAAGACAATAGCAATTGTCTATAGACCTTTTGACTCTTAGGACAACATTGCCCTTTTTATCAATTATAGTGCACACATCTTTGTTAAAGCTAACTTCTTTAAAAATTTCACACAAGTGAGTAATACTTATCAAGTTAGCTTGTAACCCATCAACATACAAAGTATTGCGAAGTTTAGGCAATCTGGGGATACAAATTGTTCCCTTGCCAAGAACTTGCTTTTTGGTACCATCACCAAAAGTGACCCAACCTCCATCCTTTAAAACAAAATTCTTAAAGAACTCTTTGTTCCCGGTCATATTCCTAGAGCAACCGCTATCTAGGTACCAAGAATAGGAGGAGGTGGCCCTTAAAGCATATTGTGCAACATGACATTTAGATATGTCTTTTCTAATCCACACATTTTTCACAACATGCCTCTCACTCTTACTACTAACATGCTTTGACTCAATGTTAGGCTTTTTAACATGCACCTTGACCTCATTGGTCGCATTTTCAAAAATATCAAACAAAGCATTATCAACTTTCTTATGTATAGTAGAGTGAGGCACAACTAAAGATTTAGCAAGCAAGTCATCAACAACATTCTTCACAACATGCTTTTCAAGGTCTTCCTAGGTCTATTTCTATATCCATACATGGATGATTGCCTAGGACCATTCAAAGACATATCCTGAAAAGCATTATCAAGTTGGCATTTCCGAATATACTCAAAACATCTAGGTCGAATATGTCCTACCATATTACAATGATGACAAATAGGAATAAATTTGAGAAATTTACCATTTGCATTTGCTTCCAACTCCTTTGGACTTCTCACAATTTTTCCTCTTTGATGTGCAACCCTTGATGCTCCACCTCTTGCATTTGAGGTTGTTACTCATTGATGTTTATATTGTTGAGTTCTTCCATTGAACATTTGTTAGGTTTATAGTTTGTGTTGGCATGTATTCCATATCAAAACGTGTTTCTTTTGTAATGTTTAGTGGTCCATATGTTGAAGATTTAAGAAGACGAAGAAAGTCTTGGCCACAATTCATGCAAAATGTCGGCTTCAAAGAGATATGTGCTTCATTGATCATCAAAGGTAATATAAGACCTCATATCTCTTACAAGGCTAGGCACACACACACACACATGGCATCCTTGTGTGTTCCTTCATGGTTAAACATCATTTATATATCACTTTCACACACTTGATAATATATGCTCATGCATTTATACTATCTTGACAAACTTTGCTTATTGCATGTTCTAGGACTATGTCTAAGAAATAGCATATGTGTGTGTCTTTGTATTTGTATGTTTCCTTATTTTTGTATTTGGACTTGAATATACTCTATTATGATTCCTTATTGAGTTCCGGTCATTTCGGTTACTCATTCATTTAATTTCGAGTCCAAACGATGTGGCTACGCTACTTTTCGTTCTCATTCATTAAGTTGACTTCATCGTCATTTTCGGAGATGATTTCTCAACCATTTTTCAAAGTTGTGTAGTCGTTGTCATGCATGAGGGAGTCACAGTTCATAATCTGAAAACGGATTCAAAATCAGAGTTCGGATGCCCAAGATACGGCTGAAGAACGTGAGGGAACGCGCGAGAGGTGAAAGTGGCCAAGAGGCCACGTGTGGCCCATGCCGTGTGGGAGCCGTGGGCCCCACGGCCAGAGGGGCTCTCTTCCCCCGTGTGGCCCACATGCCCCCCACGGGCTGGCGTGACGTGGCCACTTGTGATTGGCTCATTTTGCTCTTCTCTCTCCTTCTTTTTAATTCCCTCCATTCCCTCCATTCCCTCCATTTTGTTTTCAAGAAGAAAAGCTTAGAATTCCCGTCAGAATTTTTCTCCAAAATTTTCTCAACCTCCAAACACCATAACTTTCTCATACGAAGTCGGATTTGAGTGATTCAAGTTGGAGAACGTTCGTAATTGAGTCCTCTACCTTTTCCAAGTGGTTTGGCAGCTGTTTGATTGATTTTTCTGGTGGTTCCACTCAGAAAAGTTCTATATGTATGTGTGTGTTTGGTGAATGCTATTGAGAAATATAGCTTCACAATCAATCTTAATCAAAAGTCAATCAAAAGTCTAATTAGAGACATATGTGAATTAGTTTCTTAGATTCTAGGGTTTTCACATGCTTGAGAGTTGTATTGTGATTAGATTGATATCTAGGATTATTTGTGAATTGATTGATGTATTTTATGATTGATAATCATCACATGTGCTTAGATCCTCTTATTGAACAAATCTAGGATTAGCACTTGTGTTTGTGTATTTAGAGACTATTAGGATTTAATTAACTATTCATTATATCCTTGCTCTAAATCTTTGGCTAGAATATTCATTGAATATATTTTATGATTCTAGCATTTATGTGTATGTTTATGACATCTTGAATATGTGCTTCATGTATTTGTTTTTATTCAAGTGTTATTTGTATGAATAGAACTAGGAGCTTTTGTGGTAAGGTGTTTCTCACATGCTCTAAGTTTAATTCATGTTTTGGCATCTAGACTATATTACTTGTGTTCTCACATGTTTAAGTCTAGTTGTTCCATAGAATGTCTTGATCACATGTTCTATGTTGAATTGATTGTTTGCATCATTTGCATTCATATGATCACACTAGGAAGTCCTTGTAAAAGGCATGAAGTCTTGGTTAGAGTCGAGATGACTCGGATAGCCAAGCAAGAAGTCTTGTCTAGAGTCGGGATGACTCGGATAAACAAGCAAGAAGTCATGGCTAGAGTCGGGAGGACTCGGATAGTCATGCATGGGAGGGTCCCTAGAGGCATGAGTGTCTAGGATAGGGAGTTGGCTATTATATTGGTAGGCCTAGGCGTATGGTTAGACATAGACTCCAAAAGAGCGAGGTACACGGGAGGTGTATGCACTCTTGAGGAATTTCTAATCTTCCATCGATGTTGGTTTTGTGTGTTGTCCAATATATGGTGGTTCCGCATCATTGAGGGATTTCATACTTTCCAATAGGGTTGGGTAGACTTAGACTCCACTAGGTTGGGTGAGCTAAAGATTGGTCACTTTGTGGATTCTCTATATTTACCATCCAATATATATTGTATCCTAATGGTTGTATTTCAACCCGTGGATGTTTCCTCCTTGGAGGTTTTACCACGTTAAAAAATCTCATGTGTCAATTCTTTCTATCTCTCTTTTATATATTTTTATGTGTATGTTTTAATCTTGTGGTACAATATTCACTTGTGATATATTTGGAAGCAAGATTGTGTAAAGTGTGATTTGTAATCAATATTCATTTTGATCATTTTTGTATATACAATTCATTTGTGTAAATATAATTCTCTTATTTTTTGATTCTTTTGTATAGATGTTTTTAGATTGATATTTGTATATTCATTGAACATTAATATTAATACATGTATCCTTTGTTTTGGTTTTAATATATTTCCTTCATTAGCAAGTTGTAGTAGTTTTACTTAGTGTACTTACATTGTAATATTCAAAATACAACTTGTGGAATTTGATCTTAATTGAATATCTTGTAAATGAGATACATTGTTTGTTGGTATATGTATTGTAGACTAAGGGTGGTGAATTGAGCATACATGTGTTAATTGTTTTCTCATAACAATCATGTTTAAGGTTAATTTGTATGCTCACCAAGGTTTTGACATAAGTCACGAAAGAGTTTTTAAAACTAGTGTGTCAACCTATTCACCTCACCCCCCCCCCCCCCCCCCCCCCCCCCCCCCCCCCCTCTAGGTTGTTGTTTAGTATAACCTTGTAGGTATTTTCAACATCCTCGTTGATGAAAAGGCACCTCCGGTAGCTTTCATAGCTTTACCTTGAGTGAGTGTACCTACATTTGTTTCAATGCTTGCATTGACAAAAGTAGATTTGTTAGTAGAAGGAGTTTCCTTCTCATTTATATAACCCAAACCTTTTTTATCACTAGGACGCTTTCCACTTTTAATGAGGGTTTCAATCTTATTAGAACTATATGACATCTTGTTAATCATCCTATTAGCCTCATCAAGTTTCTCACTAAGCACCGTATTTTTAATGGCATATTTTTCTACGATGTCATCACTAAACATAACATCTTTTCAAGATTTATTTAGCCATTGATCATACCTTTTCTCTTGATTTAAGTGCTCACTAATTTTGGCTTTAAGCATGCTTTCTATCCTTTTAGCACTAACAAGAGAAATATATCTTTGCTCAATTTCTTGCTTCAAGATGATAAGTCTATCATTGCTATCTTTTAGATTTAATTCTAGATTTAAGATCTTGTCTTTAAGTTCATTGAATTCCTTTGAGCCAAGACCATGATTCTCTAGCTACTTGTTGAGGGACATATTGACTTTAGATAAACGTTCATTTTCAAAAGTAAGATCATTGATCTTTTTCTCATATAAGTCAATATATTCAACAAAAGAAGCCACATAGGAACACATTTCCTTAATCATGATTATCGCAAACAAAACACAAACACTACAAAGAAAAGATCTATCTAAGTGCGTCTTGACACCCGCTCTGATACCAAATAAAATTCCCTTAACTAATAGTGTAAAATATACCTAGAGGGGGGGTGAATAGGTATATGCCCAAAGCTCTTCCAATATTAAAAATAATGCGGAATATAACGAAGAATATGCACACTTGCTAAGATTTGACAAATGAATTGATTTAACTAAAGCAAGAGTAAATCAATACACAAGATATGCAATCAATGTAAGATATGGAAGATATTGAAAAGTAAAGCGAAAATTGACACACTGATTTTTACGTGGTAAAACCTCAAAAAGTAAACATCCACGGGTTGATACCACAACCACTGGCAAAGCAATCCACTATATGAAAAGGATTTACACACTTAAGCTATCATCACAAGATATCCGCTCAAGCTATCACCTCCTAATCTACCCTCGGGCTAGTGAACTACCAAGCCTACTTCCTATCCGAGATGTGTCCTACACCTCTAGAAAGCAACTTCCTATCCCAGACGCTCATGTCTCTAGGAAGATTTCTTGCTTGTCTATCCGGATCCTCCCAACCCTAGACAAGTCTCCTTGCTTGACTATCTGAGTCCTCCCGACTATAATCAAGACTTCTTTGCTCTATCCACAAAGCTTCACTCACTTTGCTAGAGACTTCAACCTTATGCAAGGCAATGATCTAAGTGATGCAAATGATGCAAATCACAACAAATAAAGTATGATGATCAATCAAACTCTATGAACATGCTTAGAGATATACTAGGATATGCTTTCAACACACAATCACAAAAAGTACCTAGAAATCAATACATGCAAAATCAATAAGAACAAGTCAAGAATATTCAATATATCACACTATAAACCTTGTTCTTAGAACATGAAATTAAATCTAGAACATGTCATGAGGCACATCACATATAGCATTTCTATAATCAATTTCAAGCAAAATCAAGTTTAGCAAACTATGTTCAAATGTGAATCACAATGCTAAAACTCAACAAACAATCAATCATAAAACCCTAGCATATGATCTAACATCCTTCTCAACATATTTCATCAATCAAATAGTAAGATTAAAAGAGATGATCAAAGATGAAATGAAAAAGAAGAAATTGAACATACAAAGTTGAACCACGAACTGAAATCAGTCCACTGGAAACATTGACGAAGTCAAATTCCTCTGAAAATTCTTGGGGTTTGTAGCTCTCATCAAGACCAACAATTTTGGTTTTTGAATCAATCAATATCGAGTTCGTATAAGAAAGTTATGATCGAAATAAGCAAACTAAAAATTGAAGATTTCTACAGATTTGTTCTTGGAAATTTTCTTCAAGTTATGTTTGGAGGGAAAGAAAATCATATTTAAATGATTCAATGAGGGAACCAAAAATGAGCCAATCGAAGATGTCCACGTCACCTATCCCCGTGGGGGGCGCGTGGGCCACATGGGACCAAAGGGGTGTTCTAGCCGTGGGTCCCACGGCTCCCACACGTGGTGGGCATTGCATGGCCTTTAGCCATGCTTGCCTCTCGCGCGCTCCCTCACGTTCTTCAGCTGTATCTTGGGCATCCGAACTCCGATTTCGAATCTGTTTTTAGATTACGAACCATGACTCCCTCACGCATGACTATGACTATAAAAATTTGAAAAATGGTTGGGAAATCATCTCGAAAAATGATGATGAAGTCAACTCAACGAATAAGAATGCAAAGTAGCGTAGCTACATAATTTGGACTCGAAACCTTATGAATGAGTAACTGAATTGACCAGAACTCAATAAGGAATCAAATAAGAACATGTTCAAGTCCAAAACACAAGAAACACAAACATATAAACACAAAGTCACACAAGTATGCCATATCTATGCGATAGTTATAAAACATGCAATTATACAATGTTTGTCTATAAGAGACCAATGTATGTGCATACTCAAATGTGTGTGAATGTGTTATACCAAATGTTTGCACTACAATGCAGGGACACACATGTATGAATTTTTTGTGTGTGCGCTAACGCCTTGCAAGAGGATAGAAGTCTAGATATACCTTTGACGCTTTCACCTCTTGAAGACGATATTTGCACTAGACGTTGCTCTTCACTTTTTAAGCTTCTTTTCTTCCAAGAACACCCTAAGCAACAACTAATATAAATATAGAGCATTTTGCAATGGAATCAAGCTAATACAAATCATGAACCTTACATGTTTCTTACTATGCTAATAAACCAAGTTATTACCCAAGTAAAAACAACCGCACAATGTGCTTTTACGATTATCAATGTTTCCCGCCTAATCCGCATCACAATAGCCAACAAGAATATCATTAATATCAAAGGAATAAAATAAGCCAATATTATGTGATCCTTTTATATACCTAATGATTCTTTTAATGGCTTTCAAGTGAGACTCCTTAGGATTAGTTTGAAACCTAGCACACAAACCAACATTAAAACAAATATCCGACCTACTAGCCATTAGGTAGAGTAAAACACCTATCATGCTCCTATAGAGGCTTTGATCAACACTCTTTCCTTTTTCATCTTTGTCAAGTTTTAGAGTAATACTCATGGGTGTTTCAAAGTCTTTACCATTTTCAAGCCCAAACTTTTTAACAAGATTTCGAGCATATTTGGATTGTGTTAACATAATACGATCACTAGATTGTTTCACTTGCATACCATGAAAGTAACTGAGCTCACCCACCATACTCATTTCAAATTCACTTAACATGACACTTATAAACTCTTTAACCTTGGTTTTACATGTAGACACAATACAATGTCTTCCATATATATATCTGTGCAACAAAAATGTTATTGTCATGATGCTTGACAAACAAAGTCCTATCAATGCCACCTCTCCTATAGTTGTTCTCAACAAGATATTGATTCATCCTATCATACCAAGTTCTAAGAGCTTGCTTAAGGCCAAAGAGAGCCTTCTTCAATTTATATACATGATTAGGAGAGTGTTGGTCTACAAAACCCTTAGGTTGTTCAACATACACTTCTTCTTGAAGGTATCCATTAAGAAAAACACTTTTCACATCCATGTGAAATAATTTGAATCTTTTAAGACAAGCAATGGACTGTTAAGATTATGCTCAATTGCAAGAATGTAATATTGTAATTAACAATCTTTTTCATATTAATAAAGTGATTTCTGGTTTAACAAATCTTATGGCATTTATAGTTTAATATTATAATTGTCAAAGTAAATAATCATAAGGTCTAAAGACTATGAGAAAAGAAGAATTGTTCGTACATCTGGATATGTATGAGGTAGACACAATTCTTTAGTTAGTCTTGAATAATGTTCACAACTTAAGTTAAAGGTTGGGCACCTTTATCTTGTTAAAGTTGTAGAATTCTTTTGCTAGCATTTGAGTGGGATCAAATGAGATATGATGAGTCTAAAATCATCGAAGTGTCTTCGAGTAAAAGAATCTAGTGCACTGGGTGCATTGAACAGGATCACAATGAAAAGCTTTATCTAGAACCGTCAATAGATAATAGTCTTTTCATTATCAGGACAATCGGAGAGTCTATCTTAATCCTGAGATAAATGATGGACTTATGGTTGCAAGTGATATCATTTGAGTTATCAATGAGTACAATTATATAGCATAGTCTATCCTCGATAGTTTGGTGATATTCATTTGTTAATCGATAAAGGGCTTCATTTATAGATATGGACATCGTGGCTCCATTTATTAAATGAGAGTATAATATCATCATATGGATGTTTTGAGGTAATTGGATATTAAATCTCAACGTTGAGTGTTCGATAGTGACTATTGAAAACATGGCTTCTAGACAAGTCAAAATATCCAAGTTCAAAACGTGGTCATATGAGTAAATATGGTAACTTGGAGAGTTATATGCGGTCTATGAACTCTTGGCGATTACTGATATTAATCACGAGGATACACTATCTCCAACATGATTGTCTAGGGTATGAATGAGGAACATCTTCTTATTCTATCTTTATTTAAGAGTTCAATTTTAGCTCTTTAGTGGAATGAGTTAAAATTAATGGATCGGACCTAAGTGAATCATTTGTTGATTGTGATTAGGTTATGTCTATTGAAGCTTAAATTTAGATAGCCCGCCAAGATCCCCAATCCACACGGACTTGCATGGATCACTTGATATATTCTACCGGACCAATTTATGGGTCCATCTAGAATTGCATTTAATATATTAAGAATATAATTTGCACATTATTTGTTTAATGGGCTGATCAATTATATTAATATATTAATGAAAGGCATGTGGGCTTGTTTCTTTTAGTAAGAATGGGTCTGGTTCACATGTGAGCTTTTTATTTAAAGTCCAATGGATTAAATAAAATAAGAAAATAATATTTGGCCCATATATATAATGTGGGGCGGCAAGGCTAAATTTTTAGTCAAAAATATTATTTTATTTTATTTTATTGTTTGATTAAATGAGAATTAATTAATTTATTAATTAATTATTTAATTAAGAAACAAAATCTTTTTCTGATCAGGAAATATATTTCCTAGAGTCATACTAAAGGTAAAAGACTTATTTGGTAAGAAAATAAATAATAAGTTTTATTTATTTAATCAAATAGGTAAGTCTTTTATTAAGTCAATAAAAAGAATAAAAACACTTATGAGTTGAATTAGGGTTAGGAGTCTAAAGTTGATGGGAATTAGGGTAAAGCACAAATCCTTTTTTGTAGAGGATTTTTGGCCAACCCTAATAGAATCACTAGTAGATTTCAGCAACCCTAAAGGAAAAGAGAAGTGAATTTCGGCCACCCTATATAAGCAATCATATAGGGTTCGGCCACCTCTAAGAGTTTACTGGATCAATTTCTTCTTCTTCTCATACTCATAGAAAAGTGTTTGATTATTCTGCCAAGACAAAAAAAGAGAGAAGAGATTATTCTTTTGATAGTACACTAATTGCTTGTTCATCAATAAGCTTGTGTGTACAACATCGAATTAGGTTCACGTGAGTTTCGATCATTAGATTGAGAACTCAAAAGTGACCGGAATAATCTTTGTAGTCTTTTGGTTGTCTTGTGACTAACAAAAAGAAAAAGAAAGTTTGTTTATCCATTCTCAAGTACACAATTCAAAGAAAAGGGAGACCACACTCCTAGGTGATTCACGTTCGTGCTAGGATTGAAGATCTTGCGGATTACCATCGACGTAAGTCAATCGGATCACACGACAAAAGGTATTCTACTTTTTGTTACTTTATATGTATGTTTAATTAATTTAAAGGGTTAAGGTTCATCAAAGGAAAAATTTTAAAACATACTAAATCACTTTTTAGTCTCGCTTCCGCTGTGTGTACTACGAATTTTCCCTACATGGACAACAAAAGTCTAATGGACTTAAGATGTGCAATGGATGCCAATGTCTCATCAAAATCTACACTCTCAACTTGAGTGTAACCTTGAACCACTAGTCTAACTTTATTTCTCACAATCTTGCCACTCTTATCGGTTTTATTCCTAAATACCTATTTTTCTCCAATCATATTAATTTCCTTAGGTCTATGAACTAAGGACCACACTTTATTCCTCTCAAATTGATTTGGTTCTTCTTGCATAGCCCCAACCCAAAATTCATCAACTATTGCCTTATTAAGATTTTTAGGTTCAATTTGAGATGTGTAGCAAGCATAGGAAATTTGGTTAGCTAGTTGTTTAGTTCTAACCCCTTCACTCAAATCACCTATGATGTTTTCTTGATAGTGCATGTTTCTAAGTCTGGAGTTAGAATTTTCAACATTTTGTTCATTTTGTTGATTATCATTAGTAGCATATCCAAGAAAGAGTAGTGATTTCTTACATTCAAAATGAAACATTTACTTCCAAAAGTATGAAAGTAACTTATATTGGGCTTCTTGCCCTTCCAAACTCATAGGAGGTTTGTTTTGTGCCCAGCCTTCTAAAGACTTTATTAGAGACATAACAAGTGGTATTGATCGCTTCGGTCCAAAGATTCCTAGGGATTTTCTTGCTATTGAGCATGACCCTTGCCATCTCTAGCAAGATTCCTCCTCTCGACAACACTATTTTGTAGAAGTGTTCTAGGAGCCGAGAACTCATGAGATATCCCCAAGTCATCACAAAAGTAACTAAATTTAGAATTTTCAAACTCACTCCCATGATCACTGCTAATGCGACATATTTTCTTAATTCTAAGACCTTTTTCATTTTGAACTTGATTACAAAATTTCTTGAAGTAATCAAAAGTTTCGGTCTTGTTTCTAAGAAAATAAACCCAAGCAAACCTAGAAAAATCATCAACACATAAAAAAATGTATTTCTTACCATTCATACTTTCGGTTTACATTGGCCCCATTAGGTCCATGTGCACAAGTTCTAAGGGCTTCTTGGTGGCCAAGTTAGTGCTCTTTCTGTCTAACACTTTAGTTTGTTTACCTATTTGACAAGGTTCACAAACTCCATCAAGTTTCTTACCAAGACTAGGTAGATCTCTAACAATGTTATATATTTCAAGCTTTTTTAAATCTTTAAAGTTCATGTGGCCTAATCTTTGATGCCATAATTCGAGGTTGTTGCATTCATGAGCCATGTTACATTTTAGAGGGTCTATCTCAAGACAATAGCAATTATCAAGAGATCTTTTGACTTTCAACACAATTTTGCCCTTTTTATCTATAATAGTGCATTCATCCTTGTTAAAGATAGCTTCAAGAAAAATTTCACACAAGTGAGTAATACTAATCAAGTTATCTTGTAGACTATCTATATACTAGGTATTTCAAAGCTTAGGCAATCCAGGGATACAAATTGTTCCCTTGCCTAACACTTTGCTTTTAGTTGCCATCACCAAAAGTAACCTAACCTCCATCCTTCATAATAAGTTTCTTGAAGAATTCCTTGTTACCGGTCATATTCCTAGAACATCCACTATCTATGCACCATGAATAGGATGAGTTGGCTCTAAGTGCATATTGTGCAACCAAACATTGAGTTGAGTCTTTTTTAATCCATATTTTCTTAACAACATGCTTCTCTTTACTACTAACAACATGCTTTGACTTATTCTTTGGCTTATTATCATGCACATTGACTTTATTAGTCACATTTTCAAAAAAGTCAAATAAAGCATTTTCAACATGTTATTCATAGTAGTACGAGGCAAAACATGTGTTTTCACAAGCAAATCATCAACATCATTTTTCTCAACATGCTTTTTATGCAAGGTCTTCCTAGGTCTAGATCTAGATCTATACATAAATGATTGCCTAGGACAATTCATCAAAGACGAATCATACAAATCATTCTCATATTTGCACTTACGAATATACTCATAGCACCTAGGTCTTATGTGTCCTACCATGTTACAATAATGGCAAATAGATAAAAATTTGAGAAAGTTACCTTTAGCTTGAGCATTCGAAGTATTGGGTCTTCTCATATTGTTACCTCTTTGATGTGCTTTCCTTGATGCTTTGCCTCTTGCATGTGAGAACGATGATTATTGCCTTTGATCTTGTTGAGATTTTTCTTTCTTGCTCCTAGTTGATGTTGAGGCACCTTTGGATGCATCTATGGCCTTACCGTTAGAGAGTGTACCTACATTCACTTCACCACTAGTTTTACAAAAATAGGATTGTTAGATGAAGGTGTAACCTTTTCATTCACGTAACATATTCCTCTTTTCTCATTTGGATGCTTACCAATCTTAATAAGTGTGTCTACTTTACTAGTACTAGATGGCATCTTACTTATCATCTTATTGGCCTCATCAAGCTTGTCACTAAGCATCTTTATCTTAATGGCATATTTCTAAAGAATGTTATCACCATTTCTAACATCCTCATGCTTTTTACTCAACCATTGTTCATACTTCTTCTCTTGACTCTCATGCTCACTAATTTTGACTCTAAGCTCATTTTCAAGTCTCTTAGCACAATCAAGAGAATCATCTCTTTGCTTAATTTCTTGTTTCAAAATTCTTAGTCTTTCATACTATGTTTCAAGTTCTTATTGAGACTAAGATTTTGTTTTTAAGCTCTTTGATCTCTTTTAAGCCAAGTTCATAATTTTCTTCTATCTTCTTATTGAGAGACCTATTAATCCTAGAGATTCTTACATTCTCTTGAATAAGATCCTTCATTTTTTTTATCTTCTAGGTTAAAAGGCTTTATTTCCTCATTTTGAACAATAGAAGCCATGAAAAAAATAACTTCCTTAATCATGATTTTTTACAAACAAACACAAACAATATAAGATGGATCTATCTAATTAGTTCTACACACCCGTTCTGATACCAATTGAAATTTCCCTTACCACTTATATTGTCAAATATACAAAGAGGGGAGGTGAATAGGTATAGACACAAATTCTTTGCACTTCTTTTTCACACAATCAAATTATGCAAACTTAGAAACTTTAACAAGTAAATTACTTTCACAAGTCAATTTGAATTCAACTAAGCATGTATTAAAACAATACATGTTAAAGTAATTGAAAACTAAAACAAGAAAAATCAACACAAGATTTTTTAATGTGGTAAAACCTCACAAATGAGTAAACATCCACGGATTCATACCACAATCACCGGCAACACTACCTTTCACTAGTTGGTAGAATGTGCACCCTCAAGTGATCAATCCACATGATCCACCCTATTGGATCGTCCCACTCTAACCTACCCTCGAGCCTTTTACGAGTGAGAAACTTGCCTCTTTCTATCCAAGACACCACATGTCTCTAAGTTTCTTGCTCAACTTTTGGATCTACTTGATCCTAGTCAAGACTCCTTGATCAATCTCAATCAGCTTGATCTAATTGAGACTTTATCCTTTTACAAGGCTTGATCTAAGTGTGAAAGTGAACACATGAAAAAAAAATGATGCAAACACAATCAAATAGAATGTATTGATCAAACACACTTTATGAAGAATTAGTATTACACAAATCAAGCTCACAAACAAATGTAACTGATCCTTATGAACATGTAATAGGAAATCTAGAATATGCAATTAAATTCATTCACAAATACATCTAGAAACCTAAATATGTCAATCATGTTGGGATTATGCCCTAAAGCTTGTAATATGTAAATGTTATAAATTTAATAATAAGAAAAGTAGTTATTTCATTCAAATATAATAATTCATACGTTTATATTATATATGCAAACATCCAAGATTGTTAGATGTAATCTCAAATAGAGTATATGAATGTCATATACAGAGGAATTTAGTTTGAGACATGCAATCTAAATAGTCCGTAGAAAGCAAATAAAGCTAGGTACTTTATTTGTGATTAATCTACAGCTGCGGTCCATTCCATATTGTACAGTGATCTTATCCTAGACTACTTATATGGTGTTATGAGAATAGATGCACCTTGTAAATACAATCACAGTTAAATTGCCTTAAGCTTACCTAGAGTGGGGGAGAGGGGGGCGAATAGGTTTTAAGGCCTTTTTCGATCCCTTAAAACAAAAAAAAGTTTATCCCTCTAGATAGCTTATATAACACCACAATAAACACAAACAAGCATGCATAGTGAAACAAATTATAGCACGGTGTGTATAAAGCTATCTAGAGGGGGGGTGAATAGATTTTACACTTTTTACCCAATTTTTCGTGTTAGTCAAAATTACGAAAATACCCTCAAGATAATATAAACAAGCAAGTGTAATATGGTGCGGAAATTAAAACAACACTTGGTTTTTACGTGGAAACCCTCACGGGAAAAACCACGGGCTATGTAAGTAAGCCACACTCGAACCTCGAATCCACTAAATGTGCAAATGATTACAACCTAATCCCGGAAGTAATCACACACCTACCTAATCCCGGTATGAGTGAACCTAGTCCAATTTGCTTGCGTTCTAAGCAACCTAATCCCGGATGCTACACACAAGACTTACTTTCTCCATGAAGAGAATACAACCCTAAGTGAATATATGTGAATATCCAAAATGCAACATAGAGCAAGGGAACCCTATATGCTTATCTAAGATGATTAATATGCAATTAAGAACAATCCTAGATATAAAAACTAAATGACATGTCAATTAGTTTAGCTAATCAATATTAAGCACAAAACCTAATATGCAAGCACAATATAACTTCTCAAACATACATCATACTCATCTCAATATTGTATCCAAAGCATACAAAATAACAAACAAGTAATTAATTGAGATTGCTAGATAAGAGAAACACAAAACATGTAAGATATTAGTGAAAAGCTTACCAAGCAAAGTATGATGAAGATTCCATGCTAGATGACATCTAGATGATCTAAGATGATGCTAGATGATGATTGATGATCATGAAAAAGTGTTTGAGAATCAAGAATTGAGTTCTTGGAATTTTTCTTCTCTTTGAAAAATATCCTAAGTATGAATTTTGAATATCAACTCTCTTAATTGACCTAAAGTCAAAGTGGCATATATATAGGGGGCCAAATCAAAGTGTGGTCGTTTAAGTAAGTTTCAAAGAAACGCGCCTATCGGCGGTTTCAATCGGCGGCCAGGCCACCGATTATGACCGCCAAATTGAGCTCGTGAAGAACAGAGCAAAAACAGCGGTTCATTCGGCAGTTTCGTGACCGCCGATTCCAACCGCCGAATCAAAACAGAGAGATTAAAATCAATCAGGTATGAACGGTGGTTTCGAACGGCGGTTTTGTGACCGCCGATTCAACCGCCGAATTAGACTGAGAGATAAATCAATCAGGTCTTGAAACAGCGGTTTCGAACGGCGGTCGTGACCGCCGATATCAACCGCAGAAATGCTTCAGACCAATCTGGACTGAAACGGCGGTTTCATTCGGCGGCCAAGCCGCCGATCATAATCGCCGATCACCTAGATAGGTGAAAACCAAGGAGAAGCCAAGGGCATTCTCCATAGGTGGTCCTCGCGCTAAACCAAGCACATTCTAGTGCATGCGCGGACGTTTCCGAAAGTTATAGGGAAACGAATTACACAACAACATGACACAAATACACACAACAAAATATAATAAATAAGTGCAAGTGTGAAATGTGACAAATGAAGAGAATGCACACATATGCAATGAATGTTAAGTGTGTGTGTGCAACTAATCTCTTCAAAGAAAAGTAAGCACATAGAAATTTACCTTCGGTGCTTATCAACACGAGGTCTTCAAAGGGCTTCGAACAATAAGACCGATACTTAGGCTACCCTTACAAAGAACCCCCACATATGGTTTGATCACGAAATAAGCCAATTAAAAACAACGGGAATCCTTACACATAGACTATTGATAAGCATATTTAATTGATAGATCAAACATAGCCTATGGTTTGCATGAGGTGTTTGTACCAAAAATACATAAATCACCAAGTACTTGTATTCATTACAAATGTCTCAATAGTACAAGTACATATAAAAGTTACGAAGACAATCAAGGATCTTGTCTCACAAGAATGTAATCAATTACAATGCCTTCAAGATCAATTTGATTAAAGTAAATAAATAACAAAGATAAGGAACGAGAAACTTGACACACGATATTTTTTACGTGGCCTCCGAAGAAGAAACATCCACGGGTTGAATCCACAACCACTGGTGTAAGTTCCTCAAGTTTGATGGGCTTATTTTGGTGACAAACCACAATTGGGGTTTGAGATGTAAGGGTAGCCTAGGCATTCAATTGTTGATAATCAAGCTCAACAAAGGCCCTCTCAAGACCTCATGATTATAAACACTCCAAAGGTAAAACACTTGTGCTTATTTGAATTAAAGATGTAAGTTCCTCAAGATTGATTGGCTTATTTTGGTGACAAACCACAGTTGGGGTTTGACATGCAAGGGTAGCTTAGGCATTCATGATCAAGCTCAAAGGGTAGCTTAGGCATTGATGATCAAGCTCAAAGGCCCTCTCAAGACCTCACGATGATAAGCACTCCAAAGATAAATCACTTGTGTTTAATTTACTTTGAAGAGACTTAGTTGCAAACACACACTTCTCATGCTTGCATATGTATTCATTGCTCTTGTGTGCATTCTCTTCACTTTTCACACTTGCACTGTAAGGTTCATGATTTGTATTGGCTTGATTCCATTGCAAAACACTCTATATTTGTATTAGTTGTTGCTTAGGATATTCTTTGAAGAAAGGAAGCTTAAATGGTGAAGAGCAACGTCTAGTGTAAAACACTCTATATTTTCTGTTTTGGACTTCAACATGTTCTTATTTGATACCTTATTGAGTTCCGGTCATTTCGGTTACTCATTCATAAGGTTTTGAGTCCAAACGATGTAGCTACACTACTTTTCATTCTCATTCGTTGAGTTGACTTCATCGTCATTTTCCGAGATGATTTCTTAACTATTTTTCAAAGTTGTGTAGTCTTCGTCGTGCGTGAGGGAGTCATAGTTCATAATCTGAAAACAGATTTGAAATCAGAGTTCGGATACCTAAGATACGGCTGAAGAAACGAGGGAGCGCGCGAGAGAGGTCCGTGGCTGTGAGGCCACTTGGTGCACGCCGTGAGGGAGGCCGTGGGCCCCACGGCCAGAGAAGCTCTCTGCCCCCGTGAGGCCCACGCGCCACCCACGGGGTGGTGACATGGCATGTGCTGATTTTCCCAATAAATCTCTCTCTCTCTTCTTTTTAAACTCCTCTCCTTCCCTCCACACTTGTTGAAGATCTTGATGAACATTTCACGAATTCTGCAGATTTTCTTCAAATTTTAGTTTTAGTGTTTTTATCATATCTCTCTCATACGAACTCGAAATCAATCGATTCAAATACCAAAATTGTTGGTCTTGAAGAGAGCTACAAACCCCAAGCATTTCCAGAGGGAGCTGACTTTTTCATTGTTCCCAGCAGCATGTTCTTCATTACGAGTTCAAGGTTGTTTGTTCAACTTCTTCTTTTTCAATTTCATCTTTGATCATCTCTTGATTCTTACTATTTGATTGATGAAATTTGTTGAGAAGTATGTTAGATCATATGCTAGGGGTGTTTGATCATTTGTCAATTGAGTTTTAGCTTTGTGATTTCTCTTAAACATATTTGTGCTAAACTTGATTCAACATGAAATTGATTCTAGAAAATGTATATATGATGTGCTTCATGTTATTTTCTATGTTTAATTTCATGATCTAAGAACTAGGTTTTTAGTGTGATATATTGAATATTCATACCTTGTTCTTATTGATTTGCATGTCTTGATTTCTAGATACATTTGTGATTGTTTGTTGAAAGCATATTCTAGATTATCTTTGAACATGTACATTGAGCTTGATTGATCATCTAGCTTAATTTGATTGTGTTTGCATCATTTGCATCACATAGATCATAGCCTTGCGTTAGGTTGAAGTCTCTAGCAAAGTGAGTGAAGCTTTATGGATAGAGCAAGGAAGTCTTGATTAGAGTCGGGAGGACTCGGATAATTAAGCAAAGGAGTCTTGTCTAGGGTCGGGAGGATCCGGATAGGCAAGCAAGAAATCTTCCTAGAGACGTGAGCGTCTTGGATAGGAAGTTGCTTTCTAGAGGTGTAGGACACATCTCGGATAGGAAGTAGGCTTGGTGGTTCACTTGCCCGAGGGTAGATTAGGAGTTGATAGCTTGAGCGGATATCATGAGTTGGTAGCTTGAGTGTGTAAGTCCTCTTCGTATAATGGATTGCTTTGCCGGTGGTTATGGTATCAACCCGTGGATGTTTCCTCTTTGAGGTTTTACCACGTAAAAATACTTGTGTTCATTTTTGTTTTTACTTTTCTTTATCTTCCATATCTTTCATTGATTGCATATCTTGTAAATTGATTAACTCTTGTATAAGTGAAATCAATTAATTTGTTAAATATAATCAAGTGTGCATTTTCTTTGTTATATTCCGCATTATTTTTTAAATTGGAAGAATTTGGAGCCTATACCTATTCACCCCCCCCCCCCCCCCCCCCCCCCCACCCTCTAGGTATAATTTGCACTACTTAAAGGAAATTTCATTTGGTATCAGAGCAGGTGTCTAGACGTACTTAGATAGATCCTTTCTTTGTAGTGTTTTGTGTTTTTGTTTGTGATAATCATGATTAAGGAAATGTGTTCCTATGTGGCTTCATTTGTTGAACCTATTGACTTGGATGAGAAAAAGATCAATGATCTTATTCTTGAAAATGAACACTTGCCTAAGTTAATGTGTCCCTCAATAAGAAGCTTGATAATCATGATCTTGGCTCAAAAGAATTCATTGAACTTAAAGACAAGATCCTAAATCTACAATTGAATCTAAAAGATAGCAATGATAGACTTAGCATCTTGAAGCAAGAAATTGAGCAAATGGATAGTTCTCTTGTTAGTGCTAAAAGGCTAGAAAATATGCTTAAAGCCAAGCTTAGTGAGCACTTAAATCAAGAGAAAAAGTATGAACAATGGATTAATAAATCAAGAGAACATGTTAGGAAAAGTGATGACATCTTAGAAAAATATGCCATTAAAAATAGGGTGCTTAGTGAGAAACTTGATGAGGCTAATAGGATGATTAACAAGATGTCATCTAGTTCTAACAAAGTTGAAACCCTCATTAGAAGTGGTAAGCATCCATGTGACAAAAGAGGTTTGAGTTATATCAATGAGAAGGAAACTCCTTCATCTAACAAATCTATTTTTGTCAAAGCAAGTATTGAACAAAATGTAGGTACTCTCTCTCATGGTAAATCAATGAAAGCTATCGGAGGTGCCTCTACATCAACAAGGAAGTTCAATGGAAGAACTCAACAAGATCAAATTCAAAAAGCATCAACCTCAAATGGAAGAGGTGAAGCACCAAGGGTTGCTCTTCAAAGAGGTAAAATTATGAGAAGACCAAATGCTATGGAAGCAAATGCAAATGGTAAAATTCTCAAATTCATACCTATTTGTCATCATTGTAATTGGTAGGACATATTCGACCTAGGTGTTTTGAATACATTCGGAAATGCGAATTTGATAATGCTTTTCATGATATGTCTTTGAATGGACCTAAGCAATCATCCATGTATGGATATAGAAATAGACCTAGGAAGACCTTGGAAAAGCATGTTGTGAAGAATGTTGTTGATGACTTGCTTGCTAAATCTTGTGTTGTGCCTCACTCTACTATGCATAAGAAAGTTGATAATGCTTTGCTTGATATTTTTGAAAATGTTACCAATGAGGTCAAGGTGCATGTTAAAAAGTCTAACATTGAGTCAAAGCATGTTAGTAGTAAGAGTGAGAGGCGTATTGTGAAGAGTGTATGGGTTAGAAAGGACACTCCAAAATGTCTAGTTGCACAATATGCTTTAAGGGCAAACTCCTCATACTCTTGGTACCTAGATAGCGGTTGCTCTAGGAACATGACCGGGAACAAAGAGTTCTTTAAGAATCTTGTTTTAAAGGATGGAGGATGGGTCACTTTTGGTGATGGTACCAAAAAGAAAGTCCTAGGCAAGGGAACAATATGTATCCCCGGATTGCCTAAACTTCGAAACACTTTGTATGTTGATGGGTTACAAGCTAACTTGATAAGTATTACTCACTTGTGTGAAATCTTTAAGGAAGTTAGCTTTAACAAAGATGTGTGCACTATAATTGATAAAAAGGGCAAGGTTGTCCTAAAAATCAAAAAGTCTATAGACAATTGCTATTGTCTTGAGATAGACCTTTTAACTTGCAATATGGCACATGAGTGTAACAAGCTTGATTTGTGGCATCAACGTTTGGGCCACATGAACTTTAAGGACATAAAGATGCTTGAAAAAGGTTGCATTGTTAAAGGTCTACCTAGTATTGGTAGTAAGCTAGAAAGTGTTTGTGAACCTTGTCAATTAGGTAAACAAACCAAAGTGTCTCACAAGAAGAGCACTTTCATAGCTACCAAGAAGCCTTTGGATCTTGTGCACATTGCCAATAATCTTGTAAAGGAACATACTAGGAAAGCTTGGATTAAAAAGTATGATATGAAAAATGTTCCTAGTCATTCTTCTAAACATGTTTCTAATGATAACTCTTTGAATGTTGTGCATGTTAATGATAATCATGTGAAGAAGAATGTCAATAAGATTTGGTTGAAAAAGAGTGTTTCACATGATCATATTCATAATCTTGATGATATTTTTGTTGATGGCAATAATGATGTGTTTAACATGAGTAATATCTTTATAAAGAAGATTGTTGATGTGTTATCTTCTAAATATACTATTGCCGTAAGAAATGATCATGATGTTTGTGTTAGTGCTCCAAAGACCATATGGGTCAATGATGAGGACTCTAGTGATGAGGAGAGCTCTAGAGATGAGTCTTCTATTGATGAAGAGCTTGTGAGCAACTTTGTTGCCTTCACGGCCTCTCATTCTATCCTAGAGAATGTTTGTCAAGATTTATTAGACAAGGAGATTGATACAAATCATCAAGTGTGCTTAAGTGAGAATCCTACCTATATTGATCTTTTGGCTAAGGTAAAATGTCTTGAAGATAGTTTGAAGATAGCCTTAAGTGAGGTGGATAAGAAGAATGATTTGATCAAATTTCAAGTGGATGAGTTTGTTTCAACAACTCAAAGGCTCTTAGGTGAAAAGAATGCTCTTGCCAAGAAGCTTAGAGAAGTTGAAGGGATTGTTCTTGAAAGGGATAGCATTATCTCTAGTTTGTCTTTAGGAGGCTCAAATGACTTGGTAGTTGAGGATAAGCTCATAAAAGCATCACTTCCTACAAGCAAGGATAATGTCATTATTGACGTGAAAGCTCCTAAGAAGAGACGTTCCAAGACCAAGAACAAATTGAAGAACAAGGTACCCCTTGAAACTTCCATTTGTGTTTCTCGAATCCCGGAAGGTAAAATTTCTCATTTTGTCCCCATATGTCATTTTTGCAATACCGTAGGTCATATCAAGCCCAAGTGCTTTGAATATATTGAATATTGCGAAATAGGAAATACATCTAGGGATAAAGAGATTGAACTTCATTTAAGCATGCTAAAGCTTTTTAGTATGAAAAGCATGATAATGTCAAAAGAGCATGTTAAGAATGTCCGGATTGTGAAGAATGGAAACCTTGCAAAAATTGACAATGCATGTGTTGCTAGGAATGTTGAAAAGAAGAGTATAAATGATATTCTTGTGAATCAAGAGATGGAAGAACTTTATTCTAGTTTCAACATTATTGTCAATAAGAATCTTGATAGTGTTTGTGTAGGTTCACCCAAGACCAAATTGTTCAAGGGTGAGTGCTCTTACCATTAGATTGAGTTGCACATGTGAGTTAGCTTTAAGATTAGTGTTTAGTTGTTATGTAACTTAGCCATCTAGCTTTGTTTCTATATAACTTGACATGAACTTAGCTATCTCACATATTTGCTATGATGGTCGAAATCTATTGATTAACTTTTTGAGAAGTTGTGTTTATGATATCTATATGATAACAATCATGTTATGACTTTTAGAGAAAGTCAATTTTTGTTGTTATTTGAGTTGAAATGCATAGTCTTTAGTCTCTTGGAACGACACATCAACAACTTGTTGTCATGAGGACAAACAAGCCAAGAGGACTCATAAAAAGGGTGAAGACTTTACATTTGATGGAAAATAGCTTGCAAAGGTATCTCTATATCACATTGCTTGCTTACTTGAATTTTCATCTCTCAACTCATTGTTTGCACTATTTCATGAAGCATGTCATATTAGAGAAATAATATAGTGTTCTTATGGTTCTCATTGACATTTGCTCATTTAAGATCTTTTGATGATAATTGTTCACATTGATCTTAATCATGATATGTGTTATTGTATGTATGATTGCGGTCGGAAGTGCATGCACACAATTACTTTGGATGAAACAAATCCTTAAGGATTATGAGATAGAATAAGGAAAAATGACACTTTATTGTGATAACTTAACTGCCATTAACATCTCTAAAAATCCGGTTCAACACTCCCGCACAAAGCACATAGACATTAGGCATCATTTCATTAGAGATCTAGTTGAACATTCTATTGTTACTCTAGAGCATATGCCTACTAAAAATCAACTTGCGGACTTGTTCACTAAGCCTTTGGACAAAGAGAGGTTCAAAACTCTTAGAATGTCCATTGGCATGATTTGTGTTGATTGATGTCTTTGTGTGATTATGAGTGGCTTGATAAGCAAAACTTTAATTGAATATCATTATCTTTGAGAGCTACTCACTTGAGAAGTAATGATCTTTAACAAGTATCTTTTATTGTTTCTAGATCATGCACTTGAGCTTGAAAATCTTATTTTTGAAAAGTGCACTAATGCTTCTCTTATATGTTTTAGTTTTGAGTTTGTGTGGTTGAATATGTGTAGATAATGGATGCATTTAGAAGTTTATTGTTAAGTACATGATAGATGACCTATGGTATGTATCCATTTTGCTTCGGCACTACATAGTAATCAACGAGCACCCTCATGGAAAGGGCTACACACCTTGGTTGTGAAGCCACCCAATGTAGGAAAGGGCTACGCCATTGTGATGAGTGAAAGCCGCCATGAGGAGTATATGTTTTTGTTAGTAAAATCAAAGAAGTGTTGAATTGAATCATAAAAAAAAAAATCTTTGATTCTAAGCCTAAAAGAAATGAAAAATAAAAGGCTTATTGGTGGATAGTTGAGAATTGTGAAAATGCTCGGGTTGACAAATAGAAACGGGAAAACGAGCCACATGCACACACACGCTCATATGTTGATATCTATTCTCTTTAAAAGCAAAAATCTGGATGAATATCGGTTTGACCTATTTTTGGAAATGCTTTAGATGGATAGGTGTGGATAGAGTTTGCATGTTGATATCACAATTACTCCTTCAATATATTTGAGAAGCATTCACACACACACATTTTGCTTATGTGCTTGATTCATTAGCAATGTGAGAATATTTTTGAGAGATTAATGAAAATCTATGATTCTCTCTTGGACTTTAACAAGTTATGAAATATTTTCTCTTATTGCTTGATTGTGTGTTTGTATGATGTCCCTTGCGAACAAATCTACTTGGTGATAATATGTGGAGCATATGTTAAGGGGGAGCTTTAGTTTATTCAACTTCGCTCTCTATACGATTTGTTTGCTTTGTATCTCGTTCTTTATCTCTTGTGTCTCTTGTCTATTCCTTGACAAAAAGGGGGAGAAAATGTATACCTCACCATGTTTGATATTGGGGAGATTTTGTATACTTCACACCTTGTGTGGAAAACATGTTCCAATTGTGTGAAACATATTCCTCTTTAAGCTTAATTGTGACTTTGTCTTAAGGGGGAGAATTCTTGTCTTAAGGGGGAGAAAGAATTCTTTCTTGATAGTGTTAAGGATGGTTGGTCCTTGGGAATTGGGAGACTAAGGGAGTGCTTTAATATGAAAATATTTTGGTCACTTGAGATAATGCATTTTTGTATGAGATAAGGGATGTCTTCTATATTTGTTTTTTGGTTGATAACTCACCATTCTTCTTTAGAGAAGATCTCTTGTTTTGGATTGTTATTTTCTCTCATAGGTACTTTGAAGACCAAAAGAGGAATTCTTGAAGACTTGAAGACTTTTAGTTTAGGAATCTCTTTGTAATGTGAGGTTGAGAGTATGCTATCAACTTGAGTTTATTTGAGTGAAACATTGTATAGTGAGGTTGAGGTTTTGCCATGGAATAGCCAAAGGGGGAGATTGTAAGGTTCGTGATTTGTATTGGCTTGATTCCATTGCAAAACACTCTATATTTGTATTAATTGTTGCTTAGGATATTCTTTGAAGAAAGGAAGCTTAAATGGTGAAGAGCAACGTTTAGTGCAAAAGTTGTCTTCAAGAGGTGAAAAGCGTCAAAGGTATATCTTGACTTTTATCCTCTTGCAATGCGTTAGCGCACACACACACAATTCATACATGTGTGTCCCTGCATCGTGGTTCAAACATTTGGTATAACACATTCACACATCTCATAGTATGCTCATGCATTGATCTTGTATAGACAAACATTGTGGAATTGAATGCTTTGTGACTATCTCTTTGATATGGTATGCTTGTGTGAATATGTGTTTATTTGTTTGTGTATTTTGCGTTTTGGACTTGAACATGTTCTTATTTGATACCTTATTGAGTTCCGGTCATTTCGGTTACTCATTCATAAGGTTTCGAGTCCAAACGATGTAGCTACACTACTTTCTGTTTTCATTCATTGAGTTGACTTCATCGTCATTTTCCGAGATGATTTCTCAACCATTTTTCAAATTTATGTAGTCTTTGTCATGCGTGAGAGAGTCACGGTTCGTAATCCAAAAACGGATTCGAAATCGGAGTTCGGATGCCCAAGATACGGCTGAAGAAACGAGGGAGCGCGCGAGAGAGGTCTGTGGCCGTGAGGCCACTTGGCCCACGCCGTGAGGGAGGCCGTGGGCCCCACGGCCAGAGAAGCTCTCTGCCTCCGTGAGGCCCACGCACCCCCCATGGGTTGGTGACATGGCATGTGCTGATTTTCCCAATAAGTCTCTCTCTCTCTTCTTTTTAAACTCCTCTCCTTCCCTCCACACTTGTTGAAGATCTTGATGAACATTTCACGAATTCTGCAGATTTTCTTTAAATTTTAGTTTTAGTGTTTTGATCATATCTCTGTCATACGAACTCGAAATCAATCGATTCAAAAACCAAAATTGTTGGTCTTGAAGAGAGCTACAAATCCCAAGCATTTCCAGAGGGAGCTTACTTCGTCATTGTTCCCAGAAGCCTGTTCTTCATTACGAGTTCAAGGTTGTTTGTTCAACGTCTTCTTTTTCAATTTCATCTTTGATCATCTCTTGATTCTTACTATTTGATTGATGAAATTTGTTGAGAAGTATGTTAGATCATATGCTAGGGGTGTTTGATCATTTTTCAATTGAGTTTTAGCTTTGTGATTTCTCTTGAACATATTTGTGCTAAACTTGATTCAACATGAAATTGATTCTAGAAAATGTATATATGATGTGCTTCATGTTATTTTCTATGTTTAATTTCATGATCTAAGAACTAGGTTTTTAGTGTGATATATTGAATATTCATACCTTGTTCTTATTGATTTGCATGTCTTGATTTCTAGATACATTTGTGATTGTTTGTTGAAAGCATATTCTAGATTATCTTTGAACATGTACATTGAGCTTGATTGATCATCTAGCTTAATTTGATTGTGTTTGCATCATTTGCATCACATAGATCATAGCCTTGCGTTAGGTTGAAGTCTCTAGCAAAGTGAGTGAAGCTTTGCGGATAAAGCAAGGAAGTCTTGATTAGAGTCGGGAGGACTCGGATAATCAAGCAAGGGAGTCTTGTCTAGGGTTGGGAGGATCCAGATAGGCAAGCAAGAAATCTTCCTAGAGACGTGAGCGTCTTGGATAGGAAGTTGCTTTCTAGAGGTGTAGGACACATCTCGGATAGGAAGTAGGCTTGGTGGTTCACTTGCCCGAGGGTAGATTAGGAGTTGATAGCTTGAGCGGATATCATAAGTTGGTAGCTTGAGTGTGTAAGTCCTCTTCGTATAGTGGATTGCTTTGCCGGTGGTTGTGGTATCAACCCGTGGATGTTTCCTCTTTGAGGTTTTACCACGTAAAAATACTTGTGTTCATTTTTGTTTTTACTTTTCTTTATCTTCCATATCTTTCATTGATTGCATATCTTGTAAATTGATTAACTCTTGTATAAGTGAAATCAATTAATTTGTTAAATATAATCAAGTGTGCATTTTCTTTGTTATATTCCGCATTATTTTTTAAATTGGAAGAATTTGGAGCCTATACCTATTCACCCCCCCACCTCCAGGTATATTTTGCACTACTTAAGGGAAATTTCATGCACATATTGCACATTGCAGACTAAGTGTGAATTATCTTTGAAAAGAGAAAACTTCTCTTTATCGCTACCTGTACTGCCTCTGGTACACGTGCATGGGCAGCGGTCCAAGGCAGGTTCAAAACTTGATGCATTTGTACTGTGCATACCGCGGCGAAGACACTTGCCTCTAGGACGATCTCTACAACGGCAGACTCCATAGCTTACAAGCTCTACGTACCGCGGCGCAGACACTTGCCTGAGCAGCGGTACGCGCAGTGGTTGTAACGGGATTTGGTTTTTTAAAATGACCAAAACGGTGTGGCTTTAAGGGGATCACTTATATAAGTGCCTCTTTGTCTTTAGGTCAGCCTACATGAGTTCAAAATGATATTTTTAACTTAGAACATTTTCAAGAGAGAAAATCTTCCAAAGAACTCACCTTTGAACACTCAAAACCATTTCCATGAGCATCAAACTTCATCTAGCATCATCTAGCTTCATCTAGGATGCATCCATGCTTGGATTTTCTTCAACACATGTGACTTGGTAAGTTGAACACCATTTAATCCATTTTTGTGTTCCTTCTTAATCAAGAAATCTCATTTATTACTTGTATGCATTTAGATTAGATTTAAAATACAAGATTGAGATATTTGTGTTGAATGATTGAGTGTTGTATTATGATAGCTATTGCCTAGGATTGTTTTATCTATGATAGCTATATTGCATGCCATGACATATAGCAATATTGATATCTAGGATTGATAATTGTCATATTTAATCTCTAGATAAGCATTTAGTGTAACCTAGCATTAATTGCCTATTGAATACCATGTTATTCACTTAGGTTGTTGATCTCTTCATTGAGAATTAAATCTTGTGGTTAAGATTACTTAGTGCTCAAGCAAGTAGGTTTAGGTTCGCTATTAAAGGCCCGCGGGGTAGTAGTGGTGGTTTGTTGACCGTGTAGAGTTTGACGATGGTCAACCTAGGTTGTAAACATCATTACAAGTAGTGAATTCAAGGATTGAGTATGGGTAGCTGAATAGCTCGTGGTTTTTCCTTGTTGAAGGTTTCCACGTAAAAATCAAGTGTTATTTAATTTCCGCATTTTACTCTCGATTGTATTTTTGACTAGATAGGGGTTTTTATTTAATATTGACTAAACAAGAAAAATCAGAAATTAACTTGATTAAAATCTATTCACTCTCCCCTCGCCCACCCCTCTAGACATAATTAGACATGCCATAATTGTTTCAATTAGTATCAAAGCGGATTCCTAGACATATTTAGGAGATTCGTGATTTTTGGTGTGTTTTGCATTTTGTGTGATTTTTGATTGTTCATACAATTGCATTCATTTCATTCATTCATAAACACTATGAGTGGAAACTGTTAGGATTATGTTCGATAGCAAGAGTGTAATAAGTTTTTGACAATCTTTTCATATTAATAAAGTGATTTCTTGTTTAACAAGAGTTATAGCATTTATAGTTTAATTATTATAATTGTCAAAAGTAAATAATCATAAGGTCAAAAGACTATGAGAATAGAAGAATTGTTCGTACATCTGGATATGTATGAGGTAGACACAATTCTTTAGTTAGTCTTGAATAATGTTCACAACTTAAGGTAAATGTTGGGCACCTTTATTTTGTTAAAGTTGTAGATTCTTTTGCTAGCATTTGAGTGGGATCAAATGTAGTATGATGAATCTAAAATCATCAAAGTGGCTTTGAGTAAAAGAATCTAGTGCACTAGGTGCATTGAATAGGATCACAATGAAATACTATATCTAGAACCGTCAGTAGATAAAAGTGTTTTCATTATGAGGACAATCGGAGAGTCTATCTTAATCCTGAGATAAATGATGGACTTATGGTTGCAAGTGTTATCATTTGAGCTATCAATGAGTACGATTATATAGCATAGTCTATCCTCGATAGTTTGGTGGTATTTATTTGTTAATCGATAGAGGACTTCATTTATAGAAATGGACATCGTGGCTCCATTTATTAAATGAGAGTAGAATATCATCATATGGATGTTTTGAGGTATTGGATATTAAATCTTAATGTTAAGTTTTCGATGGTGTCTATTGAAACATGGCTTTTGGACAAGTCAAAATATCCAAGTTCAAAATGTGGTCATATGAGTAAATATGGTAACTTGGAGAGCTATAGGCGGTCTATGAGCTCTTGGCGATTACCGATATTCTTCATGAGGATTCACTATCTCCAATAAGATTGTCTAGGGTATGAATGAGAAACATTTACTTATTCTATCTTTATTTAAGAGTGCAATTTTAGTTCTTTAGTGGAATGAACTAAAATTAATAAATTGAACCTATGAGAATCATTTGTTGATTGTGATTAGGTTATGTCTATTGAAGCTTAAATTTAGATAGCCCGCCAAGATCCCCAATCCACACAGACTTGCATGGATCACTTGATATATTCTACTGGACTGATTATGTGTTCATCTAGAATTGTATTTAATATATTAAGAATATAATTTGCACATTATTTATTTAATGAGCTGTTTAATTATATTAATATATTAATGAAAGACATGTGAGCTTGTTTCTTTTAGTAAGAATGGGTCTAGTTCTCATGTGGGCTTTTTATTTAAAGTCTAATGGATTAAATAAAATGGAAAATAATATAAGGCCCATGTATGCTACTTAGGCGGCAAGACTATAGTAATAGTCTAAAATATTATTTTATTTTATTATTTAATTAAAAGTCAAAACCTTTTTCTGACTAGGAAATATGTTTCTTAGTATTATACTATTGTTGGTAGTATAATTAATATTAAAGACTTTATTTGGTAAGTAGATAAATAAAAGGAATTTATTTATCTAGTCAAATTAGGAAGTCTTTGATATAATCACAAATAAACTAAAGAGTTGGATTAGGGTTTGGAATTCTAAGGAAATCTACCTAGGGTTAGGATTTAGGTCAAAAGGCAATAATCCTATTTGGTAGAAGATTTTGGCGACAATATATAGATATATATGGCACTTGGCCGAGATACAGTTTTTTCAATATGGCAAGTCGCCTAAGATATATATATGATATATATGGCAAGGAGAATTCGGCAATATATATATTAATTATATGGGCAAGTAATTCGTGGAACATATATTAATTATATAGACATGCAGAATTTGTGCACAATATATATATTCAATAGGCATGCAGAATAGGTGCATCGAAAATATATATATATATATATATATATATATGTGTAAAGAAATTTCGGTTAACCCTAGAATTCTTGCTTAAGAAAAATAAATCCAACCCTATAGGCTAGTGTGAGAATTCGGCCAAGAGGAAAAAAAGAGGAGAACATTTTATTTCAATAGTGCACTAGTAGCTTTTACATCAAAAGGCTTTGTGAACAACTTCGAATTAGGTTCACGCGAGTTTCAATCAATAAATTGATAATTCATAAGTGACCGGACGTTCTTCGTTTTTCTCAAGAAGGTTATTGTGACTAACAAAGAAAACGTTTTTGTTATCCATCCTTAGGTACACAATTTAAAGAAAGGGAGGCCACGCTCTTAGGTGATTCACGTTCGTGATTGGATTGGAAGATCTTGCGGATTACCATCGACACAACGTCAATCGGATCACACGACAAAGCTATGGTACTTTTATTGTATGTTAATTAATCAAAGGGTTAAGGTTCATCTTTAAAAGGAAATTTTTTTGAAATATACTAAACCTATTTTAGTCTCGCTTCCGCTGCATGCATGCGTTTTTCCCTACAAAACGGTGGTGAAAACGAGGGTGCTTCGAGCACAAGGCCTCCATTGCTCACCGGGTTAATTTATGCCTCTTGGAAAGGCAAGATGGAGTCGTACATTTGCCAAATCCATGATAGGGCTTGGATGACGGTTGATGACGACTATGCTCCACCGATGATGACTCCTACAGGTGAAGGAGAGGATGTACTCAAGCCTAAGGCTCAATGGAATGCTCAAGAATTTGAGGCATCAAAATGGAATAGAAAGGCAATGCACGCCATCCTATGTGCCATGTACGAGAATCAATACAAATTGATTCAAAGCACTAGGATCACTAAGAAGGCATGAGACATCCTAGAGATGGCACATGAGGGATTCGAAGTGGTTAAGGACTCTAAGCTTCAAGTTCTCTAAACTCAATTCAAGATGCTTAGGATGGAGGAGAACGAGTGCTTCAACGACTTTGAGATCAAGTTGATGGACATAGTCAACCAAAGTCATCAACTTGGTGACCCCGTTTCAGATAAGAGAATCAAGCAGAAAATTATGATATCTCTCCCCGAAAGATTTGAGTCCAAGGTAACGGCTATAGCGGAGAATAGTGGCTACAAGGACATGAAGCCGAGTGAGGTGATTGGGATACTTCTAGCTTTTGAGTCTAGAAAGGGTCTTTAAGATCCTTGATTTATGTTGGCTTGATTCCATTGTAAAACACTATTTATTTGTAATAGTTAGTTGCTTAGGTGGTTCTTGGTGAAAAGAAGCTTCAAAGGAAAAAAGCAACTTCTCATACAAATATCGTCTTCAAAAGGAAGAAGTATCTTGATTGTGGTTGCTTGTGATTAGCCACTGAATCTCCCTCCTTCTCTCTTTTAAATATGTTCCTCCTTCCCTCCAAATTTGTGTGAAGAAAAAATTGAAAAAGATAGAGCAGAAAATTTCTTTAAATTTTTGATTTCTTGTTGTGATCTTATCTCTCTCATTTGAACTCCGAATCAAGTGATTCAAAGTCCAAAAATGTTGGTCTTGAAGAGAGGAATAAACCCAAAGCATTTTCAGAGCCAAATGATGTTGTAATTTTGAGCAGTGAATAGATTTCAGTTCATGGTTCATCATTTGTAGGTGAAACATCTTCTTCTCACTTTCTCTTTTGATCATCTCTTTTAATCTTCCTATTTGATAGATGAAATGTGTTAAGAATGATGTTAATTCATATTCTAGGTTTGTTTTATCGATTGATTATTGAGTTTTAGCTTTGTGATCTCATTTGAATATCTTTTAGCTAAACTTGATTCACATGAAATTGATTCTAGAAATAACTTGTATGATGTGTCTCATGATGATTTCTAGGTTTAATTTCATGATCTAAGAACTAGGATTTTTATGTGTGATATTGAATATCCTAATCTAGTTCTTATTGATTCACATGCTTTGATTTCTAGATAACTTTGTGATTGAGTGTTAAATAGCCTATTCTAGTTATCTCTTGCATGTTCATAGAGCTTGTGTGATCAACTTTCTCTATTTGATTGTGTTTGCATCATTTGCATCACTTAGATCATTCTATCTTGCAAAAGGTTGAAGTCTCTTACAAAGTGAGTGAAGCTTTGTTTAGCGTAAGAAGTCTTGGCTAGGAAAGTGTTCCGGATAGCCAAGCAAGAAGTCTTAGTTAGGATCAAGGGGATCCGGATAACTAAGCAAGAAGTCTTAGCTAGGAGTGTGATACTCCAGATGGTTGAGCTAGGGAAGCTTGACTAGGACTTTTGTGATCCGAATAGCTAAGCAAGAAATCTTCCTAGAGACGTGAGTGTCTTGGATAGGAAGTTGCTTCCTATAGGTGTAGGACACATCTTGGATAGGGAGTAGGCAAGGTGACTCACTTGGCCTTGAGGGTAGACTAGGAGTTGATAGCTTAGGGTGTTTATCATGTGTTGATTGCCTTGAGTGTGTTTCTCCTTTTCATCATATTGAATTGCTTGCTGGTGGTTGTGGTATCAACCTGTGGATGTTTCCTCTTAGGAGGTTTTACGACGTAAAAATACTTGTGTCACATTTCGCTTTATGTTTCATTATCTTCCATATCATATATTGATTGCATCACTTGTGTTGGTTAAAACAATTCATTTGTTAGACACACCAAATGTGCATATCATTGTTGTTTTTGAGAAATAGAAAATTGGAAGAATTTAGACCTATACCTATTCACCCCCCTTTAGGTATATATTACATTATATTGCTTAAGGGAATTTCAATTGGTATCAAAGCGGGTCACTTAAAGTAATTAGTGTGATTCGGGATCTACAAGGTTATTTACTAGGATAACAACCTTTTTGTCTATAATTGTTTGTAATGATTGCCCTCTTTTGTTTATTGGGAAAATGTTTGTTTTGTTGAAAATGCTCATGAAAGACTTCACTAAGTCTAGTGATGAGCAAATAGAATCTTTTAGATCTTTTTTCCATTCAAGTGGTGTAAGTTTTGAAACACCTTTCTCTTAATAAAGATTCAAATATGGCAAAAGAGAAACGGAATAGATTCCAAGTTATTTGTGAGAAAGGCTCTTCTTGTTTTACATTTCATTTGTCTACTAACAATTTTGTTGATAAGCTTGAAAAAAATGTTAGTGACAAAAGCAAAGAAGAAGAAGTTTTGCTAGAGGATGATCACTTTACTTTGCAACTCAAAGAAGAAGATTGCAAATCAAAGACCACCAACTTCAACTTGATGGCAAGAGTTCAATCTCTTGAGAAGGAAAGAGACAAAGCTTTGAAGGAAGTTAAAGTGAAGAATGAAGTGATCAAATGTCTAGAAGAGAAGACGATTGAAGATGCTCTTGTGTTAGATAGTTTAATGAGTGATTTTGCTAATAATTTGTTTTTTTTATGGAAACTATCAAAGACAAGGAAGAGGAGTTGGCAATCATGAAGGCCAAAGAGCTTGGTGATCTTCATGAAGATTCGAGTGTCTTAAGCTTCGCAGTTGAGCAAGTTGAGTCTCCTACAACTAAAGACAAGTCACCAAGGAACAAAAGGATTTCAAAGGCCAATATTCCAAGGTCAAGTGCAAAATCAAGAAGAGTAAGGAGCCTTCACCATCGGTACACTCTCACCTAAATAGTATCATCTCCAAATGTATTCCGGTTAGCCATTTTTGAAATGTTGTAGTGCATACTAAATCTAGATGGCATAAGTATATTAGACAATGCAAACTAGGGGATGAGATGTGTTAGTAGGAAAATGTTAACGAGGTCATATTCGTATTAACACAGTGTATCTATTGAGATGGTGAAATAATGCTATTTTATTGATAAAAGATACAAAATTTTAAATGATATAATGGTGCAATACAAATAGCGATTTCTGGAAGGTTTGGGTATGGAGTTTTCAAACATAGTTGGCGATGGCAATCTTGTGCAAGTCGATAAGTGGAAAAAACTGTAATGTGTAAGTCTAAAGTATGATTTCCGATCCCCTCTCTTTTGAGAGTCTTGATTTATTTATAGGTCCCTTTTCTTGCCCATTACTCTGATAATCAATCAATCAATCAGAAAATCAACATGACGTTAATGTTAGCCCTGTTTCAGGCTCTGATCGTGCCAAAAATGTTATATATTTTGGCCCTCATTTTCTACTTTTTGTGCTTGTGTCTCAGGTAAATTCGGGTATTTAATATGTTAAAATAAGTGTTTCAGGTATTTCTTAAAGCTTAGGGGTATTGGAGTAATTTTGGTGGAATCAGGGGTAAACGATGTAAATTTGGAGGAAAGATTGAAGATATATGATTTTGCAAGAGATCAGGGGGCATTTCGCAATTTACCAACAGCTCATGCCACCTCAATTAATGAAACGGTGTGTTTCATTTTTAGATAAGTTGGGCTGCTAAACGCACCCTAGCCCATTTCTTAATATAACCAATATGAAGACAAAAGGCCCAATAGGTGCAACAATCTAGTGTGGCGAGCTCACCACACCTTAAGCCCAACTACACCCCAATAGCTTTCTAAGCACACCCCACCTTCATCTTCACATTCACGAACCAGACCTGATTTGTTTTGCAAATTATGGAAAGCACCTAGGGGATCTAATGGTAATTTGCCATGCTTAGGGTGTTTTGGTAATTAACCACTCGTGCCCTAATTTCTGAAATACATATAAATGTCCCATTTTCTGATTTCATTTGGATCTTTTTACCTCTTCTTCCATCTCTCTGTTTTTAGATAACAAAAAACTAACCTAGACCAAAACTCACTCTCCCACACACCATTTCTTGCTTTTCTACTCAACAAAGCACTAAGGGGATTGGATTAAAGCTTCAAGACAAGGATTCTCTACATGGGTTTTATCTCAACCTCTTCTCTTAGTTTTTATATTGTAATAGACATGAGTAGCTAAATCCCCCACTAAAGGGTTGATGTGATTAGTTTGTTTGATGTTGGGCATTTGTAAATAAACTCTTTATTCTATATTCAAATCTATCTTATATGTTTTATTCTCTTGCATTAATTGATTTCTAATATTGACTTGTCTTGGATACACCCTCTTAGCAAGATTGATTTGGAATCTATTTGAGTAGACAACTAGGTATACACCCTATTTGGTTGTCTATGTTAGGATTATGCTCAATAGCAAGAGTGTAATGTTGTAATTAACAATCTTTTTCATATTAATAAAGTGATTTTTGGTTTAACAAATCGTATAGCATTTATAGTTTAATATTATAATTGTCAAAGTAAATAATCATAAGGTCTAAAGACTATGAGAAAAGAAGAATTGTTCGTACATCTGAATATGTATGTGGTAGACACAATTCTTTAGTTAGTCTTGAATAATGTTCACAACTTAAGTTAAAGGTTGGGCACCTTTATCTTGTTAAAGTTGTAGAATTCTTTTGCTAGCATTTGAGAGGGATCAAATGAGATATGATGAGTCTAAATCATCGGAGTGTCTTCGAGCAAAAGGATCTAGTGCACTGGGTGCATTGAACAGGATCACAATGAAAAGCTTTATCTAGAACCGTCAATAGATAATAGTCTTTTCATTATCAGGACAATCGGAGAGTCTATCTTAATCCTGAGATAAATGATGGACTTATGGTTGCAAATGATATCATTTGAGTTATCAATGAGTACGATTATAACGCATAGTCTATCCTCGATAGTTTGGTGATATTCATTTGTTAATCGATAGAGGACTTCATTTATAGATATGGACATCGTGGCTCCATTTATTAAATGAGAGTATAATATCATTATATGGATGTTTTGAGGTAATTGGATATTAAATCTCAACGTTGAGTTTTCGATAGTGTCTATTGAAAACATGGCTTCTGGACAAGTCAAAATATCCAAGTTCAAAACGTGGTCATATGAGTAAATATGGTAACTTGGAGAGTTATAAGCGGTCTATGAACTCTTGGCAATTACTGATATTAATCACGAGGATACACTATCTCCTATATGATTGTCTAGGGTATGAATGAGGAGCATATTCCTTTTCTATCTTTATTTAAGAGTTCAATTTTAGCTCTTTAGTGGAATGAGTTAAAATTAATGGATCGGACCTAAGTGAATCATTTGTTGATTGTGATTAGGTTATGTCTATTGAAGCTTAAATTTAGATGGCCCGCCAAGATCCCAATCCACACGGACTTGCATGGATCACTTGATATATTCTACCGGACCAATTTAAGGGTCCATCAAGAATTGCATTTAATATATTAAGAATATAATTTGCACATTATTTAAGTAATGGGCTGCTCAATTATATTTATATATTAATGAAAGACATGTGGGCTTGTTTCTTTTAGTAAGAATGGGTCTGGTTCACATGTGGGCTTTTTATTTAAAGTCCAATGGATTAAATGAAATAAGAAAATAATATGTTGGCCCATTTATTCAAGTGGGGCGGCAAGGTTAAGTTTTAACCTAATATATTATTTTGTTTCATTTGTTTTAATTAAATAAGAATTAATTAATTTATTAATTAATTGTTTAATTAAGAAACAAATCTTTTCTGATTAGGAAATATGATTCCTAATGTTATACTATTGTTGGTAGTATACTAAAAGTAAAAGACTTATTTGGTAAGAAAATAAATAATTAATTTTATTTATTTAATCAAATAAGAAGTCTTTTAATTTAGTCATTAAAAAGAATAAAATAACTATGAGTTGGATTAGGGTTAGAAGTCTATTCTTTTATGGAAATTAGGGTGCAACACAAACCTTTGGAGGTGGTGATTTGCGGCAACCCTAGTGCAAAAAGAAGAGATTTCGGCAACCCTAAAAGACAAGGAGAGGAAAATTTAGGCCACCTATATATTCCCACATATAGATTTCGGCCACCCAAAGTTGTTCAAGAGACAATTTTTCTTCTTCTTCACAATTCATAGAAAGCTTTTATTCTACTAAAACAAATAGGAGTGTTAGATTATTCTTTGATAGTATACTATTTGCTTAATCATCAATAAGCTTGTGTATACGATATCGATCTAGGTTCAAGCGAGTTTCGATCATTAGATTGAGAACTCAAAAGTGACCGGAATAATCTCAGTCATTCTTTTGATTGTTTTTGTGACTAACAAAGAAAAGAAAGTTTGTTTTGTCCATTCACAGGTTTGCAATTCAAAGAAAAAGGGAGACCACGCTCCTAGGTGATCCACGTTCGTGCTAGGATTGAAGATCTTGCGGATTACCATCGACGTAAGTCAATCGGATCACGCGACAAAAGGTATTCTACTTTTTGGTTATTGTATATGCATGTTTAATTAATTAAAGGGTTTAAGGTTCATAAAGGAAAATTTTTAAAAGTCACTAAATCTTATTTTTAGTCTCGCTTCCGCTGCGTATACTACGGTATTTTTCCCTACAGTCTAATGCTCTATTGAATGGAAGGATTTCATGAAATCCTGCTTAATAACCATAATCTTAATCTAATCTTGAATGGGTGGCCTTCACTATACACCCTAGGTTGGTGATGCACTCGAACCGGTTCTACAAATACTACTACAAATTACGCTATTCTACTATGGTTATTCTAAAGGGGCACGCGGGTGGTTCACCCATCGCAAGTGTACGAGTCGTACGAGTAGTAAAGGGTACACTAGTAAGGGTGGTCATTCCCACGAGGAGGTGGATTAGCTAACAAGTAAGCTCTAGGTTATCATTGATTATTGATTTCTAATTTCTAACAAGTTCACTATTTAATGCTATCTAGATTAATTATACTAAGCTTGCAATGAACTAAGGATTAAGCTAGATTAAAGATAATTAAGCTAGATTAAAAGATGTTAAAGCTAGATTAAAGATGTTAGGGGATTGATTCATTCAAGTAACTACCATTTCATTAATCAATATTTCATTAAGCACGTTCACAACATTCTAAGGCATGTATTTCATTGTCAATAATGTTAAGCACCAAATCCATCATCTTACACATAATCTAATATCAAAGACAAGTGATCAAGAGAGAATTTCGGAATACTGATTTAGAGATTCTCTAATTAACCATAGTTATGAATTACTTAGAGACATCTCTATAAAATGGATAGTGAAACATTCATAAACATAGTTGGACACTCTATGCATGAAATCAACTACCAAGTGTGTACAAATAGATGTATATGCAAGACATATCATCCACATATCATTGGAGTTCATAATATACACATACAAAGCCTTAAAGAGTGAAATAACAAATGGATTGATTAAATCAATGGTATAATTACAAGAGTTACATCAATCCCTTAACAAAAGGTTTAGTTACACATAGAAGTATATAAACATGAAAATACGAAAGAAGAGTTAAACAAACCCATTCGGATTCGTTCCTTGCGCAAGAAGACTCCTCCTTGTAATCCAAGCACAATATCCTTCTAGAGTAACTCCAAAGGATCAAGTCTAAGTAACTAAATGTGGTGTTTGGCTACCTAGAAAGTGATGGGAAAATATTCTATGAAACTAAAACCAAGTGAGAGAGTTCTTCTCTCTTTAAGATTCTACACTAGAGTAAGTTATCTATATTAAAGTGTGTAATGTCTAGTATATTAAACTAAGGTGTCTAAGGTAAGTTATATCAAAAATATCTAAGGTGGTAAGGTGTGTTGGACAAGATAAGGTGATAGGAGAGGAAAGTGGTGATGGGAAAGGCAAGTGGGACGAGCTGCCATCATTTCCAGGTGTCCCTGCGAGTTTGATCACTCTAGCTCGCGGGTTTATTCCTGCCGGTGTGATGTCACGGAGATTCATGAAGAATTCCCGCGAGTTTAGCCTTTCTGCCTTGCGGGATATGTCTCTCGGCCATGTGATAGAACCAAAATTGGTATGATTTTGGCCCTCACTTCCTTCTCCTTTTGCTTGATTCTTGGGCATTATCCCATGATTTAATTATGTAAATTAAGTGTTTTTAGGTATTTACAGAGTTCAGGGGCATTGAAGTAATATTGGAGAATTAGGGGTAAGACTGCAATTATTTAGGGAAGATTGAAGATTGTGCAATAGTAGAAGAGAACAGGGGAGCATTGTGTAATTTACCAGGCAAATCAGCAAAGCGTGCCACATCAGCAAATGACACAGTGCATTTTGATGAAAGAAGGTCATGGGCTTCTTAGCGCACCCATGACCAGTGCTTTACGCACCCAAATTGCCAGCCCAAGTCACACAAGCCCAATCAGCAGCCCATGCCAGTAACTCAAGTGATACGGTGCATTTTGAGGCAGGCTTGGGCCTCCAAACGCACCCCATTTCATTGCCGAGTGCACCCCCATATGAGACAAAGGAGGCAAGTTGCATGCACCCCAATTCAATTCTAATTGCACCCTTATTCAATGCAAAAGTGAAGCAGCTGAGCGCACCCCCTACCATGCTAAATGCACCCCTATCTCCTATTCACCTTCTCCTTCCTTCAGCTTACGCTATGTGCACCGCCGCCGATCAACGCCAATCCCGGAGCTACCGCCGGTCGGTTTTTGTCCCAAAAGATCGGTGAGATCAATGGCAGCCTGGTGGTTGACTTTTCAGGCCTCCAAACCCGCTGGAATTCAAGATCCAATCCACGCCTAGTCACGCCTAATGTCGCCACTTGTTACCTCTTTATGTCGCCATTTGTCCTTCGATGTCGCCATAGCGACAAGAAGATGATTTCCACACCTGATTGTGTCGCCACCATTGTCGCCATACTCGTCACCATTTGAAGAAGTAGCAACATCTCTCTGATCAACATTGATTGGCTGATTTTGGTAGGCAAATTACAAGATGCCCCCCTTGAGGGGCCAAAATGGTAATTTGACAAGTCCAAGGAGTGTTTTGGTAATTTGCCACCCGAGACCTAATTTGAAAATCCTATAAATTCATCACTATTTTCCTCTTTTGAACAACTCTTGGCCATTCTTGACAACCAAGAAACCTCATTTCTACCATTCCTAATCCTTCCATTTCTCTCATACTTAAGCTAAACATCTAGATTACCTTCCCCAAATCATTCCTTTCTTCCCATCTTCTCCATAAATCTCCTTAGTCACTTCCTATTTGACTCCACCTATCTAGACACATCCTCATCATCCACTCTTTGCATAAGAAGCATCAAAGGCAAGAAAAGGATCAAGCTTACAAAAGGAGACCCAAGGGTCATTTCCTAATCTTTTACTTGCATTCCCTTTGATTGTAATATTTGTAATTAAACCCCTTTTCTAGGGTTTTTATGTGAGAACATTTAGATTGGGTTGTGCTTAAACTTTAATATATATTTTAATCTCTATTTGTGTTCTATTCATTTTATAAATAGATTATAGGCATTATATGATTGACATGTATATCCACTAGTTGATTATACTTTTGCTTAGGATAATTTGTTATATAATCTTGATTGGATTGACAACCTTTATGGATTGAGAACATAGTGACTAGGATAAATCGTCGGAGGGTATATCAACCGCGATTATCTAAACTGTTAATTGTAACAAAATGATTCCGCCGTGACCCCCTCTCTTTAATCGGTTAAGCATTGTGGTGGAAAGTTGTTTAGGGTTCATAGTAATGATCTAAACACATTCTAGAAATCAATTGGTTAACATTTGTGAGATTGGCTCACTAAGGTTGCTTGAGAAGCACTTCCAGTAATCCACTTGTGATCCCATTAATTCCCTAGCAATTCTATTAATTATTTTCCCCATATATCTCTTATCTAGATTTCTATCTATTTTATTAGAGTTATTAGGTTTATTTTACATGTATGTTTGATGGCTTGACAACCCATTGAACCATCTATTGCTTATGTTTTATTTTATCGCATTTATGAATTGTTAATTTATTCAACTATCACTCTATTTCCCTGTGGAACGAATCCTACTTGCCACTTTACTAATTTTACATCTAAGTGGTGAAATCGGTTTTCAACACGAACACATTTTAAAACAATCATTTTGTTGAGTACCAACAACGGCTCATCAAAATTGGCGCCGCTGCCGGGGAATTGTAGCAATTGTTGAGTCAATTAACTTTTCTTTGTAGTTGTTTATTAATTTTTAGTCTTTTAGTTGTTTTTAGTCTTTTAGTTCTTTTTTACTTCTTTGGTAGTTTTTGTTTCTTTTGTTTCAGGATTCTATGGATTTCCTCACGAATTATCAAGGGCCGAGCTACAAGACTCATGGGAATAGCTTCAATACGGATTGGTGCACTAATCAAGATTCCTTCTCATCATTGTAGGGAAAAACGTATGTGCACGCAGTGGAAGCGAGACTAAAATATGTTTAGTATATTTCAAAAAATTTTCCTTTTTAAAGATGAACCTTAACTCTTTAATTAATTAACATATAATAAAGATATCGTACCTTTGTCGTGTGATCCGGTTGACGTTGCGTCGATGGTAATCCGTAAGATCTTCCAATCCAATCACGAACATGAATCACCTAGGAGCGTGGTCTCCATTCTCTTTGAATTGTGTACCTGAGGATGCATAACAAAAACTTTTTCTTTTTCGTTAGTCACAATTAGTTCCAAGAGACTACAAAAAATGTTCCGGTCACTTTTGAATTCACAATCGTTAGATCGAAACTTGCGTGAACCTTATTCAAAATTGTGCACAAAACCTTTTGATGTAAAAGTTACAAGTGCATTATCGAAATAAGAACAATTTTTTCTCTCTTTTCCTCTTGGCCGAAAAATCACACTAGTCTAAGAGTTGGATTCTATTTTTCAAGCTAAAGAAAAATAACTCTCAAGCAAGCCTTTAGGGTTACCGAATTCACTTTGCACAAAATATATATATATATATATATATATATATATATCAAAGACCGAATTCTCTTTTCCATAAATTATATGTATCAAAGACTGAATTCTCTTTATATATATATATTTATTATCTTGCACCGAATTCAACTTGCCTTATATAACATATATTGCTGCACGACTTTTTACTTGCATATATTGCTATATATATCTTGCACGTGAATTCAACTTGCATATATATTATTAGGGTGACCGAATTCCTCTACCAAATAGGATTTTTGCCTTTTGACCTAAATCCTAACTCTAGGTAGATTTCCTTAGAATTTCAAACCCTAATCCAACTCTTTAGTGTATTTGTGACTATATAAAAGACTTCCCTTATTTGACTAGATAAATAAATCACTTATTTATCTACTTACCAAATAAAGTCTTTTATTTTATTTATACTACCACAATAGTATACTACTAAGAAACATATTTCCTAGTCAAAAAAAGATTTTGATTCTTAATTATATAATTAATTAATCAATTAATTAATTCCAATTTAATCAAATAATAAAATAAAATAATATTTAGACTAATATATTAGCCTTGCCGCCCCACATACATATACATGGGCCATATATTATTTTCTTATTTTATTTAATCCATTGGACCTTAATTAAAAGGCCCACATGTGAACTATATCCATTCTTACAAAAAGAAATAAGCCCACATGCCTTAATACAATTCTAGATGGACCCATAAATTAGTTCGGTAGAATATATCAAGTGATCCATGCAAGTCCGTGTGGATTGGGGATCTTGGCGGGCTATCTAAATTTAAGCTCCAATAGACATAACTCAATTACAATCAACAAATGATTCACTTAGGTTCGATCTATAATTTTAGCTCATTCCACTAAAAAACTAAAATTGCACTCTTAAATAAAGATAGAACAAGTAAATGATTCTCATTCATACCCTAGACAATCTTATTGAAGATAGTGAATCCTCGTGAATAATATCAGTAATCGCTAAGAGCTCATAGACCCCCTATAGCTCTCCAAGTTACCATATTTACTCATATAACCACATTTTGAACTTTGGATATTTTGATTTGTCCAGAAGCCATGCTTTCAATAGTCACTATCGAAAACTCAACATTGAGATTTTATATCCAATTACCTCAAAACATCCATATGATGATATTATACTCTCATTGTATAAATAGAGCCACGATGTCCATATCTATAAATGAAGTCCTCTATCGATTAACAAATGAATATCACCAAACTATCAAGGACAGACTATGCTATATAATCGTACTCATTGATAACTCAAATGATACCACTTCCAACCATAAGTCCATCATTTATCTCAGGATTAAGATAGACTCTTCGATTGTCCTCATAATGAAAAGACTTTTATCTATTGACGGTTCTAGATAAAGTATTTCATTGTGATCCAGTTCAATGCACCTAGTGCACTAGATTCTTTTACTCAAAGCCACTTTGATGATTTAGACCCATCATATCACATTTGATCCCACTCAAATGCTAGCAAAAGAATCTACAACTTTAATAAGATAAAGGTGCCCAACCTTTAACTTAAGTTGTGAACATTATTCAAGACTAACTAAAGAATTGTGTCTACCTCATACATATCCAAATGTACGAACAATTCTTCTATTCTCATAGTCTTTTGACCTTATGATTATTTACCTTGACAATTATAATTATAAATGCTATAAGATTTTGTTAAATAAACAGAAATCACTTTATTAATATGATAAGATTGTCAATTATAATATTACACTCTTGCTATTGAGCATAATCCTAACAATCATACCAATCAAATACCATTGATGATGAGAGGAAAAATTTCATGGAGGATCACTTTCGAGAGAGCGAGAGATTCCAAGCTTCTCAATGAGAGACCATGGAGTTATTCCAATCTGCACAACAAGCACATGAGAAGAAGATGACAAACCATATGGTTTTTAGTCGGCCGGATCAACCATTAGAATCGGGCTATCCCAAGCAAGGGAGGACAAGGAGCCGTGTACATGCTCTTGTACAAGTATATGAGAATGGCGTGGAAACCAAGGATGAACCACCAAGGAACCAAGAGCGAAGCACGAAATGGGAAGAAACATTGTCTTTGCTTCAAGAGAAGTTAGTGGAAACCTCCCGAGGAAAGGAAGAATTGGAAAGAAAAATACAACTCATGATGAAGGAGTTTGAAGAAAATGAGGCATTGGGAAAGGTGAAGATTGAAGAGCTTGAAATGGAGAACAAGAAGCTCACTCTTGAAGTAAACTTGCTCAAAGAAGAGAATGCTACCTTTTGGAGGAAGGTAGGAGAAGTATGCAACAAGAACAAAGAATTGGAAATACAAGTTGGGAGACTTAAAGTTGAGAGGAATTCCGTATCAAAGGAATTCGAAGACCTTGCAAAGCTATTTGAAAAATTTGAAGAAGAATGTGCAAGGAAGACTAGAAAGTTGCTTATGGAAAATGAGCGAAAAGCAAAAGCTTTGGAAGAAACGAAGGAAGCACTTGTTAGGAAGGATGAAGCCCTCAAAATAGCAAAAGTCAAGGAGTGTGACTACATTGTCTATTTAGACAAGGTGGAAAAAGAGGTCAAAGCGCTACAAATGACGCAACATCAAAGGCCACATAGTCACCAACCAAGAGGGAGTTTTCTAAACCATCCTCTTACTTGCTATTTTTGCTTTCAAAAAGGGCACTTCAAAGCTCAATGTTTTAAATTCCGTAAGCATAAAAAAATGAGAGAGTCTAGGAATAGGAAAAAACCACCTAGAGTTAAGCAAATTTGGGTAAGAAAAGACTTGTTTAACCAAGTTAGACCCAAAGGAAAAGAAAAGGGGAAATCAACTCAACTTGTTTGGGTTGTAAAAAAGAACCAATTTCCAAACTTGGTAAAACCTCATTTAGTTGATGACACCCCTAGCACAAGTACATAATAGAAAAAAATTCTTTTTGTGCATTTTATTTTTTATGCTTTATTTGTTTAGTTTGTTTCTTTTGAATAAATGGTGTTCCAAACTCTTGTTGGCAATTGCATATATTGAGAAATTTTTATTTGCCGGAACTTTCTAATGTGCTTAGTGCTTGTGTAGATTTTCTATTGTTTCTTGAGGAAGTATGTTGCGTTGCTTGTGCATCAAGCAAGGTTCTTTATCTCTTGGGATGAAACAAAGACAACTTGCGAGTCTTGGAGAGACGAGCAAGCCAAGAGTGCTCATAAGAAGGGTGAGGGCCTTATCCTAAGGAAACCACGTTTTGGAAGTTTGAAGTGCGGGAGCACCATGCCACGTCTTGCCTAGACGTTAAATCGTGCGCTTGGTGGGAGGCAACCCACCTAGGTATATTTTCTTTCCTTAGTTTTAATTTGTTTTATTTCTTGCTATTTAGTTTCTTGCTTAGAATAAGATTGTGAGTTGTTTGTGATAGTGGATTTAGGACTTGAATGATCACATATTTTGTCCATATGGATTGTGATGATAACTTTTGATGAACTTACATTTCTATATCTCTTGAGTTGATTATGAGCATATAGGAGGTTATGGATGTAGGGAAAAATCGCAGTACACGCAGCGGAAGCGAGACTAAAAATAGATTTAGTATGTTTTTAAAAATTTTCCTTTGATGAACCTTAACCCTTTAAATTAATTAAACATACATATAAAGTAACAAAAAGTAGAATACCTTTTGTCGCGTGATCCGATTGACTTACGTCGATGGTAATCCACAAGATCTTCAATCCTAGCACGAACGTGAATCACCTAGGAGCGTGGTCTCCCTTTTCTTTGAATTGCGTACCTGAGAATGGATAAACAAACTTTCTTTTTCCTTTTGTTAGTCACAAAACAACCAAAAGAATACAAAGATTATGCCGGTCACTTTTGAGTTCTCAATCTAATGATCGAAACTCACGTGAACCTAATTTGATGTTGTACACACAAGCTTATTGATGAACAAGCAATTAGTGTACTATCAAAAGAATAATCTCTTCTCTCTTTTTTTGTCTTGGCAGAATAATCAAACACTTTTCTATGAGTATGAGAAGAAGAAGAAAATTTTATTCAATCAACTTAGGGGTGGCCGAACCCTATATTATTTCTTATATAGGGTGGCCGAATTTTCTTCTTTTTTCCTTTTAGGGTTGCCGAAATCTACTTGTTGTTCACTTAGGGTTGCCGCAATTCCTCTACTAAAAAGAATTTGTGTTGTACCTTAATTCACATCAACTTTAGACTCCTAACCCTAATACAACTCATAAGTATTTTTATTCTTTATTGACTTGATAAAAAGACTTCTTATTTGATTAAATAAATAAACTTAATTATTTATTTTCTTACCAAACAAGTCTTTTACTTTTAGTATACTACTACCAATAGTATAATTCTAGGAAACATATTTCCTAATCAGAAAAAGATTTTGTTTCTTAATTAAATAATTAATTAATTAATTAATTAATTCTCATTTAATCAAACAATAAAAAAAAAAAAATTTGACTAATAATATAGCCTTGCCGCCCCACATTAAATATATGGGCCAAATATTATTTCCTTATTTTATTCAATCTATTGGACTTTAAATAAAAAACCCACATGTGAACCAGACCCATTCTTACTAAAAGAAACAAGCCCACATGCCTTTCATTAATATATTAATATAATTCATCAGCCCATTAAACAAATAATGTGCAAATTATATTCTTAATATATTAAATGCAATTCTAGATGGACCCATTAATTGGTCCGGTAGAATATATCAAGTGATCCATGCAAGTCCGTGTGGATTGGGGATCTTGGCGGGCTATCTAAATTTAAGCTTCAATAGACATAACCTAATCACAATCAACAAATGATTCACTTAGGTCCCATCCATTAATTTTAACTCATTCCACTAAAGAGCTAAAATTGAACTCTTAAATAAAGATAGAATAAGAAGATGTTCCTCATTCATACCCTAGACAATCATGTCGGAGATAGTGTATCCTCGTGATTAATATCAGTAATCGCCAAGAGTTCATAGACCGCCTATAACTCTCCAAGTTACCATATTTACTCATATGACCACGTTTTGAACTTGGATATTTTGACTTGTCCAGAAGCCATGTTTTCAATAGTCACTATCGAAAACTCAACGTTGAGATTTTATATCCAATTACCTCAAAACATCCATATGATGATATTATACTCTCATTTAATAAATGGAGCCACGATGTCCATATCTATAAATGAAGTCCTCTATCGATTAACAAATGAATATCACCAAACTATCGAGGATAGACTATGCTATATAATCGTACTCATTGATAACTCAAATGATATCACTTGCAACCATAAGTCCATCATTTATCTCAGGATTAAGATAGACTCTCTGATTGTCCTGATAATGAAAAGACTATTATCTATTGACGGTTCTAGATAAAGCTTTTCATTGTGATCCAGTTCAATGCACCCAGTGCACTAGATTCTTTTACTCGAAGACACTTCGATGATTTTAGACTCATCATATCTCATTTGATCCCACTCAAATGCTAGCAAAAGAATTCTACAACTTTAACAAGATAAAGGTGCCCAACCTTTAACTTAAGTTATGAACATTATTCAAGACTAACTAAAGAATTGTGTCTACCTTATACATATCCAGATGTATGAACAATTCTTCTTTTCTCATAGTCTTTAGACCTTATGATTATTTACTTTGACAATTATAATATTAAACTATAAATGCTATAAGATTTGTTAAACCAGAAATCACTTTATTAATATGAAAAAGATTGTTAATTACAACATTACACTCTTGCTATTGAGCATAATCCTAACAATCTCCCACTTGCGCTATAGCAAATGTGTCATATCTCTCATGCCCATGTTCTCAAGATGCCCATCAAAACTCTTCTGAGGTAGAGCCTTTGTGAAGGGATCTGCTAGATTTTCTGCTGACGTGATTTTGGTATTCGTCACGTCACCCCTTTGAACAATCTCCCTTAAAAGATGATACTTTCTTTCAATGTATTTTCCTCTCTTGTGACTTCTTGGTTCTTTCGAATTAGCCACTGCTCCATTGTTGTCACAGTAGATAGTGATCTGCTCATTCGCACTAGGAACCACTTCTAAGTCTATCAAGAGTTGGCGGAGCCAAACAGCCTCTTTGGCAGCCTCGCATGCAGCAACATACTCAGATTCCATGGTGGAATCAATAATACAAGATTGCTTGAAACTCCTCCATATGACTGCTCCTCCTCCAATAGTAAACACAGCCCCTGATGTCGATTTTCTGGAGTTAGAATCTGATTGGAAATCAGAATCTGTATACCCAACAGGAATTAAATCCCCTCCAGAGTATACAAGCATATTATCTCTCGTTCTCTTAAGATACTTGAAAATATGCTTGACTGCCGTCCAGTGATCAGGACCAGGTTTCGATTGAAACCTGCTAACTATGCCAACAGCAAAACAAGTATCTGGTCTAGTGTAGAGCATTGCATACATCAGACTTCCAACTGCCGAGGCATATGGAACTCTACTCATGAATTGCTCTTCATGCTCATTCTTAGGAACTTGTTCCTTAGAAAGTTTGATTCCATGTCTGAAAGGTAACATACCTTTCTTGGAATCCTGCATGGAAAACCTAGACAAGATCTTGTCTATGTATAAAGCTTGGGATAATGCAATCGTTTTATTCTTTCTATCCCTTATTACTTGGATACCTAGAATAAAACTTGCTTCTCCTAAGTCCTTCATATCAAATTATTTTGCTAACCATTCTTTTACTAATGTCAATACACCTACATCGTTTCCAATGAGTAGTATATCATCAACATAAAGAATCAGGAAAACCAACTTGTCGCCCTTAATCTTTTTGTATACACAAGGTTCGTCAGGATTCTGAATAAATCCAAAACCTTTGACAGCTTAATCGAACCTTATGTTCCAGGATCTGGATGCTTGCTTTAATCCATATATGGATTTCTGCAACTTGCATACCTTTTCCATTTGGCCCTTTTCAATGAATCCTTTTGGTTGCATCATGTAGATGCTTTCGTCAAGACTTCCATTAAGGAAAGCTGTCTTGACGTCCATTTGCCAAATCTCTAGATCTAAAGATACTGCAATGGATAAGAGTATTCTAATGGATTTAAGCATGGCCACAGGAGAGAAGGTTTCCTCGTAATCGATACCTTCTTTCTCTGTATACCCTTTAGCTACCAATCTAGCTTTAAAGGTTTCCACCTTTCCATCCATACCTCTTTTCCTCTTGTATACCCACTTGCACCCAATGGGTTTTATCCCTTTAGGCAAGTCTACAAGGGACCAGACTTTGTTATCGAACATGGATTCAATCTCAGATTGCATTGCCTTTTGCTAATGGCGACTATCAACATCCTCCATTGCTTCCTTATACGTGTAGGGATCATCGTCGTCCTGAAGATTCTCCACTGATTCTCCCAGACCGATGTATCTTTCGGGTTGTGTTCTAACCCTCCCACTACGACGAGGAATGGTAGGTTGTTGATCTTGTGCTGGATCGGAACTTACAATTGGGTTAGGTTGTGTAACCTCTCGTGGAATTATATCTCCTAACATCTCATTCAGGACAATTCTACTTCTAGGCACAAAATCATTCATATAGTCCTTTTCCAGAAATTTAGCATTTGTCGAAACAAATACTTTAAGATCTAAAGGACTATAGAAATAATATCCTTTAGTTTCTTTTGGATACCCTACAAATATACATGTTTCCGAATGGGACTCAATCTTTTCTGCCTTTCCTTTTAACACATGCGTAGGACAACCAAATATCCTTAAGTGTTGTAAACTAGGCTTACGCCCAGTCCACAACTCATGTGGTGTTTTAGGAACGGACTCAGATGGTACATCATTTAGAATGTATATAGCAGTTTGTAAAGCATATCCCCAAAAAGAAATAGGAAGTGTTGAATAACTTAACATAGACCTAACCATATCCAAAAGAGTTCTATTTCTTCTTTCTGCTACCCCATTCTGTTGAGGTGTACTTGGTGCAGAAAACTGAGAAACTATCCCATTATCAATAAGATATTGCTGAAACTCACCAGATAGATATTCTCCACCACGATCAGATCTCAAGATTTTTATGTGTTTCTCAAGCTGATTTTCTACTTCAGCTTTGAATGCTTTGAACATGTCAAAAGCATCCGACTTATGTCGCATGAGATACACATAGCCAAATCTCGACTAATCATCTGTGAAGGTGATGAAGTACTCATATCCACCTCCAGCTTGAATGCTCATAGGACCACATACTGTTAGGATTATGCTCAATAGCAAGAGTGTAATAGTGTTTTTGACAATCTATTCATATTAATAATGTGATTTCTGATTTAAACAAATCTTATAGCATTTATAGAGTGAATATTATAATTGTCAAAAGTAAATAATCATAAGGTCAGAAGACTATGAGAAAAGAAGAATTGTTCGTACATCTGGATATGTATGAGGTAGACACAATTCTTTAGTTAGTCTTGAATAATGTTCACAACTTAAGTTAAAGGTTGGGCACCTTTATCTTGTTAAAGTTGTAGAATTCTTTTGCTAGCATTTGAGTGGGATCAAATGAGTTATGATGAGTCTGAAATCATCGGAGGGTCTTCGAGTAAAAGAATCTAGTGCACTGGGTGCATTGAACTAGATCACAATGAAATACTTTATCTAGAACCGTCAATAGATAATAGTCTTTTCATTATCAGGACAATCGGAGAGTCTATCTTAATCCTGAGATAAATGATGGACTTATGGTTGCAAGTGGTATCATTTGAGTTATCAATGAGTATGATTATATAGCATAGTCTATCCTCGATAGTTTGGTGATATTCATTTGTTAATCGATTGAGGACTTCATTTATAGATATGGACATCGTGGCTCCATTTATTAAATGAGAGTAGAATATCATCATATGGATGTTTTGAGGTATTGGATATTGAATCTTAACGTCAAGTTTTCGATAGAGTCTATTGAAACATGGCTTCTGGACAAGTCAAAATATCCAAGTTTAAAATGTGGTCATATGAGTAAATATGGTAACTTGGAGAGCTATAGGCGGTCTATGAGCTCTTGGCGATTACTGATATTCTTCACGAGGATACACCATCTCCAATAAGATTGTCTAGGGTACGAATGAGAAATATTTACTTATTCTATCTTTATTTAAGAGTTCAATTTTAGCTCTTTAGTGGAATGAGTTAAAATTAATAGATCGGACCTAAGTGAATCATTTGTTGATTGTGATTAGGTTATGTCTATTGAAGCTTAAATTTAGATAGCCCGCCAAGATCCCTAATCCACACGGACTTGCATGGATCACTTGATATATTCTACCGGACCAATTTATAGGTCCATCTAGAATTGTATTAAGGCATGTGGACTTGTTTCTTTTAGTAAGAATGGGTCTAGTTCATATGTGGGTCTTTTATTAAGGTCCAATGGATTTAATAAAATAGAAAAATAGTATATAGACATATTAATATATATGGCACAAGGCCGAGATATATATATGATATTATATTGTTTTATTTTTATTATTTGATTAAATGGAAATTAATTAATTGATTAATTAATTATTTAATTAAAAGTCAAAATCTTTTTCTGATCAGGAAATATGTTTCCTAGAGTTATACTATTGGTAGTAGTATATTAAATATTAAAGACTTTATTTGGTAAGTAGATAAATAAAGAGAATTTATTTATCTAGTCAAATTAGGAAGTCTTTGATATAGTCACAAATACACTAAAGAGTTGGATTAGGGTTTGGAATTCTAAGGAAATCTACCTAGGGTTAGGATTTAAGTCAAAAGACACAAATCCTACATGGTAGAGGATTTTGGCCACAATATAAAGATATATATGAAATATATATGGCAATTGGCCGAATAATATATATATTTATAAGGCATGCATATTTGGCCGAATAATATATATATTTATAAGGCATAAACGAATTGATTGCAGTGATATATATTGAGATATATATATTATATATAAGACAAAAAACGAATTGGTTGCACTAAAATATATTGTATAGATGGCAATCAGGATTCGGTTATATATATATATATAGATATATATATTTTAAGGCTATAAGAATTTAAAAGGATAACCCTAATGTTTATGAATTGAGAGTTTTTTCTTTTGCTTGAGAAAAATAGAATCCAACTCTTAGACTAATGTGATAATTTCAGCCAAGAGGAATAGAGAGAAAAGTTTGTTTTTATTTCGATAGTGCAATGGTTACTTTTACATCAAAAGGTTTTGTGCACAATTTCGAATAAGGTTCACGCGAATTTCGATCTAAAGATTGTGAATTCAAAAGTGACTGGAACATTCTTTGTTGTCTCTTGGAATTTGTTGTGACTAACGAAAAAGAAAAAGTTTTGTTAATCCATCCTCAGGTACACAATTCAAAGAGAAGGGAGACCACGCTCCTAGGTGATTCACGTTCGTGATTGGATTGGAAGATCTTGCGGATTACCATCGACGCAATGTCAATCGGATCACGCGACAAAGGTATGATATCTTTAGTATTATATGTTAATTAATTAGAGGGTTAAGGTTCAAATTATGGAAAAATTTTAAACTACACTTAAACTCTTTTTTAGTCCTGCTTCCGCTGCGTTGACCGTATTTTTCCCTACACATACATCAGTGTGTATCAATCCTAAACATTCAGTGGCTCTTGCGCCTTTGGCCGAGAATGACCTTTTGGTCATTTTACCTTCCAAACAAGATTCACAAGTTGGTAGATCATCAACCTTTAAGACACTTAAAGGTCCGTCACTTACCAATCTTTTAATCCTATTAAGGTTAATATGACCTAGGCGTAAATGCCATAGGTAGGTTTCATCTATTGATAATTTTACTCTTTTATGATCAGGTTCCGTTAATTCTGTGTCTAACGAGTGAGAGATATTTCTATGCAAGAAGTATAGACCATTTTCCAATGTACCTTGGCAAATAATTTTGTCATTCTTACTAATAATAAAAACTTTATTAAAAGTAATCGAATATCCAAATTTATTCAAACAAGAAACTGAAATTAAATTCCTCTTGAATTGAGGTACATAATAAACGTCTATCAAATCTAAATGTCTTCTAGAATCCAAATAAACTATAATATCTCCCACTGCACTTGCAGACACTAACGTTCCGTTGCCCAAGTGCAAATTGATTTCATTCTTACTCAGCCTTCTCCTTTCTTGAAACCCCTGCAAGGAATAACAAACATGATTAGTGGCCCCAGAGTCTATGATCCAAGAATCAGTAGAATCTGCCAGAAAACATGTTTCAAGATAATTAACATTACCTTCTTCCTTCTTATTCTGGGACTTTGGACAATTTCTTTTCCAATGTCCCTTTTCACCACAAAGGAAGCATTTCCCTTTGATCTTGGTTACTTTCTTGGTCTCCTTCTTGGTAGGCCCAAGTTGCTTTTTCTTCTGTTGTTTCTTGACCTTCTGACGGGTCTTAACAGTAGCAACTTTACCAGCCACATGAATCTCTAGACCTTTGCTTTTCACAAGGATCTTTTCAGCACTTTGAACATCTTGCATCAGGCCTTGTAAGGTGTATTCCTTTTTGTTCAAAGTGCAGTCCAATTTGAACTGATCAAAGGAATCTGATAATGAATTGACAACCATATCAATTTTTGTCTCACCATCTATCTCAACGCCATGCAGTTCAGCAATGTTGAGATATGCAATGACTTTCATCATGTGATCCTTCACAGCCTGTCCAAGTTTCATCCTAAGATTCATAAAAGCAGTCACTGCCTCTCTCTTAGTCATCCTGGACTTCATAGCAAACATCTCCTCTAGAGACATCATTATATCAACAGCAGAATCCATTCCTTCATGCTGCTGTTGCAACATGTCGGAGATAGTAGCCATAATGTAACATTTGGCCATATCATCTGAAGTCTTCCACTGCTCATACTCATCTCTTTGCATTATGCTAGATTCATTATTAGGAGTAGGTGGTTTAGGAGTAGTTAGAACAAACTTATGTTTTTCACTTTGCAGCAACAACCCAATTTTCCTTTTCCATGTGACATAATTATCTCTAGTTAAAGTGTTATCTTTCAGGATATTCATAAGTGATGGAGTCATGATTTCTGAATAAAACAAAAATTATATAAGTAAATAATCATGATAAAGCACTTTTAAATATTTATCTTGAATTAAATAAATAACTCAATCATAAAAATTCAACGGTGATCTAACACCCATAAATGTTACGCCTCCTTTGGGAGTTCGCACCATTTACTAGTTAGACTAGGTCCCACCTAATTGTTAACATAACAACCAACGTTTTCAATTTTAGCCTTGCAATTTTACTGACAAGAACTCTTGGGAGGATATCAATAAAATTACATTGAGTGTGTTACCAAGATATCGACTCTCAATTTTCTCTCACGAAAATCCCTCCTTGGGGAGTAGATCTCGTTTGAGTCAATTGTCTAGTCTATCCTTGTAAGGAAGTATATTGCTAAATTCCATTCATGGATGCCCCTTGGGGGGATTACCAATAAATAATAAAGCTTAACTAACCTTGGAGGCCATAGGTGTCACGAAACACCTTCTCCCACTCAATTATTTAAGGTGTGTGATTAAATCTCATAGAATGATTTACCAAGTTATCTAGATGCCAATTTAGATACCTAAATCATCCAATGCATGTTCATACCAAAAGAGATATATGAGTGGCACTCCTATTCTATATGACATGTTATCATACAATAACAAATATTGTAATAATTATGCAAAAAATAAATAGCCACAATTTTGGTCCATCCTAGAAAAGCAAGTAAATTACAATTGTTTAGGAATACAAGATCTTCAAGTGGCCATCAACCATATGCTCATCCCTCGGCTTCCTCCCATGGGCGAACACACCCCACAACCCCACAAAGGGGCTGCTGTGCGCAGCCCATGAGACCACATAGGGCTGCCGTGCGCAGCCCACCAAGATATGGGCTTGCCATGCGCAGCCCAATCCACTTCTAGGGTGCGCACGGTGCTCGTTCTAGGTTCTGATTGCTTCCTTTTTCTTCAAGTCTTCGAAACTTCAATGCTTGAACATATTACAGCAGTATTTAAACTAATAAAATACTGTAGTATTTTTTTTTTTTTATTCACTGCAGTACTTTTTACAAAAAAAACTGCACTTAAAATTAAATAAAAAACTGTAGTAAATTATAATATATAAAATACTGCACCATTTTAATACAATAAAAATAAAAGAAAAACTAGCAACTATCAAGAAGGAATTATGGTGATGATAGACCACCCTTCTTGTTACAATTCCATAACAAAAATTACATTGAAAATCTAGGACCAAAATCGAGCAACAACAATCCACATAAAAACATAGATAAATCCATACATCCACATGTAATTATATATGCGAATACCTAGAGTGTCATCTCTTTCTAAACATGCATAATCACAATAAAAAGAAATAGATTCACGTATATATACGTTAATTAATTAAAAGGGTTCAACCTAGGCTCTGATACCAATTGTAGGGAAAAATCGCAGTACACGCAGCGGAAGCGAGACTAAAAAATGATTTAGTATGTTTTTAAAATTTTTCCTTTGATGAACCTTAACCCTTTAAATTAATTAAACATACATATAAAGTAACAAAAAGTAGAATACCTTTTGTCGCGTGATCCGATTGACTTACGTCGATGGTAATCCGCAAGATCTTCAATCCTAGCACGAACGTGAATCACCTAGGAGCGTGGTCTCCCTTTTCTTTGAATTGCGTACCTGAGAATGGATAAACAAACTTTCTTTTTCCTTTTGTTAGTCACAAAACAACCAAAAGAATACAAAGATTATTCCGGTCACTTTTGAGTTCTCAATCTAATGATCGAAACTCACGTGAACCTAATTTGATGTTGTACACACAAGCTTATTGATGAACAAGCAATTAGTGTACTATCAAAAGAATAATCTCTTCTCTCTTTTTTTGTCTTGGCAGAATAATCAAACACTTTTCTATGAGTATGAGAAGAAGAAGAAAATTTTATTCAATCAACTTAGGGGTGGCCGAACCCTATATTATTTCTTATATAGGGTGGCCGAATTTTCTTCTCTTTTCCTTTTAGGGTTGCCGAAATCTACTTGTTATTCACTTAGGGTTGCCACAATTCCTCTACTAAAAAAGATTTGTGTTGTACCCTAATTTACATCAACTTTAGACTCCTAACCCTAATACAACTCATAAGTATTTTTATTCTTTATTGACTTAATAAAAAGACTTCTTATTTGATTAAATAAATAAACTTAATTATTTATTTTCTTACCAAACAAGTCTTTTACTTTTAGTATACTACTACCAATAGTATAATTCCAGGAAACATATTTCCTAATCAGAAAAAGATTTTGTTTCTTAATTAAATAATTAATTAATAAATTAATTAATTCTCATTTAATCAAACAATAAAATAAAATAATATTTTTGACTAATAATATAGCCTTGCCGCCCCACATTAAATATATGGGCCAAATATTATTTCCATATTTTATTTAATCCATTGGACTTTAAATAAGAAGCTCACATGTGAACCAGACCCATTCTTACTAAAAGAAACAAGCCCACATGCCTTTCATTAATATATTAATATAATTGATTAGCCCATTAAACAAATAATGTGCAAATTATATTCTTAATATATTAAATGCAATTCTAGATGGACCCATAAATTGGTCCGGTAGAATATATCAAGTGATCCATGCAAGTTCATGTGGATTAGGGATCTTGGCGGGCTATCTAAATTTAAGCTTCAATAGACATAACCTAATCACAATCAACAAATGATTCACTTAGGTCCCATCCATTAATTTTAACTCATTCCACTAAAGAGCTAAAATTGAACTCTTAAATAAAGATAGAATAAGAAGATGTTCCTCATTCATACCCTAGACAATCATGTTGGAGATAGTGTATCCTCATGATTAATATCAGTAATCGCCAAGAGTTCATAGACCACTTATAACTCTCCAAGTTACCATATTTACTCATATGACCACGTTTTGAACTTGGATATTTTGACTTGTCCAGAAGCCATGTTTTCAATAGTCACTATCGAAAACTCAACGTTGAGATTTAATATCCAATTACCTCAAAACATCCATATGATGATATTATACTCTCATTTAATAAATGGAGCCACGATGTCCATATCTATAAATGAAGTCCTCTATCGATTAACAAATGAATATCACCAAACTATCGAGGATAGACTATGCTATATAATCGTACTCATTGATAACTCAAATGATATCACTTGCAACCATAAGTCCATCATTTATCTCAGGATTAAGATAGACTCTCCGATTGTCCTGATAATGAAAAGACTATTATCTATTGACGGTTCTAGATAAAGCTTTTCATTGTGATCCAGTTCAATGCACCCAGTGCACTAGATTCTTTTACTCGAAGACACTCCGATGATTTTAGACTCATCATATCTCATTTGATCCCACTCAAATGCTAGCAAAAGAATTCTACAACTTTAACCAGATAAAGGTGCCCAACCTTTAACTTAAGTTCTGAACATTATTCAAGACTAACTAAAGAATTGTGTCTACCTCATACATATCAAGATGTAAGAACAATTCTTCTTTTCTCATAGTCTTTAGACCTTATGATTATTTACTTTGACAATTATAATATTAAACTATAAATGCTATAAGATTTGTTAAACCAGAAATCACTTTATTAATATGAAAAAGATTGTTAATTACAACATTACAATCTTGCTATTGAGCATAATCCTAACAATGGAACCACTTGATTCAATATTTTGGGATAATCTTTAAGAATGGACATTAATTGTGTTTTTGTGACTCTTTGATTGAGGATGTGTGTTGCGCCGCGTTTATTGGTTTATATGCCCCAAAGACATTGAGGACAATGTCTAATTTAGGTTTGAGGGTATGTGCGCAACACCGTCTCTTGTTTGCAATGTGTGCAAATATTTTGAACTATATTTTTCAAAAATTTCAAAAATCTTGTGATAATGCCATGCTTGAGCATATTTTGTTTGTTGAGATTGTGCCATTGTGTGTGCGAGTAAGGAATTATGCATCTTTGCCTTGCTTAGTTTAGATTAATTTCATGCCATTTAGGGTTGCATTGAGCAAAGCACGCTAGTTCTTTTCTCTTGATGTTAGAGTGAATTTTCAATTGTGCCTGAAGGTTAGGAATTAATAGTGGAGACTTCCCGTGAGGTTCACAAACACGGCCTATAAAGCTTATTTTGAAGGAAAGTTATTACTCTTTAAACACTCATTCAAACACACATGTTAAGCATATTTAAAATGTCTCATTTGCACTTATATGTTGTTTGCCATAGAACATATGGACTGCTTGTGGATGTCTTAATTGACATTGTGGACAAACTTTTAGAGATGATTTTAGGCAATGCATGTGAAAAACCACTAAATTGGCCTAAATACTTCCAATCCCTCAATGTGTGTGCTCCATTGCCCATTTTGAAGCCAAACACAATTAAGCTTTTCATTCATGAACTACATCAACATAAACCATATAGCCTAAACACCAGACTTACCTAGTACCAAATGGTTTGCTAAGGCTTAGGGGTTGAATGTAAGCTTTGAGGAGTATGAAATGTAAGGCGTGTACCTAGGCAAATATGTATGTGCAAACACATTAAAAAGATGAAATGCAATGCTTGAAAAGAAAAGAAAAGAAAAGCAAGAAAAGAAAAGAAAAGAAAAGATAAGCAATGCAAAAGAAAGGAAAGAAAAAGATGAATGAGGCACTAAGTGCCTAGATCAATTATGTGGAATTAAATGAGCTACTCAATGAAAACTAAGAGTAGAAAAATGCACAAAGTAAATTGTAAGCCTGGATGCCAAAGTGTGGATTATGCAAGTTGTAATGAGCAAATTGTGCTTAAATTAGAATGGGGCTGTTTGGGATAGCTTTTCAGAGGCTTGGAAGCTCTTTTGAGACCCAAAAGCCACTTTTGGGACTGTTTGGGTAAAATCTGAAAATAGCTTCTTAAGCTTGGAAGCTCTTCTAATGGAAGCACCACATGAGGTGAATGTATGCACCACATGAGGTGAATGTATGCCTTAGTGTGACCATTGGGTGTTTGCAATCAATTTTTCCCATTTATTGACTCACCATTCACCTTTACTACAAGAAAATTAGGGGTTTGTTGACAGTTTTTAACTGTCAAGAATGATATTGTTGACAGTTTTTAAAACTGTCAACAAAGCCCCTGTCAAAGATTGTTATGACAGTTTTTCTTTTTTTATTATTATTTTTTCTTGACAGTTTTTAACTGTCAAGATAATTTTTTTTTTTTAATTTTCATTATTTAATTATAATAACATTTTTTATTTTCATACACCACCACCCCCTGCCGGAGACCACCATCGCCGGCAAGTCGTCGGCAAGCCGCCGCCACACCTGCTGCTGGACACCACCGCTGGACACCCAGCCGCAGCTGCCACTGCCGTCTCCTGCCGCCGCCTTCGGACAACACCGTCGGACAACCTGCCGCTGCCAGACCACCACCACTGTCGCCTACCACCGCCGGACCACCCCGCTGCCTGAGACCACCATCACCGGCAAGTCGCCGGCTAGCCATCGGACCACCACCACCGCCGCTGGAGACCACCATCGCCGGCAAGTCACCGGCCAGCCACCAGACCATAACCGCCGCCGCACCTACCACCGCCACCGGACCACCCGCTGCTGCACCACCTATGATAATAATAACAATTAAATGTTAGTAGTGGGAGTTGAACTTGAGACCTTAAGGTCTCAAGTTCAAGTCTTTACCAATTGACTAAAACTCTTATATGTTTACAATTGAACAATATTTATATATAAACTATATGAGTTGTTAGAAATTAAACCCTGTTATATAAATTTAAATTTATTCAACTAATCAAAATTCTAATTTCCACGACAAACATATATTTAAAAATATTTATTAAAACTTTTAATAAAATTATATTTTTTAAAACATATATAGTCGAGTTATTGGTCAATACTCTATGGTCACGTTTGGTTACATGGTGGAATGGTAATCGAAATGGTAATGGGAATGAAAATGAGAATGCAAAGGAAAGGAAAGTGTAAGGATTCCCGTTTTGTTGACTGGCTTATTTCGTGATCAAACCACATGTTGGGGTTTTGAATGTAAGGGTAGTCTAAGTGTTTAATGATTGAAGATTAAAGGCCCTTCCATGACCTCAAGATACAAGCACGCCAAAGGTATAATCTCTTGTGCTTGTTTTTCTTTGAAGAGATTTAGTAGCACACACACACTTAGCATTCTTGCTATGATTGCATACTTGCTTATTTTTATGTGCATCTCTTCACATGTCACTTTACACACTAGCACATTGGTTGATATATCTTGTTGTGTGTATATGTGCCTTATAATTCGTTTCCCGACATTGTTCGGAAACGTCCGCGCTTGCACTAATGAGTGCTTGGTTTCGCGCGAAGACCGCCTATGGAGAATGCCCTTGGCTTCTCCTTGGTTTTCACCATTGTTGGTGATCGGCGGTTATGATCGGCGGCCTGGCCGCTGAATGAAACCGCCGTTTCAGTCCAGATTGGTCTGAAGCAATTATGCGGTCAAGATCGGCGGTCCCGACCACCGTTCGAAACCGCCGTTCATACCTGATCGATTTTAATCCCTCGGGTTTGATTCGGCGGTTGAATCGGCGGTCACGAAACCGCCGAATGAAACCGCCGTTAATGCTCTGTTCTTCACGAGCTCAATTCGGCGGTCGTCATCGGCGGCCTGGCCACCGATTGAAACCGCTGAACGGTGCGTTTCAGGGGCAAAAGTGTCTTTTCACATGCCCAATTCTTGATGTCTATAAATATCTTATTTTCTCAATCTCTGATCAAGTTTCTTGAGTCATTAGAGCCCTAAACTTTCAAGAGAGATTTTTGAGAAAAAATCAAATCAAGAACTCAACTTTAAACACTCAAATCAAATCCCTTTTGCATCAAATTTCATATTTGATCTTCTATGCCTTCATAGAATTGATCCATGCATGGTTTTGAATCATCACATCTTATTTGGTATGTTCTTCACTAATTTCATATTACTTTAGTGTTTTTCATATTAATACATCTCTTTAATTACTTGTATGCTTTTGATTATATGCTAGATACAAGTTAGAGATTATTTGTGATGAAAATGATTGAGTGTTGATTGTGATAGCTAATTAGGTTTTTGCTTAATCTTGATTAGCTAAGCTATTTGACATGTCATTTAGCAATTGATATCGACGGTTGATTAAATTGATTATATCATCATCCTAGATAAGCATCTAAGGTTACCTAGCCTTGTTTGTTATTTGAATATTCATTTATATTCACATAGGTTGTTTCTCTTCATTGAGAAGTAAGTCTTGAGGCTAAGAGTGCTTAGGCCTCAAGCAAATTGGAATAGGGTTGCTAATAAAGGCCCGCTGGGTAGAAGTGAGGGGTTACAGACCGGAGTGTTAGACGAGGTCTACATAGGTTGTAAACTTCATTTCAATTAGTGATTTCGAGTTCCGAGTGTGGCGCACTAAACAACCAGTGGTTTTTCCCAGTGGTTGGGTTTCCACGTATACATCAAGTGTCATTTACTATTTCCGCATCTTATTACACTTGTATGTATTTTTGACTTGCTAGGGGTATTTTCGTAAAATTGACATGCACGCGAAAATTGGGTAATAATTGTTAAAATCTATTCACCTCCCCTCTAGCTTTATATATATCATACACACCGTATTCTTTTCAATTGGTATCAGAGCGGGTTCCTAGACATATATAGGTGATCCTAGCTCATTTTTGGTGTGTTGTGCATTTGTGTGATTCTTTGATCATTCATACATTTTGCATTCATTTCATCCATTCACTATACACTATGAGTGGAATCGGTGGTCCAAATGAGGGTGCTTCGAGCGTAAGGCCACCCCTCCTCACCGGCATAAATTACTCCCAATGGAATGGGAAGATGGAGGCATATGTGTGTCAAATCCATGATAGGGCATGGATGGCCATTGAAGATGGATATTCGCCTCCTATGATGACTCCCACGGGTGGAGGAGAAGAAGTGCTCAAGCCTAAGGCACAGTGGACACAACCCGAGTTTGAGTTGTCCAAGTGGAAACAAAAGGCGTGGCACGCCCTTATATGTGCAGTGGATGAAAATCAGTACAAACTGATTCAGAACACTAAGATAGCCAAGGAGGCATGGGACATCTTAGAGGTTGCACACGAGGGAACCGAAGTAGTGAAGGACTCCAAACTTCAAGTCCTCCAAACTCAATTTGAGACACTTAGGATGGAGGAGAATGAGTGCTTCAACGACTTCGAGATTAGGTTGATGGACATTGTCAACCAAAGTCATCAACTTGGTGACCCTTACTCGGATAGAAGGATCAAGCAAAAGATAATGAGATCGCTTCCCGAGAGGTTTGAGTCTAAGGTGACGGCTTTAGAAGAAAATAGTGATTTTAAGGACATGAAGCCGAGCGAGGTAATAGGTAGACTTCTCGCCTACGAGTCTAGGAAGGGTCCTAGCTCCACTATTTCAAAGAAGCAAAAAGGGATTGCTTTGAGAGCTTCCAAGGTTGAGAAGGAGGACAAAGATGACTCGGATGAAGACATGGCACTTTTAATGAGAAAATTCAAGAAGTTTGTAAAATTCGAGAAAAAGGGTCATGCATCCAAAGGGCAAGAATTGAAGAAAAGGGTTATTTTCAAGAAGGTTGAGCATAGGCAAGAGAATAGCGAAAGGAAAGGGATCCAATGCTATGAGTGTGGTGGCATAGGTCATATCTCACTAGATTGTGGGAATTTGAAGAACAAGAGAGAAAAAATGATGGCCGCCATTTGGAGTGAAAGTGATGACTCCGAAGAGGGAGATAAGTCATCAAGTGATGATGAGCTTATCAATAACTTCAAGGTATTGGGTGCCACTTGTGAAGAAAATGAAGTTGTTGGTAAGAATTCCGTTGCTAGTGATCCCATAGAAGAGAAAGTCGAAGAAGTAGCTCTAGAGGAGATAGTTGTTGCTTCACATTGGGATATGGCACTTATTGACTCAAGAGATCAAGGTGAAGGTCTTGATAAGGATATTGGATCCATAGGCGAGGAGGAGAGGAGGAGAGTCTAGAAGATGACACTAGTGGAGATGACTCCTTATCTAACTCTACAAATGGAAATGTAGAGAATATGGATATGCATGACTTTATAGTCAATGTTGAAAGCTCCATGAAGAAGAAAGATAGATTTCTAAGGATTTTAGAGGAAGAAAATCTAGAGCTTACAACATACAATGACCTCCTAAAGAAGCAAGTGGAGAAAATGGATCTTAAGGACAACTTTGAAAGTTTTGAAAGCTCTAAGTTAAAGAATGAAAAAGAGATTCAAAGGTTAAAGGAAGAACTACTTAGGCTTTCAACACAAGTTGATCACTTGAATGATGAAGTGATAAGATCCATGGTGGAAGAAGACAAGCTAAAAGATGAGCTAGCTTTGTCTAAGAGGAATGAAGAGGGTTTGAAGAGAGAGCTTGTTGAAGCCAAAGAGTCATTGACTAGAATGACCACAAGCACCAAGAAGCTTGACAACATACTTGGTGTAGGAAAAAGCCCGTGTGACAAAAGAGGTCTTGGATTCGAAGTGAGCAAGGATTGCTCTATTCCTAAGAAGACCGTCTTTGTGAAGAGTTTGGGTAAGATAGAAGCGTCACCGGTGCAAACTCCTAGGAAGAAGTTACAACTAGGACAATGTTCGAAAAATGCACAAGTGAAGGTGGTGAAAACGAGACAACCCCAAGCTCAACGGATTAGAGCCTCTCGAGTCATATCTCCTCAACAAATGACTCACTATGAAAAGAGGCAAAACATGCTACCTAATCCGAGGAGGCAACCCATTCCGGTTCAACCAAATAGAAGACATGAACCGACTCAACACCAAAGGAGACATCAAATGCATGATAAGTCTCCAATGACTTCACAAGAACATGGTATGAATTCTTACTTTGTACCAACTTGTCATTATTGTGGTGTTTATGGGCATATTAGGCCTAAGTGCTTTAAGTACATTAAGCATTGTAGGATTAATAGCATGATAGAGAAAAAGAGGCTAAGAAAAGCCCACTTGCATGAGCCTAGGAAATCCCTTGTCAATAATCCTAGGTTAGTGAATGACATGCAACCTTTGACCACTAAGAAGAAAAATGTCATATCTATGTGGATAAGGAAAAATGAACCCGTTTGCTACGAGACTAACAAGTCTCAAATAGGTTCAACTAAGTCCAATGGACTTGGTAGGTCCATAGGACCTCATGCCCTTCATTAATGAAGGATGATTCTAACCCCATATGGGGAACTCAAGCAAAGAGAGCTATTTTTGCATTCTTGTCACTTGCAAAAAATTTGAAAAATCTTATGCTTCTTGGTTGATTGCTTGAGTAAGCTTGGTTGCACATATGTATATATGTTTTCAATTCAATAAGTGTGAACCTTGCTTGTTTACAATCCATGTCTTATTTATGTTCAAACATGCATTTTGGACTAGGAGATGTATGTAGGAAGTATGATTTGAATGACCTATGATTATCTCCATGACATGATGATTCTTTTATAACATGCTAATGTCTTATGAAAAGCATGAAATTCATGTACATGCTCAAATGAAAAAGCATGAATTGATAATTGCGTTCTTAAATGCAAAAACTTGTGTGAAAAAGCTTATGAGACTCAAATGAAAAAGGATCTTGTATCTATTCAAGGATTTTACAATCCAAATGTCTCTCTTTCTTTATTGGTTGAACATGTCTACTATCATACGGGTTTCATTCCCGGAAAAATCAAATAGGGTGCAAAGTTGGATATAGTTGTTCTTAAATTAAAATCAATGAAATTTCTATATCCTTGCTTCTCTCATGACAATGGTGAAATTGGTTTGAATTCCTATTAGAAACCTTTGTCATTTGCTTTGCCAAATACCATGGTATTTTGGACTTGAATGCTATATGTCTTGTATGCAAAGCATTTTGTTTCACACATTTTAACTAATAAAACTCCTCGTTTCTCTTCGATTAATTGAGATTGCATAAAGTGACTTATATTGATTATGCATATACTAGAATGCTACTATCTCTCTTTGCCTTAAGTGACCCGGTTGGGGACTACTCCTTTGCCTATATCATGACAAAAAGGGGGAGTAGAATGTGGTAAGGGGAGGTGCAAATTGTTGTAGCAATTGGTGCACATTGGGGAGAATATACATTGAGGGGGAGTAACCCTTTGAGGGGGAGCATTGCATTCATCATACATTGCATGATGTTGTGTTTAATTTCTTAGAAATGCAAATGCTTGTTTATGTCCTCACTTGATTCATCTCACTTTTACTTGTTTTGGAAAGTTTAGAAACCTTGTTTCAGGGAATGATTGTTCTATAAGAGATTGAAGACTTCAAGTTTTATTTTTATATATCTCTTTGTATTGTAGAAAATCTTCATTGACCCATAGGTTTATTTTTGTTGTGAGGAATCAATGTGAGTGGTGGTTTTGTCACGAAATAGCCAAAGGGGGAGATTGTAAGGATTCCCGTTTTGTTGATTGGCTTATTTCGTGATCAAACCACATGTTGGGGTTTTGAATGTAAGGGTAGTCTAAGTGTTTAATGATTGAAGAACAAAGGCCCTTCCATGACCTCAAGATACAAGCACGCCAAAGGTATAATCTCTTGTGCTTGTTTTTCTTTGAAGAGATTTAGTAGCACACACACACTTAGCATTCTTGCTATGATTGCATACTTGCTTATTTTTATGTGCATCTCTTCACATGTCACTTTACACACTAGCACATTGGTTGACATATCTTGTTGTGTGTATATGTGCCTTATAATTCGTTTCCCGACATTGTTTGGAAACGTCCGCGCTTGCACTAATGAGTGCTTGGTTTCGCGCGAAGACCGCCTATGGAGAATGCCCTTGGCTTCTCCTTGGTTTTCACCATTGTTGGTGATCGGCGGTTATGATCGGCGGCCTGGCCGCCGAATGAAACCGCCGCTTCAGTCCAGATTGGTCTGAAGCAATTATGCGGTCAAGATCGGCGGTCCCGACCGCAGTTCGAAACCGCCGTTCATACCTGATCGATTTTAATCCCTCAGGTTTGATTCGGCGGTTGAATCGGCGGTTGAATCGGCGGTCACGAAACCGCCGAATGAAACCGCCGAATGAAACCGCCGTTAATGCTCTGTTCTTCACGAGCTCAATTCGGCGGTCGTCATCGGCGGCCCGGCCGCCGATTGAAACCGCCGAACGGTGCGTTTCAGGGGCAAAAGTGTCTTTTCACATGCCCAATTCTTGATGTCTATAAATATCTTATTTTCTCAATCTCTGATCAAGTTTCTTGAGTCATTAGAACCCTAAACTTTCAAGAGAGATTTTTGAGAAAAAATCAAATCAAGAACTCAACTTTAAACACTCAAATCAAATCCCTTTTGCATCAAATTTCATATTTGATCTTCTATGCCTTCATAGAATTGATCCATGCATGGTTTTGAATCATCACATCTTATTTGGTATGTTCTTCACTAATTTCATATTACTTTAGTGTTTTTCATATTAATACATCTCTTTAATTACTTGTATGCTTTTGATTATATGCTAGATACAAGTTAGAGATTATTTGTGATGAAAATGATTGAGTGTTGATTGTGATAGCTAATTAGGTTTTTGCTTAATCTTGATTAGCTAAGCTATTTGACATGTCATTTAGCAATTGATATCTACGGTTGATTAAATTGATTATATCATCATCCTAGATAAGCATCTAAGGTTACCTAGCCTTGTTTGTTATTTGAATATTCATTTATATTCACATAGGTTGTTTCTCTTCATTGAGAAGTAAGTCTTGAGGCTAAGAGTGCTTAGGCCTCAAGCAAATTGGAATAGGGTTGCTAATAAAGGCCCGCTGGGTAGAAGTGAGGGGTTACAGACCGGAGTATTAGACGAGGTCTACATAGGTTGTAAACTTCATTTCAATTAGTGATTTCGAGTTCCGAGTGTGGCGCACTAAACAGCCCGTGGTTTTTCCCAGTGGTTGGGTTTCCACGTATACATCAAGTGTCATTTACTATTTCCGCATCTTATTACACTTGTATGTATTTTTGACTTGCTAGGGGTATTTTCGTAAAATTGACATGCACGCGAAAATTGGGTAATAATTGTTAAAATCTATTCACCCCCCCTCTAGCTTTATATATATCATACACACCGTATTCTTTTCAGAAAGGAAAGGAAAACTAAGTTTTTTGTTTAGTTGGAACTTTAGAATTAGTCTCTGAATCAGTATTATTTTGTTTTGTTAACAACATAATGAAATGGAGTTAACTGTATTTTGACCAAAATACCCCTAAGTATGAATGTATAATAGCATGATATATTACGAATAATAATAATAAAATATAAAAGTATATTATATATATAATTATATATTATTTAATATAACAATATATATAATATATAATATATAATATATAATACATATATATATAAATACAAATATATAATATATATTATTTAATAAATTAATATATCATAATATAATATAATATATAATACATATTATATTATATATATTATATAATATATATATATATTAATATATTATATTTATATAATATTATATATGTTTATATATCATTATATATATTATAATAATATAATATATAATAATAATATATTATTTTTGGAATGGAGCTGAGGGTATTTTTGTATTGGAGTTGGGGCATATGAGGGTATTTATGGAATATAAATTTTAGTTTAGAATGGAATGGCTTTCCATTGGTTTTCGGATGGAATGCCCATTCCAATGGAATCACCATTCCATTGCATATTAACAAACCAAACGAATAGAATGACTTTCTTTCCATTCCATCCAACCAAACATGGCCTATAGGAGACTCGTGACATCAGTTATAATAAGCATAATTTGGAATACAACTCTCACTACATGGGAGATATTTCTTAACATGCATCTTGTAATTTAATGAACAAATGTAAGACTGAGATTACTAATTTATATGGGTAATTGGATTACTAACGTGTCTCTTAGTATGAAATAAGAGGGTGCAAAATAAATAAACAATTTTTTAAAAATTATGTTTTTGAATTTTTTAAAAATAAATGATTTAAAAGTAAATTTATTAAATTTAAAATTTTACTTATTCAATATCGGTTTGTCCAAAAATCGATATCTTACTGTAAAAAAAATCCATATCGAGATTTTGTTTGGTGTTGAAAAGAGGAAGTAAAAGTTTAAAAAAATTATTAAAGATAATGAAAAAATTATATATTATGAATGTTTTATAATATAATATAATATATATATATATATTTATAGCAAATCACATCTAATAATATAATAATGATATATATTTATAATATTTATATAATATATAGTATATATTATATATATTATATTATAAAACATTCAGAATATATAATTTTTTTTATCTTTAATAATTTTTTTAAACTTTTACTTCGCATTTTCAACACCAAACAAAATCCCGATATGGATTTATTTTACAGTAAAATATCGGTTTTTGGGAAAACCGATATTGGATAAGTAAAATTTAATAAATTTACTTTTAAATCATTTACTTTCAAAAAATTCAAAAAAATAATTTTTTAAAAATTGTTTATTTATTTTGCACTCTCTTGTTTCATACTAAGAGACACGTTAATAATGTAATTACCCATATAAATTAGTAATCTGAGTCTTACATTTGTTCATTAAATTGTAAGATGCATGTCGAGAAATATCTCCCCTGTAGTGAGAGTTGTATTCCGAATCATGCTTATTACAATTGATGTCACAAGTCTCCTATAGGCAATGTTTGGTTAGATGGAATGGAGTGGAAAGAAAGCTATTCCATTCGTTTGGTTTGTTAAAATGCAATGGAATAGTGATTCCATTGGAATAGGGATTCGACCATTTTGGTTGAATGGGCATTCCATCCAAAAACAAATGGAATGCCCTTCCATTCCAAACTAAAAATTTTATTCCATAAATACCCTCATATGCCCCAACTCCATTCCAAAAATACCCTCCTTTCCAAATATAATATATTATTATTATATATTATATATTATATTAAGGGATAATTTCATTTTAGTCCCTATGGTTTACTATATTATCCATTTTAGTCCCTATCGTTCCAGTATTAGCCAATTTAGTTCTTCTGTGACGTTTTCCGTTAAAATCAAACCACCTGACATGGTCAGATGGTCAAATGACCGTTATGCCCCTAATAATGGCTGAATTACCCTTCTTATAAATATTTAAATGATTTAAAAAAAAACTTAAAAAATAAAATCTTCATCTATTTATTCAACAACAACAGAAAACACAAATTCTTTTTTGACAATCAGTTTATCCAGACTCTTTTTTGATAATCACCATCATCTCTATATATATATATATATATATTTTTTTTTTGACAAGAAATCGGAAAGAAAAAAAGCACAAATTCAACATTCATCATCACCAACCACCAAACCCAGAAAACACCATCATCAACATCAAACTCAAACCCAACCCAGAACACAGAACACCATCATCAACTCTAAACTCATAACACCACACCAACATCTCCAACCAGTCACACCCACGAACATAGTCACCCACGAACACCACCGAACCAAGCCGTCGTCGTCCCTCGCATCCTCACCGGACCTCCAAACCAGTTGCTGCCGCCACTCCAAACCCACTGAATCGAACCAACCATCGGTCTTGATCTCCTCTTTCTTTAAAAATTAAAAAATTCAACCATTCATCATCATCATCAACACCACCGAACCCAGAAATTCCACCACCGTAAACACCAGATTCAACAATTTTTTTTTCTATACCAAATCGAAACCTAATCTTGGGGGTTTTGTGTGAGAGAGATGGTGGTTTGGTGTGAGAAAGATGGTTGTTTGGTGTTTGTTTGTGAATCAGGTGTGGTGTTGGTTTGGAGGTGGTGGTGTGAATGTGGTGGAGGTGGAGGTGTGGGTTTAGAGGAGGTGGTGGTGTCGGAGGTGGATTTGGTTGTGGATTTGGAGGTGTGGAGTTAGAGGCGGCGGAGGTGGAGGTGGCGATGGTGTGGATTTGGTTGCCGATTTGTAGCGGTGGTGTGGGTTTGGTTGCGGCAGTGGTGTGGGTTTGGTTGTCGATTTGGAGGCGGTGGTGGATTGGTGTCGGTTTGGGTTTGGGTTTGGGTTTGGGTTTGGGTTTGGGTTAGGGTTTGGTGGGTTGAAGAAGATGAAGGAGATGAAGAAGAAAAGAGGGAGAGAGAGATCGTGCGAGGTGGGAGATAGAGAGAGAGAGGGAGAGAGGGAGAGAGAAAGAATGGAGTTAGGTGGTTTTTGGAAATGAATTTAATTATTATTTTTTCGATTTGGTGGAATCAAAAGTTAAATTTTTGTTATTTTTAAACAAATTAAATATTTATTATAAGGAAGGGTATTAATATTTTATTAAAACATTTTGTATAATAAATTTCTCTTAAAATATTAATTTAATTTTATTGTTTTAATTGTTTTTATTTAATTTTATTACATTTATTAATTATTAATTAAAATTTTAATTAGTTTTATTTTTAAATTTAATTAATTATAAATTTAATTAATTTTATTTATTTTTTTCAGTTTTTATTTAATTAATTTCAGAACTACCATTATGCCCTTTCATCAAACAGGCTTCTAGAAACTTTGACATTAAATAACCGTCTTACCCTCGTTGACCGAACCGAATTCTGAGAAACCCTAACGGAATTGGACGGTAGGGACTAAAATAGAGATTAATTGAAAACGTTTGGACCTACATAGCTAATACTGAAACGACGGGGACCAAAATGAATAATATGGTAAACCATAGGGACGAAAACGATATTTTCCCTTATATTAATGATATATAAATATTATATATATATATATGTATTATATTATATTATTATATATATTAAATATATTATACTATAATATATATTATAATATATATATTATATTATATAATATATATAATATTAATATATTAATATATTAATATATATGTATTATATTATATAAATATATTATTATATATGTTATATAATATAATATATATATATATATATGTTATATACTATATATTATATTATATTATATATATTATTATATGTATTATATATAATATATATGTGTATTATATATATTATATTATTATATAATATATATATATATATATATATATATATGTATTATATATATTATATTATTATATACAATCTTTCTATTATTAGTTCGAACTGACAAAAGTTATATCAGTTCCTTGTATGTGGGCCACTGGATTTAAATACTTTGACTGACAAGTGCATATAGCCAAGTCAAAGTATTTAAACCCAGTGGCCCACATGCAAGGAACTGATATAACTTTTGTCAGTTCGAACTGATAATAGAATTTCTGTTATTATATATATTATATATTAATATATATAAAAAAATGTTAGTTATTTGTTGACAGTTAAAAACTGTCAACAATCCTTGACAGTTTTTAACTGTCAACAATGTTAAAAACTGTCAAGGATTGTTGATAGTTTTAAACTGTCAAGAAAGCCATATTTTCTTGTAGTGCTTAGGTCCCATTACAACCAAATGAAAGACCTATTTGATATTTAGGAATGTCCACTTTAAAAATTTTGGTTGATGCATGTTCTTTCCGGTTCATGGTTTTCAATTCCATTCATGAGACAAAATTTTCAGAAATTGTGTTTTTAAATGATCATGTGCAATTATATTTGATATCTTGAACATAAACTCATATTGCATATGAATTATGAGTGAAGCCTAGGAATCTGTGCGAAAATGAGAGAATCTAGTAAGGATTAGATGTCGAGGCGAATTATATTCTTTTCCTAATAGCACTCTAGTCTTGAAGCTTAAGCATCTTGAATGTAGGATCGCGTTGCGTGCAATGTGTACTTAGAGTGGCATGTCTTTAATCTTCATTTAGCATCTCTTACATGCTTTATTTCCTAATGAGCACAACGTTGGTTAAATCTCTTCACTTTTGGTTTTACAAGTCGAATCTTGACTTTTGAGTCGTTTACAAAGAGTCGGTGCTTTATTGTTGATTGCACAATAGTTGAAACATGTCCATATGTGCTTATATTTGTTTTGCTCGAGGACGAACAAAAGATAGGTTTGGGGGTATTTTATCGGACCAAAATTGGTATGATTTTAGCCCTCACTTCCTTCTCCTTTTGCTTGATTCTTGAGCATTATCCCATGATTTAATTGTGTAAATTAAGTGTTTTCAGGTATTTACAGAGTTCAGGTATTTACAGAGTTCAGGGGCATTGAAGTAATATTGGAGAATTAGGGGTAAAACTGTAATTATTTGGGGAAGATTAAAGATTGTGCAACAGTAGAAGAGAACATGGGAGTAATGTGTGTAAGGATTCCCATATCTTGATTGGCTTATTTCGTAGACAAACCACATTTGGGGTTTTTGTAAGGGTAGATTATGCTCTCAAGACCTCAAGAGATAAAGCACCAAAGGTAAATATCTATGTGCTTAATTTGCTTTGAAGAGATTAGTTGCACACACACACAACACATGCATAAATCTTATTCTTGTATGTTGTGTGTTTTATATGAGTGCGTGCATGTTCTTGAACATCTCTTCTTGCATGTTTTATTTGATTGCATCTTGTACATTGAAATTGTTAGGATTATGCTCAATAGCAAGAGTGTAATATTGTAATTAACAATGTTTTTCATATTAATAAAGTGATTTCTGGTTTAACAAATCTTATAGCATTTATAGTTTAATATTATAATTGTCAAAGTAAATAATCATAAGGTCTAAAGACTATGAGAAAAGAAGAATTGTTCGTACATCTGGATATGTATGTGGTAGACACAATTCTTTAGTTAGTCTTGAATGATGTTCACAACTTAAGTTAAAGCTTGGGCACCTTTATCTTGTTAAAGTTGTAGAATTCTTATGCTAGCATTTGAGTGGGATCAAATGAGATATTATGAGTCTAAAATCATCGGAGTGTCTTCGAGCAAAAGAATCTAGTGCACTGGGTGCATTGAACTGGATCACAATGAAAAGCTTTATCTAGAACCGTCAATAGATAATAGTCTTTTCATTATCAGGACAATCGGAGAGTCTATCTTAATCCTGAGATAAATGATGGACTTATGGTTGCAAGTGATATCATTTGAGTTATCAATGAGTACGATTATATAGCATAGTCTATCCTCGATAGTTTGGTGATATTCATTTGTTAATCGATAGAGGACTTCATTTATAGATATGGACATCGTGGCTCCATTTATTAAATGAGAGTATAATATCATCATATGGATGTTTTGAGGTAATTGGATATTAAATCTCAACGTTGAGTTTTCGATAGCGACTATTGAAAACATGGCTTCTGGACAAGTCAAAATATCCAAGTTCAAAACGTGGTCATATGAGTAAATATGGTAACTTGGAGAGTTATAGGCGGTCTATGAACTCTTGGCGATTACTGATATTAATCACGAGGATACACTATCTCCAATATGATTGTCTAGGGTTATGAAAGAGGAACATCTTCCTTTTCTATCTTTATTTAAGAGTTCAATTTTAGCTCTTTAGTGGAATGAGTTAAAATTAATGGATCGGACCTAAGTGAATCATTTGTTGATTGTGATTAGGTTGTGTCTATTGATGCTTAAATTTAGATAGCCCGCCAAGATCCCCAATCCACACGGACTTGCATGGATCACTTGATATATTCTACCAGACCGATTTATGGGTCCATCTAGAATTGCATTTAATATATTAAGAATATAATTTGCACATTATTTATTTAATGGGCTGCTCAATTATATTAATATATTAATGAAAGGTATGTGGGCTTGTTTCTTTTAGTAAGAATGGGTCTGGTTCACATGTGGGCTTTTTATTTAAAGTCCAATGGATTAAATGAAATAAGAAAATAATATATGGCCCATTTTATACATGTGGGGCGGCAAGGTTAAAATATTAGCCAAACATATTATTTTGTTTCATTGTTTAATTAAATAAGAATTAATTAATTAATTAATTAATTGTTTAATTAAGAAACAAATCTTTTTCTGATCAGGAAATAAGTTTCCTAGTGGTAGTAGTATACTAAAAGTAAAAGACTTGTTTGATAAGAAAATAAATAATTAAGTTTATTTATTTAATCAAATAATAAGTCTTTTTATTTAGTTAATAAAAGAATAAAAATACGTATGAGTTGGATTAGGGTTAGAAGTCTAAAAGATGATGTGTATTAGGGTGCAACACAAATCCTTTTTTTCTATGGGATTTGCGGCAACCCTAATGGCATTATAGGAAGATTTCGGCAACCCTAAATGAAAGAGGAAGCGAAATTCGGCCACCCTATATATTTCTTATGATAGGGTTCGGCCACCTCGAATGCTTGGCTGATTCAATTTTCTTCTTCTTCTAAACTCATAGACAAGTATTTGATTATTCTACTAAGATATAAAAGAGAGAAGAGATTATTCTTTTGATGGTACACTAATTGCTTGTTTATCAATAAGCTTGTGTGTACAACATCGAATTAGGTTCACGCGAGTTTCGATCATTAGATTGAGAACTCAAAAGTGACCGGAATAATTTTTGTATTCTTTTGATTGTTTTAAGACTGACAAAGAAAAAGAAAAGTTTGTTTGCCCATTCTCAGGTTTGCAATTCAAAGAAAAGGGAGACCACGCTCCTAGGTGATTCACGTTCGTGCTAGGATTGAAGATCTTGTGGATTACCATCGACGTAAGTCAATCGGATCACGCAACAAAAGGTATTATACTTTTGTTACTTTATATATGGTTAATTAATTTAAAGGGTTAAGGTTCATAAAAAGAAAAAATTTTAAAACATACTAAAACTATTTTTAGTCTCGCTTCCGCTGCGTGTACTACGGTATTTTTCCCTATAGAAATGCCATGACTTTTAGGCATTAGGATGCAAAGCCTTTCTTTTGCTTGGCATGAAGGCTGGAGATCGCTGTCACTACCGCTGTGGCTTAGGCAACGGTTATGACAGTGGTGTGATGCTCTATTTGCATCACTTCGACCGCTGTGGATTTTTCACAGCGGTTGGGCAGCGGTTTCATGAACAATGTTCACCGCTGCGGTAGCCACAGCGGTTTCATACCTGATGCATTTTTAATGTACCGCTGTCGATACCGCTATGGCTTTGGCAGTCATAATGGCAGCGGTTTGCCCTATTTTTTTCAAAACGGCGTTGCATCAATTGGGACACCTATATAAACATTGCTTCAACTTTAGGTCGTTTCTAATGATTCAAAAAATCATATTTTTAATTGAGAGTATTTTCAAAGAGAGCTTTTTCATCAAGAACTCTTCTTTGATCAGCCTTGATCACTCAAATCAAAATTTATATGCATCAATCTTCATCTAAGCATCATCCATGATATCTAGGATGTTCTAGTGCATAGGTATTCATCATCACACATGCTATGGTAAGTTGAACACTAATTTCATCTAATTTTAGTGTTTTTATTTATCTATCTATCTCTTTGATTTCTTGTATGTTTTAGATCATATGCTAAATACAAGTTAGAGATTATTTGTGATGAAAATAATTGAGCGTTGTATTGTGATAGCTAATTAGGTTTTTGCCTAATCTTTATTAGCTAAACTTTTTGACATGTCATTTAGCTATTGATATTTAGGATTGATTTAATTGTTATATCATCATCATAGATAAGCATCTAAGGTTCCCTAGCTTTGTTTATTATTTGAATATTCATACATATTCATATAGTTTGCATTATCTCTATAAGGATTCCCATTCTTTGATTGGCTTATTTCGTGGACATACCACATGTTGGGGTTTATTGTGTAAGGGTAGTTTAGGAGTTTGAGAATTATGCTCAAAGGCCTTTTCAAGACCTCAAGGGACAAGCACGTCAAAGGTATAATCTCTAGTGCTTAGTTCTTTCTTTGAAGAGATTTAGATTGCACACACTCACTTAGCATTCTTGCATTTGTGTGCATACTCTTCACATGTCACATTTCACACTTGCACTTTGATGTTGTATTTTGTGTGTGCTTATGTGCCTTGTAATTCGTTTCCCGATATTGCTCGGAAACGTCCGCGCATGCACTAGTATGTGCTTGGTTTGCGCGAAGATCGCCTATGGAGAATGCCCTTGGCTTCTCCTTTGATTTCACCTCTTTTGGTGAAACGGCGATTATGATCAGCGGCCTGGCCGCCGAATGAAACCGCTGTTTGAGTCCAGAGATCTCTAGATCAATTCTGCGGTTATGATCGGCGGCCACGACCGCCGTTCGAAACCGCCGATCATACCTGATTGATTTAATTTCTTGGGTTTGATTCTGCAGTTAATTCGGTGGTTTCAAAACCGTCGATTGAAACCGCCGATGAAGCGCTGTTCTTCTCGGGCTCAATTCGACGGTTGTAATCGGTGGCCTGGCCACCGATTAAAACCGCCGATCGGGGCGTTTCAACTTGTCTTTTCACATGCTCTGTTTTTCATGCCTATAAATACATCACTTTCTCTTGTTCTGTGTGTGACTCTTTAATCATCAAGAACCTTACTTTTAAAAGAGAGATTTTTAAGAGAGAAAGCAACCAAATTTGCTCATTTAAACACTCAAACCAAAATTCATATGCATCAAAATTCATCTAGCATCTTCTAGCATATCTAGGATGCTTGCTTGCATGGGTCTTTCATCATCACACTTGTCTTCGTAAGTTTTTCACTATTATCACATATAATTAGTGTTTTATTTATTATGGCATCTCTTTCATTACTTGATTGTTCTTAGATTAGATTATAATATTCAAGATAGAGATTGCTGTGTTGATTTGATTGAGTGTTGTATTGTGATAGATATCTAGGTTTTTATAATCTATGATTATCTAAACTATTTGACATGTCATTTAGTTCTTATTATCTAGGATTGTTTTTATTGCAAAATCATCATCTTAGATAAGCATATAGGGTTCCCTTGCTCTATGTTGCATTTTGGATATTCACATATTCACTTAGGGTGTTAATCTCTTCATTGAGAAGTAAGTCTTGTGTGTAGCTTCCGGGATTAAGTTGCTTAGATCAAAAGCAATTGGACTAGGTCCACTTATACCGGGATTAGGTAGGTGTGTGATTACTTTCGGGATTAGGTTGTAATCGTTTTACATATTTAGTGGATTCGAGGTTCTAGTGTGGCTAACTTATTAGCCCGTGGTTTTTCCCGTGAGGGTTTCCATGTAAACATCAAGTGTGATTTACATTCCGCACCATATTACACTTGTATGTCTATTTGACTAGTTAGGGGCATTTTCATAAAATTGACTTGTATGCGAAAATTGGGTAATAACGATTAAAATCTATTCACACACCCCCCCCCCCCTCTAGATTAATATTTAACACACCGTGAGAACTTTCAATCTCTTCATTGAGAATTAAGACTTGGGGCTAAGATTGCTTAGGCTTCAAGCAAATGACTAGAGCCACTTGTAAAGACCCGCGTGGTAAAAGTGGGGGGTTATTGACCGGAGTGTTATACGAGGTCTACATAGGTTGTAAACTCCATTTCAATTAGTGGATTTCGAGGTTCGAGTGTGGTGCACTATACAGCCCGTGGTTTTTCCCAGTGGTTGGGTTTCCACGTATACATCAAGTGTTATTTAATTTCCGCACCATATTACACTTGTTTGTATTTTTGACTAGTAGGGGCATTTTCATAAAATTGATGTTGACGGTGAAATTTGGATTACCACGCAACCAACAATTATATCAATTCAATGTAAAACGAGAAAATAAACAATACATGCAAGAGACAGATTTACGTGGAAAAACCCTTGAATGGGAAAAAACCACGGCGTCCCGGAGGACAGGAAAATATCACTAAAATTCACTTGTTTCGGTTACACACTTAAGTCTCTCGAGTTCTTACTTTTCTCTCTTTAGGTTTTCGAACCCCTTCCTCGTGGGATAAGTGGTTCTATTTATACATGATAATTTAGGGTTACTACATGAATTTAGTCGTGTTGGAGGTAGGATTTCCTCTTTGATTCGTACTAGGATTCCCATGTTGTAACAGATACGGATATGTGTTTTCGGTCCTTTCCCTTTCTACGACTCCTCGTTGCCATGGGTCTTCTGGAAGTTTAGGGTTTATCTTCATGTTTCTGCCAAGTCAGTTTGTGCCCAATACATAGATGCGGCGAATATCCCCCCTCCTGGGTATTACCCTTCGGCGACTATGCTTCTATCTTTGGTGAATACATATCTAGCTCTGGCGAACACACCTTTGATTTATTTGACTTGATGTTGACATACTGACTGGTCCACGTTTTCTTCTTTGACCTGGTCAATGAGTGACGTGGCAACCTGTTCCTCAGCATTTATTGACTCCTTTGATGACATGGCTGCTTGGCGAAATTATATATACAACAATTGACTTGTATGCGAAAATTGGGTAAAAGTAGTTAAAATCTATTCACCACCCACCCCCCCCTCCTAGATTAATATATTGAACACACCGAGCATTCGTTAGTTTCTTTCAATTGGTATAAGAGCGGGTTCCTAGATATACTTAGGTGATCCTAGCTCTTTTTTGGTGTGTTTTGCATTTGTGTGATTTTTGCTCATTCATACATTTTGCATACATTTCACTTTATTCATTATATACAATGAGTGGATACTGTGGCAACCATGAGGGTGCTTCAAGCACACGACCTCCTCTCCTCATCGGTGTGAATTATGCCTCATGGAAAGGCAAGATGGAAGCACACATGTGTAAAATCCATGATAGGGCATGGATGACTATTGAAGATAGGTATGCGCCTCCTAAGATGACTCCCACGGGTGGTGGAGAAGAAGTACTCAAGCCTAAGGCTCAGTGGTCCACTGAAGAATTTGAGACTTCAAAATGGAATAGGAAGGCATGGCACGCTCTTCTATGTGTAATGGATGAAAATCAGTACAAACTGATTTAGAACACTAGGATAGCCAAGGAGGCATGGGATATTCTAGAGGTTGTACACGAAGGAACCGATGTCGTCAAGGATTCCTAGCTACAAGTCCTTCAAACGCAATTCGAGTTGCTTAAGATGGAGGAGGACGAATGCTTCAATGACTTTGAAGTCAAGTTGATGGATATTGTCAATCAAAGCCATCAACTCGGTGATCGTTATTCGGATTGGAGAGATAAGCATAAAATTATGAAATCTCTCCCCGCTAGGTTTGAATCAAAAGTGACGGCTTTAGAAGAGAATTATGGATTTAAGGACATGAAGCCGAGCGAGGTAATTGGAAGACTCCTCGCCTATGAGTGTAGGAAAGCTCCTAGTATTACACCTCCTAAAAAGCAAAAAGGGATTGCTTTGAAAGCTTCCAAGGTTAAGAAGAAGGAAAAAGGTGACTCGGACGAATACATAGCATTGTTGCTTAGAAGATTCAAGAAATTCGTCAAGTTCGAGAAGAAAGGCTTTGGATCAAAAGGCCAAGACTTGAAGAAAAAGGCTCCCTTCAAGAGTTTTGAGCCTAGGCAAGAGCATAGTGAAAAGAAAGGGGTCCAATGCTATGAGTGTGGCGGTATAGCACACATCTCACCCGATTGTGGGAATTTGAAGAACAAGATGGCAAAAGTGATGGCTGCCACTTGGAGTGAAAGTGATGACTCCCGAGAGGGAGATAAGTCATCAGGTGATGATGAGCTTACCATCGACTATACGGCATTTGGGGCCACTTGTGTAGAAGATAAAGTTGTTGGTAAGAATGTCTTGACTAGTAATCCCATAGAAGAAAGAGATAAAGAAGTAGCTCTAGAGGAGATAGGTGTAGCTACTCATTGGGACATGACTCTTATTAACTCAAGAGACCAAGGTAAAGGTCTTAATGAGGGAAATGACTCCATAAGTGAGAAGGAGAGTGGAGGAGATAACTCAAGTGAAGATGACTCCTCATTTAACTCTACAAATGGAAATGAAACAAATTATAGCACGGTGTGTATATAACTATCTAGAAGGGGGGGGGGGGGGGGGGGGGGGGGGGGGGGTGAATAGATTTTAAACTTATTACCCAATTTTTCGTGTGAAGTCAATATTACGAAATTACCCCTAACTAGATAAAGCAATAAATCAAGTATAAAATGTAGAAATTAAATAACACTTTATTTTTACGTGGAAACCCTTACGGGAAAAACCACGGGCTAGTAAGTAAGCCACACTCGAACCTCGAATCCACTAAGTGTGTAAAACGATTACAACCTAATCCCGGAAGTAATCACACACCTACCTAATCCCGATATAAGTGAACCTAGTCCAATTTGCTTGCGATCTAAGCAACCTAATCCCGGAAGCTACACACAAGACTTACTTTCTCAATGAAGAGAATAACACCCTAAGTGAATATATGAATATCCAAATGCAACATAGAGCAAGGGAAACCCTATATGCTTATCTAAGATGATGAATATGCAATTAGAACAATCCTAGATATTAAAACTAAATGACATGTCAAATAGTTTAGCTAATCAAGATTAAGCACAAAACCTAATTAGCTATCACAATACAACTTCTCAAACATACAACACACTAATCTCAATCTTGTATCCAATATATATATAAAGATCATACAAGTAATAAATTGAGATTTCTTGTTAAGAAAAACACAAAATATGCAAGATATAAGTGAAAAGCTTACCAAGCAAAGTATGATGAAGAATCCATGCAAAGAGACATCTAGATGATCAAAGATGATGCTAGATGATGACTGATGATCATGAAAAGGTGTTTGAGTAATTAAAAATGAGTTCTTGGAAATTTTCTTTTCTTTGAAAAATATCCTAAGTATGAAATCTGAATACGAACTCTCTTAATTGACCTAAAGTCAAAGTGGCATATATATAGGGTGTCAAGATGAAGTGTGGTCGTTTTGATAAGTGACACCACTATTTTGCCTTGGACACTGTACGTAGAGCGCTTCTGTACAGCGCCTGTACAGCGCCCTAACTCTGTTCTCTCGGGAAAACAGAGCGGCGTTGTACCTACAGCGTTTTGTACAGCGACCCAACAGCAACCGAATTAAATCGATAAGGTCTGAACAGCGCTCGATGGGCGATGTTCGTACAGCGCTTCTGTAGAGCGCTTTTGAGAGCGCCCATTGCAAAAATGCACTCCTAAGTCTAAGTATGACAAGGCAATTGGATATGCAAGATGCAATCAAAATAACATGCAAGAAGAGATGTTAATGAACATTAATGCACAAAAATAAGACACACAATATACAAGGATTAAACATATGCATGAGTTGTGAGTGTGTGCAACTATCTCTTCAAGACAAGTAAGCACATAGAAATTTACCTTCGGTGCTTATCAAGACGAGGTCTTCAAAGGGCTTTGAGAAAAAACACCAACACTTAAGCTACCCTTACAAAGAACCCCAACATGTGGTTTGTCCACGAAATGAGCCAATCAACAAATGGGAACCTTATAGGAAATGTAGAGAAAATGGATGTTCATGACTTTATAGTCAAATGTAAAAGTTCATTGAAGAAGAACAATAGAAAATTGAAGATTTTAGAGGATGAAAATCTAGAGCTTTCAACACACAATGACCACTTAAGTAAGCAAGTGGAAACATCCAAGATGATTGAAGACAAACTAAGGGATGAGCTAGCTATGTCTAAGAGGAATGAAGAAGGGTTGAAGAGGGAGCTTGATGAAGCTAAAAAGTCATTTACTAGGATGACTTCAAGCACCAAGAATCTTGACCACTTACTTGGTGTTGGTAAGAACCCTTATGACAAGAGAGGTATTGGGTATAAAGATAACAAGGAGATCTCTACTCCAACCAAGACAGTCTTTGTCAAGAGTTTAGGCAAGATAGAAGCCTCACCGGTGCACACTCCTAGGAAGAAAATTGATCTAGGACAATGTTCAAGAAGTGCACAAGTGAAGGAAGCTCTAAGGAGACAACCTCAAGCTCAACGCATTAGAGTCTCTCAAGTCAACATTCCTCATCAAATGACTATAAATGGAAAGAGGCCAATCATGCAAAAGGAACCAAGGAAGCAAGCTAGACCGGTTCACCAACAAAGAAGGATTGAACCCAATCAACCACAAAGTCATGGGAAGGCTCCTATGCATGCACAAGGACATGGTATGATTTCTAAATTCATCCCTACATGTCACTTTTGTGGTATTGATGGTCACATTAGACCAAATTGCTTTCATTTCATTAAATTATGTAGAGTCTGTAAGGTTTCCCATGTGTTGATTGACTTATTTCGTGGACAAAACCATAATTGGGGATCTTTGTAAGGGTAGTCTAGGATTTGATGTTCATTTCTAACGGCCCTTTCAAGACCTCAAGGTTTCAAGCACTCCAAAGGTATATCTAGTGCTTGGTTTTGTGCTTTGAAGAGATTAGATGCACACACACACACACACATTCCATTCAGATCCATTCTTTGTGTATAACATGTGTTTATTTATGTGTGCATTCATGTTTAAAACATCTCTTTTTGCATGTTATTTTGATTGCATCTTGCATATCCAATTGCCTTGTCATGCATAGTCTTAGGATTGCATTCTTGCAATGGGCGCAATGGGCGCTGTCAAAAGCGCTCTATAGAAGCGCTGTACGAACAGTGCCCATATGAGCGCTGTATAGACCTGATCGATTTAATTCGGTCAATGTACAGGCGCTGTAGGTACAGCGCCACTCTGTTTTCCCGAGAGAACAGAGTTGGGGCACTGTACAGGCGCTGTACAGAAGCGCTCTACGTACAGCGCCGAAGGCAAAATCAGGGCAACTTATTCAAAACGACCACACTTTGATTTGGCCCCCTATATATATGCCACTTTGACTTTAGGTCAACCAAGAGAGTTCATATTCAAATTTCATACTTAAGATATTTTTCAAAGACAAGAAAAATTCCAATAACTCATTTTTAATTACTCAAACACCATTTCCTGATCATCAATCATCATCTAGCATCATCTTTGATCATCTAGATGTCTTTTTGCATGGATTCTTCATCACACTTTGCTTGGTAAGCTTTTCACTAATATCTTACATATTTTGTGTTTTTCTTAACAAGCAATCTCAATTTATTACTTGTATGTTATTTATATATATTTTGGATACAAGATTGAGATTAGTGTATTGAATGTTTGAGAAGTTGTATTGTGATAGCTAATTAGGTTTTTGCTTAATCTTGATTAGCTAAGCTATTTGACATGTCATTTAGTTTTAATATCTAGGATTGTTCTAATTGCAAATTCATCATCTTAGATAAGCATATAGGGTTTCCCTTGCTCTATGTTGCATTTGGATATTCATATATTCACTTAGGGTGTTAATCTCTTTATTGAGAACATAAGTCTTATGTGTAGCATCCGGGATTAGGTTGCTTAGATCGCAAGCATTCGAACTAGGTTCACTCATACCGCGATTAGGTAGGTGTGTGATTACTTCCGGGATTAGGTTGTAATTTTTATCACTTAGTGGATTCGAGGTTCGGGTGTGGCTCACTTATTAGCCCGTGGTTTTTCCCGTGAGGGTTTCCACGTAAAAATCAAGTGTTGTTTATTTTTCCGCACCATATTACACTTGCTTTATTTTATTGACTATTAGGGGTATTTTCGTAATCTTGACCATACACGAAAAATTGGGTAAAAACGTTTAAAATCTATTCACCCCCCTCTAGATTAACATTTAACACACCATGAGAACTTTCAATTGGTATCAGAGTGGGTTCCTAGATATAATTAGGTGATCCTTGCTTATTTTTGTGTGTTTTGCATTTTATGTGATTTTTGATCATTCATACATTTGCATTCATTTCATTCATTCGTAAACACTATGAGTGGAAACGGTGGAAATGGTGGTGGCAATGAAGGTGCTTCTACCACAAGGCCTCCGCTTCTTGCCGGGTTGAATTATGTGTAAGGTTCCCATTTGTTGATTGGCTCATTTCGTGGACAAACCACATGTTGGGGGTTCTTTGTAAGGGTAGCTTAGGTGTTGGTATTATTGTTCGAAGCCCTTTGAAGACCTTGTGTTGATAAGCACCGAAGGTAAATTTCTATGTGCTTACTTGTTTTGAAGAGATAGTTGCACACACTCACAACTCATGCATATGTTTAATCTTTGTATGTTGTGTTTCTCTTGTTGTGCATTAATGCTTATTTTCATCTCTTCTTGCATGTTAGTTTGATTGCTCATTGCATTGTCCATTGCCTTGTCATGCATAGCCTTGGATTTCTTGCATTGCAATGGGCGCTGTTTAAAGCGCTCTACAAAGCGTTGTTCTGAACAGCGCCCACAAGACCTGATGCAAAAATGGTCATTTAAATGCATCAGGTCTGATGCATTTTGGATGGGCGCCCCCAAAAGCGCTCTACAGAGGCGCTGTACGAACAGCGCCCATTGAGCCCTGTTCAGACCTGATCGATTTAATTCGGTCGCTGTTGGGTCGCTGTTGGGGCGCTGTTCAAAGCGCTCTACGTACAGCGCCACTCTGTTTTCCCGAGAGAACAGAGTTGGGGCGCTGTACAGGCGCTGTACAGAAGCGCTCTACGTACAGCGCCTAAGGCAATTTCAGGCCAACTTATTCAAAACGACCACACTTTATTTTGGCCTCCTATATATATATGCCACTTTGACTTTAGGTCAATTAAGAAAGTTCATATTCAGATTTCATACTTAGGATATTTTTTTAAGAGAAGAAAAAATTCCAAGAACTCATTTTCTATTTACTCAAACACTTTTTCATGATCATCAATCATCATCTAGCATCATCCTTGATCATCTAGATGTCTCTTTGCATGGATTCTTCATCACACTTTGCTTGGTAAGCTTTTCACTAATATCTTACATATTTTGTGTTTTTCTTAACAAACAATCTCAATTTATTACTTGTATGATTTTCATATATCTTTTGATACAAGATTGAGATTAGTGTGTTGTATGTTTGAGAAGTTGTATTGTGATAGCTAATTAGGTTTTGTGCTTAATCTTGATTAGCTAAACTATTTGATTGAACATGTCATTTAGTTTTAATATCTAGGATTGCTCTAATTGCATATTAATCATCTTAGATAAGCATATAGGGTTTCCCTTGCTCTATGTTGCATTTGGATATTCATATATTCACTTAGGATGTTATTCTCTTCATTGAGAAAGTAAGTCTTGTGTGTAGCTTCCGGGATTAGGTTGCTTAGATCGCAAGCAAATTGGACTAGGTTCACTCATACCGGGATTAGGTAGGTGTGTGATTACTTCCGGGATTAGGTTGTAATCGTTTTACACATTTAGTGGATTCGAGGTTCAAGTGTGGCTTACTTACTAGCCCGTGGTTTTTCCCGTAAGGGTTTCCACGTTAAAATCAAGTGTTATTTAATTTCCGTATTTTATACTTGCTTCATTGCTTTATCTATTTAGGGGTAATTTCGTAATATTGACTAAACACGAAAAATTGGGTAATAAGTTTAAAATCTATTCATCCCCTACCCCTTCTAGATAGTTTTATACACACCGTGCTATAATTTGTTTCATTATGCCTCTTGGAAAGGCAAGATGGAGTCGTATATATGTCAAATCCATGACCGGGCTTGGATGGCGGTTGAAGACGGTTACACATCACCCATGATGACTCCTACGGGTGGAGGAGAGGATATGCTCAAGCCTAAGGCACAATGGAACGCGCAAGAGTTTGAAGCATCAAAATGGAATAGGAAGGCGATGCATGCCATCCTATGTGCAATGGACGAAAATCCATATAAATTGATTCAGAATACTAGGATAGCTAAGGAGGCTTAGGACATCCTAGAGATTGCACATAGGGGAACCGAAGTAGTGAAGGACTCTAAGCTTTAAGTCCTCCAAACTCAATTTGAGATGCTTAAAATGGAGGAGAATGAGTGCTTCAAAACAAGTAAGAGTGAGATTAATCAAGTAAGAACAAAAAAACAAGCATTTGCATATTAAAAGATTAGGCACAACATTATGCAATGTATGTGTATGCAATGCTCCCCCTCAATGAATATTCTCCCCAACAAGCACAATTGCTACTACAATTTGCAACTCCCCTTACCATATCCTACTCCCTTTTTTTGTCATGATATAGGCAAAGGAGTAGTCCACAACCGGGTCACTCATAGCAACGAGAGATAGTAGCATGCAAGATATTTGCATAATCAATATAAGTCACTTTATGCATCTCAATTAATTGGAGAGAAACAAGGAGATTTATTTGAAGAAAATGTGTGAATTAAACATGCTTTGCATACAAGACATGTAGCATTCAAGTCCAAAATACAATGGTATTTGGCAAAGCAAAAGACAAAGGTTTCTAATAAGAATTCAAACCAATTTCACCATTGTCATGAGAAAAGCAAGGACATAGAAATTTCATTGATTTTAATTTAAGAGCAACTATATCCAACTTTATAAGCGAAACATGGCATGAGCGACTTTACACCCTATTTGATTTTTCCAGATAAGATATCCGTATGATAGTAGCCATGTTCAACCAATAAAGAAAGAGAGACATTTGGATTTTTAGATCCTTTGAACAGATGCAAGATCCTTTATTCATTTTGAGTCTCATAAGTCTTTTTCACACAAGTTTTGCATTTAAGAACGCAATCATCAATTCATGCCTTTTCATTTGAGCATGTTATATAAGAATCATCATGTCATGGAGATAACTATAGGTCATTCAAATCATACTTCCTATGTAGATCTCCTAGTCCAAAAATGCATGTTTGAACATAAATATGACATGGATTGTAAACAAGCAAGGTTCACACTTATTGAATTGAAAACATATATATATATATATATATATATGCAACCAAGCTTACTCAAGCAATTAAAAGAAGAGGCATAAGTTATTTCAAATTTTTTGCAAGTTACAAGAATGTAAAATAGCTCTCTTTGCTTGAGTTCCCCATATGGGGTCAATCACACAACTCATCACTCCACAAGATATATCCCAATAGATCTACTTAGTGTTTTAAATCGAGTAGCATCTAAGGGTTTAGTAAATAGGTCCGCAAGTTGATTATTAGTACCTACATGTTCAAGTACTATGCATTTATTTTCAACAAGCTCTCTAATGAAATGATGGCGGATGTCAATATGCTTAGTTCTAGAATGTTGTACCGGATTCTTGGAAATATTAATGGCACTCATGTTATCACAAAAGAGAGTGAGTGTACCTTGGTTGAATCCGTAGTTTATTAGCATTTGCTTCATCCATACGAGTTGTGTGCATCCACTTCCCGCGGCTATGTACTCGGCCTCGGCCATGGACAAGGAAATTGAGTTTTGCTTCTTGCAAAACCAAGACACCAAGTTGTTGCCTAGAACGAAGCAATCGCCCGATGTGCTCTTCCTATCATCGTAATTTCCTGCCCAATCCGCATCACTAAAGCCTACAAGACTAGCATTAATGTCAAAAGAGTACCAAATCCCATAGTTGGATGTCCCATTCACATAGCGAATGATTCTATTTACGAAAGAGAGATAGGACTCCTTAGGATCCGCTTGGTACCTAGCACACACACCCACACTAAAAGATATATCGGGCCTACTTGCGGTCAAATAAAGCAAGCTACCTATCATGCCTTGATATAGAGTTTGTTCCACACTTTTACCACTAGCATCCTTGCTTAGCTTCAAAGTGGTACTCAAGGGTGTATCACAATGTTTGTCATTTTCAAGACCAAACTTCTTCACTAGGTTTTTAGCATATTTGGCTTGGGTTATGAAAATCCCATCATCTAATTGCCTAATTTGCAAACCTAGGAAGTAACTAAGCTCACCAACAAGACTTATCTCAAATTCATGAGACAGGACATCAATAAATTTTTGGACCTTGGTGTTGTTGGTGGAGCCAAAAACTTGAAAGTCCTAGAGGCGTGTTCAAAATTAATCTAGAGGGGGGGGTGAATAGATTTTAGCTATTATTACCCAATTTTCGCATACAAGTCAATATTACGAAAAAGCCCCTACTAGTTAAATATACAAGCAAGTGTAATATAGTACGGAATTAAAATGACACTTGATGTATACGTGGAAACCCAACCACTGGGAAAAACCACGGGCTGTTTAGTGCGCCACACTCGGAACTCGAAATCACTAATTGAAATGAAGTTTACAACCTATGTAGACCTCGTCTAACACTCCGGTCTGTAACCCCTCACTTCTACCCAGCGGGCCTTTATTAGCAACCCTATTCCAATTTGCTTGAGGCCTAAGCAACCTTATCCTCTAGACTTAATTCTCTAAGAAGAGATTATGCAACCTATGTGAATATGTATGAATATTCAATTAACAAACAAGGCTAGGGAACCTTAGATGCTTATCTAGGATGATGAGATAATCAATTTAAATCAACCCTAGATATCAATTGCTAAATGACATGTCAAATAGCTTAGCTAATCAAGATTAATTAAAAACCTAATTAGCTATCACAAACAACACTCAATCAATTCATCACAATTAATTCTCTAATCTTGTATTTATCATATGATCAAAACATACAAGTAAATTAAAGAGAATAGCTTGGTAATTAAAAATACTCAAATAAGATGAACTTAATCAAAATCTTACCAAGCAAGTTGTGATGATGCAAACCCAATCATGGATGCTTTCTATCTAGACATAGAAGATGCAATATGAAATTTGATGCACAAGGGATTTGATTTGAGTGGTTAAAGGTGAGTTCTTTTGTATCTTTCTTTTCTTGAAAAATATTCTAAGTATGAAATCTGATAATCAACTCACTTTGTTGACCTAAAGTCAAAGTGGCATATATATAGGGTGTCAAAACAAAGTGTGGTTGTTTTGAATAAGTTACACCTATTTTTGCCTTGGGCGCTGTACGTAGAGCGCCTCTTGTACATCGCCTGTACAGCGCCCCTACTCTATTCTCAAGGGAAAACAGAGGGGCGCTGTACGAACAGCGCTTTGTACAGCGCCTTCCAAAATTGCATCAGACCTGATGCATTTAAAAATGCATTTTCGACCAGGTCAGGATGGGCGCTGTACGAACAGCGCTTCCAACAGCGTTTTGTACAGCGCCTGACACTATGTATGAAATCTTAAAAACATGCATGGCATGGCATTGGTCATACATGATGCAATCAAGTAAAGCATGCAAGAAGAGATGTTAATGAGCATTAATGAGCACAACATAACAACACATACACAACATACAAGAGAATGAATTATGCATGAGATGTGAATGTGTGTGTGCATCTAATCTCTTCAAAGCAAATTAAGCACATAGAAGTTTACCTTTGGTGCTTATCAACCTTGAGGACATGAGAGGGTCTTGAGCTTAAATATCTATCACTAAAGCTACCCTTACATACAATCCCCAACATGTGGTTTGTTCACGAAATAAGCCAATCAAGATATAGGAATCCTTACAATCTCCCCCTTTGGCTATTTCATGACAAAACCACGACTCACATTGATTCCTCACAAAAATTAGAAACTATAGGTCAACAATGACTATCTACATTACAAAGAGATATATTAAAAAAATCTTGAAGTCTTCAATCTCTTGTAGAATAATCAGTCCCTAAAAGCAAAGTTTCTATACTATCAAATTCAAGTAAAAAGTGAGATGAATCAAGTGAGAATAAAAACAAGCATTTGCATTCTTAGAATTTAAGTACAACTACAACATCATGCAATAATTGTGAATGCAATGCTCCCCCTCAATGGGTTACTCCCCCTCAATGTAATGTCTCCCCAATATGCAACTCCCCTTATCACCTTTCTACTCCCTCTTTTTGTCATGATATAGGCAAAGGAGTAGTCCCCAACCGGGTCACTTAGCAAAGAGAGATGATGCATTCAAGTCATTTGCATAATCATTAAATGCACTTTATGCAACTCTATCAAATGAAGAGAAACAAGGAGATTTATTTTAAAATAAATGTGTGAAACAAAACATGCTTTGCATACAAGACATATAGCATTCAAGTCCAAAATACAATGGTATTCGGCAAAGCAAATGACAAAGGTTTCTAATAAGAATTCAAACCAATTTCACCAATGTCATTAGAGAAGCAAGGATATAGAGTTTTTCATTGATTTTAATTTATGAGCAACTATATCCATCTTTATAAGCCAAACATGTCATGAGCAACCTTGCACTCTATTTGATTTTTTCGGGAATGAAACCCGTATGATAGTAGACATGTTCAACAAATAAAGAAAGAGAGACAATTTGGAATATAAATTCCTTTGAACGGATACAAGATCCTTTATTCATTTTGATTCTCATAAGCTTTTTCACACAAGTTTTGCATTTAAAAAACAATGCAATCATCAATTCATGCTTTTTCATTTGAGCATGTCATATGAATTTCATGCTTTTTCTTTTGACATTAGCATGTTATAAACACTCATGCTTTTCAATTTTTTAAGCATGTTATTAAGAATCATCATGTCATGGAGATAACTATAGGTCATCCAAATCATACTTCCTATGTAAATCTCCTAGTCCAAAAATGCATGTTTGAACATAAATATGACATGGATTGTAAACAAGCCTGGTTCACACTTATTGAATTGAAAACATATATACATATGTACAACCAAGCTTACTCAAGCAATTAACAAAGAAGCATGAGATTTTTCAAATATTTGCATGCAACAAGTATGCATAAGCTCTCTTTGCTTGAGTTCCCCATATGGGGTCAATATCATCCTTCATTAATGAAGGTCATGAGGTCCTATGGACCTCCCAAGTCCATTTGACTTGGATGAACCTATTTGAGACTTGTTAGTCTCGTAGCAAGCGGGTTCATTTTTCCTTACCCACATAGATATAACTTTTGTCTTCCTAGTGGTCAAGGGTTCAAGAGTTCTAGAATTAATAGGATCATGAATATGAATGTTTTCCTTCCTATTAGCATGCATTCTAGCTCTTATCATTCTCTTTTCAATCATGCTTTTGATTCTACATAATTTAATGAAATGAAAGCAATTTGGTCTAATATGACCATTAATACCACAAAAGTGACATGTAGGGATAAATTTAGAATTCATACCATGTCCTTGTGCATGCATAGGAGCCATCCCATGACTTTGTGGTTGAGCGGGTTCAAATCTTCTTTGTTGTTGAACCGGTCTAGCTTGCTTCCTTGTTTCATTTTGCATGATTGGCCTCTTCCCTTAATGAATATGAGCTTTAGGGAAGTTAGGTTGAGGAACTTTTTGAGCTTGAGGTTGTCTCTTTGGAGCTACCTTCACTTGTGCACTTCTTGAACATTGTCCTAGATCAATTTTCTTCCTAGGAGTGTGCACCGGCGAGGCTTCTATCTTGCCCAAACTCTTGACAAAGACGGTCTTGGTTGGAGTGGTGATCTCCTTTGTTTCTTCATACCCAATACCTCTCTTATCACAAGGGTTCTTTCCACTACCAAGAATGTGGTCAAGTTTCTTGGTGCTTGTAGTCATCCTAGACAATGACTCTATGGCTTCAACAAGCTCTCTCTTCAACCCTTCTTCATTCCTCTTAGACATAGCTAGCTCATCCCTTAGCTTGTCTTCAATCTTCTTGGATGCCTCCACTTGTTTACTTAAGTGGTCATTGTGTGTTGAAAGTTCTAGATTTTCATCCTCTAAAATCTTCAACTTTCTATTTTTCTTCTCCAATGAACTTTCACACTTGACTATAAAGTCATTTACATCCATTTTCTCTACACTTCCATTTGTAGAGTTAGATGAGGAGTCATCTTCACTTAAGTTATCTCCTCCACTCTCATTCTCACTAATGGAGTCATTTGCCTCATTTAGACCTCCACCTTGGTCTCTTGAGTCAATGAGAGCCATATCCCAATGAGTAGCTACATTTATCTTCTCTAGAGCTACTTCTTCATCTTTTTCTTCTATGGGATCACTAGCAACGGAATTCTTACCAACAACTTCATTTTCTTCACAAGTGGCACCCAATGCCTTGAAGTTATTGATAAGCTCATCATCACTTGATGACTTATCTCCCTCTCCGGAGTCATCACTTTCACTCCATGTGGCGGTCATCACTTTTGCCATCTTGTTCTTCAAGTTCCCACAATCCGGTGAGATGTGACCTATACCCCCACACTCATAGCATTGGACCCCTTTATTTTCACTCTTCTCTTGCCTAGGCTCAAAACTTTTGAAGGGAGCCTTTTTCTTCAAGGCTTGGCCTTTGGATCCAATGCCCTTATTCTCGAACTTGACAAACTTCTTGAATCTTCTAAGAAGCAAAGCCATGTCTTGGTCCGAGTCACCTTTTTCCTCCTTCTAAACCTTGGAAGCTTTCAAAGCAATTCCTTTTTGCTTTTTAGGAGGTGAAATACTAGGAGCCTTCCTAGATTCATAAGCGAGGAGTCTTCCAATCACCTCGCTCGGCTTCATATCCTTGTATGTGTTATTTTCCTCTAAAGCCGTCACTTTTGATTCGAACCTAGCGGGGAGAGACCTCATAATTTTCTGCTTAACTCTCCTATCCGAATAAGGATCACCTAGTTGATGGCTTTGATTCACAATATCCATCAACTTTACTTCAAAGTCATTGAAGCACTCGTCCTCCTCCATTTTAAGCAACTCAAATTGCGTTTGAAGGACTTGTAGCTTGGAATCCTTAACGACATCGGTTCCCTCATGTGCAACCTGTAGGATGTCCCATGCCTCCTTGGCTATCCTAGTGTTCTGAATCTGTTTGTACTGATTTTCATCCACTGCACATAGAAGAGCATGCCATGCCTTCCTATTCCATTTTGAAGTCTCAAACTCTTCAGGTGACCACTTGGCCTTTGGCTTGAGTACTTCTTCTCCACCATTCGTGGGAGTCATCATAGGAGGTGCATACCCATCTTCAATTGCCATCCATGCCCTATCATGGATTTGGCACACATATGCCTCCATCTTGCCTTTCCATAAGGCATAATTCACACCGGTGAGGAGGGGAGGCCGTGTGCTTGAGGAACCCTCATGGTTGCCCCCGAATCCACTCATTGTATCAAATGAATGAATGAATTGTATGCAAAATGTATGAATGAGCAAAAATCACACAAATGCACAACACACCTAAAATGAGCTAGGATCACCTAAGTATATCTAGGAACCCGCTTTGATACCAATTGAAAGTCCTAGAGGCCTGTTCAAAATTAATCTAGAGGGGGGGGTGAATAGATTTTAGCTATTATTACCCAATTTTCGCATACAAGTCAATATTACGAAAAAGCCCCTACTAGTTAAATATACAAGCAAGTGTAATATAGTGCGGAATTAAAATGACACTTGATGTATACGTGGAAACCCAACCACTGGGAAAAACCACGGGCTGTTTAGTGCGCCACACTCGGAACTCGAAATCACTAATTGAAATGAAGTTTACAACCTATATAGACCTCGTCTAACACTCCGGTCTGTAACCCCTCACTTCTACCCAGCGGGCCTTTATTAGCAACCCTATTCCAATTTGCTTGAGGCCTAAGCAACCTTATCCTCAAGACTTAATTCTCTAAGAAGAGATTATGCAACCTATGTGAATATGTATGAATATTCAATTAACAAACAAGGCTAGGGAACCTTAGATGCTTATCTAGGATGATGAGACAATCAATTTAAATCAACCCTAGATATCAATTGCTAAATGACATGTCAAATAGCTTAGCTAATCAAGATTAATTAAAAACCTAATTAGCTATCACAAACAACACTCAATCAATTCATCACAATTAATTCTCTAATCTTGTATTTATCATATAATCAAAACATACAAGTAAATTAAAGAGAATAGCTTGGTAATTAAAAATACTCAGATAAGATGAACTTAATCAAAATCTTACCAAGCAAGTTGTGATAATGCAAACCCAATCATGGATACTTTCTATCTAGACATAGAAGATGCAATATGAAATTTGATGCACAAGGGATTTGATTTGAGTGGTTAAAGGTGAGTTCTTTTGTGTCTTTCTTCTCTTGAAAAATATTCTAAGTATGAAATCTGATAATCAACTCACTTTGTTGACCTAAAGTCAAAGTGGCATATATATAGGGTGTCAAAACAAAGTGTGGTCGTTTTGAATAAGTTACACCTATTTTTGCCTTGGGCGCTATACGTAGAGTGCCTCTTGTACAGCGCCCCTACTCTATTCTCACGGGAAAATAGAGGGGCGCTGTACGAACAACGCTTTATACAGCGCTCGTACAGCGCCTTCCAAAATTGCATCAGACCTGATGCATTTAAAAATGCATTTTCGACTAGGTCAGGATGGGCGCTGTACGAACAGTGCTTCCAACAGCGTTTTGTAAAGCGCCTGACACTATGTATGAAATCTTAAAAACATGCATGGCATGGCATTGGTCATACATGATGCAATCAAGTAAAGCATGCAAGAAGAGATGTTAATGAGCATTAATGAGCACAACATAACAACACATACACAACATACAAGAGAATGAATTATGCATGAGATGTGAATGTGTGTGCATCTAATCTCTTCAAAGCAAATTAAGCACATAGAAGTTTACCTTTGGTGCTTATCAACCTTGAGGACATGAGAGGGTCTTGAGCTTGAATATCTATCAGTAAAGCTACCCTTACATACAATCCCCAACATATGGTTTGTCCACGAAATAAGCCAATTAAGATATGGGAATCCTTACAAAACTATATCATCAACATATATTTGAGCTATGAAAAGCTCATCATTGTCTTTCTTGATGAATAGTGTCTTGTCAACACTACCCCTTGTGTAGTTATTGTCAACAAGAAATTGAGTGAGGCGCTCATACCAAGCCCTCAGTGCTTGTTTCAACCCATATAGAGCCTTCTTGAGGCGATAGACATGGTTGTGGTGGTGTGCATCCACAAACCCCTTGGGTTGTTCAACAAACACTTCCTCTTGCAAGAAGCCATTGAGGAAGGCACTCTTAACGTGCATTTGGTGCAATTTGAACTTGTGCACACAAGAGATGGACAAGAGAAGCCTAATGGACTCTAAACGGGCAACGGGAGAAAAAAGTCTCCTCAAAGTCGATACCCTCAATTTGAGAGTACCCTTGTGCTACAAGCCTAGCCTTGTTCCGCACTATGTTGCCATTCTCATTGGATTTGTTTCTATAAATCCACTTAGTGCCTATCACACGTGAGCCTTTAGGCCTACGAAATAGAGTCCAAACCTCATTCCTTTCGAATTGGTTTAGCTCTTCTTGCATGGCAAGAACCCAAAATTCATCATTCAAGGCTTCATCAACCTTTTTGGGTTCAATTTGAGAGGTGTAGCATGTAAAGCTAATGAGATTAGCTATTTGACGCCTAGTTCTAACACCCTCATTCTCATCTCCAATAACATCCTCTTTGTTATGGAGTCTTCTAACCCATGGAGCGGGTTCATTAGAGTCCAAGAGAGGGACTCTAGTAAGAGGTTGTGTGACCTCATTATTGTCATTGGACGTCCCAACATTGGGAGTCACCACAACCCTCTCCAAAGGAGAGTCATCATCTAAAACTTCCTCCTCCTCATGGTCATTAGACTTAAGCCTAGTATCATCAATGACAACATTGGATGATTCCATGACGGTTTGAGTCTTCAAGTTGAAAACTCTATAGGCTCTACTATTCAAGGCATAGCCAATAAATATACCCTCATCACTCTTAGCATCAAATTTGCCAAGTTGATCATAGTCATTTAAAATGTAGCATTTGCTTCCAAATGTGTGGAAGTAGCTAACATTTGGCTTCCTACCCTTTCATAACTCATAGGAGGTGTTTCTAGATCCGGGCCTTAGGAAAACACGATTCCCTATAGAGCAAGCCGTATTGACGGCTTCGGCCCATAGGTTCCTAGGGACATTGTTGCTAAGCAACATCACTCGGGCCATCTCTTGAAGGACCATATTCTTCCTCTCAACAACTCCATTTTGTTGAGGTGTCCTAGGAGCCGAGAACTCATGGGAGATGCCTAAGCTATTGCAATAACTTTCAAAAGAGGCATTCTCAAATTATCTCCCATGGTCACTTCTAATCTGTTTAATGATTTTAATGTTAGAATTCATTTCATTTTGTATTTTAGTACAAAGCATTTTAAACTTATCAAAAGTTTCGGATTTTTCTCTAAGAAAATATGTCCATGTAAATCTAGAGAAATCATCAACACAAACAAAAATGTATCTCTTTCCACCTAAACTCTCGGTTTGCATAGGACCCATGAGATCCATGTGGAGAAGCTCTAAGCTCTCCTTTGTAGAGAGATACTTGCCCTTTTTATGCATGCTTTTGGTTTGTTTTCCTTGTTGGCAAGGTCCACAAATACCATTGGCTTTCTTCCCAAGCTTAGGGAGGCCACGCACACAATTGAACTTTCCAAGGGTTCTTAAATCCCTAAAGTTCATGTGGCCAAGTCTTTCATGCCACAACTCTATTTGCTCATCCATGGAAACATTGTTTGAGACTATTCTAGCTTCAAGACAATAACAATTGTCACTAGATCTCATACCTTTCAACAAGGTTTGTCCCTCGGGGTTTAGGATCGAGCAATCACTTTTACTAAACAAGACAGAATATCCTTCATCACTTAGATGTGAAATGCTTATTAAATTGGCTTTCAAGCCATCAACAAATAAAGCATCGGATAAGGAGGGTAATCCGGGAATGGAAATGGTTTCTTTCCCTACAACTTTCTTTTTGGATCCATCACCAAAAGTGACATATCCTCCTTCCTCCATAACAAGAGTCTCGAAGAAACTCTTGTTTCCCGTCATGTGCCTAGAGCACCCACTATCAAAATACCAAAAATTAGAAGAATTTGCCTTCAAGGCTATTTGAGCAACATGGCAAACATTTTCATTCTTTCTAATCCACCTAGAAACAATCTTAGCTTTCTTAGTGGTCTTTGGTACATGGGCTCTAGATGTTCTAGGATCATGCATAACAATATCATCATTCCTAGGAACATGCATCATGGCTCTTTTCTTTTTCTTCTCAATCATGCTTCTAGTTTTGCACATTTTAATATATCGAAAGCAATGTGGTCTAATATGACCATCAAATCCACAAAAGTGACATATAGGAGTAAAATATGGAATCATACCTTGTCCTTGTCTTTGTGGATGAAAGGGTTCAATCCATCTTCGTTGTTGAACCGGTCTAGATTGCTTCCTAGCTTGAGGTTACATGATTGGTCTCTTTCCTTTATGAGTCAATTGTGGAGGAATGTTGGCTTGAGAGACCCTAGAGGGTTGAGCTTGAGGTTGCCTTCTTGGCACCATCTTCACTTGTGCATTTGAACATTGTCCTAGTTCTAACTTCTTCCTAGGAATTTGCACAAATGAAGTTTCTTCGTTCCTCAAACTCTTGACAAACACGGTATTGTTAAAGGTTGAGATCTTCTTGCCATCTTCATACCCAAGATCCCTCTTGTCACACGGACTCTTTCCAACACCAAGTATATGATCAAGTTTCTTGGTGCTAGAATCCAACCTAGCTAAAGATTCTAAAGCTTCATCAAGCTTCCTCTTCAAACCTTCTTCATTCCTCTTAGATAAGACTAACTCCTCTCTTAGCTTATCTTCCATCTTCTTGAATTTTTCCACTTGTTCACTTAAGTGGTCATTATGAGATGAAAGCTCAAGATTTTCTTCTCTCAACATCTTGATCTTTCTTGTGCTCTTGATTGTTAAATCATTAAATTCGGCAAGCACCTTTTTCTCCACAAATCCATTTATGGAGTTAGAAGAGGAATCACTTTCTTCTCCACTTGAGTCATTTTCCTCTTGACTCATTTCCTCTCTTTCACTAGCACTTTTGCTTTTATGGGAGGAGGCAAAAGCTAGGAGATTAGCCATGAGCTCTTTTTCATCTGAAGACTCATCTCCCTCAATGGAGTCATCACTACTTCCACTCCAAGTGGCGGCCATCACTTTTCCCTTTTTCTTGTCATTGTGATTAGCACATTCGGGGGCAAAGTGACCTATGCCACCACACTCGAAGCAACGGACCCCTTTCCTTTCGGTCCTTTCTTGCCTAGGTTCAAACTTCTTTAAATGACCTTTTTTCTTCAAATCTTGACCTTTTGATCCAAAGCCCTTACTCCTAAACTTCATAACCTTGTTGAACCTTTTTACAAACAAGGTAAGGTCTTTATCCGAGTCAATCTTCTTTGCCTCCTTTTCATCCTTGGAAGCTTTTAAAGCAATTCCTTTTTGCTTTTTAGAAAGTGTAGAGCTAGGAGCCTTCCTAGACTCATAGGCGAGAAGTCTTCCAATAACCTCACTCGGCTTCATGTCCATATATCCACTGTTTTCTTCCAAAGCCGTCACCTTTGATTCGAACTTATCGGGGAGAGATCTCATGATTTTCTGCTTAACTCTCCTATCCGAATACAGGTCTCCGAGTTGGTGACTTTGATTAACGATATCCATCAATATGATTTCGAAATCATTGAAGCATTCATCCTCTCCTATCCTAAGTAACTCGAATTGAGTTTGGAGGACTTGAAGCTTGGATTCCTTCACCACCTCGGTTCCTTCATGTGCAACTTGTAAGATATCCCAAGCCACTTTTGCGATTTGAGTGTTCTGAATAAGCTTATACTGATTTTCATCCATTGCACAAAGGATGGCGTGCATCACCTTCCTATTCCATTTTGAAGCCTCAAACTCTTGCGGACTCCATTGCGCCTTAGGCTTCAATACTTCTTCTCCTCCACCATCGGGAGTCATCTTGGGTAGATTATATCCATCTTCCACCGCCATCCACGCACGGTCGTGAATTTGACATATGTAGGATTCCATCTTCCCTTTCCATTGGGAATAGTTCAACCCGGTAAGAAGTGGAGGCCTTGTGCTAGAAGCACATTCGTTGCCACCACCATTTCCACCGTTTCCACTCATAGTGTTTATGAATGAATGAAATGAATGCAAATGTATGAATGATCAAAAATCACACAAAATGCAAAACAAACCAAAATAAGCAAGGATCACCTATGTATATCTAGGAACCTGCTCTGATGCCAATTGAAACAAATTATAGCACGGTGTGTATATAACTATCTAGAGGGGGGGTGAATAGATTTTAAACTTATTACCCAATTTTTCATGTGAAGTCAATATTACGAAATTACCCCTAACTAGATAAAGCAATAAATCAAGTATAAAATGCGGAAATTAAATAACACTTTATTTTTACGTGGAAACCCTTACGGGAAAAACCACGGGCTAGTAAGTAAGCCACACTCAAACCTCAAATCCAATAAGTGTGTAAAACGATTACAACCTAATCCCGGAAGTAATCACACACCTACCTAATCCCGGTATAAGTGAACCTAGTCTAATTTGCTTGCGATCTAAGCAACCTAATCCCGGAAGCTACACACAAGACTTACTTTCTCAATGAAGAGAATAACACCCTAAGTGAATATATGAATATCCAAATGCAACATAGAGCAAGGGAAACCCTATATGCTTATCTAAGATGATGAATATGCAATTAGAACAATCCTAGATATTAAAACTAAATGACTTGTCAAATAGTTTAGCTAATCAAGATTAAGCACAAAACCTAATTAGCTATCACAATACAACTTCTCAAACATACAACACACTAATCTCAATCTTGTATCCAAAATATATATAAAGATCATACAAGTAATAAATTGAGATTGCTTGTTAAGCAAAACACAAAATATGTAAGATATTAGTGAAAAGCTTACCAAGCAAAGTATGATGAAGATTCCATGCAAAGAGACATCTAGATGATCAAAGATGATGCTAGATGATGATTGATGATCATGAAAAGGTGTTTGAGTAATTAAAAATGTGTTCTTGGAATTTTTCTTTTCTTTGAAAAATATCTTAAGTATGAAATCTGAATATGAACTCTCTTAATTGACCTAAAGTCAAAGTGGCATATATATAGGGTGTCAAGATGAAGTGTGGTCGTTTTGATAAGTGACACCACTATTTTGCTTTGGACGCTGTACGTAGAGCGCTTCTGTACAGTGCCTGTACAGTGCCCCAACTCTGTTCTCTCGGGAAAACAGAGCGGCGCTGTACGTACAGCGCTTTGAACAGCACCTGTACAGCGACCTAACAGCGACCTAACAGCGAACGAATTAAATCGATCAGGTCTGAACAGCGCTCGAAGGGCGATGTTTGTACAGTGCTTCTGTAGAGAGCTTTTGAGAGCGCCCATTGCAAAAATGCACTCCTAAGTCTAAGTATGACAAGGCAATTGGATATGCAAGATGCAATCAAAATAATATGCAAGAAGAGATGTTAATGAACATTAATGCACAAAAATAAGACACACAACATACAAGGATTAAACATATGCATGAGTTGTGAGTGTGTGCAACTATCTCTTCAAGACAAGTAAGTACATAGAAATTTACCTTCGGTGCTTATGAAGATGAGGTCTTCAAAGGGCTTTGAGCAATAACACCAACACTTAAGCTACCCTTACAAAGAACCCCAACATGTGGTTTGTCCACGAAATGAGCCAATCAACAAATGGGAACCTTACAGGAAATGTAGAGAAAATGGATGTTCATGACTTTATAGTCAAATGTGAAAGTTCATTGAAGAAGAACAGTTGAAAATTGAAGATTTTAGAGGATGAAAATCTAGAGCTTTCAACACACAATGACCACTTAAGTAAGCAAGTGGAAACATCCAAGATGATTGAAGACAAGCTAAGGGATGAGCTAGCTATGTCTAAAAGGAATGAAGAAGGGTTGAAGAGGGAGCTTGATGAAGCTTAAAAGTCATTGACTAGGATGACTTCAAGCACCAAGAATCTTGACCACTTACTTGGTGTTGGTAAGAACCCTTGTGACAAGAGAGGTATTGGGTATGAAGGTAACAAGGAGATCTCTACTCAAACCAGGACCGTCTTTGTCAAGAGTTTGGGCAAGATAGAAGCCTCACCGGTGCACACTCCTAGGAAGAAAATTGATCTAGGACAATGTTCAAGAAGTGCACAAGTGAAGGAAGCTCTAAGGAGACAACCTCAAGCTCAATGCATTAGAGTCTCTCAAGTCAACATTCCTCATCAAATGACTATAAATGGAAAGAGGCCAATCATGCAAAAGGAACCAAGGAAGCAAGCTAGACCGGTTCACCAACAAAGAAGGATTGAACCCAATCAACCACAAAGTCATGGGAAGGCTCTTATGCATGCACAAGGACATGGTATGATTTCTAAATTCATCCCTACATGTCACTTTTGTGGTATTGATGGTCACATTAGACCAAATTGCTTTCATTTCATTAAATTATGTAGAGTCTGTAAGGTTTCCCATGTGTTGATTCACTTATTTCGTGGACAAAACCACAATTGGGGATCTTTGTAAGGGTAGTCTAGGATTTGATGTTCATTTCTAACGGCCCTTTCAAGACCTCAAGGTTTCAAGCACTCCAAAGGTATATCTAGTGCTTGGTTTTGTGCTTTGAAGAGATTAGATGCACACACACACATATTCAATTCATATCCATTCTTTGTGTATAACATGTGTTTATTTATGTGTGCATTCATGTTTAAAACATCTCTTTTTGCATGTTATTTTGATTGCATCTTGCATATCCAATTTCCTTGTCATGCATAGTCTTAGGATTGCATTCTTGCAATGGGCGCTGTCAAAAGTGCTCTACAGAAGCGTTGTACGAACATCGCCCATATGAGCGCTGTACAGACCTAATCGATTTAATTCGGTCGCTGTACAGGTGCTGTAGGTACAGCGCCACTCTGTTTTCCCGAGAGAACAGAGTTGGGGCGTTGTACAGGCGTTGTACAGAAGCGCTCTACGTACAACGGCCAAGGCAAAATCAGGGCAACTTATTCAAAACGACCACACTTTGATTTGGCCCCCTATATACACTACAAGAAAAACACTTAACGACAACGGAACATCCACCACGAGCACAAGGGACCCATTTTTTATAAGTAATAGCAACAACGGGCCTTTAAATGCCCGTTACCAATGATCTCTGAAAATATTTTCCACCACGGGCCCTTATATGCCCGCTTTGGATATGCTTTATTGACAACGGGCAGTTATTGGCCCGTGTTGAATAATCTTATAATAACAACGGGCAGATAAAAGCTCGTTGTTATTGAGACCATATATATATTATGTGCCCGTTGTTAAACAAAAATCCCCAAATTGTTAAACCCTAACATGTCTCTTCTCTGGTTGACCTACATCTCCTCTCACGCATCTCTTCTCTCTCGATCGACCTCCATCTCTCTTCTCCGTCTCGATCGACCAACAAGGTGAGAAGGTGAGAAGTGCCGTCGCTCAGTTTATCACACATCAATAGAAGTCTTATTTTGAAAGGTTAGACCTCTCATTTTGTTTAATTATAAATCTACGATGGCCAAAATGGGTTTGTCTTCCTGTGGTAACAGATGGTGTAGGTGACATGTGGGGTTTTGCTTGGATTCTTTGCCTTTTTGTGGGGTTTTGCTTGTGGTTTCTCAAGCAGCATCAGATTATTATTTTTAGTCTTTTTGTGGGTGACATGTGGGGTTTGGCTTGGTTTTTTATTTTTGCCTTTTTGTGGGTAACATCGTTTGTCCTGTAATCCTCTCTTCAAAATTCTTATTGATTTTAGTTCAAATAATTCTGGGGTTTTTTTCTCTCTCTCAAGTCTCAAGAAATAAAGAAGAAAAGTACCAGGTAATGTACAAATCTCTGCACCTCAATTCATCTTGTATGTGGCTTTTATTTTCATTTGATGGGTATTTTTATTAATTTTGTAAATTGTTTGGTGATTTGTTAGTTTTACATTTGTTGGTGAGTTTTAAAGCTATCAGTTTAGGTGAGCAGGTGTGGTTTCCTTGATTTCGATCATTGTTATGTTGTCTTTTTGTTGAAATTTTTGATTTTGATTGGTGGGTTTGGTTTATTATGATGGGCATGAGTTTGATTTTTGTTCTTTTTGATAAGGCTACGCAAGACTTGATCCATGATCTACTATTTTAAAATGTTTACAATCTTATTTTTTTGGATATAAAATTTATGCTTTTTTGGTTCATTTCAGTGAAACTGGAGTAGTAGCAGGCATGAAATTGTTTATTTGTACTGTTTCTAATTTTTTTGGGGTCTGGAAAATCAATGAAGCGTACCCATTTTCTTTAATATGATTTGTCTTGACATTGCTTTGTTGAGTTGTTTTTGAAGCTTTACCAATTTGGAGTTTGAAATTGTTATAATTGTATTAGTGTTCATGATTTCTGTTTCTGTCTACATTATGCAATATGTCAATTTGGCATACAGATTGTATTTTCCAGTGCCATTAAAAATCTAAAATTCCTGCCATATGACATACGAGGATAATGTTTCATTTTCTGCATTGAAACATTATACAGATTCATTTGGAAACCATGCCTGTTCTGCTCTACTTGTGTTAGTATCATTCTAAGACCGATTTGATTAATAACGGTGAATCACTCGCACATTTCGTAGTGAAACTTTGTTATTTTTAATTTTTAGTTGTTCTACTGATGGAATTTATTTACAGAACATAAGTACACAAAGGAGGGATCAAACAAGCTGCCATTGATTAATGTATAACACTCAATTTGTGTATAATTTATTTATTTATTTATTAATGTAAAACACTCAAATCTATGTTTGCAGGGGATTTTGTGAGTAAGTCTGGATCCTCATTAATTTGGTTTGAATTCTATAGTTTGCTTAGGGTTTTTAGTGTGGATATGTCTACTTTGTTTTTCCTTTGTTGGCATCTTTTAGTGGATTATAAGAGTATATGTTTGTTCTTAGAAGAAGAAAAAGAAGTTTACTATTTCCTTGCCAAAAAATTTTTAGCATCTATACTTAACAATTGCATTGTTCCACCTTTTGGTAATTTTCTTGACAGAAACTGAATTTGGAGCAGCAAGAAAGGTTGGATACTTTACTTGGTGGGTTTGTTGATTTTTCTTTGAAGAGAGATACTTGGTCTTGATGTGCAAGTTGGATCAGGTACGTTTCTACATTTCCACTTGTTTTCTTGATTTAGGGTTCTCTAATATGTGATTTTTTGAAAAACTTATCAAATAATAAGACTTGCCAATAAAATTTCGGCATCTATAATTAACAATTGCATTGTTCCACCTTTTGGTAATTTTCTTGACAGAAGCTGAATTTGGGACAGCAAGAAAGGCCGGATACTTTATTTGGTGGGTTTGCTGATTTTTCTTTGAAGAGAGAAACTTGGTCTTGAATGTAATGTTAATACTTGAAGATTTGTAATTGAATGTTTATGGATTTATACATTTTAAAATATATTGAATGCTTGTTGATTTTATATTGAATTCTTTAGAGTTTAATCTTCCAATAATTTGTACTAAACAGGCTACATATAAAATCAATAAATTAATTTTTATTTAAAAAAAAAAAAATACTCATCGACCACGGGCAATGCCCATTGTAAGTAACGCATCGACCACGGACGATGCCTGTTGTCAATAATGCATCGACAACGGGCAATGCCCGTTTTCAAAAAGTGCGCTTTTCCACTACTGCTCCATCTATAGCGGGCACAATGCCCGTGGTCGATACACATCTATAACGGGCATTGCCCGTTGTCGTTAAGTGTTTTTCTTGTAGTGATATATGCCACTTTGACTTTAGGTCAACCAAGAGAGTTCATATTCAGATTTCATACTTAGGATATTTTTCAAAGACAAGAAAAATTCCAAGAACTCATTTTTAATTCTCAAACACCATTTCATGATCATCAATCATCATCTAGCATCATCTTTGATCATCTAGATGTCTTTTTGCATGGATTCTTCATCACACTTTGCTTGGTAAGCTTTTCACTAATATCTTACATATTTTGTGTTTTTCTTAACAAGCAATCTCGATTTATTACTTGTATGTTATTTATATATATTTTGGATACAAGATTGAGATTAGTGTATTGAATGTTTGAGAAGTTGTATTGTGATAGCTAATTAGGTTTTTGCTTAATCTTGATTAGCTAAGCTATTTGACATGTCATTTAGTTTTAATATCTAGGATTGTTCTAATTGCAAATTCATCATCTTAGATAAGCATATAGGGTTTCCCTTGCTCTATGTTGCATTTGGATATTCATATATTCACTTAAGGTGTTAATCTCTTCATTGAGAACATAAGTCTTGTGTGTAGCATCCTGGATTAGGTTGCTTAGATCGCAAGCATTCGAACAAGGTTCACTCATACCAGGATTAGGTAGGTGTGTGATTTCTTCCGGGATTAGGTTGTAATTTTTATCACTTAGTGGATTCGAGGTTCGGGTGTGGCTCACTTATTAGCCCGTGGTTTTTCCCGTGAGGGTTTCCACGTAAAAATCAAGTGTTGTTAATTTTTCCGCACCATATCACACTTGCTTTATTTTATTGACTATTAGGTGTATTTTCTTAATCTTGACCATACACGAAAAATTGTGTAAAAACGTTTAAAATCTATTCAACCCCCCCCCCCCCCCCCCCCCCCCCCCCCCTCTAGATTAACATTTAACACACCGTGAGAACTTTCAATTGGTATCAGAGTAGGTTCCTAGATATAATTAGGTGATACTTGCTTATTTTTGTGTGTTTTGCATTTTATGTGATATTTGATCATTCATACATTTGCATTCATTTCATTCATTCATAAACACTATAAGTGGAAACGGTAGAAATGGTGGTGGAAACGAAGGTGCTTCTAGCACAAGGCCTCCGCTTCTTGCCGGGTTGAATTATGCCTCTTGGAAAGGCAAGATGGAGTCGTATATATGTCAAGTCCATGACCGGGCTTGGATGGCGGTTGAAGACGGTTACACATCACCCATGATGACTCCTACGGGTGGAGGAGAGGATATGCTCAAGCCTAAGGCGCAATGGAACGCGCAAGAGTTTGAAGCATCAAAATGGAATAGGAAGGCGATGCATGCCATCCTATGTGCAATGGACGAAAGTCAATATAAATTGATTCAGAATACTAGGATAGCTAAGGAGGCTTTGGACATCCTAGAGATTGCACATGAGGGAACCGAAGTAGTGAAGGACTCTAAGCTTCAAGTCCTCCAAACTCAATTTGAGATGCTTAAAATGGAGGAGAATGAGTGCTTCAACGACTTTGAGATCAAGTTGATGGACATAGTCAACCAAAGTCATCAACTTGGTGACCCGTATTCGGATAGGAGAATCAAGCAAAAGATTCTGAGATCTCTCCCTGATAGGTTTGAATCGAAGGTGACGGCTTTAGAGGAGAATAGCACATATAAGGATATGAAGCCAAGTGAGGTGATAGGGAGGCTTCTAGCTTATGAGTCTAGGAAGGGTCCTACCTCTACACCTTCTAAAAAGCAAAAGGGAATTGCTTTGAAAGCCTCCAAAGTTGAGAAGGAGGAGAATGATGACTCGGACGAAGAAATGGCTCTATTGATGAGAAGGTTCAAGAAATTCTGCAAGTCCGAGAAGAAAGGTTTCGGATCCAAGGGTCAAGACTTCAAGAAAAAGACTCCATTCAAGAAGTTTGAGCCTAGGCAAGAGACGATCGAAAGGAAAGGGGTTCGATGCTATGAGTGTGGTGGCGTTGGCTACTTTGCCCCCGAATGTGCTAATCACATTAACAAGAAAAATAGGAAAGTGATGGCCGCTACATGGAGTGGAAGTGATGACTCCAATAAGGGAGATGAGTCTTCGGATGATGAAGAGCTTGAAACAAATAATAGCACGGTGTGTATAAAACTATCTAGAGGGGGGGTGAATAGATTTTAAGCTTTTTACCCAATTTTTCGTGTTAGTCAAAATTACGAATTTACCCCTAAATAGATAAAGCGATAAATCAAGTATAAAATGCGGAAATTAAATAAGACTTGATTTTTACGTGGAAACCCTCACGGGAAAAACCACGGGCTAGTAAGTAAGCCACACTCGAACCTCGAATCCACTAAATGTGTAAAACGATTACAACCTAATCCTGGTAGTAATCACACACCTACCTAATCCCGGTATGAGTGAACCTAGTCCAATTTGCTTGTGATCTAAGCAACCTAATCCCGAATGCTACACACAAGACTTACTTTCTCTATGAAGAGAATAACAACCCTAAGTGAATATATGAATATTCAAAATGCAACATAGAGCAAGGGAAACCCTATATGCTTATCTAAGATGATTAATATGCAATTAGAGCAATCCTAGATATCAAAACTAAATGACATGTCAATCAAATAGTTTAGCTAATTAAGATTAAGCACAAAACCTAATTAGCTATCACAATACAACTTCTCAAACATACATCACACTAATCTCAATCTTGTATCAAAAGATATATGAAAATCATACAAGTAATAAATTGAGATTGCTTGTTAAGAAAAAACACAAAATATGTAAGATATTAGTGAAAAGCTTACCAAGCAAAGTATGATGAAGAATCCATGCAAGATGTCATCTAGATGATCAAGGATGATGCTAGATGATGATTGATGATCGATGATCATGGAAAAGTGTTTGAGTGAACTAAAATTGAGTTCTTTGGAATTTTTCTTCTCTTTAAAAAACTCCTAAGTATGGAATCTGAATATGAACTCTTGTAATTGACCTAAAGACAAAGTGGCATATATATAGGAGGCCAAAACAAAGTGTGGTCGTTTTGATAAGTTTGCCTCAAAATTGCCTTGAGCGCTGTACGTAGAGCGCCCCTTGTACAGCGCTTGTACAGCGCCCCAACTCTGTTCTCACGGGAAAACAGAGTGGCGCTGTACGTAGAGCGCTTTGTACAGCGCCTGTACAGCGACCCAACAGCGACCGAATTAAATCGATCAGGTCTGAACAGCGCTCAATGGGCGCTGTTCGTACAGCGCTTCTGTAGAGCGCTTTTGGGAGCGCCCAATGCAAAAATGCAATCCTAAGTCTAAGCATGACAATGCAATTGGATATGCAAGATGCAATCAAACTAACATGCAAGAAGAGATGTTAATGAACATTAATGCACAAAAAATAAGACACACAACATACAAGTATTAAACATATGCATGAGTTGTGAGTGTGTGCAACTATCTCTTCAAGACAAGTAAGCACAAAGAAATATACCTTCGGTGCTTATCAACACGAGGTCTTCAAAGGGCTTCGAACACTAAACCCGATACCTAGGCTACCCTTACAAAGAACCCCAATATGTGGTTTGTCCACGAAATAAGCCAATCAACAAATGGGAACCTTACAATCTCCCTCTTTGGCTATTTCGTGACAAAACCACCACTCACATTGATTCCTCACAAAGAAATAGAAACTACGGGACTACAATGATATTCTACATTACAAAGAGATAAGAAAATGAAACTTGAAGTCTTCAACCTCTTGTAGAATAACCAATCCCTGAAAATAAGTTTCTAACATTTCCAATACAAGTAAAGTGTGAGATTAATCAAGTGAGAACAATTTTAAGCATTTGCATTTTAAAAGATTAAGGCACAACATTATGTAATGTATGTGTATGCAATGCTCCCCCTCAAAGGATTACTCCCCCTCAACGTGTTAACTCCCTAAAGTGCACAATTGCAACACCGATTTGCATCTCCTCGTACCATATCCTACTCCCCCTTTTTGTCATGATATAGGCAAAGGAGTAGTCCCCAACCGGGTCACTCATAGCAACGAGAGATAGAAGCATGCAAGATATTTGCATATATATATTAGTCACTTTATGCACCTCAATTAATTGAAGAGAAACAAGGAGATTTATTTAAAAGAAAATGTGTGAATCAAACATGCTTTGCATACAAGACATGTAGCATTCAAGTCCAAAATACAATGGTATTTGGAAAAGCAAATGACAAAGGTTTCTAATAAGAATTCAAACCAATTTCACCAATGTCATGAGTAAAGCAAGGATATAGAATATATTGATTTCAATTTAAGAACAACTATATCCAACTTTATAAGCGAAACATGGCATGAGCGACTTTGCACCCTTTTTGATTTTTCCGGATAAGATATCCGTATGATAGTAGCAATGTTCAACCAATAAAGAAAGAGAGACATTTGGAATGTGAATTCCTTTGAACGGATACAAGATCCTTTATTCATTTTGAGTCTCATAAGCTTTCACACAAGGTTTTGCATTTTAAGAATATGCAATCATCAATTCATGCTTTTCATGTGAGCATGTGATATGAATTTCATGCTTTTTCATTTGACATGAGCATGTTATTAAAGAATCATCATGTCATGGAGATAATCATAGGTCATTCAAATCATACTTCCTATATACATCTCCTAGTCCAAAAATGCATGTTTGAACATAAATATGACATGGATTGTAAACAAGCAAGGTTCACACTTATTTAATTGAAAACATATATACATATGTGCAACCAAGCTTACTCAAACAATTAAAAGAAGAGGCATAAGTTATTTCAAATTTTTTGCAAGTGACAAGAATGCAAGATAGCTCTCTTTGCTTGAGTTCCCCATATGGGGTCAATCATAGAACATCACTCCACAAGACATATCCCAATAGATCTACTAAGAGTTTTTAATCGAGTAGCATCTAAGGGTTTAGTAAATAAGTCCGCAAGTTGATCATTAGTACCTACATGTTCAAGTACTATGCATTTATTTTCAACAAGCTCTCTAATGAAGTGATGGCGGATGTCAATATGCTTAGTTCTAGAATGTTGTACCGGATTCTTGGAAATTTTAATAGCACTCATGTTATCACAAAAGAGAGTGAGAGTACCTTGGTTGAATCCGTAGTCTACTAGCATTTGCTTCATCCATAGGAGTTGTGTGCATCCACTCCCCGCGGCTATGTATTCGGCCTCGGCCGTGGACAAGGAAATCGAGTTTTGCTTCTTGCAAAACCAAGACACCAAGTTGTTGCCTAGAAAGAAGCAACCGCCCGATGTGCTCTTCCTATCATCATAATTTCCTGCCCAATCCGCATTACTATATCCTACAAGACTAGGATTAGTGTCAAAAGAGTACCAAATCCCATAGTTGGATGTCCCATTCACATAGCGAATGATTCTCTTTATGGAAGAGAGATAGGACTCCTTAGGATCCGCTTGGTACCTAGCACACACACCCACACTAAAGGAGATATCGGGCCTACTTGCGGTCAAATAGAGCAAGCTACCTATCATGCCACAATATAACGTTTGTTCCACACTTTTACCACTAGCATCCTTGCTTAGCTTCAAAGTGGTACTCATAGGTGTATTACAATGTTTGGCATTCTCTAAACCAAACTTCTTCACTAGGTTTTTGGCATATTTGGCTTGGGTTATGAAAATCCCATCATCTAATTGCCTAATTTGCAAACCTAGGAAGTAACTAAGCTCACCAACAAGACTCATCTCAAATTCATGAGACATGACATCAACAAATTGTTGGACCTTGGTGTTGTTGGTGGAGCCAAATATAATGTCATCAACATAGATTTGAGCTATAAATAACTCATCTTTGTTTCTCTTGATGAACAAGGTCTTGTCAACACTACCTCTTGTGTAGTCATTGTCAACAAGAAATTGAGTGAGGCGCTCATACCAAGCCCTCGGTGCTTGTTTCAACCCATATAGTGCCTTCTTGAGGCGATAGACATGGTTGGGGTGGTGTGCATCCACAAACCCCTTGGGTTGTTCAATAAACACTTCCTCTTGCAAGAAGCCATTGAGGAAGGCACTCTTGACATCCATTTGGTGCAATTTGAACTTGTGCACACAAGAAATGGACAAGAGAAGCCTAATGGACTCTAAACGGGCAACGGGAGCAAATGTCTCCTCAAAGTCGATACCCTCAATTTGAGAGTACCCTTGTGCTACAAGTCTAGCCTTGTTCCGCACTATGTTGCCATCCTCATCGGATTTGTTCCTAAATATCCATTTAGTGCCTATGACATTAGTGGTCTTAGGCCTAGGAACTAGAGTCCAAACCTCATTCCTTTCGAATTGGTTTAGCTCTTCTTGCATGGCAAGAACCCAAAATTCATCATTTAAGGCTTCTTCAACCTTTTTGGGTTCAATTTGAGAGGTGTAGCATGTGTAGCTAATAAGATTAGCAAGTTGACGTCTAGTCCTAACACCCTCATTTACATCTCCAATAACATCCTCTTTGTTATGGAGTCTTCTAACCCATGGAGCGGGTTCATTAGAGTCCAAGATAGGGACTCTAGTAGTGGGTTGTGTGACTTCATCATTTTCATTAGATGTCCCAACATTGGGAGTCACCACAACCCTCTCCAAAGGAGAAACATCACTAAAAACAACCTCCTCCTCATGATCATTAGACTTGAGCCTAGTATCATCAAATAAGACATTGGATGATTCCATAACACTTAGAGTTTTTAAATTGAAAACTCTATAGGCTCTACTATTCAAGGCATAGCCAATAAAAATACCCTCATCACTCTTAGCATCGAATTTGCCAAATTGATCACGGTCATTTAAAATGTAGCATTTGCTTCCAAAAGTGTGGAAGTAGCTAACATTTGGCCTCTTGCCTTTCCATAACTCATAGGAGGTATTTCTAGTACCGGGCCTTAGGAAAACACGATTCCCTATATAGCAAGCCGTATTGACGGCTTCAGCCCATAGGTTCCTAGGGACATTGTTGCTAAGCAACATCACACGGGCCATCTCTTGAAGGACCCTATTCTTCCTCTCAACAACTCCATTTTGTTGAGGTGTCCTAGGAGCCAAGAACTCATGGGAGATGCCTAAGCTATTGCAATAGCTTTCAAATGAGGCATTCTCAAATTCCCTCCCATGGTCACTTCTAATCCGTTTTATGCTTTTAATATTAGAATTCATCTCATTTTGTATTTTATTACAAAGCATTTTAAAATTATCAAAAGTTTCGGATTTTTCTCTAAGAAAATATGTCCATGTGAACCTAGAGAAATCATCAACACAAACAAAAATGTATCTCTTTCCACCCAAACTTTCGGTTTGCATGGGACCCATAAGGTCCATGTGGAGAAGCTCAAAAGGCTCCTTAGTGGTGAGATACTTACCCTTTTTGTGCATGCTTTTAGTTTGCTTTCCTTGTTAGCAAGGTCCACAAACACTATTGGCTTTCTTCCCAAGCTTAGGGAGGCCACGCACACAATTGAACTTTCCAAGGGTCCGTAGATCCCTAAAGTTCATGTGGCCAAGTCTTTCCTGCCACAACTCAATTTGCTCATCCATGGACACATGATTAGATACAATACTAGCTTCAAGACAATAACAATTGTCGCTAGATCTCATGCCCTTCAACAAGGTTTGTCCATCGGGTTTTAGGATAGAGCAATAATCTTTAGAAAACAAGACGGAATATCCTTCATCACTAAGATGTGAAATGCTTATTAAATTGGCTTTCAAGCCATCAACAAATAAAGCATTGGATAAGGAGGGTAATCCGGGAACGAAAATGGTTCCTTTCCCTACAACATTTCTTTTGGATCCATCACCAAAAGTGACATTTCCACCTTCCTCCATAACAAGAGTCTCGAAGAAACTCTTGTTTCCTGTCATGTGCCTAGAGCACCCACTATCCAAATACCAAAAATTAGAAGAATTTGCCTTCAAGGCTATTTGTGCAACATGGCAAACATTTTTATTCTTTCTAATCCACTAAGCAACAATTTTAGATTTCTTAGTGGTCTTTGGTACATGTGCTCTACTATTCCTAGGATCATTCAAATCAATATTGTTATTCCTAGGAACATGCATCTTGGCTCTATTCTTTCTCTTTTCTATCATGCTTCGTGTTCTACACATTTTAATATATTGAAAGCAATTTGGTCTAATATGACCATCACAACCACAATAGTGACAAATAGGGATGAAAAAAAGAATCATACCTTGTCTTTGTGCATGTATGGGAGCTTGTCCATGTCTTTGTGGATAAGTGGGTTCAATCCATCTTCGTTGTTGAACCGGTCTAGGTTGCTTCCAAGCTTGAGGTTGCATGATAGGTCTCTTTCCTTTATGAGCCATTTGTGGAGGAATGTTGGCTTGAGGGACCCTAGGGGGTTGAGCTTGAGGTTGCCTTCTTGGCCCCATTTTCACTTGTGCATTAGAGCATTGTCCTACTTCTAATTTCTTCTTAAGAGCTTGCACCAATGAAGCTTCTTTACTCCCCAAACTCTTAACAAAAATGGTCTTCTTGGAAGTGGAAGTCTCCATATCATCTTCAAACCCGAGACCTCTCTTGTCACTTGGACTCTTTCCAACACCAAGTAAATGATCAAGCTTCTTGGTGCTAGAACCTATCCTAGCCAAGGACCATTTAACTTCTACAAGTTCCCTCTTCAAGCCTTCTTCACTTCTCTTGGATAAGTCTAACTCCTCAATTAACTTATCCTCTCTCCTCTTCAATCTTTCCACTTGTTCACTTAAGTGGTCATTGTGAGCCGAAAGCTCAAGGTTCTCTTCTCTCAACCTCTCAATCTTTCTTGTGCTTTTAATTGCTAAATCATTGAACTCGGCATGGTATTTAGCAAGCACCTTTTGCTCCACAAATTTCTTTATGGAATTGGAAGAGGAGTCACTTCCTTCTTCACTAGAGTCAATTTCCTCTTGACTCATTTCCTCTCTCTCACTAGCACTTTTGCTCTTGTGAGATGAGGCAAAAGCTAGGAAGTTAGCCATGAGCTCTTCTTCACTTGAAGTCTCATCTTTCTCATTGGAGCCATCACTACTCCCACTCCAAGTGGCGGCCATCACTTTGTCCTTCTTCTTTTCATTGTGATTAGCACATTCGGGGGCAAAGTGACCAATCCCACCACATTCAAAGCATCGGACCCCTTTCCTTTCGGTCCTCTCTAGTCTAGGCTCAAACTTCTTGAAGGAACCTTTTTTCTTCAAGTCTTGTCCTCTTGACCCAAATCCCTTATTCTTCTTGAACCCCATAACCTTATTAAACCTTTTCACGAATAAGGCAAGGTCTTCATCCGAGTCATGCTTTGCCTCCTTTTCATCCTTAGAAGCTTTCAAAGATATTCCTTTAGACTTTTTAGAAGGAGTAGTGGTGCTAGGAGCCTTCCTAGACTCATATGCAAGGAGACGTCCAATCACCTCACTTGGCTTCATATCCATGTAGCCACTATTTTCTTCTATGGCCGTCACCTTTGATTCAAACCTATCGGGGAGAGATCTCATAATTTTTTGCTTGACTCTCCTATCCGAATACGGGTCTCCGAGTTGATGGCTTTGATTTACAATTTCCATCAATTTGATTTCGAAGTCATTGAAGCATTCATCCTCTCCCATCCTAAGTAGCTCAAATTGAGTTTGGAGGACTTGAAGCTTGGACTCCTTCACCACCTCGGTTCCCTCATGTGCAACTTGAAGGATGTCCCATGCCACTTTTGCAATCTGATTATTCTGAATAAGCTTGTATTGATTCTCATCCATTGCACACATGATGGCATGCATAGCCTTCCTATTCCACTTAGAAGCCTCAAACTCTTGCGCGTTCCATTGCGCCTTAGGCTTCAAAACTTCTTCTCCTCCACCACCGGGAGTCATCTTGGGTAGATCATATCCGTCTTCCACCGCCATCCATGCACGGTCATGAATTTGGCATATGTAGGATTCCATCTTCCCTTTCCATTGGGAATAATTTAAACCGGTAAGAAGTGGAGGCCTTGTGCTAGAAGCACCTTCATGGCCACCACCATTTCCATCGTTTCCACTCATAGTGTTTATGAATGAATGAAATGAATGCAAATGTATGAATGATCAAAAATCACACAAAATGCAAAACACACCAAAAAAGCAAGGATCACCTAAGTATGTCTAGGAACCCGCTCTGATACCAATTGAAACAAATAATAGCACGGTGTGTATAAAACTATCTAGCGGGGGGGTGAATAGATTTTAAGCTTTTTACCCAATTTTTCGTGTTAGTCAAAATTACGAATTTACCCCTAAATAGATAAAGCAATAAATCAAGTATAAAATGCGGAAATTAAATAAGACTTGATTTTTACGTGGAAACCCTCACGGGAAAAACCACGGGCTAGTAAGTAAGCCACACTCGAACCTCGAATCCACTAAATGTGTAAAACGATTACAACCTAATCCCGGTAGTAATCACACACCTACCTAATCCCGGTATGAGTGAACCTAGTCCAATTTGCTTGCGATCTAAGCAACCTAATCCCGGATGCTACACACAAGACTTACTTTCTCTATGAAGAGAATAACAACCCTAAGTGAATATATGAATATTCAAAATGCAACATAGAGCAAGGGAAACCCTATATGCTTATCTAAGATGACTAATATGCAATTAGAGCAATCCTAGATATCAAAACTAAATGACATGTCAATCAAATAGTTTAGCTAATTAAGATTAAGCACAAAACCTAATTAGCTATCACAATACAACTTCTCAAACATACATCACACTAATCTCAATCTTGTATCAAAAGATATATGAAAATCATACAAGTAATAAATTGAGATTGCTTGTTATGAAAAAACACAAAATATGTAAGATATTAGTGAAAAGCTTACCAAGCAAAGTATGATGAAGAATCCATGCAAGATGTCATCTAGATGATCAAGGATAATGCTAGATGATGATTGATGATCATGGAAAAGTGTTTGAGTGAACTAAAATTGAGTTCTTTGGAATTTTTCTTCTCTTTAAAAAAACTCCTAAGTATGGAATTTGAATATGAACTCTTGTTGTAAGGATTCCCATTAATAGATTGGCTTATTTCGTGGTCAAATCACATGTTGGGGTTTGGTTGTAAGGGTAGTCTAGGTGATTGTTGAAGATCAAGACCCTTTCCAAGACCTCAAGAGGACAAGCACCAAAGGTATATCTTGTGCTTACTTTGGCTTGAAGAGATATAGTTGCACACACACACAACATGCATAACTCTTATTCTTGAATGTTGTGTTTATATTTTGTGTGCATTGTGCTTTATTGTTTATTCAATGTCTCTTCTTGCATTAAATTGATTGCATCTTGTTTTATGAAATGCCATGACATGATAGGCATTAGGATGCATTCAATAACCACACTTGCACTTCATGTATGTTAGCTTTTAGTGTGGTGTAATTCGTTTCCCGAAGGATGTTCGGAAACGTCCGCGCATGCACGTTGATGTGCTTTGTTTTGCGCGATGATCGCCGGTGGAGATGCCTTTGGCTTCTCCTTGGTTTCACCATTTTTGGTGAAACGGCGGTTACGTTCGGCGGCCTGGCCGCCGTTCGAAACCGCCGAATGAGACCTGATTGAAATATATCTCTCGGGTCCAAAACGGCGGTTGGGATCGGCGGTTTCTTAACCGGGAACGAAGTCGCCGAAGTTCCCCTGTTCCGCTCGGGAGCCATTCGGCGGCCTAGCCGCCGAATGAAACCGCCGATCGTGCGATTTCAGGGGCAAAATTGTATTTTCACCTGCCCTGTTTTTGGTCTCTATAAATACATCCTTATCTCTGGTTCAGAACACAAGTCTTTGATCTCAAGAACCCTAGAGAGATATTTAGAGAGACTTGAGAGAGAAAGCTTAAAGATCATATCTTTATCTCTCTAAACCCATTCCCACATGCATAAATCTTCATCTAAGCATCATCTAGGATCATCTAGCATATGCTAATGCATGGGACTTCTTCAACGCACATGGTATGATTTGTTGAACACTTTTATCTTACATAATTAGTGTTTCTACTTATCAATGTTATCTCATTTATTACTTGTATGTCATTAGATTAATTTCTACATACATGATTGAGATTATGTGTTGATTGGGTTATTTATGATAGCTAGGATTTTCATGTTTATCTAACATCTAGCTAATTGATCTCATTTGTTGATTGAGATTATTTTTCATAGCTTATTTGATTAGGTCATTATTGCCTAAAAGCTATGCCATGAACATTCTTGTGTGATGTATTGATAACTAGGTTGATAGATTGTCTTTTAATCAACTAGTTAATCCTTTGAATGTTTGTGGGTTTTATGTGATAGCTTTGTATCTAGGATTGGTGATCCTTTACTTAGCTAAAGTTATATGCCATGACATATAGCTATATGTGATATCTAGGATTGATTATATTGTCATCTTATAATCCTAGGTAAGCATTTAGAGTACCCTAGCTCTTATTGCATTATTTGGATATCATTGCATATTCACATAGGGTTGTGCATCTCTTTTGAGAGATTGAAGTCTTGGTCTAGGGTTGCTATTACAGGCCCGCTGGGTAGTAGTGGTGGGTTACAGACCGGGATTGGCTGTAAACATCATTACAAGTAGTGACTTCGAGGATCAAGCAAATTGGAATAGGGTTGCTAATAAAGGCCCGCTGGGTAGAAGTGAGGGGTTACAGACCGGAGTGTTAGACGAGGTCTACATAGGTTGTAAACTTCATTTCAATTAGTGATTTCGAGTTCCGAGTGTGGCGCACTATACAGCCCGTGGTTTTTCCCAGTGGTTGGGTTTTCCACGTATACATCAAGTGTTATTTAAATTCCGCACTATATTACACTTGTATGTATTTTTGACTAGTAGGGGTATTTTCGTAAAATTGACTTGTATGCGAAAATTGGGTAATAATTAGATAAAATCTATTCACCCCCCCTCTAGCTTTATATTGAAAAACACACTTTGAGAACTTTCACTTGTAATTGACCTAAAGACAAAGTAAAATATATATAGGAGGCCAAAACAAAGTGTGGTCGTTTTGATAAGTTTGCCTCAAAATTGCCTTGAGCGCTGTACGTAGAGCGCCTCTTGTACAGCGCTTGTACAGCGCCTGTACAGCGCCCCAACTCTGTTCTCACGGGAAAACAGAGTGGCGCTGTACGTAGAGCGCTTTGTACAGCGCTTTGTACAGCGCCTGTACAGCGACCCAACAGCAACCGAATTAAATCGATCAGGTCTGAACAGCGCTCAATGGGCGCTGTTCGTACAGCGCTTCTGTAGAGCACTTTTGGGAGCGCCCAATGCAAAAATGCAATCCTAAGTCTAATCATGACAATGCAATTGGATATGCAAGATGCTATCAAACTAACATGCAAGAAGAGATGTTAATGAACATTAATGCACAAAAAATAAGACACACAACATACAAGTATTAAACATATGCATGAGTTGTGAGTGTGTGCAACTATCTCTTCAAGACAAGTAAGCACAAAGAAATATACCTTCGGTGCTTATCAACACGAGGTCTTCAAAGGGCTTCGAACACTAAACCCGATACCTAGGCTACCCTTACAAAGAGCCCCAATATGTGGTTTGTCCACGAAATAAGCCAATCAACAAATGGGAACCTTACAGAGCTCATGGCTAACTTTATAGCCTTTGCCTCCTCCCATAAAAGCGAAGGTTCTAGTGAAGAAGAAAATGAAAGTCAAGAGGAAATTGACTCAAGTGATGATGGCTATTCATCTCACTCCACTAATGGAAAAATGGATAGGATGGATCTTAGAGACTACATGGTCAAGTTTGAGAATTCTAGGTTAAAGAACAAGAGAGAGATCATGAGATTGAAGGAAGAAAACCTAGAGCTTTCATCTCATATAGACCAATTAAGTGAAGAAGTAGTGAGATCCAAATCGAATGAAGATAAGCTAAGAGAGAAGTTAGTCTTATCTAAGAGGAATGAAGAAGGGTTGAAGAGAGAACTTGATGAAGCTTTAGAATCATTAGCTAGGAAGGATTCTAGCACTAAGAAGCTTGACCATATGCTTGGTGTTGGAAAGAGTCCGTGTGACAAGAGGGGTCTTGGGTATGAAGATGGCGAGAAGATCTCAACCTCTAACAAGACCGTGTTTGTCAAGAGTTTGGGGAACGAAGAAGCTTCATTGGTGCAAACTCCTAGGAAGAAGTTAGAACTAGGACAATGTTCAAATGCACAAGTGAAGATGGTGCCAAGAAAGCAACCTCAAGCTCAACCCTCAAGGGTCTCTCAAGTCAACATTCCTCCACAATTGGCTCACAAAGGAAAGAGACCAATCATGCAACCTCAAGCTGGGAAGCAAGCTAGACCGGTTCAACAACGAAGATGGATTGAACCCACTCAACCACAAAGACATGGACAAGCTCACATGCAGGCTCAAGGACAAGGTATGATTCCTTATTTTATTCCTACATGTCATTTTTATGGATTTGATGGTCATATTAGACCAAATTGCTTTCGATATATTAAAATGTGTAAAACACGAAGCTTGATTGAAAAGAGAAAGAATAAAGCCAAGATGCATGCTCCTAGGAATGATAATATTGATGTGCATAATCCTAGGACATCTAGAACCCATGTACCAAAGACCACTAAGAAAGCTAAGATTGTTTCTAGGTGGATTAGAAAGAATGAAAATGTTTGCCATGTTGCTCAAATAGCCTTGAAGGCAAATTCTTAAAATTTTTGGTGATGGATCCAAAAAGAAAGTTGCAGGGAAAGGAACCATTTCTGTTCCCGGATTACCCTCCTTATCTAATGCTTTGTTTGTTGATGGCTTGAAAGCCAATTTGATAAGCATTTCTCATCTTAGTAATGAAGGATATTCCGTCATGTTTAGTAAAAATGATTGCTCTATCCTAAAGCCCGATGGACAAACCTTGTTGAAAGGTATGAGATCTAGCGACAATTGCTATTGTCTTAAAGCTAGAATAGTCTCTGAAACAAATTATAGCACGGTGTGTATAAAACTATCTAGAGGGGGAGGGGGGGGGGGGGGGGAATAGATTTTAAGCTTTTTACCCAATTTTTCGTGTTAGTCAAAATTACGAAATTACCCATAAATAGATAAAGCAATGAATCAAGTATAAAATGCGGAAATTAAATAACACTTGATTTTTAAGTGGAAACCCTCACGGGAAAAACCACGGGCTAGTAAGTAAGCCACACTCGAACCTCGAATCCACTAAATGTGTAAAACGACTACAACCTAATCCCGGAAGTAATCACACACCTACCTAATCCCGGTATGAGTGAACCTAGTCCAATTTGCTTGCGATCTAAGCAACCTAATCCCGGAAGCTACACACAAGACTTACTTTCTCAATGAAGAGAATAAAACCCTAAGTGAATATATGAATATTCAAATGCAACATAGAGCAAGGGAAACCCTATATGCTTATCTAAGATGATTAATATGCAATTAGAGCAATCCTAGATATTAAAACTAAATGACATGTTCAATCAAATAGTTTAGCTAATCAAGATTAAGCACAAAACCTAATTAGCTATCACAATACAACTTCTCAAACATACAACACACTAATCTCAATCTTGTATCAAAAGATATATGAAAATCATACAAGTAATAAATTGAGATTGCTTGTTAAGAAAAACACAAAATGTGTCAGATATTAGTGAAAAGCTTACCAAGCAAAGTATGATGAAGAATCCATGCAAAGAGACATCTAGATGATCTAGGATGATGCTAGATGATGATTGATGATCGTGAAAAAGTGTTTGAGTGAATAAAATTTGAGTTCTTGGAACTTTTTCTTCTCTTGAAAAAATATCCTAAGTATGAAATCTGAATATGAACTCTCTTAATTGACCTAAAGTCAAAGTGGCATATATATAGGGGGCCAAATCAAGGTGTGGTCGTTTTGATAAGTTGGCCTAATATTTGCCTTGGGCGTTGTACGTAGAGCGCCTCTTGTACAGTGCCTGTACAGCGCCCCAACTCCGTTTTCTCGGGAAAACAGAGTGGCGCTATGCGAACAGCGCTCGTACAGCGCCCACTCAAAATGCATCAGACCTGATGCATTTAAAACACAATTGCAATCAGGTCTTGATCGGGCGCTGTACGAACAGCGCTTTTGTACAGCGCTCGTACAGCGCCCATCCAAAATGCATCAGACCTGATGCATTAAAAAGACCATTTTTGCATCAGGTCTTGTAAGCGCTGTTCAGAACAGCGCTTTGAACAGCGCCCTTTGCAATGCATGAAATCCAATGTTATGCAAGATAAGGCAATGGGCAATGCAATAAGCAATCAAACTAATCGTGCAAGAAGAGATGAAAATTAGCATTAATGCACAACACAAATAAACACAACATACAAGGATTAAACATATGCATGAGTTGTGAGTGTGTGCAACTATGTCTTCAAGACAAGTAAGCACATAGAAATTTACCTTTGGTGCTTATCAACATGAGGTCTTCAAAAGGGCTTCGAACAATAAAACCGATACCTAGGCTACCCTTACAAAGAACCCCAACATGTGGTTTGTCCACGAAATAAGCCAATCAACAAATGGAAACCTTACAGTCTCAAACAATGTGTCCATGGATGAGCAAATAGAGTTGTAGCATGAAAGACTTGGCCACATGAACTTTAGGGATTTAAAAACCCTTGGAAAGTTCAATTGTGTGCGTGGCTTCCCTAAGCTTGGGAAGAAAGCCAATGGTGTTTGTGGACCTTGTCAACAAGGAAAACAAACTAAGAGCATGCACAAAAAGGGCAAGTATCTCTCCACCAAGGAGCCCCTAGAGCTTCTCCACATGGATCTCATGGGTCCTATGCAAACCGAGAGTTTAGGTGGAAAGAGATACAGTTTTGTTTGTGTAGATGATTTCTCTAGGTTCACATGGGCATACTTTCTTAGAGAAAAATCCAAAACTTTTGATAAGTTTAAAATGCTTTGTACTAAAATACAAAATGAAATGAATTCTAACATTAAAAGCATTAAACGGATTAGAAGTGACCATGGGAGGAAATTTGAGAATGCCTCTTTTGAAAGCTATTACAATAGCTTAGGCATCTCCCATGAGTTTTTGGCTCCTAGGACACCTCAACAAAATGGAGTTGTTGAGAGGAAAAACAGGGTCCTTCAAGAGATGGCCCGTGTGATGTTGCTTAGCAACAATGTCCCTAGGAACCTATGGGCCGAAGCCGTCAATACAGCTTGCTATATAGAGAATAGAGTTTTCCTTAGGCCCGGATCTAGAAATACCTCCTATGAGTTATGGAAGGGTAGGAAGCCAAATGTTAGCTACTTCCACACATTTGGAAGCAAATGCTACATTTTGAATGACCGTGATCAACTTGGCAAATTTGATGCTAAGAGTGATGAGGGTATCTTTATTGGCTATGCATTGAATGGTAGAGCCTATAGAGTTTTCAACTTGAAGACTAGAACCGTCATGGAATCATCGAATGTTGTCATTGATGATACAAGGCTCAAGTCTAATGACCATAAGGAGGAGGATATTTTAGATGATGACTCTTCTTTTGAGAGGGTTGTGGAGACTCCTAATAGTGGGATTTCCAATGGTAATAATGAGGACACACAACCTCTTGATAGAGTTCCTCCTGTGGACACTAATGAACCCACTCCATGGGTTAGAAGACTCCATAACAAATAGGATGTTATTGGAGATGTGAATGAGGGTGTTAGGACTAGGCGTCAAATAGCTAATCTAATTAGCTACACATGCTACACCAATCAAATTGAACCCAAAAAGGTTGATGAAGCCTTAAATGATGAATTTTGGGTTCTTGCCATGCCAGAAGAGCTAAACCAATTTGAAAGGAATGAGGTTTGGACTCTAGTTCCTAGGCCTAAAAACACACATATTATAGGCACTAAATGGATTTATAGGAACAAATCCGATGAAGATGGCAACATAGTGCGGAACAAGGCTAGACTTGTAGCACAAGGGTACTCTTAAATTGAGGGTATCAACTTTGAGGAGACTTTTGCTCCCATTGCCCGTTTAGAGTCCATTAGGCTTCTCTTGTCCATTTCTTGTGTGCACAAGTTCAAATTGCACCAAATGGACGTCAAGAGTGCCTTTCTCAATGGCTTCTTGCAAGAGGAAGTTTTTGTTGAACAACCCAAGGGGTTTGTGGATGCACACCACCCCAACCATGTCTATCGCCTCAAGAAGGCACTATATGGGTTGAAACTGTTAGGATTATGCTCAATAGCAAGAGTGTAATGTTGTAATTAACAATCTTTTTCATATTAATAAAGTGATTTCTGGTTTAACAAATCTTATAGCATTTATAGTTTAATATTATAATTGTCAAAGTAAATAATCATAAGGTCTAAAGACTATGAGAAAAGAAGAATTGTTCGTACATCTGGATATGAATGTGGTAGACACAATTCTTTAGTTAGTCTTGAATAATGTTCACAACTTAAGTTAAAGGTTGGGCACCTTTATCTTGTTAAAGTTGTAGAATTCTTATGCTAGCATTTGAGTGGGATCAAATGAGATATGATGAGTCTAAAATCATCGGAGTGTCTTCAAGCAAAAGAATGTAGTGCACTGGGTGCATTGAACTGGATCACAATGAAAAGCTTTATCTAGAACCGTCAATAGATAATATTCTTTACATTATCAGGACAATCGGAGAGTCTATCTTAATCCTGAGATAAATGATGGACTTATTGTTGCAAGTGATATCATTTGAGTTATCAATGAGTACGATTATATAGCATAGTCTATCCTCGATAGTTTGGTGATATTCATTTGTTAATCGATAGAGGACTTCATTTATAGATATGGACATCGTGGCTCCATTTATTAAATAAGAGTATAATATCATCATATGGATGTTTTGAGGTAATTGGATATTAAATCTCAACGTTGAGTTTTTGATAGTGACTATTGAAAACATGGCTTCTGGACAAGTCAAAATATCCAAGTTCAAAACGTTGTCATATGAGTAAATATAGTAACTTGGAGAGTTATAGGCGGTCTATGAACTCTTGGCGATTACTGATATTAATCACGAGGATACACTATCTCCAATATGATTGTCTAGGGTTATGAAAGAGGAACATCTTCCTTTTCTATCTTTATTTAAGAGTTCAATTTTAGCTCTTAAGTGGAATGAGTTAAAATTAATGGATCGGACCTAAGTGAATCATTTGTTGATTGTGATTAGGTTGTGTCTATTGAAGCTTAAATTTAGATAGCCCGCCAAGATCCCCAATCCACACGGACTTGCATGGATCACTTGATATATTCTACCGGACCAATTTATGGGTCCATCTAGAATTGCATTTAATATATTAAGAATATAATTTACACATTATTTATTTAATGGGCTGCTCAATTATATTAATATATTAATGAAAGACATGTGGGCTTGTTTCTTTTAGTAAGAATGGGTCTGGTTCACATATGGGCTTTTTATTTAAAGTCCAATGGATTAAATGAAATAAGAAAATAATATATGGCCCATTTTATACATGTGGGGCGGCAAGGTTAAAATATTAGCCAAATATATTATTTTGTTTCATTGTTTAATTAAATAAGAATTAATTAAATTATTAAATAATTGTTTAATTAAGAAACAAATCTTTTTCTGATAAGGAAATATATTTCCTAGAGTTATACTATTGGTGGTAGTATACTAAAAGTAAAAGACTTGTTTGATAAGAAAATAAATAATTAAGTTTATTTATTTAATCAAATAAGAAGTCCTTTTATTTAGTCAATAAAAGAATAAAAATACTTATGAGTTTAATTAGGGTTAGGAGTCTAAAAAGATGATGGGAATTAGGGTTGAATTTCGATCACCCTATATAGGTGATGTGATGAAATTCGGCCAACCCTATTACCACAACTTATAGAATTCGGCAACCCTAAAGTAAAAAGAGAAAGAAATTCGGCCACCCTATATAATAGACCTTATAGGATTCGGCCACACTAATGCTTGGTTGATTCAATTTTCTTCTTCTTCTAAACTCATAGACAAGTATTTGATTATTCTACTAAGACAAAAAAAGAGAGAAGAGATTATTCTTTTGATGGTACACTAATTGCTTGTTCATCAATAAGCTTGTGTGTGCAACATCGAATTAGGTTCACGCGAGTTTCGATCATTAGATTGAGAACTCAAAAGTGACCGGAATAATCTTTGTAGTCTTTTGATTGTTTTAAGACTGACAAAGAAAAAGAAAAGTTTGTTTGTCCATTCTCAGGTTTGCAATTCAAAGAAAAGGGAGACCACGCTCCTAGGTGATTCACGTTCATGCTAGGATTGAAGATCTTGCGGATTACCATCGACGTAAGTCAATCGGATCACGCAACAAAAGGTATTATACTTTTGTTACTTTATATATGGTTAATTAATTTAAAGGGTTAAGGTTCATAAAAAGGAAAATTTTTTTAAAACATACTAAATCGATTTTTAGTCTCGCTTCCGCTGCGTGTACTACGGTATTTTTCCCTACAATTGGTATCAGAGCCTAGGTTGTACCCTTTTAATTAATTAACGTATATATACGTGAATCGATTTCTTTTTATTGTGATTATGCATGTTTAGAAAGAGATGGCACTCTAGGTATTCGCATATATAATTACATATGAATGTATGGATTTATATATGTTATTATTTTATTATGAGGATTGTTATTGCTCGATTTTGGTCCTAGATTTTCAATGTAATTTTTGTTATGGAATTGTAACAAGAAGGGTGGTCTATCATCACCATAATTCCTTCTTGGTAGCTGCTATATTTTTTATTGCATTAAATTTAATGTGCAGTTTTTTTTTATTGTATAAATTTTAAGTGCAGTTTTTTTTTGTAAAAAAGTACTGCAGTGATTAAAAAAAAAAAAAAAAAAAAAACTGCAGTATTTTTATTGTTTAAATAAAGTTGTAATACATTCTAACATCGAAGATTCGAAGACGTGAAGAAAAAGGAAGCAACCGGAACCAAGAACGAGCACCGGGCGCACCCTAGGAGTGGATTGGGCTGTGCATGGCAAGCCCAAATCTTGGTGGGCTGCGCACGGCAGCCCTATGTGGCCTCATGGGCTGCGCACAGCAGCCCCTTTGTGGGGTTGTGGGTGTGTTTGCCCATGGGAGGAAGCCGAAGGATGAGCGTATGGTTGATGGCCACTTGAAGATCTTGTATTCCTAAACAATTGTAATTTACTTGCTTTTCTAGGATGGACCAAAATTGTTGCTATTTAATTTTTGCTTAAATATTACAATATTTGTTATTGTATGATAACATGACATATAGAATAGGAGTGCCACTCATATATCTCTTTTGGTATGAACATGCATTGAATGATTTAGGTATCTAAATTGGCATCTAGATAACTTGGTAAATCATTCTATGGGATTTAATCACACGCCTTAAATAATTGAGTGGGAGAAGGTGTTTTGCAACACCTATGGCCTCCAAGGTTAGTTGAGCTTTATTATTTATTGGTAATCCCCCCAAAGGGCATCCATGAATGGAATTTAGCAACATACTTCTTTACAAGGATAGACTAGACAATGGACTCAAATGAGATCTACTCCCCAAGGAGGGATTTTCGTGAGAGAAAATTGAGGGTCGATATCTTGGTAACACACTCAATGTAATTTTATTGATATCCTCCCAAGAGTTCTTGTCAGTAAAATTGCAAGGCTAAAATTGAAAACGCTGGTTGTTATGTTAACAATTAGGTGGGACCTAGTCTAACTAGTAAATGGTGCGAACTCCCAAAGGAGGCGTAACATTTATGGGTGTTGGATCACCGTTGAATTTTTATGATTGAGTTATTTATTTAATTCAAGATAAATATTTAAAAGTGCTTTATCTTGATTATTTACTTATATATGTTTTGTTTTATTCAGAAATCATGACCCCATCACTTATGAACATCCTGAAAGATAACACTTTAACTGGAGATAATTACGTCACATGGAAAAGGAAAATTGGGTTGTTGCTGCAAAGTGAAAAACATAAGTTTGTTCTAACTACTCCTAAACCACCTGCTCCTAATAATGAATCTAGCATAATGCAAAGAGATGAGTATGAGCAATGGAAGACTTCAGATGATATGGCCAAATGTTATATTATGGCTACTATCTCCGACGTGTTGCAACAGTAGCATGAAGGAATGGAGTCTGCTGCTGATATAATGATGTCTCTAGAAGAGATGTTTGCTATGAAGTCCAGGACGACTAAGAGAGAGGCAGTGACTGCTTTTATGAATCTTAGGATGAAACCTGGACAGGCTGTGAAGGATCACATGATGAAAGTCATAGCACATCTCAATATTGCTAAACTGCATGGCGCTGAAATAGATGGTGAGACAAAAATTGATATGGTTGTCAATTCATTGTCAGATTCCTTTGATCAGTTCAAATTGGACTACACTTTGAACAAAAAGGAATACACCTTACAAGGCCTGATGCAAGATGTTCAAAGTGCTGAAAAGATCCTTGTGAAAAGCAAAGGTCAAGAGATTCATATGGTTGGTAAAGTTGCTACTGTTAAGACCCGTCAGGAGGTCAAGAAACAACAGAAGAAAAAGCAATTTGGGCCTACCAAGAAGGAGACCAAGAAAGTAACCAAGATCAAAGGGAAATGCTTCCTTTGTGGTGAAAAGGGACATTGGAAAAGAAATTGCCCAAAGTCCCAGAATAAGAAGGAAGAAGGTAATGTTAATTATCTTGAAACATGTTTTCTGGCAGATTCAACTGATTCTTGGATCATAGATTATGGAGCCATTAATCATGTTTGTTATTCCTTGCAGGGGTTCCAAGAAAGGAGAAGGCTGAATAAGAATGAAATCAATTTGCACTTGGGCAACAGAACGTTAGTGTCTGCAAGTGCAGTGGGAGATATTAGAGTTTATTTGGATTCTAGAAGGCATTTAGATTTGATAGACGTTTATTATGTACCTCAATTCAAGATGAATTTAATTTTAGTTTCTTGTTTAAATAAATTTGGATATTCGGTTACTTTTAATAAAGTTTTTATTATTAGTAAGAATGACAAAATTATTTGCCAAGGTACATTGGAAAATGGTCTATACTTCTTGCATAGAAATATCTCTCACTCGTTAGACACAGAAATAACGGAACCTAATCATAAAAGAGTAAAATTATCAATAGATGAAACCTACCTATGGCATTTACGCCTAGGTCATATTAACCTTAATAGGATTAAAAGATTGGTATGTGACGGACCTTTAAGTGACTTAAAGGTTGATGATCTACCAACTTGTGAATCTTGTTTGGAATGTAAAATGACCAAAAGGTCGTTCTCGGCCAAAGGTGCTAGAGCCACTGAATGTTTAAGATTGATACACACTGATGTATGTGGTCCTATGAGCATTCAAGCTAGAGGTGGATATGAGTACTTCATCACCTTCACAGATGATTACTCGAGATTTAGCTATGTGTATCTCATGCGACATAAGTCGGATGCTTTTGACATGTTCAAAGCATTCAAAGCTGAAGTAGAGAATCAGCTTGAGAAACACATAAAAATCTTGAGATCTGATCGTGGTGGAGAATACCTATCTGGTGAGTTTCAGCAATATCTTATTGATAATGGGATAGTTTCTCAGTTTTCTGCACCAGGAACACCTCAACAGAATGGGGTGGCAGAAAGGAGAAATAAAACTCTTTTGGATATGGTTAGGTCTATGTTGAGTTATTCAACACTTCCTATTTCTTTTTGGGGATATGCTTTACAAACTGCTATATACATTCTAAACGATGTACCATCTAAGTCTGTTCCTCAAACACCGCATGAGTTGTGGACTGGGCGCAAGCCTAGTTTACAACACTTAAGGATATTTGGTTGTTCTGCGCATGTGTTAAAAGGAAAGACAGAAAAGATGGAGTCCCGTTCAGAAACATGTATATTTGTAGGGTATCCAAAAGAAACAAAAGGATATTATTTCTATAGTCCTTCAGATCTTAAAGTATTTGTTTTGACAAATGCTAAATTTCTGGAAAAGGATTATATGAATGATTTTGTGCCTAGAAGTAGAATTGTCATGAATGAGATGTCAGGAGATACAATTCCACGAGAGGTTACACAACCTAACCCAATTGTAAGTTCCGATCCAACACAAGATCAACAACCTACCATTCCTCGTCGTAGTGGGAGGGTTAGAACACAACCCGAAAGATACATCGGTCTGGGAGAATTAGTGGAGAATCTTCAGGACGACGATGATCCCTACACGTATAAGGAAGCAATGGAGGATGTTGATAGTCGCCATTGGCAAAAGGCAATGCAATCTGAGATTGAATCCATGTTCGATAACAAAGTCTAGTCCCTTGTAGACTTGCCTAAAGGGATAAAACCCATTGGGTGCAAGTGGGTATACAAGAGGAAAAGAGGTATGGATGGAAATGTGGAAACCTTTAAAGCTAGATTGGTAGCGAAAGGGTATACACAGAAAGAAGGTATCGATTACGAGGAAACCTTCTCTCCTGTGGCCATGCTTAAATCCATTAGGATACTCTTGTCCATTGCAGCATCTTTAGATCTAGAGATTTGGCAAATGGACGTCAAGACAGCTTTCCTTAATGGAAGTCTTGACAAAAGCATCTACATGATGCAGCCAGAAGGATTCATTGAAAAAGGCCAAATAGAAAAGGTATGCAAGTTACAGAAATCCATATATGGATTAAAGCAAGCATCCAGATCCTGGAACATAAGGTTCTATCAAGCTGTCAAAGGTTTTGGATTTATTCAGAATCCTGACGAACCTTGTGTATACAAAAGGATTAAGGGCGACAAGTTGGTTTTTCTGATTCTTTATGTTGATGATATACTACTCATTGGAAACGATGTAGGTGTATTGACATCAGTAAAAGAATGGTTAGCAAAACAATTTGATATGAAGGACTTAGGAGAAGCAAGTTTTATTCTAGGTATCCAAGTAATAAGCGATAGAAAGAATAAAATGATTGCATTTTCCCAAGCTTAATACATAGACAAGATCTTGTCTAGGTTTTCCATGCAGGATTCCAAGAAAGGTATGTTACCTTTCAGACATGGAATCAAACTTTCTAAGGAACAAGTTCCTAAGAATGAGCATGAAGAGCAATTCATGAGTAGAGTTCCATATGCCTCAACAGTTGGAAGTCTCATGTATGCAATGCTCTACACTAGACCAGATATTTGTTTTGCTGTTGGCATAGTTAGCAGGTTTCAATCGAAACCTGGTCCTGATCACTAGACGGCAGTCAAGCATATTTTCAAGTATCTTAAGAGAACGAGAGATAATATGCTTGTATACTCTGGAGGAGATTTAATTCTCGTTGGGTATACAGATTGGATTCTGACTCTAGAAAATCCACATCAGGGGCTGTGTTTACTGTTGGAGGAGGAGCAGTCATATGAAGGAGTATCAAGCAATCTTGTATTGCTGATTCCACCATGGAAGCTGAGTATGTCGCTGCATGCGAGGCTGCCAAAGAGGCTGTTTGGCTTCGCCAATTCTTGATAGACTTGGAAGTGGTTCCTAGTGCGAATAAGCAGATCACTATCTACTGTGACAACAGTGGAGCAGTGGCTAATTCGAAAGAACCAAGAAGTCACAAGAGAGGAAAACACATTGAAAGAAAGTATCATCTTTTAAGGGAGATTGTTAAAAGGGGTGACGTGACGATTAACAAAATCGCGTCAGCAGAAAATCTAGCGGATCCCTTCACAAAGGCTCTACCTCAGAAGAGTTTCAATGGGCATCTAGAGAACATGGGCATGAGAGATATGACACATTTGCTATAGCGCAAGTGGGAGATTGTTAGGATTATGCTCAATAGCAAGAGTGTAATGTTGTAATTAACAATCTTTTTCATATTAATAAAGTGATTTCTGGTTTAACAAATCTTATAGCATTTATAATTTAATATTATAATTGTCAAAGTAAATAATCATAAGGTCTAAAGACTATGAGAAAAGAAGAATTGTTCGTACATCTGGATATGTATGTGGTAGACACAATTCTTTAGTTAGTCTTGAATAATATTCACAACTTAAGTTAAAGTTTGGGCACCTTTATCTTGTTAAAGTTGTAGAATTCTTATGCTAGCATTTGAGTGGGATCAAATGAGATATGATGAGTCTAAAATCATCGGAGTGTCTTCGAGCAAAAGAATCTAGTGCATTGGGTGCATTGAACAAGATCACAATGAAAAGCTTTATCTAGAACCGTCAATAGATAATAGTCTTTTCATTATCAGGACAATCGGAGAGTCTATCTTAATCCTGAGATAAATGATGGACTTATGGTTGCAAGTGATATCATTTGAGTTATCAATGAGTACGATTATATAGCATAGTCTATCCTCGATAGTTTGGTGATATTCATTTGTTAATCGATAGAGGACTTCATTTATAGATATGGACATCGTGGCTCCATTTATTAAATAAGAGTATAATATCATCATATGGATGTTTTGAGGTAATTGGATATTAAATCTCAACGTTGAGTTTTCGATAGTGACTATTGAAAACATGGCTTCTGGACAAGTCAAAATATCCAAGTTCAAAACGTGGTCATATGAGTAAATATAGTAACTTGGAGAGTTATAGGCGGTCTATGAACTCTTGGCGATTACTGATATTAATCACGAGGATACACTATCTCCAATATGATTGTCTAGGGTTATGAAAGAGGAACATCTTCCTTTTCTATCTTTATTTAAGAGTTCAATTTTAGCTCTTTAGTGGAATGAGTTAAAATTGATGGATTGGACCTAAGTGAATCATTTGTTGATTGTGATTAGGTTGTGTCTATTGAAGCTTAAATTTAGATAGCCCGCCAAGATCCCCAATCCACACGGATTTGCATGGATCACTTGATATATTCTACTGGACCAATTTATGGGTCCATCTAGAATTGCATTTAATATATTAAGAATATAATTTGCACATTATTTATTTAATGGGCTGCTCAATTATATTAATATATTAATGAAAGGCATGTGGGCTTGTTTCTTTTAGTAAGAATGGGTCTGGTTCACATGTGGGCTTTTTATTTAAAGTCGAATGGATTAAATGAAATAAGAAAATAATATATGGCCCATTTTATACTTGTGGGGTGGCAAGGTTAAAATATTAGCCAAATATATTATTTTGTTTCATTGTTTAATTAAATAAGAATTAATTAAATTATTAATTAATTGTTTAATTAAGAAACAAATCTTTTTCTGATAAGGAAATATATTTCCTAGAGTTATACTATTGGTGGTAGTATACTAAAAGTAAAAGACTTGTTTGATAAGAAAATAAATAATTAAGTTTATTTTTTTAATCAAATAAGAAGTCCTTTTATTTAGTCAATAAAAGAATAAAAATACTTATGAGTTTAATTAGGGTTAGGAGTCTAAAGAGATGATGGGAATTAGGGTTGAATTTCGGTCACCCTATATAGGTGATGTGATGAAATTCGGCCAACCCTAATACCACACCTTATAGAATTCGGCAACCCTAAAGTAAAAAGAGAAAGAAATTCGGCCACCCTATATAATAGACCTTATAGGGTTCGGCCACACTAATGCTTGGTTGATTCAATTTTCTTCTTCTTCTAAACTCATAGACAAGTATTTGATTATTCTACTAAGACAAAAAAAAAAGAGAAGAGATTATTCTTTTGATGGTACACTAATTGCTTGTTCATCAATAAGCTTGTGTGTGCAACATCGAATTAGGTTCACGCGAGTTTCGATCATTAGATTGAGAACTCAAAAGTGACCGGAATAATCTTTGTAGTCTTTTGATTGTTTTAAGACTGACAAAGAAAAAGAAAAGTTTGTTTGTCCATTCTCAGGTTTGCAATTCAAAGAAAAGGGAGACCACGCTCCTAGGTGATTCACGTTCGTGCTAGGATTGAAGATCTTGCGGATTACCGTCGACGTAAGTCAATCGGATCACGCAACAAAAGGTATTATACTTTTGTTACTTTATATATGGTTAATTAATTTAAAGGGTTAAGGTTCATAAAAAGGAAAAAAAATTTAAAACATACTAAATCGATTTTTAGTCTCGCTTCCGCTGCGTGTACTACGGTATTTTTCCCTACAGAAACAAGCGCCGAGGGCTTGGTATGAGCGCCTCACTCAATTTCTTGTTGACAATAACTACACAAGGGGTAGTGTTGACAAGACTCTATTCATCAAGAAAGACAATGATGAGCTTTTTATAGCTCAAATCTATGTTAATGATATAGTGTTTGGCTCCACCAACAACATCAAGGCCCAACAATTTGTTGATGTTATGTCTCATGAATTTGAGATGAGTCTTGTTGGTGAGCTTAGTTACTTCTTAGGTTTGCAAATTAGGCAATTAGATGATGGGATCTTCATTACCCAAGCCAAATATGCCAAAAACCTAGTGAAGAAGTTTGGTTTAGAAAATGCCAAACATTGTGATACACCCATGAGTACCACTTTGAAGCTAAGCAAGGATGATAATGGTAAAAGTGTGGAACAAACATTTTATCGTGGCATGATAGGAAGCTTGCTTTATTTGACCGCAAGTAGGCCCGATATCTCTTTTAGTGTGGGTGGGTGTGTGTGCTAGGTACCAAGTGGATCCTAAGGAGTCCCATCTCTCTTTCGTAAAGAGAATCATTCGCTATGTGAATGGGACTTCCAACTATGGGATTTGGTACTCTTTTGACACTAATGCTAGTCTTGTAGGCTTTAGTGATGCGGATTGGGCAGGAAATTACGATGATATGAAGAGCACATCGGGCGGTTGCTTCTTTCTAGGCAACAACTTGGTGTCTTGGTTTTGCAAGAAGCAAAACTCAATTTCCTTGTCCACAGCCGAGGCCGAGTACATAGCCGCGGGGAATGGATGCACACAACTCCTATGGATGAAGCAAATGCTAGTAGACTACGGATTCAACCAAGGTACACTCACTCTCTTTTGTGATAATATGAGTGCTATAAATATTTCCAAGAATCCGGTACAACACTCTAGAACTAAGCATATTGACATTCGCCATCATTTAATTAGAGAGCTTGTTAAAAATAAATGCATAGTACTTGAACATGTAGGTACTAATGATCAACTTGCGGACTTATTTACTAAACCCTTAGATGCTACTCGATTTAAAACACTTAGTAGATCTATTGGGATATGTCTTGTGGAGTGATGTGATTTGTGTTTGACCCCATATGGGGAACTCAAGCAAAGAGAGCTAGTTTGCATTCTTGTTACTTGCAAAAAACTTGAAATATCTTATGCCTCTTCTTTTAATTGCTTGAGTAAGCTTGGTTGCACATATGTATATATGTTTTCAATTCAATAAGTGTGAACCTTGCTTGTTTACAATCCGTGTCATATTTATGTTCAAACATGCATTTTTGGACTAGGAGATGTTCATAGGAAGTATGATTTGAATGACCTATAGTTATCTCCATGACATGATGATTCTTTTATAACATGCTAATGACAAATGAAAAAGCATGAAATTCATATTACATGCTCACATGAAAAGCATGAATTAATGATTGCATATTCTTAAAATGCAAAACTTGTGTGAAAGCTTATGAGACTCAAAATGAATAAAGGATCTTGTATCCATTCAAAGGAATTTATATTCCAAATGTCTCTCTTTCTTTATTGGTTGAACATGGCTACTATCATACGGATATCTTATCCGAAAAAATCGAATAGGGTGCAAAGTCGCTCATGCCATGTTTTGCTTATAAAGTTTGATATAGTTGCTCTTAAATTAAAATCAATGAAATCTCTATATCCTTGCTTTTCTCATGACAAAGGTGAAATTGGTTTGAATTCTTATTAGAAACATTCGTCTTTTGCTTTGCCAAATACCATTGTATTTTGGACTTGAATGCTACATGTCTTGTATGCGAAGCATGTTTTGATTCACACATTTTCTTCAAATAAATCTCCTTGTTTCTCTTCAATTATTTGGGATGCATAAAGTGACTTATATTATTATGCAAATTTCTTGCATGCTACTATCTCTCGTTGCTATGAGTGACCCGGTTGGGGACAATTCTTTTGCCTATATCATGACAAAAAGAAGGAGTAGAGTGTTGCAAATTGTAGTAGCAATTGTGCTTGTTGTGGAGAATATTCATTGAGGGGGAGTAACCAGTTGAGGGGGAGCATTGCATACACATACATTGCATAATGTTGTGCCTTTTTTTTTTTTTAATGCAAATGCTTGTTTTATTTTCACTTGATAATCTCACATATACTTGCTTTGGAGGTGTAACTTTTGTTTTGAAGGGTTGATAGTTCTACAAGAGTTTGAAGACTTGAAGATTTAATTTTTCTTATATCTATTAGTAATGTAGAATATCCTTGCTATCCCGTAGCTTCGATTTTGTTGTGAAGATCAATGTGAGTGGTGGTTTTGTCACGAAATAGCCAAAGCGGGAGATTGTAAGGTTTCCCATATGTTGATTGGCTTATTTCGTGGACAAACCACAATTGGGGATCTTTGTAAGGGTAGTCTAGGATTTGATGTTCATGTCTAACGGCCCTTTCAAGACCTCAAGGTTTCAAGCACTCCAAAGGTATATCTAGTGCTTGGTTTTGTGCTTTGAAGAGATTAGATGCACACACACACACATTCAATTCATATCCATTCTTTGTGTATAACATGTGTTTATTTATGTGTGCATTCATGTTTAAAACATCTCTTTTTGCATGTTATTTTGATTGCATCCTGCATATCCAATTGCCTTGTCATGCATAGTCTTAGGATTGCATTCTTGCAATGGGCGCTGTCAAAAGTGCTCTACAGAAGCGCTGTATGAACAGCGCCCATATGAGCGCTGTACAGACCTGATCGATTTAATTTGGTCGATGTTGGGTCGCTGTACAGGCGTTGTACGTACAGCGCCACTTTGTTTTCCCGAGAGAACAGAGTTAGGGCGCTGTACATGTGCTGTACAGAAGCGCTCTACGTACAGCGCCCAAGGCAAAATCAGGGCAACTTATTCAAAACGACCACACTTTGATTTGTCCCCCTATATATATATGCCACTTTGACTTTAGGTCAACCAAGAGAGTTCATATTCAGATTTCATACTTAGGATATTTTTTAAAGACAAGAAAAATTCCAAGAACTCATTTTTAATTCTCAAACACCATTTCATGATCATCAATCATCATCTAGCATCATCTTTGATCATCTAGATGTCTTTTTGCATGGATTCTTCATCACACTTTGCTTGGTAAGCTTTTCACTAATATCTTACATATTTTGTGTTTTTCTTAACAAGCAGTCTCAATTTATTACTTGTATGTTATTTATATATATTTTGGATACAAGATTGAGATTAGTGTATTGAATGTTTGAGAAGTTGTATTGTGATAGCTAATTAGGTTTTTGCTTAATCTTGATTAGCTAAGCTATTTGACATGTCATTTAGTTTTTGTAAGGTTCCCATTTGTTGATTGGCTTATTTCGTGGACAAACCACATGTTGGGGTTTATTGTGTAAGGGTAGTTTAGGTGAGTGAGGTTCAAGCTCAAAGGTCCTTTCAAGACCTCAAGGGACAAGCACACCAAAGGTATAATCTCTACTGCTTAGTTTTTTTTTTTTTTTTTTTCTTTGAAGAGATTTAGTTAGCACACACACACTTAGCATACTTGTACTAGTGTGTATTCTCTTCACATGACACATTTCACTCTTGCACTTTGTTTGATGTATCTTGTTGTGTTTGTGTGTTGCGTAATCTGTTTCCCGAATATGTTCGGAAATGTCCGCATTTGCACGAATGTGTGTTTGGTTTTGCGCGAAGACCGCTTAAGGGGAATGCTCTTGGCTTCTCCTTTAGATTCACCATTACTGGTGAATCGGCGGTTTAATCGGCGGCTTGGCCGCCGAATTGAAACCGCCGTTTCAGTCCAAAAAGGTCTGGAGTGATTATGCGGTTACAATCGGCGGCCCTCGACCGCCGTTCGAAACCACTGATCATACCTAATTGATTTTATTTCTCGGGTTTGATTCTGTGGTTGGTTCGGCAGTTTTGAAATCGCCGATTGAAACCGCCGTTGTTCCCCTTCCTTTCTCGGGTGCCATTCAGCGGTTGTAAATGGCGGCCTGGCCGCCGAATGAAACCGCCGATTGTGCGTTTTCAGGGGCAAACTTGTCTTTTCACATGCTCTGTTTTTCATGCCTATAAATACATCACTTTCTCTTGTTCTGAGTGTGACTCTTTAATCATCAAGAACCCTACTTTTAAAAGAGAGATTTTTAAGAGAGAAAGCAACCAAGTTTGCTCATTTAAACACTCAAACCAAAATTCATTTGCATCAAAGTTCATCTAGCATTCTCTAGCATATCTAGGATGCATGCTTGTATGGGTCTTTCATCATCACACTTGCCTTGGTAAGTTTTTCACTATTATCATATATAATTAGCGTTTCATTTATTAGGGCATCTCTTTTGTTACTTGATTGTTCTTAGATTGAATTCTAATATTCAAGATAGAGATTGTTGTGCTGATTTGATTGAGTGTTGTTTTGTGATAGCTAATTAGGCTTTTGCTTAATCTTAATTAGCTAAGCTATTTGACATGTCATTTAGTTTTAATATGTAGGATTGTTCTAATTACAAATTCATCATCTTAGATAAGCATATAGGGTTTCCCTTGCTCTATGTTGCATTTGGATATTCATATATTCACTTAGGGTGTTAATCTCTTCTTAGAGAATTAAGTCTTGTGTTGTGACCAGGATTAGGTTGCTTAATTCGCAAGCAATCGGACTAGGTTCACTTATACCATGATTAGGTAGGTGTGTGATTACTTCCGGGATTAGGTTGTAATTTTCATCACTTAGTGGATTCGAGGTTCGGGTGTGGCTCACTTATTAGCCCGTGGTTTTTCTCTTGAGGGTTTCCACGAAAAAAAACAAGTGTTATTTAATTTCCGCATTTTATACTTGATTTATTGTTTTATCCAGTTAAGGGTATTTTCGTAATATTGACTTCACACGAAAAAATTGGGTAATACGTTTAAAATCTATTCACCCCCCCCCCCCCCCCCCTCCCCTCCCCTCTAGATAGTATTTTACACACCGTGCAATATTTGTTTCAGTTTTAATATCTAGGATTGTTCTAATTGCAAATTCATCATCTTAGATAAGCATATAGGGTTTCCCTTGCTCTATGTTGCATTTGGATATTCATATATTCACTTAGGGTGTTAATCTCTTCATTGAGAACATAAGTCTTGTGTGTAGCATCCGGGATTAGGTTGCTTAGATCACAAGCTTTCGAACTAGGTTCACTCATACCAGGATTAGGTAGGTGTGTGATTACTTTTGGGATTAGGTTGTGATTTTTATCACTTAGTGGATTCGAGGTTCGGGTGTGGCTCACTTATTAGCCCGTGGTTTTTCCCGTGAGGGTTTCCACGTAAAAATCAAGTGTTGTTAATTTTTCCGCACCATATTACACTTGCTTTATTTTATTGACTATTAGGGGTATTTTCATAATCTTGACCATACACGAAAAATTGGGTAAAAATGTTTAAAATCTATTCACCCCCCTCTAGATTAATATTTAACACACCGTGAGAACTTTCAAAGTCAAAAGTATGATTGAAAAGAGAATGACAAGAGCTAGAATGCATGTTAATAGGAAAGAAAAAATTTATGTTCATGATCCTATTATTTCTAGAACTCTTGAACCATTGACCACTAGGAAGAAAAATGTCATATCTATGTGGATAAGGAAAAATGAATCCGCTTGCTACGAGACTAATAAGTCTCAAATAGGTTCAACTAAGTCCAATGGACTTGGTAGGTCCATAGGACCTCATGACCTTCATTGATGAAGGATGGCGATGACCCCATATGGGGAACTCAAGCAAAGAGAGCTATTGCATACTTGTTGCATGCAAATATTTGAAAAATCTTATGCTTCTTTGTTGATTGCTTGAGTAAGCTTGGTTGCACATACGTATATATGTTTTCTATTCAATAAGTGTGAACCATGTTTGTTTACAATCCATGTCATATTTATGTTCAAACATGCATTTTTGGACTAGGAGATTCTCATAGGATGTATGATATGAATGACCTATAGTTATCTCCATGACATTATGATTTTCTTATAACATGCTAATGTCAAATGAAAAAGCATGAAATTCAAAATGACATGCTCAAATGAAAAAACATGAATTGATGATTGCATATTTTTAAAATGCAAAACTTGTGTGAAAAAGCTTATGAGACTCAAAATGAATAAAGGATCTTGTATCCGTTCAAAGGAATTTAGATTCCAAATGTCTCTCTTTCTTTATTAGTTGATCATGGCTACTATCATATGGGTTTCATCCCCGGAAAAATCAAATAGGGTGTAAAGTCGCTCATGCCATGTTTCGCTTGTAATGTTGGATATAGTTGCTCTTAAATTAAAATCAATGAAAATTCTATATCCTTGCGTCTCTCATGACAATGGTGAAATTGGTTTGAATTCCTATTAAAAACCTTTGTCATTTGCTTTGCCAAATACCATTGTATTTTGGACTTGAATGCTACATGTCTTGTATGCAAAGCATTTTTAATTCACACATTTTCATAAAAATAAATCTCTTTGTTTCTCTCCAATTAATTGAGTTGCATAAAGTGGCTTATATGATTATGCAAGTATATAGTATGCTACTATCTCTCTTTGCTAAGTGAACCGATTGGGGACTACTCATTTGCCTATATCATGACAAAAAGGGGGAGTAGAATGGTGGTAAGGGGAGTTGCAAATTTTGGTAGCAATTGTGCATGTTGGGGAGACAATACATTGAGGGGGAGCATTGCATTCATCAGACATTGCATGATGTTGTTGTTATACTTAAATTTCTAGAATGCAAATGCTTGTCTATGCTCTCACTTGATTAATCTCACATTTTACTTATATTGGAAAGTATAGAAACTTTGCTTTCAGGGATTGATTTTCCTACAAGAGATTGAAGACTTCAAGATGTAGTATTTAAAATATCTCTCTGTAATATAGAAAATCTTTGTTGACCCATAGTTTCTATTTTTTTGTGAGGAATCAATGTGAGTGGTGGTTTGTCATGAAATAGCCAAAGGGGGAGATTGTAAGGATTCTCATATCTTGATTGGCTTATTTCGTAGACAAACCACATTTGGGGTTTTTGTAAGGGTAGATTAGGCTCTCAAGACCTTAAGATATGAAGAACCAAAGGTAAATATCTATGTGCTTAATTTGCTTTGAAGAGATTAGTTGCACACACATACAACACATGCATAAATCTTATTCTTGTATGTTGTGTGTTTTACATGAGTGCATGCATGTTCTTGAACATCTCTTCTTGCATGTTTTATTTGATTGCATCTTGTACATTGAAATGCCATGACTTTTAGGCATTAGGATGCAAAGCCTTGCTTTTGCTTGGAATGAAGGCTGGAGATCGCTGTCACTACCGCTGTGGCTTCGGCAGCGGTTATGACAGCGGTGTGATGCTCAGTTTGCATCACTTCGACCGCTGTGGATTTTTCGCAGCGTTGGGCAGCAGTTTCATGAACAATGTTCATCGCTGTCATAATCGCTGCGGTAGCCACAGCGGTTGGCACAGCGGTTTCATACCTGATGCATTTTTAATGTACCGCTGTCGATACCGCTGTGGCTTTGGCAGCAGTAATGGCAGCGGTTTGCCCTGTTTTTTACAAAACGGCGTTGCATCAATTGGGACACCTATATAAACATTGCTTCAACTTTAGGTCGTTTCTAATGACTCAAAAAATCATATTTTTAATTGAGAGCATTTTCAAAGAGAGCTTTTTCATCGAGAACTCTTCTTTGATCATCCTTGATCACTCAAATCAAAATTTATATGCATCAATCTTCATCTAAGCATCATCCATGATATCTAGGATGTTCTAGTGCATAGGTATTCATCATCACACATGCTATGGTAAGTTGAACACTAATTTCATCTAATTTTAGTGTTTTTATTTATCTATCTATCTCTTTGATTTCTTGTATGTTTTAGATCATATGCTAAATACAAGTTAGAGATTATTTGTGATGAATATGATTGAGTGTTGTATTGTGATAGCTAATTAGGTTTTTGCCTAATCTTGATTAGCTAAGCTTTTTGACATGTCATTTAGCTATTGATATTTAGGATTGATTTAATTGTTATATCATCATCCTAGATAAGCATCTAAGATTCCCTAGCCTTGTTTGTTATTTGAATATTCATACATATTCACATAGGTTGCATTATCTCTTCATTGAGAATTAAGACTTGGGGCTAAGATTGCTTAGGCCTCAAGCAAATTAGACTAGAGCCACTTTTAAAGGCCCGCATAGTAGAAGTGGGGGGTTATTGACCGGAGTGTTAGACGAGGTCTACATAGGTTGTAAACTCCATTTCAATTAGTGGATTTCGAGGTTCGAGTGTGGCGCACTATACAGCCCGTGGTTTTTCCCAGTGGTTGGGTTTCCACGTATTCATCAAGTGTTATTTAATTTCCGCACCATATTACACTTGTTTATATTTTTGACTAGTAGGAGAATTTTCGTAAAATTGACTTGTATGCGAAAATTAGGTAAAAGTAGTTAAAATCTATTCACACACCCCCCCCCCCCCCCCCCCCCCCCCCCCCCCTTTTAGATTAATATATTGAACACACCGAGCATTCGTTAGTTTCTTTCAATGTGTAATTTACCAGGCAAATCAGCAAAGCGCGCCACGTCAGCAAATGACACGGTGCGTTTTGATGAAAGAAGGTCATGGGCTTTTTAACGTACCCACGACTAGTGCTTTGCGCGCCCAAATTGCCAGCCCAAGTCACACAAGCCCAATCAACAGCCCACGCCAACAACTTAAGTGATGCGGATCGTTTTGAGGCAGGCTTGGGCCTCCAAACGCACCCCATTTCATTGCCGAGTGCACCCCCATATGAGACAAATGAGGCAAGCTGCATGCACCTCAATTCAGTTCGAATTGCACCCATATTCAAGGCAAAAGTAAAGCAGCTAAGCGTACCCCCTACCATGCTAAATCCACCCCTATCTACTATTCACCTTCTCCTTCCTTCAGCTCACGCGTGCAGCAATGGTGACCAAACCCTATGTGCACCGCCTCCGATCAACGCCGATCTCGGAGCTATCGCCAGCCGGTTTTTTTCCCAAACGATCGGTGAGATCAACGGTAGCCTACTCATTGACTTTTTAGGCCTCCAAACCCGCCGAAATTCAAGATCCAATCTGTAAGGATTCCCGTTTTGTTGATTGGCTTATTTCGTGGTCAAACCACATGTTGGGGTTTTGAATGTAAGGGTAGTCTAAGTGTTTAATGATTGAAGATCAAAGGCCCTTCCATGACCTCAAGATTCAAGCACGCCAAAGGTATAATCTCTTGTGCTTGTTTTTCTTTGAAGAGATTTAGTAGCACACACACACTTAGCATTCTTGCTATGATTGCATACTTGCTTATTTTTATGTGCATCTCTTCACATGTCACTTTTCACACTAGCACATTGGTTGATATATCTTGTTGTGTGTATATGTGCCTTATAATTCGTTTCCCGACATTGTTCGAAAACGTCCGCGCTTGCACTAATGAGTGCTTGGTTTCGCGCGAAGACCGCCTATGGAGAATGCCCTTGGCTTCTCCTTGGTTTTCACCATTGTTGGTGATCGGCGGTTATGATCGGCGGCCTGGCCGCCGAATGAAACCGCCGTTTTAGTCCAGATTGGTCTGAAGCAATTATGCGGTCAAGATCGGCGGTCCCGACCGCCGTTCGAAACCGCCGTTCATACCTGATCGATTTTAATCCCTCGGGTTTGATTCGGTGGTTGGATCGGCGGTCACGAAACCGCCGAATGAAACCGCCGTTAATGCTCTGTTCTTCAAGAGCTCAATTCGGCGGTCGTCATCGGCGGCCTGGCCGCCGATTGAAACCGCCGAACGGTGCGTTTCAGGGGCAAAAGTGTCTTTTCACATGCCCAATTCTTGATGTCTATAAATATCACACTTTCTCAATCTCTGATCAAGTTTCTTGAGCAATTAGAACCCTAAACTTTCAAGAGAGATTTTTGAGAAAAAATCAAATCAAGAACCTATCTTTAAACACTCAAATCAAATCCCTTTTGCATCAAATTTCATATTTGATCTTCTATGCCTTCATAGAATTGATCCATGCATGGTTTTGAATCATCACATCTTATTTGGTATGTTCTTCACTAATTTCATATTACTTTAGTGTTTTTCATATTAATACATCTCTTTAATTACTTGTATGCTTTTGATTATATGCTAGATACAAGTTAGAGATTATTTGTGATGAAAATGATTGGGTGTTGATTGTGATAGCTAATTAGGTTTTTGCTTAATCTTGATTAGCTAAGCTATTTGACATGTCATTTAGCAATTGATATCTAGGGTTGATTAAATTGATTATATCATCATCCTAGATAAGCATCTAAGGTTACCTAGCCTTGTTTGTTATTTGAATATTCATATATATATTCACATAGGTTGTTCTCTTCATTGAGAAGTAAGTCTTGAGGCTAAGAGTGCTTAGGCCTCAAGCAAATTGGAATAGGGTTGCTAATAAAGGCCCGCTGGGTAGAAGTTAGGGGTTACAGACCGGAGTGTTAGACGAGGTCTACATAGGTTGTAAACTTCATTTCAATTAGTGATTTCGAGTTCCGAGTGTGGCGCACTATACAGCCCGTGGTTTTTCCCAGTGGTTGGGTTTCCACGTATACATCAAGTGTTATTTAAATTCCGCACTATATTACACTTGTATGTATTTTTGACTAGTAGGGGCATTTTCGTAAAATTGACTTGCATGCGAAAATTGGGTAATACTTGATAAAATCTATTCACCCCCCCTCTAGCTTTATATAGAACACGCCTCTAGGACTTTCACAATCCACACCTAATGTCGCCACTTGTTGCCTATTTGTGTCGCCATTTGTCCTTCGATGTCACCATGGCAACAGGAAGATGATTTCCACACCTGATTGTGCCGCCACCATTGTCGCCATACTCGTCGCCATTTGAAGAAGTAGCAACATCTCTGTGATCAACGCTGATTGAAAGTTCTCAAAGTGTGTATGATATATGTTATCTAGAGGGGGGGTGAATAGAGTTTATCTAATTATTACCCAATTTTCTCATGCAAGTCAATTTTACGAAAATGCCCCTACTAGTCAAAAATACATACAAGTGTAATAAGATGCGGAAATAATAAATGACACTTGATGTTTACGTGGAAACCCTCAACAGGGAAAAACCACGGGCTGGTAAGTGCGCCACACTCGAACCTCGAAATCCACTATATGAAAAGACGGTTACACCCTCAAGTGATTCTCGGACTCTTACCCTAGATAATCTCAGGCTATGGACACTGCCAATCGCCACTCTTGGTTCAATCCCTAGTGATATCCCCTGATACACTACTCTTGGCGTGAGCACCCTCTAATCTACCACGCGGGCCTTTTATAGCGGCTCTAGTCCAATTTGCTTGAGGCCTAAGCACACTTAGCCCCAAGACTTCAATCTCTCAAAAGAGATGCACAACCCTATGTGAATATGTATGAATATTCAATTAATGCAATAAGAGCTAGGGTACTCTAAATGCTTACCTAGGATTATAAGATGACAATATAATCAATCCTAGATATCACATGTAGCTATATGTCATGGCATATAACTTTAGCTAAGTAAAGGATAACCAATCCTAGATACAAAGCTATCATATAAAACCCACAAACATTCAAAGGATTAACTAGTTGATTAAAAGACAATCTATCAACCTAGTTATCAATACATCACACAAGAATGTTCACGGCATAGCTTTTAGGCAATAATGACCTAATCAATTAAGCTATGAAAAATAATCTCAATCAACAAATGAGATCAATTAGCTAGATGGCATATGAACATTAAAGCCTAGCTAAATAATAACCCAATCAACACATAATCTCAATCTTATATGTAGAAATTAATCTAAACACATATAAGTAAAATATGAGATAAAATTGATAAGTAGAAACACTAATTATGTAAGATAAAAGTGTTCAACAAATCATACCATGTGTGTTGAAGAAGTCCCATGCATTAGCACATGCTAGATGAACCTAGATGATGCTTAGATGAAGATTTATGCATGTGGGAATGGGTTTAGAGAGATAAAGATATGATCTTTAAGCTTTCTCTCTCAAGTCTCTCTAAATATCTCTCTAGGGTTCTTATGATCAAAGACTTGTGTTCTGAACCAGAGATAAGGATGTATTTATAGAGACCAAAAACAGGGCAGGTGAAAATACAATTTTGCCCCTGAAATCGCACCGATCGGCGGTTTCAATCGGCGGCCAGGCCGCCGAATTGAACCGCCGAATGGCTCCCGAGCAGAACAGGGGAACTTCGGCGACTTCGTTCGGCGGTTAAGAAACCGCCGTTCCCAACCGCCGTTTTGGATCCGAGAGATATATTTCAATCAGGTCTCATTCGGCAGTTTTGAACGGCGGCCAGGCCGCCGAACGTAACCGCCGTTTCACCAAAAATGGTGAAACCAAGGAGAAGCCAAAGGCATCTCCACCGGCGATCATCGCGCAAAACAAAGCATATCAACGTGCATGCGCGGACGTTTCCGAACATCCTTCGGGAAACGAATTACACCACACTAAAAGCTAACATACATGAAGTGCAAGTGTGGGTATTGAATGCATCCTAATGCCTATCATGTCATGGCATTATCATAAAACAAGATGCAATCAATTCAACATGCAAGAAGAGATATTGAATAAATCAATAAAGCACAATGCACACAAAATATAAACACACCATACAAGAATAAGAGTTATGCATGTTGTGAGTGTGTGTGCAACTATATCTCTTCAAGCAAATGTAAGCACTAGATATATACCTTTGGTGCTTGTCCTCTTGAGGTCTTGGAAAGGGTCTTGATCTTCAACAATCACCTAGACTACCCTTACAACCAAACCCCAACATGTGGTTTGACCACGAAATAAGCCAATCTATTAATGGGAATCCTTACACTGATTGGTTGATTTTGGTGGGCAAATTACAAGATGCACCCCTTTGAGGGGTCAAAATGGTAATTTGACAAGTCCATAGGGTGTTTTGGTAATTTGCCACCCGATACCTAATTTGAAAATCCTATAAATTCATCACTATTTTCCTCTTTTAAACAACACTTGGCCATTCTTGACAACTAAGAAACCTCTTTTCTACCATTCCTAATCCTTCCACTTCTCTCCTACCTAAGCTAAACATCTAAATTACCTTCCCCAAATCATTCCTTTCTTCCCATCTTCTCCACAAATCTCCTTAGTCACTTCCCATTTGACTCCACCTATCTAGACACATCCTCATCATTCACTCTTTGCACAAGGAGCATCAAAGGCAAGGAAAGGATCAAGTTTAGAAAAGGAGACCCAATGGTGATTTCCTAATCTTTTACTTGTCTTCCCTTTGATTGTAATATGTGTTATTAAACCCCCTTTCTAGGGTTTTTATGTGAGAACATTTGGATTGGGTTTTGCTTAAGCTTTAATATATATTTTAATCTCTATTTGTGTTCTATTCATTTTATAAATAGATTCTAGGCATTATATGATTGACATGTATATCCACTAGTTGATTATACTCTTGCTTAGGATAATTTGTTATATAATCTTGATTGAATTGACAACCTTGATGGATTAAGAATATAGTGACTAGGATAGATTGTCGGAGGGTATATCAACCGCGATTATCTAAACTGTTAATTGCAACAAACCAATTCCGCCGTGACCCCCTCACTTTAATCGGTTAAGCATTGTGGTGGAAAGTTGTTTAGGGTTCATAGTATTGGTCTAAACACATTCTATAAATCAATTGGTTAACATTTGTGAGATTAGCTCACTAAGGTTGCTTGAGAAGCACTTCCAGTAATCCACTTGTGATCCCATTAATTCCTTAGCAATTCTATTAATTGTTTTCCCCATATATCTCTTATCTAGATTGAAAGTTCTCACGGTGTATAAACTATTAATCTAGAGGGGGGGGTGAATAGATTTTAACTAATTTTACCCAATTTTCGTTTAAGGACAAGATTACGAAAATACCCCTAATAGTCAATAAAATATAGCAGGTGTAATATTGTGCGGAAATTAAAACAACACTTGATATTTACGTGGAAACCCTCATGGGAAAAACCAGGGGCTGTTAAGTGAGCCACACCCGAACCTCGAATCCACTAAATGTGATAAAATTACAACCTAATCCCGGAAGTAATCACACACCTACCTAATCCCGGTATAAGTGAACCTAGTCCGATTGCTTGCGAATTAAGCAACCTAATCCCGGTCACAACACAAGATTTAATTCTCTAAAAAGAGATTAACACCCTAAGTGAATATATGAATATTCAAATGCAACATAGAGCAAGGGAAACCTTATATGCTTATCTAAGATGATGAATTTGCAATTAAAAACAATCCTAGATATTAAAGATAAATGATATGTCAATTAGCTTAGATAATCATAGATTATAGAAACCTAGATATCTATCACAAAACAACACTCAATCAAATCAACACAACAATCTCTATCTTGAATATTAGAATTCAATCTAAGAACAATCAAGTAATAAAAGAGATGCCATAGTAAATAAAACACTAATTATATATGATAATAGTGAAAAACTTACCAAAGCAAGTGTGATGGTAAAAGACCCATGCAAGCAAGCATCCTAGATATGCTAGAGAATGCTAGATGAACTTTGATGCAAATGAATTTTGGTTTGAGTGTTTAAATGAGCAAACTTGGTTGCTTTCTCTCTTAAAAATCTCTCATTTAAAAGTAGGGTTCTTGATGATTAAAGAGTCACACTCAGAACAAGAGAAAGTGATGTATTTATAGGTATGAAAAACAGAGCATGTGAAAAGACAAGTTTGCCCCTGAAAACGCACCGATTGGTGGTTTCAATCGGCGGCCTGGCCACCGATTATAACCGTCGAATTGAACCCGAGAAGAACAGGGCAACAACGGCGATTTTGTGACCGCCGATCTAACCGTCGAATCAAACCGAGAGATTAAATCAATCAGATATGAACGGCGGTTTCATTCGGCGGTTTCGTGACCACCGATTCAACCGCCGAATCAAACCGAGAGATAAAATCAATCAGGTCTAAACGGCGGTTTTGAATGGCTGTTGTGACCTCCGATCTTAACTGCAGAATTGCTCCAGACACTTTTGGAAGCAAACGACTGTTTCATTCGGTGGCCAGGCCATCGATCATAACCGCAGATCACCAACATAGGTGAAAACCAAGGAGAAGCCAAGGGCATTCTCCGTAGGCGGTCTTCGCGCAAAACCAAGTACATTCTAGTACATGCGCGGACATTTTCGAATACTATCGGGAAACGAATTACAAGACACAAATACACACAACAAAAAATAACATATAAGTGTAAGTGTGAAATGTGGCATGTGAAGAGAAAGCACACAAATGCAAGACTGCTAAGTGAGTGTGTGCAATCTAAATCTCTTCAAAGAAAAGTAAGCACATAGAAATTTACCTTCGGTGCTTATCAAGACGAGGTCTTCAAAGGGCTTGAGCAATAACAACAACACCTAAGCTACCCTTACAAAGAACCCCAACATGTGGTTTGTCCACGAAATGAGCCAATCAACAAATGGGAACCTTACATAGATTTCTATCTATTTTATTAGATTTATTAGGTTTATTTTACATGTATGTTTGATGGCTTGACAACCCATTCAACCATCCATTGCTTATATTTTATTTTATCGCATTTATGAATTGTTAATTTATTCAACTATCACTCTAATTCCCTGTGGAACAAATCCTACTTGCCACTTTACTAATTTTACATCTAAGTGGTGAAATCGGTTTTCAACACGAACACATTTTAAAACAATCATTTTGTTGAGTACCAACGACGGCTCATCACCATGGAGGTTTGAAGACTTGGAGGAGAGGAAGCCATGTGCATCAGAGGCTGGAATTGGTGGGAAAATGATTGGAGAAGCAATGGCCGTCGATCTGGGTGGAGGTCTGTTGGAAAAACCACCGAAAAATGGCTGGAATCACCAGGTCAGAAGTTGGGTCTGGAATGAAATGAGTTAAGTTGAGTTGAGTTGAGTTGAGTTAACTTGGGTCGGGTTGGGTCGAGTCGGGTCGTGTCATGCGGGTCAGCTACTACCCGGTTGGAGGTTGATGACGATGACATCATCACTAACGTCACGCTGTCGTGCGTGACTGCAACCCAAAACGACGTCGTCCCTCTTATGACGTGGCACGTGGCTGGATGCTTTGGCTAGTGAATTACACAATGCTCCCCTTAGATCTTCACTAATCGTCGAATCTGTAATAATTTCTCCAAATTTGCACTTTGACCCCTGATTCTCCATAATGACGTAATTGCCCTCTTTTGCCCACGGTTTTGCTACTTTCCTCCAGTTTGGTTTAGAATATCCCTGATGAGCTGAAATACCTGAAATACACTTATTTACAACATTAAATACTTAAAAGGGCTCGGAAAACGGTTACAAAAGCTAGGTAAGGGAGCGTTAAATGTGAACATTTATAGCGCAATCAGTTGGCCACTTGTGAGAGAATTGGAAGTCATCACTATACACCCTAGAATGGTGACATTAGTAAGAGGTTAAGCCCTTAAGAGATAGATGAGCAATCATGGCTAGAATCCTAAATGAGCAACTAGCACTATATGTTAGGATTATGCTCGATAGCAAGAGTGTAATATTGTAATTGACAATCTTTTCATATTAATAAAGTGATTTCTAGTTTAACAAATCTTATAGCATCTATAGTTTAATATTATAATTGTCAAAGTAAATAATCATAAGGTCAAAAGACTATGAGAAAAGAAGAATTGTTCGTACATCTGGATATGTATGAGGTTGGGCACCTTTATCTTGTTAAAGTTGTAAAATTCTTTTGCTAGCATTTGAGTGGCATCAAATAAGTTATGATGAGTCTGAAATCATCGGAGGGTCTTCGAGTAAAAGAATCTAGTGCACTGGGTGCATTGAACTGGATCACAATGAAATACTTAATGTAGAACCGTCAATAGATAATAGTCTTTTCATTATCAGGACAATTAGAGAGCCTATCTTAATCCTGAGATAAATGATGGACTTATGGTTGCAAGTGGTATCATTTGAGTTATCAATGAGTATGATTATATAGTATAGTCTATACTCGATAGTTTGGTGATATTCATTTGTTAATCGATAGAGGACTTCATTTATAGATATGGACATCGTGGCTCCATTTATTAAATGAGAGTAGAATATCATCATATGGATGTTTTGAGGTATTGGATATTGAATCTTAACGTTAAGTTTTCGATAGAGTCTATTGAAACATGGCTTCTGGACAAGTCAAAATATCCAAGTTCAAAATGTGGTCATATGAGTAAATATGGTAACTTGGAGAGCTATAGGCGGTCTATGAGCTCTTGGCGATTACTGATATTCTTCACGAGGATACACCATCTCCAATAAGATTGTCTAGGGTACGAATGATAAATATTTACTTATTCTATCTTTATTTAAGAGTTCAATTTTAGCTCTTTAGTGGAATGAGTTAAAATTAATAGATCAGACCTAAGTGAATCATTTGTTGATTGTGATTAGGTTATGTCTATTGAAGCTTAAATTTAGATAGCCTGCCAAGATCCTTAATCCACACAGACTTGCATGGATCACTTGATATATTCTACCGGACCAATTTATAAGTCCACCTAGAATTGTATTTAATATATTAAGAATATAATTTGCACATTATTTATTTAATGGGCTGATCAATTATATTAATATATTAATGAAAGACATGTGGGCTTGTTTTTTTTAGTAAGAATGGGTCTGGTTCACATGTGGGATTTTTAATTAAAGTCTAATGGATTAAATAAAATAAGAAAATAATATTAAACCCATGTATATGGTGTGGGCGGCAAGACTAGTTTAATAGTCTAAAATATTATTTTATTTTATTGATTGATTAAATGGAAATTAATTAATTTATTAGTTAATCATTTAATTGAGAATCAAAATCTTTTTCTGATCAGGAAATATGTTTCTTAGAGTTATACTATTGGTAGTAGTATATTAAAGATAAAAGACTTATTTGGTAAGAAGATAAATAATAAAGTTTATTTATTTAATCAAATAAGGAAGTCTTTTAATAAGTCATAATAGGATTAAACACTTATGAGTTGTATTAGGGTTAGGATTCTAAGGTTGATAGGAATTAGGGTAAAGCACAAATCCTCTTTAGGAGAGAATTCGGCCAACCCTAAATCCTTACACAAGAAGAATTCGGCCAACCCTAATAGAAAAAGAAGAAGAATTCGGCCACCCTATATATTTAATAGGATAGATTTCGGCCACCCTATATATTTAATAGGATAGATTTCGGCCACCTACTTCTTCTTCTTCTTTTTCTAGCTTGAGTGAATTATTTCTTTTACTTAGAAAAATAATTCATACTCTAGACAAGTGTTAAAATTCGGCCAAGAGAGGAATAGAGAAAGAGAGTTCTGATTTCGATAGTGCACTTGTAAGCTTGAATATCAAAAGGCTTTGTGCACAACTTCGAATTAGGTTCACGCGAGTTTCAATCTTAACGGTTGTTAAATTCAAAAGTGACCGGAACATACTTTCTAGTTTTCTTAGATTTTATAGTGACTAACGATTAGGAGGAGAGATTTTGTTTTCCATCCTTAGGTACGCAATTCAAAGAAAGGGAGACCACGCTCCTAGGTGATTCACGTTCGTGATAGGATTGGAAGATCTTGCGGATTACCATCGACGCAAAGTCAATCGGATCACGCGACAAAAGGTATTCTACTTTTTAGTATATATATATATGTTTAATTAATTAGAGGGTTAAGGTTCAAATTATGGAAAAATTTTAAACTATACTAAACTCGTTTTTAGTCTCGCTTCTGCTGCGTGCAATATGATTTTTCCCTACATTATACACCCTAGGTTGGTTGCTTATGAGGGATTAATCTCTAGTAGGAGGTCTTCACTATACACCCTAGGTTGACCCCTTGCTAGAGATAAATAACCAACACTATACACCCTAGGTTGGTTACATTAGATAAAATGTGCTTAATTATGAGTTTGTTGCATTGCCCAATGTTCACTTACAAGTCCATTAACTCCTTAGTCCACATTATCATACATTCATCACATTACTAATTGTAATTGCATTCTAGTTTTAGCATTAATTATAGCTTGCATCTTAGTGTTAATCTTTTCAAAACAAACCATTGATTCTTTACTTTTATGCATTTTAGTATTATTAATCCTAATCTAGTCATCGCTACCTCTAATCCTTGTGGACGACACTCGTGCTTGCTGCTTTACTCGTTTTTATACTTGTGAGAACATTGCATAGGTTTTATAAATATTTTTGACGTACGATCTTTCTAACGACGAAAAACGTACTCATCAAACGGCGCCACTGCCGGGGATCGGTGTGTGTAGTAGTGATTAGATTAGTTTTAATATTATTAGTTCCGTAGTTGTTTTAAGTTTTGTTTGATTCTTTTTTATTTCTTAGGTAGTTTTTGTTTTATTTTGTTTCAGGACTCTATGGATGCCTTTTGGCAAAATTTGAGGCCAAGCTACTTGCTAACCTGCATGTCAAATGATGAGAAAATAAAGCTTTTACAAGAACATTGGCAAATCAATGAGCAATTTGAAGTAACCAAACCGGTGGAATCCTCCAATAGCTCAAAAGAAGACATGGATAAACTCTGGATAGAATTTGAAGTACAGCGAAGCGAGAAAATGGATGAGAAGGAAAGGTGGATCAACATGAACCAAGAGCTTATGAGTGTGAGTAAATAGCTATTGTTGGCGAGGGATGTGTTGAAGAAAGAGAATGAAGCATTTCAAGAGAGAGTAGAGGTAGCTTTCTTAGAAAAAGAAGAAATGAGGGAAGACTATGAGAAGATTATACAACTCTTAAAGAAGAAGCTAGAAGGCAAGGAAGCCTTAGAAAGAGTGAAAGTGGATGAGCTTGAACAAGGAAACAAGAAGCTCACACTTGAAATTAAATTGCTTAAGGCGGACAATGACACACTCCAAAAGAAAATAGGGGAAATTTCGGAAAAGAATATGGAGTTAGGTGAACACGTGAAGAGCCTTGTAATCCAAAAGTGTATACCCCTAAAGGATTTTGACGAGATCAAGGAGGACTTTGCTAAGAGGATGCGGTTAATGCAAGCCAAAATTAAAACAAGGGACAAAGCTTTGGAGATAACGAAGAAGATGGAACTTGACCACCTTGCAGAACTTGCAAGGGCTAAGCAAGAGATTGAAGCAATGATGATGGAAGCGATTCAACTTCCAGAAGAAGAGAAGATTTCCATGGGTCAAGAAAATCCAAGTGCCAACATTAAGAAGCCTAGTCCTAGCAAAGCAAGGAGGAAGAGAGCTAAAAAGAAGAGTAAGCAACCTCCACCTCCACCTTCAACAAAGACCCACCGACAAGGTATCATCCCTAACCCTATCACCGTGTGCCACCGTTGCTATAAGATAGGTCACATTAGACCACTAGGCCAAGAATATGAAAGGCATGGCACACGAGAGAATTTTAAACATAGAGAGAATTATATGCATGTTAGGAAGGTATGTGATCGCGCTGTAAATGTTCACATTTAGCGCCCCCTTACTTGGTTTTTGTAATCATTTTCCGTGCAATTTTAGGGGTTTAATATTGTAAATATGTGTTTTCAGGTAAGTATGGCGTTTCAAAGGCATTCGTTCCCAAAATGAAGAAAAAAAGGAAAAAAGGTAGAGAAACAGAGCATGCCCTGTTCTCGCAAGTTCAGACATCAAAGCCCCGCGGGAAAGGTCCAGCGGAAGGAAGCAGAAGGAAGCAGAAGGAAAGAAAACTGAGACCCGCGGGTTTAGACATCAAAGCCCCGCGGGAATGTGGCAGCTGAAGAAAGCCGCGGGATGCATCAAAACCTCATCCGGCAACTTCATGTCTTCTGTCCCGCAAGCATAAAGCTACCAACCAAAACAGCGGGAACACAGCAGCGGTTTCAAACCAAGCCTCCGGAGAGACAATTCCCGCGGACAGAATCCACGAGAACAGAGGAAGATCAGCAGCGGGTTCATTTCGCGAGAAAGAAGCTGCAGAACATACCCGCGGGACACTCTCACGAGCTGCAAGTGGATGGAATCTAGCAATTCATACTCACTTTTCCATCCCTTTTACATTTTTAGCCTTTGTTGTGGACAAAAGGACCCTTCCTTGTCTTTGAAAGGTCTCCCCTTTATTGTAATTATCCATCCAATTTTACTTCTCTAAGTAGAACAAGTAGAAAAAGGAGAAAAAAAAATGATCATCAATAGATAGAATAGATATTATTATTAGATATTTTTCTCTTAGAAAAGCCAAGCTAGTTGTTCTTGGCAATTGTCTAGGAAACCAAACACTATTTTTGGTATCTTAATATAAATCATTTCAAGTTATCATAGAAGAGTTGTTGCTTTGATTGCAAAAGGGAATCATTTCCATTCCACAAGAATTATCATATGGTGACGTTTTCTTCAATTGTATTTCTTAGTTGCTTTAATTCTATGGGTAGCTAAATCTTTCTTGTTAGGGGATTAGATGTAATTATTGTAATTAACCTTGCTTTATGATCAATCATATTGACTTCACCATCTCAAGTGATGTATGTGCTCTTTAATTCAACTATGAGTGGTGGTTGCAACCACCAATCTATCAATGGATGCACTAATAACTTGAACTTGTATGCAATTGAGACTATTTATGCATGAGTTCCTTATGCCATCTATGTTGTAGAGATTACTAACTTGTTAGTCTTTACTAATACCTTATGTAAGCTTCCTTTAGTCATTATTCTAATCCTAGATTGTGACTAAAGTTGAGGACTTAATGCCTTATAATTTCAATGAATAGATGTGTTAGGATTATGCTTAATAGCAAGAGTGTAATATTGTAATTGAAAATCTTATCATATTAATAAAGTGATTTCTGTTTATTTAACAAATTCTTATAGCATTTATAATTATAATTGTCAAGGTAAATAATCATAAGGTCAAAAGACTATGAGAATAGAAGAATTGTTCGTACATTTGGATATGTTTGAGGTAGACACAATTCTTTAGTTAGTCTTAAATACAACTTAAGTTAAAGATTGGGCACCTTTATCTTGTTAAAGTTGTAGATTCTTTTGCTAGCATTTGAGTGGGATCAAATGTGTTATGATGGGTCTAAATCATCAAAGTGGCTTTGAGTAAAAGAATCTAGTGCACTAGGTGCATTGAACTGGATCACAATTAAATACTTTATCTAGAACCGTCAATAGATAAAAGTCTTTTCATTATGAGGACAATCGGAGAGTCTATCTTAATCCTGAGATAAATGATGGGCTTATGGTTGCAAGTGGTATCATTTGAGTTATCAATGAGTATGATTATATAGCTGTAAGGATTCCCATATATTGATTGGCTAATTTCGTGAACAAACCACATTTTGGGGTTTGATGTGTAAGGGTAGTTTAGGTGATTGAGGAACAAGCTCAAAAGCCATTTTAAGACCTCAAGGTGTCAAGCACTCCAAAGGTATATCTCTAGTGCTTATTTTTCTTTGAAGAGATTTAGATTGCACACACTCACTTAGCCTACTTGCATTTGTGTGCATACTCTTCACATGTCACATTTCACACTTGCACTTCTTTGTTATATTTTAATGTGTGGATTTGTCCATAGATGAGTTCCGAGCGATTCGGAGACTTTTCTATATGTTTCGGATGATTTTTGAGACATTTGGGACATTCCGTGTTTTTATCGGAAACCGAATTTCAATTCCGAGTTTAAATTGGAAAGTTATGTAATTTTTCATATTTATGATTCAGTCCGGGTTTAAATTCCAAAGACGGAATTGAATTTCGAGTTTCGAGGTCAACTGGACTGAAAATCTCTCGGAACGATTGTCGGCTTCGTGTGGCATGAAAGCCACACCAAGAGTGGCTTGGCATGTGAGGGGCATGCAGCTCACAGCCCCGTTGGCCACACGCCACTCACACGGCAAACACACCTCTCTGTCCCCGTTGAACACACGCTGCACACACGGCCTCACCACATTTTGCTTTTATTTTTTCAAGGCCTTTTTATTGTATGCATTAAGTACATGTGAGCTCTTTTACTTTGTGATTGTTTTGACTTTAATATGGCACATCATTGGATCACTTGTTTTTTCTATCGTGAGCTCACCTCATAGGATATTTTCCTTTCTCACTCACATTTCAGCATCCAAATGCTGTGCGTTTTGATTGTTAAATTATATATATATATATATATTTATGCGTTTTGAACAATCAAATATATACATATTTATGCAAGCTGTGCATTTTGTGTGTGTGATAATATAAATATATATATATGGGTAAAACATTAAAACGGTGCAGTTTTTTTTCATGACCTGATATATATATATTTATTTTCTTCTTCATTTTTTGATGAACAACACACTTTTGAGAGACAAATATATTCAAGAGAGAAACTCCCAAGAACTTGTCTTTAACTCTCAAAACCCATTTTCATATGCATCAAAATATCATCTAAACATTTTCTAGCATAGTTAGGATGTTTACTTGCATGGGTCTTGGTCAACACACTTCCCTTGGTATGTTCTTCACTATTATCATTTATAATTAATGTTTTATTTATCAAGGCATCTCTTTTATTATTTGCTTGTTCTTAGATTAACATCTAATATTCAAAATAGAGATTGTTGTGTTAACATGATTGTGTGTTGTATTGTGATAGCTAATTAGGTTTTTGCTTAATCTAGATTAGCTAAGCTATTTGACATGTCATTTAGCAATTGATATCTAGGGTTGATTTAAATTGATTATCTCATCATCCTAGATAAGCATCTAAGGTTACCTAGCCTTGTTTGTTATTTGAATATTCATATATATTCACATAGGTTGTATAATCTCTTCATTGAGAATTAAGTCTTTATTGACCGGAGTGTTAGACGAGGTCTACATAGGTTGTAAACTCCATTTTGATTAGTGGATTTCGAGGTCCGAGTGTGGCGCACTAAACAGCCCGTGGTTTTTCCCAGTGGTTGGGTTTCCACGTATACATCAAGTGTTATTTAAATTCCGCACTATATTACACTTGCTTGTAATTTTGACTAGTAGGGGCATTTTCGTAAAATTGACTTGCATGCGAAAATTGGGTAATAATAGTTAAAATCTATTCACCCCCCCTCTAGATAGTTTTATACACACCGTATTCTTTTCAATAGCATAGTCTATCCTCGATAGTTTGGTGATATTCATTTGTTAATCGATAGAGGACTTCATTTATAGATATGGACATCATGGCTCCATTTATACAATGAAAGTATAATAGCATCATATGGATGTTTTGAGGTAATTGGATATAAAATCTCAACGTTGAGTTTTTGATAGTGACTATTGAAAGCATGGCTTCTGGACAAGTCAAAATTTCCAAAGTTCAAAATGTGGTCATATGAGTAAATATGGTAACTTGGAGAGCTATAGGCGGTCTATGAGCTCTTGACGATTACTGATATTATTCACGAGGATTCACTATCTCCAATAAGATTGTCTAAGGTATGAATGAGAATCATTTACTTGTTCTATCTTTATTTAAGAGTGCAATTTTAGTTCTTTAGTGGAATGAACTAAAATTAATAGATCGAACCTAAGTGAATCATTTGTTGATTGTGATTGGGTTATATCTATTGGAGCTTAAATTTAGATAGCCCGCCAAGATCCCCAATCCACACGGACTTGCATGGATCACTTGATATATTCTACTGGACTAATTATGGGTCCATCTAGAATTGTATTAAGACATGTGGGCTTGTTTCTTTTAGTAAGAATAGACCTAGTTCACATGTGGGCCTTTTAATTAAAGGTCCAATGGATTTAATAAAATGAAAAATAATATTTGTGCCTATTTGTGTATATGGGTGGCAAGGCTTGAAAAATAGCTTAATATAATATTTTATTTCATTATTTGATTAAATGGGAATTAATCAATTGATTGATTAATTATTTAATTAAGAATCAAAATCTTTTTCTGACTAGGAAATATGTTTCTTAGTAGTATACTATTGTGGTAGTATAATAAATATAAAAGACTTTATTTGGTAAGTAAATAAATAAGGGATTTAGTTATCTAGTCAAATAAGGAAGTCTTTTTATAAAGTCATAATAGGATTAAACACTAAAGAGTTGGATTAGGGTTAGGATTCTAAGGTTGATAGGAATTTGGGTAAAACACAAATCCTCTTAAAGTGAGGAATTCGGCCAACCCTAGGTTTCCTATCAAGAGAATTCGGCCACCCTTTAATATAGGCAAGAGAATTCGTGCATGATATTTATTATATAGGCAATTGAATTCGTGCACTATGGATAATATATAAGGAAAGTTGAATTCGTGTCCTATATAGAATAAATATGCAAATTGAATTCATGCAGATATATATATAATATATTGTGCAAGTAAATAGCACTAGAGATATATATAATATATATTGTGCAAGGATATCGCAATATATATATATGATTAATATGGCATGTGGTCGCCTAACATATATTATATATTGAGAAAAGAATTCAACTAATATCAAATTTTGTTTTGGGTAAGAGGAATTTGGCTAACCCTAATGCTTGATTGAGAGTTATTTTTCTTTTGCTTGAGAAAAATAAAATCCAACTCTAGACAATAGTGTGATAATTTCGGCCAAGAGGAAAAGAGAGAAAAGTTTGTTTTTATTTTGATAGTGCAGTAGTAACTTTTCTATCAAAAGGTTTTATGCACAATTTTGAATAAGGTTCACGCGAGTTTCGATCTAACTATTGTGAATTCAAAAGTGACCGGAACATTCTTTGTAGTCTCTTGGAATTTATTGTAACTAACGAAAAAGAAAAAGTTTTGTTATCCATCCTCAGGTACACAATTCAAAGAGAAAGGAGACCACACTCCTAGGTGATTCATGTTCGTGATTAGATTGGAAGATCTTGCGGATTACCATTGACGCAACGTCAATCGGATCACGCGACAAAGGTACGATATCTTTTAGATGTATATTAATTAATTAAAGGGTTAAGGTTCATCTTTAAAAAGGAAATTTTTTTGAAATATACTAAACTTATTTTAGTCTCGCTTCCGCTGCGTGCAATCGTTTTTCCTAACAAGATGCATGTAGGATCTTTGTGATGGAGTTTAATACATGATTTATTATTTAATAGGTTGTTACTTGATTTAATATATTCCTTAGCAATCTTTTAATCTAGAATTAAAACCTAATAGTTGTAATTGTTCCTTAATCAATTCCAAATTGAGCATAGTTAATGTGTTGATCATCTCAGTTAATTGAATTGACTTTAGTTAGATTGAACTTTAGTATCATTAACTTTTATTCTAAGTAAGTGTAAATTGCTATCCTCCGCGGGAACGATAACCCTTATTCTGAACACTACACTTGTACGACTTGTGCGCTTGCAAAAAGGGTGAAACACTTGCGCGCCCCCTTAGAATAACCGTAGTAGATTAGTGTAAATTGTAGTAGTAATTGTAGAATCGGTTTGGGCGCGTCAAGGATTTATGGCACCATTGCTGGGGACAGCGTTTGCGCATTCTTAGATCAGTAGTTAGTATAATTGTCGTTATTTGTAGTTAGAATTTTGTTTTGAACACTTAACCTTTTGGTTGTTTCTTGTTAGCGTGATTTCAGGTTACTTGTTACCACTTGATGCACGGAAGACGATCTTTGGGAAGTTCACTCGAACCTTTTATTGAAAATGTAAGGATTCCCATTTGTTGATTGGCTCATTTCGTGGACAAACCACAATTGGGGTTCATTGTAAGGGTAGCATAGGTGTTGATGTTCAAGTTCATGCCTTTTCAAGACCTCATATTGATAAGCACCGAAGGTAAAATTGTAAGTGCTTATTTTCTTTGAAGAGATTTAAAAGCACACACACACTTTGCATTCTTACAATTGTGTGCATTCTCTTCATAGGTCACATTACACGCTAGCACTTTGATTGTTATATCTTGTTGTGTGTTATGGGTATGGTAATTCGTTTCCCGACATTGTTCGGAAACGTCTGCGCATGCACGAAAGTGTGCTTGGTTCAGTGCAATGATCGCCGATGGAGAATGCCTTGGCTTCCCCTTAGGATTCACCTTCAGTGGTGATTCGGCGGTTAGATCGGCGGCCCCGACCGCCGAATGAAATCGCCGTTTGCATCCAGAAGTGTCTGGAGCAATTCTGCGGTTACGATCAGTGGCCATGACTGCCGTTCGAAACTGCCGTTCATACCTAATTGATTTAACCTCTCGAGTTTGATTCTGTGGTTGAATCGACGGTTTTGAAACCGTCGAATGAAACCGCCATTGATGCTCTGTTCCTATCAGGCTCAATTAGGCGGTTGTAAACGGCGGCCTGGCCGCTGTTTGAAACTGCCAATCGGTGCATTTCAAGTGCAAAATTGTCCTTTCACATGCCCAGTTCTTGATGTCTATAAATATCACACTTTCTCATTATCTGAATATGTTCTTTAACTCTAAGAACCCTAAACTTAAAAGAGAGACATTTGAGAGAAAATCAAATCAAGAACACATTTTTAACACTCAAAAACCATTCTCATATGCATCAAAATATCATCTAGCATTTTCTAGCATAGTTAGGATGCTTGCTTGCATGGGTTTTGGTCAACACACATTCTTTGGTAAGTTCTTCACTATTATCATATATAATTAGTGTTTTATTTATCATTGACATCTCTTATATTATTTGTATGTTCTTAGAATATATTCTAGATACAAAATAGAGATTGTTGTGTTGACATGATTGAGTGTTGTATTGTGATAGCTATCTAGGTTTTTATAATCTATGTTTAGCTAAGCTATTTGACATGTCATCTAGCTTTTAATATCTAGGATTGAATTAATTGCAAAATCATCATCCTAGATAAGCATATAGGGTTACCTAGCTCTAATTGCATTTTTGGATATTTCATATATTCACTTAGGTTGTATTATCTCTTCTTAGAGAATTAAGTCTTGTGTTGTGACCGGGATTAGGTTACTTAATTCGCAAGCAATTGGACTAGGTCCACTTATACTGAGATTAGGTAGTTGTGATGATTGTTGATCGGGATTAGATCATTAAACCGGGATTAGGTTGTAATCATTTCAATTAGTGGATTCGAGGTTCGTGTGTGCCGCACATAACAGCCCGTGGTTTTTCCCGTGAGGGTTTCCACGTAAATATCAAGTGTTATTTACATTCCGCACCATATTACACTTGTTATATTATTGTGACTGGTTAGGGGCATTTTCGTAAAATTGACATACATGCAAAATTGGCTAATAACGATTAAAATCTATTCACCCTACCTCTAGATTAATATTTAACACACCGTGAGAACTTTCAGAAAATATTGATCGCATAGCCAGGCTACCGATAATGATAGACAATCCCAGAGGACTATCTGATCTCGAGAGCGATTCAGTCTCTTCTAGCAGTTCATCAGCTGGATCCGAGCAAGCACATAATCAACGGATGATGAAGGAATTCTCATTGCCTACCGTTGGATCACATCCCTCAGCCATATTGCTAGATGATGCCCAGAGGAACTACGAGTTGAAAAATTTGCACTACAACACACTCCCCCACTTTGGTGGTACCCTCGGTGAAGATTGCCTTCAATTCATGAAGGAATACTATAATGTGGTGACCACATTCCTGCTCAGGAATCTGACGGAAGATCACTTATGTATGCGATGTTTTTCATATTGTATGAGAGATGATGCTAAGAAGTGGTTCATGGCATTACCGGCAGGATCGCTTACCACATGGAGCGGTGTAGAGCAGAAATTTTTTGTTAAGTACTTTCCTTCATGGAAGACTAAGGAAATCCCAAGTATGATAGCTAATTTCCAGGAAAGGGAAGGCGATGCATTTCATGAGTCATGGGGTAGATTCAAGCTACTTTTAGCACAGTGCCCTCACCACGAGTATACTTTAGTATCCCAAGTTCAGTCATTCTATGATGGACTAACGGGGCTCTCACAAGCGATTGTTGATAACGCACGTGGAGGAGCGATGCGAGAGAAGACGGCATAGTTTGTGTTTGATAAGTATGAGATGCTTGAACAGAATTCCCAACAGAGGAACACTCGAGGTAGTCAAGGAGGAGTGAGCATAGAAATGGCAAGCCAAATGAGTGATATGAGTATGAACAATGAGACACTCATGAGTAGGTTTGGGAACCAACCTACGATAACGGATCAAGTTTTTGTTAAGGAAAACTATGGGATGGACATGAATCCCATGTTTGAGCCAGTGCCACTTAGGAAGGAAGTAATACAAGTGGTGTATCCGCCACGTTAGTCAAGACAGTTGGACGATCCTTTTTCCAACACATACAATCTGGGATGGGCAAGGCATCCACACCTGAATTACAGGAACAACCATTGTTTGAATCCCCCGTTACCTCCACAGAACAGCAACAACAACAACAACTAGTATCCACCTCAGGGATACCAACCAAGACAACAACAAACTACGCAACCGTTGAAGGTAAAAGAAAATTTACCTTGGCGCCAACAGGGCCATAGAGACGATGAGTATAGGCCCACTGCCCAGTATCGCCACAATGATTCTAAGCACATAAGAATTACCTCTATGGAAGGGGTGGTCAAGACATTAGAATGACAAATAGGGCAGCATGCTGAAGTTAGTCAGAGGAAAGAGCCAGGGAAGCTCCCAAGTCAATCTGAGCAAGCCAAGGTAGCCACAGTGCTCAGAAGTGGGAAGGTACTTTCTAACCCATCTCCACCTGAAGTTTCTGATATTCCTATTAATGTTTCAGCAGACAGGGAAGTACCTAGTAGGAAGAACTTTGATACCCAAGTAGGGATAGGGACAAGTAGAGGTCCGAAGTTACGTGATCGGTTCATTTCTATACATGTTTTAGGCCCCGAATTCCTATTATTTATGCTTTGTTCTCGAGTCAATTAGGTTGTTTAATGTGTTTGTTGAGCATGTGTAGGTCCACTCCGTTCAAGTGGTGTTAAATCTTATTTTGGAAGAAAAAGAATCAAAAGATGGAGAAAAGGAGTAAATTGGAAGAAACAATGAAAAGATGATTTTCGGCCAGTGCAGAACCTCTATGTTGCGGGGCCCATATCTCTCAGCTCCGATTAAATTGTGTGTCCTACCACCTATGGATTGAAAGCCCCGGAAGTCTAGTTTCCAGCGCACTTTTCAGATCGTAATTCCGATATTCCTAGAAGAAGTGATGACTGATTTAGTAACTGAAGGTCAGGGCTGAAATGTTTACCGCTGACCAGACCGCCCCCCGTGCAACTTGCCTGGGCAGCGAGCCAGAACAGAACAATTCCGCTTCTTGTGCAGCTGTGGAGTTAACTTGCCTGGGCAGCGACCTGGGCAGCGGTAATTCATAAAATGGGTTCGTTTGGGACAGCAAGTGACCTATTTTTGAGAGGATTATATATAGAAATTGATATCTTATTTTGAGAGGAGAGCCACCACAAGGGGATTAGACCCAAAAACACCATTCTTTCACATTGATTCATTCCATTGATTCTTTCATTCACATTATCCATCCTTGGAGGATTCTTGGAAGCAAGAAGAAGGAGATTTCCAGCCAAGAAGCTATCAAGATAAAATATGGGTTTTCTCTACATCTCTTCTATGTTTTTATTCTCTCCATTGATGTGTAACTAAACCTTTATTAGGGGATTGATGTAACCAATTTTGGACAACTCTATGTAATCAATTAGTCTATCTTTTATTAATCAATTGGGTTTTAGTCTTGTCTATTGAATTAATTGCTCTACATTACTTATTCATATTATTTAGTGGCCTCAATTGATATAGGTTTGTGATTTAGTTTATCCATGAGATTAGGGTTTAGATATGAATGGCCTTTTCCATTTAAACCATGATCATAAGCTTAATAGATTTTGAAAGTTAATGTTTGCATGGCCTTGTTGCATTGATTTGGCTTAGAGTTTTGTTCTAAAGGATTTCGTTACTATTACTTGATACATGGCCTTTGTGCAAGTGGTAGGAAAGAGATTCGTTCTTAATTGTTTATCAAAACAAGCCCTAAACTTTATTGAAGTATTTATTGAGACTGATTGAGAGCATTGAGTGTCTAAGAAAGGTGTATCGATTCCCTAGTTTTTCTTTCCATATATTCATTCCTTGTGTGTGATTTTTGATTTGATTTGATTCGATTTTAGTCTTTAGTTCAAGTAGTCATAATTTAGGTTAATTTTAGAATTAAACAATTTCCAAAACAAAGCATTATGCAATTTAGTTTTTCGCACTTAGAGTAATCCTTGCTAGATTAATTGGCTTTGACCGATAGAATCGCCGATCCCAGTGAACGAACTTTCTTAGTAAATTGAACACAGATTTTACTGCATCAATTTTGGCGCCGCTGCCGGGGATTGGTATAGATTCTATTAGTTTAATCTAGTTAGTTTAGTTCGGTAATGTGTGTCATTAGTTATTAGTTTTTTTTAGATTTTGTTTTCTTTTTATTTTTCTTTTCTTTCTTTTCAGGTACAATGTATTTCTTTGAGCAACACAGATATGAGGAGGAGGAAGAAGAAGATATTAAAGAACTCTTTTTGCAATCGGATATTCTACAGTGTCGCATTAAGATATTGTCTTCAATAGTTTCAGAAAAAAAAAGAGACAGATTCGTGGTTTGCGGGTTCTGTGGTGAGTTGGGTCATGAGATAGATAGTTGTACCGCTGAAGCAAATTATTCAAAATATCTACAAGAGCACCATGGGATGGATTCGTACAGTGCAGCAAATATCTCATGGAGAAGAAAAGAAGTCAATAACTTTAAGCAGCTGAGCTCGTCCTTCCAACCACTTGAAGAGGCTTTGAACAATTTTACTCAGACCATCCATCAAACAACTCAAGAGTTGCAACAAAGTAATAAGGAGTTGTCTAATGAACTTTCTAATGATTTGTCTAGTGTTGCAGGTGAAGAAGAAGAAAAGGAGGAGACAGAAGAGAAAGCAAAGGAAGTGGAAGATGTACCTTTCGAGGAACCGCTCCTATACAAGGAACTCAAGCCTTATGTCCCTCCCATTACTTTTCCGAGCCGCCTACACAAAAGCAAGTGGAATAAGTGGTTTTCTGAACTTATTTCACCACACTTTATAGTGAACATTTACTTGCCTTTGCGTATTGTGTGTAGGAACATGCCAGTGGGTGAATTTTTTTTCCAAGACCTAATCACATATAGGCGCAAATTCGAGACATTGGAGTTTGGTTTAGTCGTCCTTAAACGCGTCTTGCCGAGACGGTAAATTAAGCGCTTGGTGTGCAACCCACCTAGGTAATTTCTTTTTAGTTTTTAGTTTTTAGTTTTCTAGTTTTTTTTGTTTTGTGTGTTGAGTTCATACATGCCTTTCTTTTTCTTTATTCATTGTCCATGCTTTTAATGTCATACAAACATTGAGGACAATGTTTAGATTAGGTTTGGGGGTGTGAATTCGTGTTATTTGATTTTTTTCGATTCATTGATAAATCTGTGAAAAAGTGTCCTGTTTTGAAAATTTTGAGGCAAACGTTTTGTTAAAACTGTATTGATTGGTGAGGAAATAAATTTTTCCGTCCACGCTGGGTTCTTCGTTTTTTTGATACGAATCCAACGGTATAAAGAATGAAAAATTCTGGGCAGTGGTTAAAAAGTTATGAATGTTTCTTCGACCAAAGGTCATGGGCAATGCCCTGTTGTTGCGAAACAGTGCGTGCACTGTCTTCGTCGTTTGTTCTCTCACTTATCCAATGCGAATTTGGAAATAGTTTCTACATGAAAAGTGTGTGTTTTCATGTCTATTATCTTGTGCTAAAATCTGGTTAACTTTTGTTGAGTCATGTGAGAGATATACGTTAAAGAACAGACGTAGGTCGATTTCGGAAGTCATCAGTTTTTCAATTTTTTGTCCTCCATGTTGAGATGCTTCTTTTGTGTGCTTTAAGAGCCGTAATATATGCTTTATTCACTGGGTTTAAACTAACTTCTTGCCACTTAGAGTAGTGCATTGCATTTTTCAAAACTTATGACATGCTCTTGATGTGATAGTGGATAGGATGCATAGTTGGATTGCCATGATTAATAGTGGAGACTACCCTTGTGAGTTCACTAAGCCAAAGAGCGTACATAAATGACATATATGAGGGAATATTTTGTTTCTAATCTTTAAACACTTAGTAGGTTCTTAGCATTAGATTCGATCTCTATAGGTTGTACATTGAGCATTAAAGAACAATTCTCATAAAAAGATATCACATGTGGACTTTGCTCTTGATTTGGTTGAACCATTAGAAGTGATATAGGCAATGTGTGCTTGAACTCACTTAAAAGGCCTTAAATATTTCCTACCTTATGTGTGTGCTCCATAGCCTTGTTTGAAGCCAAACACAATAAGCCTTTTTCTTTCATCACCCACATTAACTTAACCCCAATAAGCCATAATTTAACCATACCATTTAGCTTGGGATCATATAGAGGAAATGATGAAGACGATTGACGGGAGTTCAAAATGGGTGACTCGTGATGTACATGTACCAAAGAAAAATCAAGAGAACAAACACCAAAGTGGTGTCTAGAAGAAATAGATGGAAAAGTTGTTATATTGAAAAGGAAAAAGAAAAAGAAAAAAAAAAAGAAAAAAAAGAGATAAATGAATGAGATGATGAATCAAATAAAAGAGAAAAGGAATAGAGCTTTACAATGAAGTGATGAGAAATCAAAATCAACTCAAGAAGGAGGACGAAACGAAAATTGTTCAAGAAGCCTAGATGCAAGTGGAATGAAGAATTCGAAGAAATTCGGCCGACTATGAAGATTGCCGAAGAATTTCTCGATATGATCCTAGGTTTGTTTGCTATCCTTTTCCCGTTCTTTCTTAACCTACACCCAATGGCCCCATTACAACCAAAGAAAAGACCTAATTGATCTTTTGGGGATGCTAGCTCGAGAGTAAGGTAAACATGTGCTCTATCTTGTTCTTAATGTTTGATTCTTTTCATGAAATCTTTTGCATACAAATCAAGCGTTCTTTCAATGATATATTCATATGCAATTAAATTTGAAATTTCTTGTGCATAACTTCGTTCGCATATGCTTGATGAGTGTATTTGCCTAGGTTCTGTGTGAAATATGAGCGATATCTTGTGAGGCTTAGAGTCGAGCCGAATTATATCTATGGCGTTTGGCGAATGTGTTTTTGAAACTAGAATGTCTTGAGCTTGGGCTTTTCATTAAAATTGAGCAATGCATTCAAATTTGTGACTTAACTTTAGTCTTTACTTATTGGCTCTAGCATGCATTGGCTTGAAAGGTACATGTGAGTTTGCATCTTGATTATTTGGTTTTTCGCAGAATTATGTTTGTGGGTAGCATAGCTGTAAACCCTCAGGAGACAACACTCCTCCTACTAGGGACACCTAGAGGTTTAAAGGCTTGTAGCATACGCTCAATGTTATCGTGTTCCCTACGAAAGTGGCCTAGCTTAGATTTAATTTTATTTTTAGAGTTTTTGTTTTTGTTTTTAGTTTTGTTTTGCTCGAGGACTAGGAAAAGATAGGTTTGGGAGTATTTGATCGGTTCATTTCTATACATGTTTTAGGCCCCGAATTCCTATTATTTATGCTTTGTTCTCAAGTAAATTAGGTTGTTTAATGTGTTTGTTGAGCATGTGTAGGTCCACTCCGTTCAAGTGGTGTTAAATCTTATTTTGGAAGAAAAAGAATCAAAAGATGGAGAAAAGGAGCAAATTGGAAGAAACAATGAAAAGATGATTTTCGGCCAGTGTAGAACCTCTCTGTTGTAGGGCCCATATCTCTCAGCTCCGATTGAATTTTGTGTCCTACCACCTATGGATTGAAAGCCCCGGAAATCTAGTTTCCAGCGCACTTTTCTGATTGCAATTCCGATATTCCTAGAAGAAGTTATGACTGATTTAGTAACCGAAGGTCAGGGCTGAAATGTTTACCGCTGACCAGACCGCCCGCCGTGCAACTTGCCTGGGCAGCGAGCCAGAACAGAACAATTCCGCTTCTTGTGCAGCTGTGGAGGCAACTTGCCTGGGCAGCGACCTGGGCAGCGGTAATTCATAAAATTGGTTCGTTTGGGACAGCAAGTGACCTATTTTTGAGAGGATTATATATAGAAATTGATATCTTATTTTGAGAGGAGAGCCACCACAAGGGGATTAGACCCAAAAACACCATTCTTTCACATTGATTCATTCCATTGATTCTTTCATTCACATCATCCATCCTTGGAGGATTCTTGGAAGCAAGAAGAAGGAGATTTCCAGCCAAGAAGCTATCAAGATAAAATATGGGTTTTCTCTACATCTCTTCTATGTTTTTATTCTCTCCATTGATGTGTAACTAAACCTTTATTAGGGGATTGATGTAACCAATTTTGGACAACTATATGTAATCAATTAGTCTATCTTTTGTTAATCAATTGGGTTTTAGTCTTGTCTATTGAATTAATTGCTCTACATTACTTATTCATATTATTTAGTGGCCTCAATTGATATGGGTTTGTGATTTAGTTTATCCATGAGATTAGGGTTTAGATGTGAATGGCCTTTTCCATTTAAACCATGATCATAAGCTTAATAGATTTTGAAAGTTAATGTTTGCATGGCCTTGTTGCATTGATTTGGCTTAGAGTTTTGTTCTAAAGGATTTCGTTACTATTACTTGATACATGGCCTTTGTGCAAGTGGTAGGAAAGAGATTCGTTCTTAATTGTTTATCAAAACAAGCCCTAAACTTTATTGAAGTATTTATTGAGACTGATTGAGAGCATTGAGTGTCTAAGAAAGGTGCATCGATTCCCTGGTTTTTCTCTCCATATATTCATTCCTTGTGTGTGATTTTTGATTTGATTTGATTCGATTTTAGTCTTTAGTTCAAGTAGTCATAATTTAGGTTAATTTTAGAATTAAACAATTTCCAAAACAAAGCATTATGCAATTTAGTTTTTCGCACTTAAAGTAATCCTTGCTAGATTAATTGGCTTTGACCGATAGAATCGCCGATCCCAGTGAACGAACTTTCTTAGTAAATTGAACACAGATTTTACTGCATCATTAGGTCAAAAGGACACGTCCATGATACACAAATCTCCGAACCCCTATGTGCCTCCAATTCAATTTCCGGGAAGGCTCCGAAAGACGAAGTTGGATCAAGCTTGCCGGGAGATATACGACATTCTGTCAAAAGTGAATGTGAGCCTCCCCCTACTTGAAGTCTGAAACAAATACTTGGTGTGTACAATATTAATCTAGAGGGGGGTGAATAGATTTTAAACGTTATTACCCAATTTTCGCATACATGTCAATTTTACGAAAATGCTCCTAACTAGTCAAAAAGACAAACAAGTGTAATATGGTGCGGAATGTAAATAACACTTGATGTTTATGTGGAAACCCTCACAGAAAAAACTACGGGCTGGTAAGTACGCCACACTCGAACCTCAAATCCACTAATGATAATGAAGATTACAACCTAATCCTGATATGTAACTCACTACCACTACCTACTCCCGGTATGAGTGAACCTAGTCCAATTGCTTATATGAACACCTAATCTCGGTGTACGACCTAATCCCGGTCATCACATAAGACTTACAATTGCTTGTGACAAAAGGCAACCTAATTCCGGAAGCCACACAAGTCTTTCTTCTCAATGAAGAGATAAATTGGCCTATGTGAATATATGATGATATTCAAAGAGCAAATAAAGCTAGAGAACCTTAGATGCTTATCTAGGATGATAAAAGGACAATTAGTACAATCCTAGATATCAAGAGCTAAATGACATGTTATAAAGCTTAGCTAAACATAGATTAGGCAATCCTATGAAGCTATCAAAATACAACACCCAAACATACAACACATAATCTCAATCTTGTAATAAGAAATTAATCTACGCACATACAAGTAATCAATGAGATAAATAGATATGTAAAAACACTAAGATTAGATGAAATTAGTGTTCAACTTACCATTGCATGTGTGTTGATGAAGACCTATGCACTAGCACATCCTAGATATCATGGATGATGCTTAAATGATGATTTATGCATATGGAAAATGATTTGGGTGATCAAAGATGAATTCTTGAGAAAAAAACACTTTTTGAAAATGCTCTCAATTAAAAATATGATTTTTAAGTCATAACCTTGACCTAAGAACAAAGAGGCATATATATAGGAGGTCAAATTGAAGCTGTGTCGTTTTGGCTAAAATCAGTTTTCGCCGTTTGAGGTCGCCATTTGTCTCAGGGCGACTTCGTGGTGACCTCGATTTTTCTTCTATGTCGCCATCTGAGGTCACCATTTGTCTTAGGGCGACCTTTGACGCAACACATAAAAACTTCATTGTCGCCATTTGTCTCGTGGCGACCTCATAGGGACCTCATACCTGATTGAATTTCAAGAGTAAATGTCACTGTCGCCATGGCGACACCATTAAATGGCAAACCCAACAAAGGGTGAAAATGCCCTGTTTCCACATGAGTATAATGTCCAAGTGTGTAAAGTGGTGAATCCTAAGGAGAAGCCAACGGCATTCTCCGAAGGCGATCTTCGCGCAAGACAAGCACACCAACGTGCACGCGCGGACGTTTCCGACCCATCTTCGGGAAACGAATTATACCACACTTAAAACTAACATACATGAAATGCAAGTGTGGGAATTGAATGCATCTTAATGTCTATCATGTCATGGCATTTTAATAACCTAGATGCAATCAAATAAAACATGCAATAAGAGATGTTCAAGAACATGCAAGCACTCATATAAAACACACAACATACAAGAATAAGATTTATGCATGAGTTGTGTGTGTATGCAACTAGATCTCTTCAAAGCAAGAAAGCACTTGAATATACCTTTGGTGCTTCTTCTCTTCAGGTCTTGAGCGGGCCTTGGTTGTGCAAAACACCAACCATCAAATACCTAAGCTACCCTTACATCAAGCCCCAATATGTGGTTTGTCCATGAAATAAGCCAATCAAAAAATAGGAATCCTTACAAAGTTATTGAGAAGATGCCTGAATACGCCAAGTTCTTTAAGGAGCTTAACTAAAAAGCGCGAAAGAAAGAATTTCTGGAGAAGATAGTGATCTCCAAGGAAGCAAGTGCTGTAGGGAAAAATACGGTCAACGCAGCGGAAGCGAGACTAAAATAGAGTTTAGTATAGTTTAAAATTTTTCCTTTTTAAAGATGAACCTTAACCCTTTAATTAATTAACATATAATAAAAGTATCATACCTTTGTAGCATGATCCGATTGTCATTGCATCAATGGTAATCCGCAAGATCTTCCAATCCAATCACGAGCGTGAATCACCTAGGAGCGTGGTCTCCCTTCTCTTTGAATTGTGTACCTGAGGATGGATAACAAAACTTTTTCTATTTTTTGTTAGTCACTAAACCTCCAAGAGATAACAAAGAACGTTTCGGTCACTTTTGAATTTTCAATCTAATAATCGAAACTCGCGTGAACCTAATTCGAAGTTGTGCACAAAGCCTATTGATGTATAATCTACTAGTGCACTATCGAAGTAAAACGATCTCTTCTCTTTTTCTCTCTTGGCCGAATTATCACACTAATCTCTAGAGTTGGATTTTATTTTTCTCAAGCAAAAGAAAAATATTCTCAAGCCAAAGACCTAGGGTTTTTGAATTCTCTTTGCACAAAAATATATATATCTATTGGTCGCAATTTTTGCTTGCCCAAAATAATATCATTGCGCCGAATTCAATTTGCCATTATATACTATATATATCACCAAATTCTGCACTTGCCATTTTATATATATGCTAGTGCACCAAATTCAACTTATAATATATATCAGTGTCCCCTATTTTCTTTCCGCATATTTTATCTATCTATATATATCACATTCCTTGCTCTATGTAATATATATATAGTCAACGAATTCTGCTTGCCATGTATATATATATATTAGCTATATATATCATGTGGCCGAAAATCATCTACCATGTATGATTTGTGTCTTTGACCTAAATCCTAACTCTAGGTAGATTTCCTTAGAATTCCAAACCCTAATCCAACTCTTTAGTGTATTTGTGACTATATAAAAGACTTCCTTATTTGACTAGATAAATAAATCCTTTATTTATCTACTTACCAAATAAAGTCTTTTATTTTATTTATACTACCACAATAGTATACTACTAAGAAACATATTTCCTAGTCAGAAAAAGATTTTGATTTTTAATTAAATAATTAATTAATCAATTAATTAATTTCCATTTAATCAAATAATAAAAATAAATCAATATAATATCATATATATATATATCTCAGCCATGTGCCATATATATTAATATATCTATATATTGTTTTTCTATTTTATTAAATCCATTGGACCATAATAAAAGACATACATGTGAACCAGACCCATTCTTACTAAAAGAAACAACCCCACATGCCTTTCATTAATATATTAATATAATTGATCAGCCCATTAAATAAATAATGTGCAAATTATATTCTTAATATATTAAATACAATTCTAGATGGACCCATAAACTGGTCCAGTAGAATATATCAAGTGATCCATGCAAGTCCGTGTGGATTGGGGATCTTGACGGGCCTATCTAAATTTAAGCTCCAATAGACATAACCCAATCACAATCAACAAATGATTCACTTAGGTTCAATCTATTAATTTTAGTTCATTCCACTAAAGAACTAAAATTGCACTCTTAAATAAAGATGGAATAAGTAAATGATTCTCATTCATACCCTAGACAATCTTATAGAAGATGGTGTATCCTCGTGAAAAATATTAGTAATCACCAAGAGCTCATAGACCTCCTATAGCTCTCAAAGTTACCATATTTACTCATATGACCACATTTTGAACTTGGATATTTTGACTTGTCCAGAAGCCATGTTTCAATAGACTCTATCGAAAACTTAACGTTAAGATTCAATATCCAATACCTCAAAACATCCATATGATGATATTCTACTCTCATTTAATAAATGGAGCCACGATGTCCATATCTATAAATGAAGTCCTCTATAGATTAACAAATGAATATCACTAAACTATCGAGGATAGACTATGCTATATAATCGTACTCATTGATAACTCAAATGATACCACTTGCTACCATAAGTTCATCATTTATCTCATGATTAAGATAGACTCTCCGATTGTCCTGATAATGAAAGAAAAGACTATTATCTATTGACGGTTCTAGATAAAGTATTTCATTGTGATCCAGTTCAATGCACCCAGTGCACTAGATTCTTTTACTCGAAGACCCTCTGATGATTTCAGACTCATCATAACTCATTTGATCCCACTCAAATGCTAGCAAAAGAATTCTACAACTTTAACAAGATAAAGGTGCCTAACCTTTAACTTAAGTTGTGAACATTATTCAAGACTAACTAAAGAATTGTGTCTACCTCATACATATCCAGATATACGAACAATTCTTCTTTTCCCATAGTCTTTTGACCTTATGATCATTTACTTTTGACAATTATAATATTCAATCTATAAATGCTATAAGATTTGTTTAAATCAGAAATCACTTTATTAATATGAAAAGATTGTCAAAAACAATATTACACCCTTGCTATTGAGCTTAATCCTAACAATCTCCCACTTGCGCTATAGCAAATGTGTCATATCTCTCATTCCCATGTTCTCTAGGTGCCCATCAAAACTCTTTTGTGGTAGAGCCTTTGTGAAGGGATTTGCTAGATTTTCTACTGACGCGATTTTGGTAATCGTTACGTCACCCATATGCACAATCTCTCTAAGAAGATGATACTTCCTTTCAATGTGTTTTCCTCTCTTATGACTTATTGGTTCTCACGAATTAGCCACTGCTCCACTATTATCACAGTAGATAGTGATATGCTTATTCGCACTGGGAACCACTTCCAAGTTAATCAGGAATTGGCGGAGCCAAACAGCCTCTTTGGCAGCTTCGCATGCAGCAACATACTTAGCTTCCATGGTGGAATCAACAATACAAGATTGCTTGATACTCCTCCATATGACTGTTCCTCTTCCAATAGTAAACACATATCCAAATGTGGATTTTCTGGTAGTCAGAATCCGACTGGAAATCAGAATCTGTATACCCAACGAGAATCAAATCCCCTTCTGAGTATACAAGCATATTATCTCTCGTTCTCTTGAGATACTTGAAAATATGCTTGACTGCCATCCAATGATCAGGACCAGGTTTCAATTGAAACCTGCTAACTATGCCCACAGCAAAACAAATATCTGGTCTAGTGCAGAGCATTGCATACATGAGACTTCCAACTGCCGAGGCATTTGGAATCCTACTCATGAATTGCTCTTCATGCTCATTCTTAAGAACTTGATCCTTAGAAAGTTTGATTCAATTTCTGAAAAGTAACATACTTTTCTTGGAATCTTGCATGGAAAATCTAGACAAGATTTTATCTATGTATGAAGCTTGGGATAGTGCAATCGTTCTATTCTTTCTATCCCTTATTACTTGGATACCAAGAATATAACTTGCTTCTCCTACGTCCTTCATATCAAATTGTTTTGCTAACCATTCTTTTACTAATGTCAATACACCTACATCGTTTTCGATGAGTAGTATATCATCAACATAAAGAATTTAGGAAAACCAACTTGTCGCCATTAATCCTTTTGCATACACAAGGTTCGTCACAGCTTGATCGGACCTTATGTTCCAGGATCAGGATGCTTGCTTTAATCCATTTTTGGATTTTTGCAACTTGCATTGCCTTTTGCCAATGGCGACCATCAACATGCTCCATTGCTTCCTTATATGTGTAGGGATTATCATCGTCCGGGAGATTCTCCATTGATTCTCCCAGATCGATGTATCTCTCGGGTTTTCTACTAACCCTCCCACTACGATGAGGAATGGTAGGTTGTTGATTTTGTGATGGTGCAGAACTTACAATTGGGCTAGGTTGTGTAACCTCTTGTGGAATTGTATCTCCTGACATCTCATTCAGGACAATTCTACTTTTGGGTACAAAATCATTCATATAGTCCTTTTCTAGAAATTTAGCATTTGTTGAAACAAATATTTTAAGATCTGAAGGACTATAGAAATAATATCCCTTTGTTTCTTTTGGATACCCCACAAATATGCATGTTTCCGAATGGGACTCCATCTTTTTTGTCTTTCCTTTTAACACATGTGCAGGACAACCAAATATCCTTAAGTGTTGTAAACTAGGCTTTCGCCCAGTCCACAACTCATGCGGTGTTTGAGGAACCGACTTAGATGGTACATCGTTTAGAATGTATATTGCAGTTTGTAAAACATATCCCCAAAAGAAATAGGAAGCGTTGAATAACTCAACATAGACCTAACCATGTCTAAAAGAATTCTATTTCTCCTATTTGCCACCCCATTTTGTTGAGGTGTACCTGGTGCAGAAAACTGAGATATAATTCCATTATCAATAAGATATTGCTGAAACTCACCAGACACGATCAGATCTCAAGATTTTTATGTGTTTCTCTACCTGATTTTCCACTTCAGCTTTAAATGCTTTAAACATGTCAAAAGCATCCAACTTATGTCTCATGAGATACACCTATCCAAATCTCGAGTAATCATCTGTGAAAGTGATGAAGTACTCATATCCACCTCTAGCTTGAATGCTCATAGGACCACATACATCAGTATGCATTAATCCTAAACATTCAGTGACTCTTGTGCCTTTGGTCCTGAATGACCTTTTGGTCATTTTACCTTCCAAACAGGATTCACAAGTTGGTAGATCATCAACCTTTAAGTCACTTAAAGGTCCATCACTAACCAATCTTTTAATCCTATTAAGGTTAATATGACCTAGGCACAAATGGCATAGGTAGGTTTCATCTTATGATAATTTTTACTCTTTTATGGTTAGGTTGCGTTAATTTTGTGTCTAACAAGTGAGAGATATTTCTATGTAAATAGAATAGACCATTTTCCAGTGTACCTTTGCAAACAAATTTGTCATCTTTACTAATAATAAAAAATTTATTAAAAGTAACCGAATATTCAAATTTATTTAAACAAGAAACTGAAATTAAATTTCTCTTGAATTGAGGTACATAATAAATGTCTATCAAATCTAAATGCCTACTAGAATCTAGATTAACTTTAATATCTCCCACTGCACTAGTAGACACCAACGCTTCGTTGCCTAAAAGCAAGTTGATTTAATTCTTATTCAGCCTTCTCCTTTCTTGAAACCCCTATAAGGAATAACAAACATGATTATTGGCTACTGAGTCTATGATCCAAGAATCTGTAGAATCTGCCAGTAAACATGTTCAAGATATTTTACAATACCTTGTTCCTTTTTATTCTGAGACTTTGGGCAATTACTTTTCCAATGTCTCTTTTCACCACAAAAGAAGTACTTCCTTTTGATCTTGGTTACTTTCTTAGTCTCCTTCTTGGTAGGCCCAAGTTGCTTTTTCTTCTGTTATTACTTGACCTTCTGACATGTCTTAACAGTAGCAACTTTACCAACCATATGAATCTCTTCTAGAGACATCATCATATCAGCAGCAGACCCCATTCCTTCATGCTGCTGTTGCAACACGTCGGAGATGGTAGCCATTTGGCCATCTCATTCGAGGTCTTCCCCTGCTCATACTCGTCTCTTTGCATCACATTAGATTCATTAGTGGGAGCAGGTGGTTTTTAGGAGTAGTCAGAACAAACTTATGTTTTTCAGCTTGCAGCAACAACCCAATTTTCCTTTTACATGTGACATAATTATCACTAGTTAAAATATTTATCTTTTAGGATGATCATTAGGGATGGGGTCATGATTTCTTAATAAAAAAAAAATTATATATGAGTAAATAATCATGATAAAGCACTTTTGAATATTTATCTTGATTTAAATAAATAACTCAATCATAAAAATTCAACGGTGATCCAACACCCCTAAATGTTACGCCTCCTTTGGGAGTACGTACCATTTACTAGTTGGACTAGGTTCTACCTAATTGTTAACATAACAACCAGCGTTTTCAATTTTAGCCTTGTGATTTTATTAACAAGAACTCTTGGGAGGATATCAATAAAATCACATTGAGTGTGTTACCAAGATATCGACCCTCAATATTTTCTCTCACGAAAATCCCTCCTTGGGGAGTAGATCTCGTTTGAGTCAATTGTCTAGTCTATCCTTGTAAGGAAGTATGTTGCTAAATTCCATTCATGGACGCCTCTTGGGGGGATTACCAATAAATAATAAAGCTCAACTAACCTTGGAGACCATAGGTGTTACAAAACACCTTCTCCCACTCAATTATTTAAGGCGTGTGATTAAATCCCATAGAATGATTTACCAAGTTATCTAGATGCCAATTTAGATACCTAAATCATTCAATGCATGTTCATACCAAAAGAGATATATGAGTGGCACTCCTATTCTATATGACATGTTATCATACAATAACAAATATTGTAATATTTACAAAAATAAATAGCCACAATTTTGATCCATCCTAGAAAAGCAAGTAAATTACATTTGTTTGAAATACATAAACCCTAACTTGGCGATCAAGTCTTCAAGCGGCCATCGTCCACTTGCGCACCCGAAGCCACACGTGGCTGTCCCAAACGCACACCTTGGCTGCCCGGCATGGGCATGCGCCCTTATCCATAAGGGCAAGCCATGTCAAGGGTGCGCACGGGTGCTAGGGTGTGTCATTGCTTCCCTTTTCCGCTTCCAATTCTTCAACTCTTCGAATCTTCGAATCTTGAATATATTACAGCAGATTTTACATAATAAATTACTGCAGTATTTTTTTTTTTTTTTTAATCACTGCAGTATTTAATACAAAAAAAATACTGCACTATATTTTAATACAAAAAAAACTGCACTTAATTTTAATACAAATAAAAAAAACTTAGCAACTACCAAGAAGGAAATTGTGACAATAATAGGCCACCCTTCTTGTTACAATTCCGAAACAAAAATACATTGAAATTCTAGGATCAAAATTGAGCAATAACAATTCACTTTATAATAACATATATAAATCCATACATTCAACATGTAATTATATATGAGAATACCTAGAGTGCCATCTCTTTCTAAAACATGCATAATCACAATAAAAAGAAATAGATTCACGTATATATACGTTAATTAATTAAAGGGTACAACCAAGGCTCTGATACCAATTGTAGGGAAAAATACGGTCAACGCAGCGGAAGCGAGACTAAAATAGAGTTTAGTATAGTTTAAAATTTTTCCTTTTTAAAGATGAACCTTAACCCTTTAATTAATTAACATATAATAAAAGTATCATACCTTTGTAGCGTGATCCGATTGACATTGCGTCGATAGTAATCCGCAAGATCTTCCAATCCAATCACGAACGTGAATCACCTAGGAGCGTGGTCTCCCTTCTCTTTGAATTGTGTACCTGATGATGGATAACAAAACTTTTTCTTTTTTTTGTTAGTCACTAAACCTCCAAGAGATAACAAAGAACGTTTCGGTCACTTTTGAATTCTCAATCTAATAATCGAAACTCGCGTGAACCTAATTCGAAGTTGTGCACAAAGCCTATTGATGTATAAGCTACTAGTGCACTATCGAAGTAAAACGATCTCTTCTCTTTTTCTCTCTTGGCCGAATTATCACACTAATCTCTAGAGTTGGATTTTATTTTTCTCAAGCAAAAGAAAAATATTCTCAAGCCAAAGACCTAGGGTTTTTGAATTCTCTTTGCAAAAAAATATATATATCTATTGGTCGCAATTCTTCCTTGCCCAAAATAATATCATTGCGCCGAATTCAATTTGCCATTATATACTATATATATCACCAAATTCTGCACTTGCCATTTTATATATATGCTAGTGCACCAAATTCAACTTATAACATATATCAGTGGCCCCTATTTTCTTTCCGCATATTTTATCTATCTGTATATATCACATTCCTTGCTCTATGTAATATATATATAGTCAACGAATTCTGCTTGCCATGTATATTATATATATATTAGCTATATATATCATGTGGCCGAAAATCATCTACCATGTAGGATTTGGGTCTTTTGACCTAAATCCTAACTCTAGGTAGATTTTCTTAGAATTCCAAACCCTAATCCAACTCTTTAGTGTATTTGTGACTATATAAAAGACTTCCTTATTTGACTATATAAAAAAATCTCTTATTTATCTACTTACCAAATAAAGTCTTTTACTTTATTTATACTACCACAATAGTAATATATATATATATATATATATATTAGCTATATATATCATGTGGCCGAAAATCATCTACCATGTAGGATTTGGGTCTTTGGACCTAAATCCTAACTCTAGGTAGATTTCCTTAGAATTCCAAACCCTAATCCAACTCTTTAGTGTATTTGTGACTATATAAAAGACTTCCTTATTTGACTAGATAAATAAATCTCTTATTTATCTACTTACCAAATAAAGTCTTTTATTTTATTTATACTACCACAATAGTATACTACTAAGAAACATATTTCCTAGTTAGAAAAAGATTTTGATTTTTAATTAAATAATTAATTAATCAATTAATTAATTTCCATTTAATCAAATAATAAAAATAAAACAATATAATATCATATATATATATCTCAGCCATGTGCCATATATATTAATATATCTATATATTGTTTTTCTATTTTATTAAATCCATTGGACCTTAATAAAAGGCCCACATGTGAACCAGACCCATTCTTACTAAAAGAAACAAGCCCACATGTCTTTCATTAATATATTAATATAATTTATCAGCCCATTAAATAAATAATGTGCAAATTATATTCTTAATATATTAAATACAATTCTAGATGGACCCATAAATTGGTCCGGTAGAATATATCAAGTGATCCATGCAAGTCCGTGTGGATTGGGGATCTTGGCGGGCCTATCTAAATTTAAGCTCCAATAGACATAACCCAATCATAATCAACAAATGATTCACTTAGTTCAATCTATTAATTTTAGTTCATTCCACTAAAGAACTAAAATTGCCCTCTTAAATAAAGATGGAATAAGTAAATGATTCTCATTCATACCCTAGACAATCTTATAGAAGATGGTATATCCTCGTGAAGAATATCAGTAATCGCCAAGAGCTCATAGACCGCCTATAACTCTCCAAGTTACCATATTTACTCATATGACCACATTTTGAACTTGGATATTTTGACTTGTCCAGAAGCCATGTTTCAATAGACTCTATCGAAAACTTAACGTTAAGATTCAATATCCAATGCCTCAAAACATCCATGTGATGATATTCTACTCTCATTTAATAAATGGAGCCACGATGTCCATATCTATAATTGAAGTCCTCTATCGATTAACAAATGAATATCACCAAACTATCGAGGATAGACTATGCTATATAATCGTACTCATTGATAACTCAAATGATACCACTTGCAACCATAAGTTCATCATTTATCTCAGGATTAAGATAGAATCTCCGATTGTCCTGATAATGAAAAGACTATTATCTATTGACGGTTCTAGATAAAGTATTTCATTGTGATCCAGTTCAATGCACCCAGTGCACTAGATTCTTTTACTCGAAGACCCTCCGATGATTTCAGACTCATCATAACTCATTTGATCCCACTCAAATGCTAGCAAAAGAATTCTAGAACTTTGACAAGATAAAGGTGCCCAACCTTTAACTTAAGTTGTGAACATTATTCAAGACTAACTAAAGAATTGTGTCTACCTCATACATATCCAGATGTACGAACAACTCTTCTTTTCTCATAGTCTTTTGACCTTATGATCATTTACTTTTGACAATTATAATATTCAATCTATAAATGCTATAAGATTTGTTTAAATCAGAAATCACTTTATTAATATGAAAAGATTGTCAAAAACAATATTACACTCTTGCTATTGACCACAATCCTAACAAGTGCAGCCATGGAAACGACATTACCACCTAAGATGAAGGATCCTAGAAGTTTCATCATTACTATATTAGTCAGTGAAACTCGGAAGGAGAAGGCGATGTTAGACTTAGAGGCTTCAATCAATCTAATGCCTCACGCATTGTTTAAGGATCTAGGGTTAGAAGTATTGAAACCAACTACCATGGAATTGATTTTAGCACAGTAAGACATCCAATAGGAGTGGTCAAGGATGTTTTGGTCAGGGTGGGAGAACTAATAATCCTAGCTGACTTTGTTATTCTAGAAATGGAGAGTGACTCATCCAAGGCTCGGGAAATGCCGATATTGCTTGGATGACCCTTCATGTCTACCGCCAAGGCAATCATCGATGTGCACAAGGGATGGCTTTCCATGACAATTTTAGGACAAACCGCAGAGTTTAAAGTTTTTGAGAGCATGAGGAACCCGTTGAAGGGTAGTGATTGTTTCAACATTAGAAGTGCTGAACATGAGGATGACGCTCACTCCATTCTAGGGTAGTACATAGCACTCACTTATGGTGAGGTGACTAGCAAAACCCCTCTTCTAAAGCATGATTCATTGAGCTACGAAGACACCATTGCTCAACTCAAGGAAGAAAATCGAGAGTTGGTGGAAAGGAACTTCGAATTCACTAACAAGCTTGATAATGCTTTAAAGAAGAACTATGCCCTCCAAGATAAAATTGAGGATGATTTCTCCCTATTGAAGGATGAATTCGGTGAACGGAATGAGTCTTTGCACAAGGAATTCGAAGGCAAGATGAAGGTCATGGAGGAAGAGATCTTGAGAGGAAAGATGAAAGAAGACCAGGTTGAACGTGCTATGCCAAAGATAGGCACTCAGGTCAAGTCCAAGGAAGTGGTGAAGCCATCTCCTGGGAAGACAATGCATGTGTCACATGAGGAGCCCAATACCTTTGCTCCAAACCTAAGAAGGAGGAGAAGGAGGAAGAACAACGTTCAACCTTCGAGGACTACATTGGAAGGTACATTTTCTACTTTTGTTCTGACTTGTCATTATTGCCATAGGACAGGCCACATTAGGCCTCATTGCCCAAACAAAAGGTGGTAAGTTAGAAAAAGTACCACCCCATTGCCCAAAACAAGTGTCAAGTCCATTTGGGTTGAGAAATCCAAGATATAGGGCATTGGTGGAAAGGGACCCCTTTGGGTTAAAAAGGAGGACAAGGGATACGTTGTTATTGAGCCACCTAATTTAGGTGGGGCTTGGAGAAGATAAATGGCTTAAGGTTTGCTAAGGTGTGCATAGATTGTATGTCAAAGGCATGCTTAGCAAACACAAGCATTGTACATATTTTGATTATCAAATAAGTTAATTGTTTCGATGATGTGCTATAGGATAATTGAGCAACCAATTCTAGCTCGTGTTTTCCCGGAAGAGCTTTAAGATTTATCTTTCAATAGTAGGAGGAAAAGAAAGGTTTGGGGGTTTGAAGTCCTAACCATACCTTAGTTTAATGTGGATTGCGTAATGTAGTATATATATGTGGTGTTTTGTGTGTTTGCATGGTCATATTATGCAGGTGATAGGAAATTTTGAAGAAGGAAACTCAGCAAGAGAAATGAATAGGTTTAGGTTCTCGCTGGTTTAGTCCACTGGACTTTGCCCGCCCGCCCGCCCGCCAGCCAAAGGGAAGAAACTCGCGGAGAAGGAGGAAATACAAGAAAATCTAGCGAGTTCATCTCCGTAAGAACACTCCCGTGAACAAAACTGTATGAAAGTCACGGAGGATACGTAGGAGATCTGGCTAGTTACATTCTCGCGGGACTTTGCCCGCCGTCTAAAAAAATGAAACCCGCGGGATGGTGAAGGATTTTTGAAGAAATCTAGAGAGTTCATCTCCACTAGAATTTTCCCACGAAACAGAATGTATGAAGGTCGAGAGAATTTGAAAATTTTCTAGGGAATCCTGGCGAGGTTTAATCCGCGGAAATAATCCCGCGGACCAGAAGAAGTGAAACCCGCGGAGAATGAGTTTGAATATCCCTGCAGTTTTCGTCGCTGGAATATTCCCGCCAGAGACAATCCCGTGACAATCCGAATAGGTAAAACGTAGCATTTTGGCTGATTTTTAGGACCTCGCGGTTTCCATCCACGGAAATAAACCCACTGGCGTCCAAATTTCTGACCCACTATATAAACCCACCTGTCATTTTCACGAGTCACTTTCCCCTTGTTTGAAATTCTCTCAACTTCCCGCGCTAAAATCACCAAAATCTTGCTTCAATCTTGCTCGAAATCGTTTAGATCATCACAGGAAAGGTATGTAAACTCCATTCATTCCTTTTTAATCACTAATTGCATTCTAAATTCTTCTTCACTAGTTCAACTCGTGAAGGTTAGGGTTTTTGAGAAAACATGAAAGAAAGTGGATTGTGTTGAGTTGATTGAAGTTGTTAGTGTTTTCTATCCATGCTAGGATCAATTTGGACCAATATTCCCCAAAGATTGCATCAATTTTGCAAGGTTTTAGTGTTAGGGTTTGTATTTGGCCGAAATTGGGTAGTGTTGTCATGAACACTGTTCTATTGCTATCAAAGAGAAATTTAATTGTCAATTGAGGTTGTATGCATGTTGTGATAGCGAAATCTAGCATGAGATTGAATGGATTTTGATATATGCCTATTTGAGATGACATACTGTGATTGATGTTGTGTGCATGTTGTGACAGTGATATGTGCCCATTTGAGATAAATTGGTGATGATATTTATACACCTATTTGAAGATGCATGTTGTGATTTGTGTTTTATCTTTGTGCATTTTGAATCAAAACACTTATGCATGGGAATTTTGACACAATTGCATGATTACACACATATTGCAATTGTACAATGTAGTTGCACACTTGGTACACTTATTGCGTGCAGACACGTGAACTAGATAGACGTTGTGCAATGTGTTTGCACAAATGTGGTTTGAGTTGCTTAGTGAGAAAGTGTTTATAGTAACTTGTAGCTAGTAATTCAAGAACTAGGGTCACCTTGATTGTTCGAATTTTCTCATTGAAGTTCTAGCACACACATACATTACACGTATATAGTAGAATGTTTTTACATAATTTGGAATTGTGGGGTTCTTTAACCCAAGTACTAACTTTGGTGGAGTGTTTTTGTGCGTATTGTGTTCTAACCACAGATGGCACCGAAAAGAAGAGCTTCCTAAACTTTCGAGGAGGGCGATGCCTCAAGAAGAAGAAAAGGAAAGGCACACTCTACCCCGGAACCGACAGCAGAGGAAATTTTTAAGATGCGGCTCACGAGCACTTCCAAGCGACCTATGATTCTAGAGAGAGACCTTAGCTTCGTGGAGTTGGGTCACACGGTCATTTTTGAGGAAGTTCACCGAAGACGATGGGAAGCCTATGTCTCATTCCCAAAGAGAGCTAACCGGAAGACAGTCCAGGAGGTCTACGCTAGCATCGATCCGGATGAGTTCAAGATGGGAGCTCTAGTGGTGGTCCGTAATAGACCAATTTCCATGACCACTGAGCAAATCAACAAGTATTTGATAACTCCAGACTAACTGATATGGGAAGACGGGTACGAACCCAATGAACTTTTCCAGAATTATGACTAGAGGCTTGGGGCAGCTATCACAGGGATAGAGGACATTCCATGGGAGCTCAAGGACCGCAAGGTTCACCAGAGGGAGCTGAAGTTCAACTAGCACTTTTGGAACATCTAATTCAGCTAATGGCTCATGCCAAGCAAACATCGCACGGATGTTAGGAAGTCGCAATCATTCTCTACCAGATGAGAAACCATTTGGAGTTTGATATGGGGAGAACCATTGTGAGGAGAATAGCGAAATCTGGAAGGAGATCCAACTTGAGCCTCTTCTTCCAGTGTTTGATCACATACTTTGCATGTGAGACCGGGATCCGAGTCTACAAACCACAGGATGGTATTGTGACCCCTAAGGGCACTGTAGGCAAGAGAGCCTACAATGAGGCAGCTGAAGGGAAGGAAGGAATTGAGAAACTCCTCAGTCTAAAGGAGTTGAAGCAACAAATAAAGAAGCAGTAGAGATCGATTTCCAGGAGAGAGCTTGAGAAACGAGAGGCGCAGGTTCAAGAGAAGGAGTATGATGTGGGAGATGATGAGAGCAGATCTGAGTATTCATAGTCTGAGAGAGAGGATAGGGCACCATCTTGGGCAAAGGCCCTGATTAATTCCAATTCTGCTTTGGCAAAGACAGTGAGTAAACTTGCCAAGCAAGTTAGGAAATTGAAGGGAGTGGTCGCTTGTCTGACGGGATATCAGAGGAAGGATCCTAGTGAGAAGACCTCTAAGGAGACCATTAAGCAGGAACAAGAGCGCCGTCATAAGCGCAGGCACTAGGAGCCACCCGTGATGCCCGATCCATCTCTCGCCACCGATTTACCATCCATGCCTATGGCACCACAGTCAGGTATACCTTTTTCTTATCCTTTGTTTTTCACTAACATTGATGAGTGTTTTTTCAGTCCAATGGCCCAACAGGACCCATATGATCAAGACTTTTATTTCATGGATTTACCTTATGATGAGCAGCAGAGTCTAGCGCAGTTAGTGAGCGAACATTATCAGGCAATGATGGGCAACCAAAAGCCGATGCAGGAGCCGGAGCCAAGGGAGGAGTAGAATGATTGGTCGTTCATAGTGAGCATCGAACTTCTTCCGAAGGAATGCGATTGTTCGGGTGCCCAGACAGTGGAGTACGTTGTGGAGGAGCCCGCGTCACCTACTAGCATAGTTCTGTATGCTAGGCCTCCTCCTACAGCTGAGCCATTTTTCCAGTACTCTTCCAGAGGCGTTCATTTCACACCCTTAGACCTCACTAGCAGCAGTGCCAGAACTAGTTATACTAGTGATGGCAATGAACAGTTTTAGGCGGATTGGTACTCTGCCAATTTTATGGGCGGAGCATTATTCCGCATTTTTGTATACCCAGTACTTTACTTTTGGGTTGTATTTACAGTATTTTTCGTTTCATTATTATTTATAGTATTTACTTGCATATAATTTTCATAGTTAGTAACATGCTTAGATCTAGGTGAGGGTTTTTGTATGCTTTAATCATAGTGCCTAGGATGATAATATCTAGTAACTTAGGATATTTTGAAGCATCTTGGATGGATGCAAGACCATGGGATTGGACATTTTGTGTCCATTTTTGTATGGATTGAGGAGTTGTTTGTTGGCCAAACAACCAAACCTTGTAACCGTGTATTGTCTTCTATGTGCAAACATTGGGGACAATGTCGTGTTTAGGTTTAGGGGTCTGGGTACATTAAAAACTTTCCCAATTGTCACATTATTGTACATGTTGTATATATTGTACATAGTGTTTTAATATTGTACATAGTGTGTTTGTAAAATTTTTTTTTTTTGGAATTTCCGATAAAGCCAAGGAAACACATTTTGTTTAAATAAGATGCTAGGAGGTATGTGTTGTTAAGGAGTATGTGCATACGTTAATTACTAAAGTGTCACTATCACGATAGCATCCTAAGAAGACATTGCGCCTTGCGTGATAGTCCCTTTCTCTTTTGCTTGGTGAGCGGAACTTAGCACGAGATGGCCTTAACCAATAGTGGAGACTACCCGTGAGAGTCAGTGCCTAAAATAATCACCTTTAGAGGGTAAAACACTTTTCATTAATCATATGATCTCATTTGCATAATTGAATGCCCATGAACATGAAAATTGTGGACTACTTGCTAGACTTGTATTCCTTCGTTAGACGGACTTTTGGAAAGGATTCTAGGCATGTGTGTGCTTAGCTACCAAATGCCCAAACACTGTCCATGTTGTGATGTGTGCTCCAATTGCCAAACTTGAGGCCAAACACAAACCGTTCATTCCATCACCACCACATACCCATATACAATCACTTGGAATGATGTAGTAGTTGATCACAGATTATGCATGATTATAGATACATTAGGATAGCTCAAAATTTCTGTAATAGCATGTACTTAGGCGATAATAGAGAGTTGTGCAAATTTTTGGCTTGTAGAAGTTATAAAAAAAAAATAAAAAAATCTCAAGCAAGCCACGATACTTGTTAGAAGTGCTCGGATTTAGAAGTGCTCGGATTTAGAAGTGCTCAAATCCGAGTACTAATTAGCATAAATCAAACCATGAATCTTAGCCTAGACGCTTGGAGACATTTCTATAATGAACTAAGGAAACAAAATCATAAGGTGATCAAAAACTTCAGAATTCCGGTGATTCTTCTATTCATCCGATATCACCCGTTGGCCCCATTACAACCAAGGAAAGTCCTAGTTGATCCTTTATAGAGTCTAGTTGGGGAATGCAAGTCGAAACATGTTCTTTCCACGTTTGTGGCATATCAATTCATTCATGATACAGTTTCCATAATTTGTGCTTTAATTTTGATTACATATGCATTTCATTTGATTCTTTTTACATACTCTTACTTGCATATGTTATTTGAGAGCAACTTAGGTTCTGAGAGAAAATTCGACTGAATTCCGGTGAGGACAGAGTCAAAGCGAACTGAGTTTTGCTTTTGAGTGTTTTGTTTCTGAAACAAAGTATTGAGAGTGTGGGATTCACCTTGTTGCGTGTTTTTGAAACGTGTTATTGTGCTAGTTTCCAACCAGAGGTTTTGGCACGCCTTACTCCTGAATCATCTCATCATTTAGCATCTTTGTAATTTGGCTTTCGAAAATGTTTTAGTGTGCGTTTTATATATTTAGTACATAGTAGACTTTTCTTTTTAACTTAATTTTAACGTTTATAGTTGCTCGAGGACGAGCAAAAGTCATGTTTGGGGGTTTGATCGCGCTGTAAATGTTCACATTTAGCGCCCCCTTACTTGGTTTTTGTAATCATTTTCCTTGCAATTTTAGGGGTTTAATATTGTAAATATGTGTTTTCAGGTAAGTATAGCGTTTCGAAGGCATTCGGGTCCAAAATGAAGAAGATAAGGCAAAAAGGCAGAGAAACAGAGCATGCCCTGTTCCCGCGGGTTTAGACATCAAAGCCCCGCGGGAAAGGTCCAGTGGAAGGAGGCAGAAGGAAAGAAAATAGAGACCTACAGGTTCAGACATCAAAGCCTCGGGGGAATGTGGTAGCTGAAGGAAGCCGCGGGATGCATCAAAACCTCATCCGAAGACTTCATGTCTTCTGTCTCGTGGGCATAAAGCAGCCAACCAAAACTATGGGAACACAGTAGCGGTTTCAGACCAAGCCTTCGGAGAGACAATTCCCGTGGATGGAATCCGTGAGAACAGAGGAAGATCAGCAGCGGGTTCATTTTGCGAGAAAGAAGCTGCGGAACATACCCGCGGGACACTCTCACGAGATGCAAGTGGATGGAATATAGCAATTCATAATTACTTTTTCATCCCTTTTACATTTTTAGCCTTTGTTGTGGACAAAAGGACCCTTGCTTGTCTTTGAAAGGTCTCGCCTTTATTGTAATTATCCATCCAATTTTACTTCTCTAAGTAGAACAAGTAGAAAAAGGAGAAACAAAAAAGTGATCATCAATAGACAGAATATGTAAGGTTCATGATTTGTATTAACTTGATTCCATTGGAAAACACTCTATATGTGTATTAGTTGTTGGTTAGGATATTCTTGGAAGAAAAGAAGCTTAAAAGGTGAAGAGCAATGTCTAGTGCAAAAGTCATCTTCAAGAGGTGAAAAGCGTCAAAGGTATATCTTGACTTCTATCCTCTTGCAAGGTGTTAACGCACACACACACAATTCATACATGTGTGTCCCTGCATCGTGGTTCAAACATTTGGTATAACACATTCACACATTTCATAGTATGCTCATGCATTGATCTTGTATAGACAAACATTGTGGAATTGCATGCTTTATGACTATTTCTTTGATATGGCATGCTTGTGTGAATATGTGTTTATTTGTTTGTGTATTTTGTGTTTTGGACTTGAAGATGTTCTTATTTGATGCCTTATTGAGTTCCGGTCATTTCGGTTACTTATTCATAAGGTTTCGAGTCCAAACGATGTAGCTACGCTACTTTTCGTTATCATTCGTTGAGTTTACTTCATCATCATTTTCTGAGATGATTTCTCAACCATTTTTCAAAGTTGTGTAGTCGTCGTCGTGCATGAGAGAGTCACGGTTCGTAATCCGAAAACAGATTCAAAATCGGAGTTCGGATGCCAAAGATACGGCTGAAGAACCGATGGAGTGCGCGAGAGACATGGGTGCCCACGCCGTGAGGCCACTTGGCCCAGGCCTTGAGGGAGGCCGTGGGCCCCACGGCCAGAGGGGCTCTCTGCCCCCGTGAGGCCCACGCACCCCCCATGGGATGGGTGATGTGGCCTCATGTGATTGGCCCTGAAAACTCTTCTCTCTCCTCCTTTTAAACTCCTCTCCTTCCCTCCACATGTGTTGAAGATTTTCAAGGACACTTTCAAAATTCTGCAGAATTTCTTCACATTTTAGTTTTAGTATTTTGATCATATCTTTCTCATACGAAATCAAAATCAATCGATTCAAAAGCCAAAATTGTTTGACTTGAGGAGAGCTACAAACTCCAAGCATTTCCAGAGGGAGCTGACTTTTTCATTGTTCCCAGCAGCCTGATCTTCAGTACGTGGTCAAGGTTGTTTGTTCAACTTCTTCTTTTTCAATTTCATCTCTTGATTCTTACTATTTGATTGATGAATTTGTTGAGAAGTATGTTAGATCATATGCTAGGGGCGTTTGATCATTTGTCAATTGAGTTTTAGCTTTGAGATTTCTCTTGTCAATATATGTGCTAAAGTTGATTTTGTTTGAAATTGATTCTAGAAAATGTATATATGATGTATCTCATATTCTTTTCTAGGTTCTATTTCATGATCTAAGAACTAGGTTTTTAGTGTGATATATTGAATAATCATACCTTGTTCTTATTGATTTGCATGTCTTGATTTCTAGATAATCTTGTGATTGTGTGTTGAAAGCATATTCTAGATTGTCATTGAACATGTACATTTTGCTTGATTGATCATCTAGCTTAATTTGATTGTGTTTGCATCATTTGCATCACTTTAGATCATATCCTTGCATTAGGTTGAAGTCTCTAGCAAAGTGAGTGAAGCTTTGTGGATAGAGCAAGGAAGTCTTGATTAGAGTCGGGAGGACTCGGATAATCAAGCAAGGGAGTCTTGTCTAGGGTCGGGAGGATCCGGATAGGCAAGCAAGAAATCTTCCTAGAGACGTGAGCGTCTTGGATAGGAAGTTGCTTTCTAGAGGTGTGGGATACATCTCGGATAGGAAGTAGGCTTGGTGATTCACTAGCCCGAGGGTAGATTAGGAGTTGATAGCTTGAGCGGATATCATGAGTTGGTAGCTTGAGTGTGTAAGTCCTTTTTCACATAGTGGATTGCTTTACCGGTGGTTGTGGTATCAACCCGTGGATGTTTCCTCTTTGAGGTTTTACCACGTAAAAATACTTGTGTTCATTTTTGTTTTTACTTTTCTTTATCTTCCATATCTTTCATTGATTGCATATCTTGTAAATTGATTAACTCTTGTATAAGTGAAATCAATTAATTTGTTAAATATAATCAAGTGTGCATTTTCTTTGTTATATTCCGCATTATTTTTAAATTGGAAGAATTTGGAGCCTATACCTATTCACCCCCCCTCTAGGTATATTTTACACTACTCCTTAAGGGAAATTTCATTTGGTATCGGATCGGGTGTCTAGACGCACTTAGATAGATCCTTTCTTTGTAGTGTTTTGTGTTTTTGTTTGTGATAATCATGATTAAGGAAGTGTGTTCCTATGTGGCTTCTTTTGTTGAACATATTGACTTAGATGAGAAAAAGATCGATGATCTTATTTTTGAAAATGAACGTTTATCCAAAGTCAATATGTCCCTCAACAAGAAGTTAGAGAATCATGATCTTGGCTCAAAGGAGTTCAATGAACTTAAAGACAAGATCCTAAGTCTAGAATTGAATCTAAAAGATAGCAATTGTAGACTTGGTATCTTGAAACAAGAAATTGAGCAAAGAGATTGTTCTCTTGTTAATGCTAAGAAACTTGAAAATGTGCTTAAATCTAAACTTAATGAGCATTTAAATCAAGAGAAAAAGTATGAACAATGGCTTGATAAATCACGTAAAGATGTTATGTTTAGTGATGACATAGCAGAAAAATATGCCATTGAAATTAGGATGCTTCATGAGAAACTTGATGAGGCTAATAGGGTGATTAGCAAGATGTCATCTAGTTCTAACAAAGTTGAAACCCTCATTAAAAGTGGAAAGCATCCATGTGACAAAAGAGGTTTAGGTTATATCAATGAGAAGGAGACTCCTTCATCTAACAAATCTACTTTTGTCAAAGCAAGCATTGAAACAAATGTAGGTACACTTTCTCAAGGTAAAGCTATGAAAGCTACCGAAGGTGCCTCTTCATCAACAAGGATGTTCAATGGAAGAACACAACAACATGAACATCAAGGAGCATCAACCTCAAATGCAAGAGGTGAAGCATCAAGGGTTGCACATCAAAGAGGAAAAATTATGAGAAGTCCAAAGGAGTTGGAAGCAAATGCAAATGGTAAATTTCTCAAATTTATTCCTATTTGTCATCATTGTAATATGATAGGACATATTCGACCTAGATGTTTTGAATGGACCTAGGCAATCATCCATGTATGGATATAGAAATAGACCTAGGAAGACCTTGGAAAAACATGTTGTGGAAAAAGTTGTTGATGACTTGCTTGCTAAATCTTGTGTTGTGCCTCACTCTACTATGCATAAGAAAGTTGATAATGCTTTGTTTGATATTTTTGAAAATGTGACCAATGAGGTCAAGGTGCATGTTAAAAGCCTAACATTGAGTCAAAGCATGTTAGAAGTAAGAGTGGGAGGCATGTTGTGAAAAATGTGTGGATTAGAAAAGACACATCTAAATGTCATGTTGCACAATATGCTTTACGTGCCAACTCCTCCTATTCTTGGTACCTAGATAGCGGTTGCTCTAGGAACATGACTGGGAACAAAGAGTTCTTTAAGAATCTTGTTTTAAAGGATGGAGGTTGGGTTACTTTTGGTGATGGTACCAAAAAGCAAGTTCTTGGCAAGGGAACAATTTGTATCCCTGGATTGCCTAAACTTCGCAATACTTTGTATGTTGATGGGTTACAAGCTAACTTGATAAGCATTACTCACTTGTGTGAAATTTTTAAAGAAGTTAGCTTTAACAAAGATGTGTGCACTATAATTGATAAAAAAGGCGATGTTGTCCTAAGAGTCAAAAGGTCTATAGACAATTGCTATTGTCTTGAGATAGATCATCTAACATGCAACATGACACATGAGTGCAATAAGCTTGATTTGTGGCATCAATGTTTGGGTCACATGAATTTTAAAGATTTGAAAAAGCTTGAAAAACATGGCATTGTTAGAGGTCTTCCTAATCTTGGTAAAAAGCTTGAGGTGGTTTGTGAACCTTGCCAATTAGGTAAGCAAACCAAAGTGTCTCATAAGAAAAATTCTTACATAGCTACCAAGAGACCTTTAGAACTTGTGCATATGGACCTAATGGGGCCAATTCAAACCGAGAGCATCATTGGCAAAAAGTACATTTTTGTATGCATTGATGACTTCTCTAGGTTTACTTGGGTTTATTTTCTTAGAAACAAGACCGAGGCTTTTGATTACTTTAAAAAGTTTTGTAATCAAGTTCAAAATGAAAAAGGTCTTGGTATCAAGAAAATATGTCGCATTAGGAGTGATCATGGGACGGAATTTAAAAATGCAAAATTTAGTGAGTTTTGTGATGGTTTAGGGATTTCTCATGAGTTCTCCGCACCTAGAACTCCTTAACAAAATGGTGTTGTTGAGAGGAAAAACCGTGTCTTGTAAGAAATGGCTAGGGTCATGCTCAATAGCAAGAAAGTCCCTAGAAACCTATGGGCCGAGGCGATCAATACCGCTTGTTATGTGTCAAATCGTGTTTTCAAAAGGCCCGGCACAAAACAAACGTCCTATGAGCTTTGGAAAGGCAAGAAGCCTAATGTGAGTTACTTCCACACTTTTGGGAGTAAATGTTATATTTTGAATGATAGAGATCACTTAGGAAAGTTTGATGCTAAAAGTGATGTTGGTCTCTTTCTTGGGTATGCTATTAATAGTCGTGCATCTAGAGTCTTTAACTTGACTACTAAGACTATCATGGAGTCTATCAATGTGAAGATAGATGATCTTAGCATGCTTAATTTGTGTGATGATAATGGTGTCAATGAACCTAAAGAAAACATGTTGAATGACACTAAAACACCTATTGATGTGGCTAGTAGTGTTTCAAGTCAAGATGATGAAAATGATAGTCATGTTAAAGTTGAAAGTCAAGGGTTGGAAAATGCTTTAAATGATAATCAACAAAATGACCAAGTTGTTGAACATTCTCACCCAAGACTTAGAAACTTACACTATTAAGAAGACATCATAGGTGATTTAAATGAAGGGGTTAGAACAAGAAATCAAATTGCTAACCAAATTTCTTATGCTTGCTACACTTCTCAAATTGAACCCAAAAATATTAATAAAGCAATAGTTGATGAATATTGGGTTGGGGCTATGCAAGATGAACTTAATCAATTTGAGAGGAATGAAGTGTGGTCCTTGGTTCCTAGACCTAAAGATATAAATGTAATTGGCACTAAATGGATTTATAGGAATGAGACCGATGAAAGTGGCAAGATTGTGAGGAATAAAGCTAGACTAGTGGCTCAAGGTTACACTCAAGTGGAAGGTGTAGACTTTGATGAGACGTTTGCCCCTGTTGCTCGTCTCGAGTCCATTAGACTTTTGTTGTCCATTGCATGCATTAAAAAGTTCAAACTATTTCAAATGGATGTCAAAAGTGCTTTCCTCAATGGACACCTTCAAGAAGAAGTGTATGTTGAACAACCTAAGGGTTTTGTAGACCCACACTCTCCTAATCATGTGTTTAAATTGAAAAATGCTCTCTATGGCCTTAAACAAGCTCCAAGAGCTTGGTATGATAGGTTGACTCAATACCTTATTGACAACCAATATAGGAGAGGTAGCATTGATAGAACTTTGTTTATCAAACATCATGATCATGATATTTTTGTTGCACAAATATATGTTGATGACATTGTTTTTGGGTCTACTAATAAAACCAAGGTTGATGAATTTGTAAGTGTTATGTCAAGTGAATTTGAAATGAGCATGGTGGGTGAGTTGAATTATTTTCTAGGAATGCAAGTAAAGCAAACTAGCATGGGCATAATGTTGAATCAATCTAAATATGCTAAAAATCTAGTTAAGAGATTTGGCCTAGAAAATGGAAAAGATTTTGAAACTCCCATGAGCACCACTTTAAAACTTGACAAAGATGAAAAAGGGAAAAGTGTTGACCAAAGCCTTTATAGAAGCATGATAGGTAGTCTACTTTACCTAACGGCTAGTAGACCCGACATTTGCTTTAGTGTAGGCTTGTGTGCTAGATTCCAAGCAAATCCCAAGGAATCTCACTTGAAACCCATTAAGAGGATCATTAGGTATGTCAACGGGACTCATAGTCTTGGTCTATTTTATTCATTTGACACCAATGATATCCTAGTAGGCTATTGTGATGCCGATTGGGCGGGAAACATTGATGACTGTAAAAGCACATCGGGCGGTTGCTTTTATGTTGGTAATAACTTGGTTTCTTGGTCAAGTAAGAAACAAAATTCGGTTTCCCTTTCCTCTTCCAAAGCCGAATACATTGCGGCCGGAAGTGCATGCACACAATTACTTTGGATGAAATAAATCCTTAAGGATTATGAGATAGAACAAGGAAAAATGACACTTTATTATGATAACTTAAGTGCCATTAACATCTCTAAAAATCCGGTTCAACACTCCCGAACAAAACACATAGACATTAGGCATCATTTCATTAGAGATCTAGTTGAACATTCTATTGTTACTCTAGAGCATTTGCCTACTAAAAATCAACTTGCGGACTTGTTCACTAAGTCCTTGGACAAAGAGAGGTTTAAAACTCTTAGAATGTCCATTGGTATGATTTGTGTTGATTGATGTCTTTGTGTGATTGTGAGTGGCTTGATGAGCAAAACTTCAATTGAATATCATTATCTTTGAGAGCTACTCACTTGAGAAGTAGTGATCTTAAACGAATATCTCTTATTGTTTCTAGATCATGCACTTGAGCTTGAAAATCTTATTTTTGAAAAAGTGCACTAATGCTTCTCTTATATGTTTTTGGTTTTGAGTATATGTGGTTGAATATGTGTAGATAATGGATGGATCTAAAAGTTTATTGTTTAGTACATGATAGATGACCTATGGTATGTATCCATTTTGCTTCGGCACTACATAGTAATCAACGAGCACCCTCATGGAAAGGGCTACACACCTTGGTTGTGCAGCCACCCAATGTAGGAAAGGGCTACGCCATTGTGATGATTGAAAGCCACCATGAGGAGTATATGTTTCTGTTAGTAAAATCAAAGAAGTGCTGAAATGAATCAAAAAAAAAAAAATATATATATATATATATATATCTTTGATTCTAAGCCTAAAAGAAATGAAAAATAAAAGGCTTATTGGTGTATAGTTGAGAATTGTGAAAAGCTCGGGTTGACAAATAGAAACGGGAAAACGAGCCACATGCACACACACGCTCATATATTGATATCTATTATTTTTAAAAGCAAAAATTCGGATGAATATCGGTTTGACCTATTTTTGGAAATGCTTTAGATGGATAGGTGTGGATAGAGTTTGCATGTTGATATCACAATTACTCCTACTATATATGTGAGAAGCATTCACACACACACATTTTGCTTATATGCTTGATTCATTAGCAATGTGAGAATATTTTTGAGAGATTAATGAAAATCTATGATTCTCTCTTGGACTTTGACAAGTTATGAAATATTTTCTCTTATTGCTTGATTGTGTGATTGTGTGATGTCCCTTGTGAACAAATCTACTTGGTGATAATATGTGGAGCATATGTTAAGGGGGAGCTTTAGTTTATTCAACTTTCGCTTTCTATACGATTTGTTTGCTTAATATCTCGTTCTTTATCTCTTGTGTTCCTTGTCTATTCCTTGACAAAAAGGGGGAGAAAATGTATACCTCACCATGTTTGATATTGGGGAGATCTTGTATACTTCACACCTTGTGTGGAAAAATGTTCCAATTGTGTGAATCATATTCCTCTTTGTGCTTAATTGTGACTTTGTCTTAAGGGAGATAATTCTTGTCTTAAGGGGGAGAAAGAATTCTTTCTTGCTAATGTTAAGGATGATTGGTCTTTGGGAATTAGGAAATTAAGGGAATGCTTTAATATAAAAACATTTTATTCACTTTAGATAATGCATTTTTGTATGAGATAAGCATGTCTTCTATATTTGTTTTTGGTTGATAACTCACCATTCTTCTTTAGAGAAGATCTCTTGTTTTGGATTGCTATTTTCTCTCATAGGTTCCTTGAAGATCAAAGAAGGAATTCTTGAATACTTGAAGACTTTTAGTCTAGGAATTTCCTTGTAATGTGAGATTGAGAGTATGCTATCAACTTGAGTTGATTTGAGTGAATCATTGTATGGTGAGGTTGAGGTTTTGCCATGGAATAGCCAAAGGGGGAGATTGTAAGGTTCATGATTTGTATTGGCTTGATTCCATTGCAAAACACTCTATATATGTATTAGTTGTTGGTTAGGATATTCTTGGAAGAAAGGAAGCTTAAAAGGTGAAGAGCAATGTCTAGTGCAAAAGTCGTCTTTAAGAGGTGAAAAGCGTCAAAGGTATATCTTGACTTCTATCCTCTTGCAAGGCATTAACGCACACACACACAATTCATACATGTGTGTCCCTGCATCGTGGTTCAAACATTTGGTATAACACATTCACACATTTCATAGTATGCTCATGCGTTGATCTTGTATAGACAAACATTGTGGAATTGCATGCTTTGTGACTATCTCTTTGATATGGCATGCTTGTGTGAATATGTGTTTATTTGTTTGTGTATTTTGTGTTTTGGACTTGAACATGTTCTTATTTGATGCCTTATTGAGTTCCGGTCATTTCGGTTACTCATTCATAAGGTTTCGAGTCTAAACAATGTAGCTACGCTACTTTTCGTTCTCATTCGTTGAGTTGACTTCATCCTCATTTTCCGAGATGATTTCTCAACTATTTTTCAAAGTTGTCTAGTCTTTGTCGTGCGTGAGAGAGTCATGGTTCGTAATCCAAAAACAGATTCAAAATCGGAGTTTGGATGCCCAAGATACAGCTGAAGAACCGATGGAGTGCGCGAGAGACATGGGTGGCCGTGAGGCCACTTGGCCCACGCCGTGAGGGAGGCCGTGGGCCCCACGGCCAGAGGGGCTCTCTGCCCCCGTGAGGCCCACGCACCCCCCACGGGATGGGTGATGTGGCATCATGTGATTGGCCCTGAAAACTCTTCTCTCTCCTCCTTTTAAACTCCTCTCCTTCCCTCCACATGTGTTGAAGATTTTCAAGAACACTTTCAAAATTCTGCAGAATTTCTTCACATTTTAGTTTTAGTATTTTGATCATATCTTTCTCATACGAACTCGAAATCAATCGATTCAAAAGCCAACATTGTTGGTCTTGAGGAGAGATACAAACCCCAAGCATTTCCAAAGGGAGCTGACTTCATCATTGTTCCCAGAAGCCTGATCTTCAGTACGTGGTCAAGGTTGTTTATTCAACTTCTTCTTTTTCAATTTCATCTTTGATCATCTCTTGATTCTTACTATTTGATTGATGAAATTTGTTGAGAAGTATGTTAGATCATATGCTAGGGGTGTTTGATCATTTGTCAATTGATTTTTAGCTTTGAGATTTCTCTTGTCAATATATGTGCTAAACTTGATTTTGTTTGAAATTGATTCTAGAAAATGTATATATGATGTGTCTCATATTCTTTTCTAGGTTCTATTTCATGATCTAAGAACTAGGTTTTTAGTGTGATATATTGAATAATCATACCTTGTTCTTATTGATTTGCATGTCTTGATTTCTAGATAATCTTGTGATTGTGTGTTGAAAGCATATTCTAGATTGTCATTGAACATGTTCATTTTGCTTGATTGATCATCTAGCTTAATTTGATTGTGTTTGCATCATTTGCATCACTTTAGATCATATCCTTGCATTAGGTTGAAGTCTCTAGCAAAGTGAGTGAAGCTTTGTGGATAGAGCAAGGAAGTCTTGACTAGAGTCGGGAGGACTCGGATAATCAAGCAATGGAGTCTTGTCTAGGGTTAGGAGGATCCGGATAGGCAAGCAAGAAATCTTCCTAGAGACGTGAGCATCTTGGATAGGAAGTTGCTTTCTAGAGGTGTGTGATACATCTCGGATAGGAAGTAGGCTTGGTGATTCACTAGCCCGAGGGTAGATTAGGAGTTGATAGCTTGAGCGGCTATCATAAGTTGGTAGCTTGAGTGTGTAAGTCCTTTTTCACATAGTGGATTGCTTTGCTGGTGGTTGTGGTATCAACCCGTAGATGTTTCCTCTTTGAGGTTTTACCACGTAAAAATACTTGTGTTCATTTTTGTTTTTACTTTTCTTTATCTTCCATATCTTTCATTGATTGCATATCTTGTAAATTGATTAACTCTTGTATAAGTGAAATCAATTAATTTGTTAAATATAATCAAGTGTGCATTTTCTTTGTTATATTCCGTATTATTTTTAAATTGGAAGAATTTGGAGCCTATACCTATTCACCCCCCCTCTAGGTATATTTTACACTACTCCTTAAGGGAAATTTCAGAATAGATATTATTATTAGATATTTTTTCTCTTAGAAAAGCCAAGCTAGTTGTTCTTGGCAATTCTCTAAAAAACCAAACACTATTTTTTGTATCTTAATATTAATCATTTCAAGTTATCATAGAAGAGTTGTTGCTTTGATTGCAAAAGGGAATCATTTCCATTCCACAAGAATTATCATATGGTGATGTTTTCTTCAATTGTATTTCTTAGTTGCTTTAATTCTATGGGTAGCTAAATCTTTCTTGTTAGGGGATTAGATGTAATTATTTTAATTAACCTTGCTTTATGATCAATCATATTGACTTCACCTTCTCAAGTGATGTATGTGCTCTTTAATTCAACTATGAGTGGTGGTTGCTGTAAGGATTCCCATATCTTGATTGGCTTATTTCGTGGACAAACCACGTGTTGGGGATTGTATGTAAGGGTAGCTTAAGTGATTCATAATCAAGCTCAATACCCTCTCATGTCCTCAAGGTTGATAAGCACCAAAGGTAAACTTCTATGTGCTTAATTTGCTTTGAAGAGATAGTTGCACACACTCACAACTCATGCATAGTGTTTAATTCGTGTATGTTGTGTGTCTATATATGTGCATTAATGTTCATTAACATCTCTTCTTGCATGCTTTACATGATTGCATTTTCTATGACCAAAGTCATGATTCATTCTAGACTTAGGATTGCATTCATGGTGTTGGCGTTGTACAAAGCGCTGTACGTACAGCGCCTATATGAGACCTGGTTGAAAATGCATTTTTAATGCATCAGGTCTGATGCAATTTTGGAAGGCGCTGTACGAGGGCTGTACAAAGCGCTGTTCATACAGCGCCCATCTTAGACCCGAGAGGATCAGTTTTGAGGCGCTGTACAAAAGCGCTCTATGAGCAGCACCTATGAAGAATGTTCTTCATTTCCCAGGTAGGCGCTGTACAAAGCGCTGTACGTACAGCGCCCAAGGCAAATTTTGTGTCATTTATCAAAACACACCACTTTGCTTTTGACACCCTATAAATATGCCTCTTTGACTTTAGGTCAAATGGCTGAGTTTAGAATATCATATTTTACTTAGAATATTTTTCAAGCAAAGAAAAATTCAAAAGAACTCACCTTTAACCACTCAAATCAAATCCTTTGTGCATCAAGTTTCATATTGCATCTTCTATGACTATATAGAATGCATCCATGGTTGGGTTTGCATCATCACAACATGCTTGGTAAGATTTTGATTTAGTTCATCTTATTTTAGTATTTTGACTATCAAGCATCTTCTTTTTTTAATTTACTTATATGTTTTTGATTATATAATAAATACAAGATTGGAGAATTAATTGTGATAAATTGATTGAGTGTTGTATTGTGATAGCTAATTAGGTTTTTGCTTAATCTTGATTAGCTAAGCTATTTGACATGTCATTTAGCTCTTGATATCTAGGGTTGATTTAATTGATTATATCATCATCCTAGATAAGCATCTAAGGTTCCCTAGGCTTGTTTGTTATTTGAATATTCATACATATTCACATAGGTTGCATAATCTCTTCATTGAGAATTAAGTCTTGAGGCTAAGATTGCTTAGGCCTCAAGCAATTGGATTAGAGCCACTTTTAAAGGCCAGAGTGGTAGAAGTGGGGGGTTATTGACCGGAGTGTTAGACGAGGTCTACATAGGTTGTAAACTCCATTTCAATTAGTGGATTTCGAGGTCCGAGTGTGGCGCACTAAACAGCCCGTGGTTTTTCCCAGTGGTTGGGTTTCCACGTATACATCAAGCGTTATTTAAATTCCGCACTATATTACACTTGCTTGTATTTTTGACTAGTAGGGGCATTTTCGTAAAATTGGCTTGCATGCGAAAATTGGATAATAATAGTTAAAATCTATTCACCACCCCCCCTCCCCTCTCTCGATATATTTATCATACACACCGAGCGTTATTGTATTATTACTTTCAGTTGCAACCACCAATCTATCATTGGATGCACATATAACTTGATGAACTTGTATGCAATTAAGGCCATTTATGCATGAGTTCTGAAAAGAATATGGTGTGTATGATATATATTATCTAGAGGGGGGGTGAATAGATTTTAACTATTATTACCCAATTTTCGCATGCAATTCAATTTTACGAAAATGCCCCTACTAGTCAAAAATACATACAAGTGTAATATAGTGCGGAATTTAAATAACACTTGATGTATACGTGGAAACCCAACCACTGGAAAAAACCACGGGCTGTATAGTGCGCCACACTCGGAACTCGAAATCACTAATTGAAATGAAGTTTACAACCTATGTAGACCTCGTCTAACACTCCGGTCTGTAACCCCTCACTTCTACCCAGCGGGCCTTTATTAGCAACCCTATTCCAATTTGCTTGAGGCCTAAGCACTCTTAGCCTCAAGACTTACTTCTCAATGAAGATAAACAACCTATGTGAATATATATGAATATTCAAATAACAAACAAGGCTAGGTAACCTTAGATGCTTATCTAGGATGATGATATAATCAATTTAATCAACCCTAGATATCAATTGCTAAATGACATGTCAAATAGCTTAGCTAATCAAGATTAAGCAAAAACCTAATTAGCTATCACAAAAACAACACTCAATTAATTCATCACAATTAATTCTCTATTCTTGTATTTATCATATGATCAACAACATACAAGTAAATTAAAAGAGAATATGCTTGATAGTAAAAATACTAAAATAAGATGAAACTAATCAAAATCTTACCAAGCATATTGTCATGATGCCAATCCAATCATAGATGCTTTCTATGTAGACATAGAGGATGCAATATGAAATTTGATGCAAAAAGGATTTGATTTGAGTGTTTAAAGGTGAGTTCTTGATTTGATTTTTTTCTCAAAAATCTCTCTTGAAAGTCTAGGGTTCTAATCACTCAAAAGAACTTGATCAAAGAATGAGAAAATAAGATATTTATAGACATCAAGAATTGGGCATGTGAAAAGACAATGTTGCCCCTGAAACGCACCATTCGGCGGTTTCAATCGGCGGCCAGGCCGTCGATAACGACCGCCGAATTGAGCTCGTGAAGAACAGAGCATTAATGGCGGTTTCATTCGGCGGTTTCACGACCGCCGAATCAAACCCGAGGGATTAAAATCGATCAGGTATGAACGGCGGTTTCGAACGGCGGTCGTGACCGCCGATCTGGACCGCATAATTGCTTCAGACCAATCTGGACTGAAACGGCCGTTTCATTCGGCGGCCAGGCCGCCGATCACCAACAATGGTGAAAACCAAGGAGAAGCCAAGGGCATTCTCCATAGGCGGTCTTTGCGCGAAACCAAGCACTCATTAGTGCAAGCGCGGACGTTTCCGAACAATGTCGGGAAACGAATTATAAGGCACATATACACACAACAAGATATATCAACCAAAGTGCTAGTGTGTAAAGTGACATGTGAAGAGATGCACATAAAAATAAGCAAATATGCAATCATAGCAAGAATGCTAAGTGTGTGTGTGCTACTAAATCTCTTCAAAGAAAACCAAACACAAGAGATTATACCTTTGGCGTGCTTGTATCTTGAGGTCATGGAAGAGCCTTTGATCTACAACATTAAACACTTAGACTACCCTTACATTCAAAACCCCAACATGTGGTTTGACCACGAAATAAGCCAATCAACAAAACGGGAATCCTTACAAGTTCCTTATGCCATCTATGTTGTAGAGATTATTAACTTGTTAGTCTTTACTAATACCTTGTGTAAGCTTCCTTTAGTCATTATTCTAATCCTAGATTGTGACTAAAGTTGAGGACTTAATGCCTTATAATTTCAATGAATAGATGCAGGTAGGATCTTTGTGATGGAGTTTAATACATGATTGATTATTTAATAGGTTGTTATTTGATTCAATCTATTCCCTAGCAATCTTTTAATCTAGAATTAAAACCCAATAGTTGTAATTGTTCCTTAATCAATTCCAAATTGAGCATAGTTAATCTGTTGATCATCTTAGTTAATTGAATTGACTTTAGTTAGATTGAACTTTAGTATCATTAACTTTTATTCTAAGTAAGTGTAAATTCCTATCCTCCGCGGGAACGATAACCCTTATTCTGAACACTACACTCGTACGACTTGTGCGCTTGCAAAAAGGGTGAAACACTCGTGCGCCCCTTTAGAATAACCGTAGTAGATTAGTGTAAATTGTAGTAGTAGCTGTAGAACCGGTTTGGGCGCGTCAGTATGGGTTGAGAAATCTAGGAGTAGGAGAAGTCCACCAAGAATTAGGAAAATTTGGGTATGGAAAGACCTAGTGAACCAAATGAGAAACAAGGGCAAGGAAACAATGGGGAAGTCATCTACATTTGTTTGGGTTGTAAAGATGAGTGAATTCCCAACTTGGTTAAACCACCCTTAGTTAACCCTAGCCCCACCCTAGATGCATAAAATTGAAAATCTTGTTGCGTCTTTATTTTTATGTTTTGTTTAGTTTATTTAGTTTGTTTCTTTTGAATAAGTAGTGTTTCGAGCTCTTGTTGGCAATTGCATGTATTGAGTAGACTTTTATTTGCTGGAACTTTCTAATATGCTTTGTGAGTGTATAGATTTTCTATTGCTTCTTGAGGAAGCGAATTGTATAGCTTGTGCAATAAAGCAAGGTTTCTTTATCTCTTGGGAGGAAACAAAGTCAACTTGCGAGTATTAGAGAGACGAGCAAGCCAAGAGTGCTCATAAAAAGGGCAAGAGCCTTATCTTCATAAAGAAAGCAACATCTTAGAGTTCGAAGAGCCGAAGCGCCATACCACGTCTTGCCTAGATGTTAAATCGTGCGCTTAGTGGGAGGCAACCCACTTAGGTACATTTCTTTCTTAGTTCATAATTGTTTTTATTTTGTTTTTACATTTTTGTTTAGAATAAGTGTGTGAATTGGTTGTGTTGTGTTTAGTGCCTAGGTAGTTTACGTTGTTTGTGTTTGAGTTCTTACCTTCCATGCTTCGTTTATTCATTGTCCATGCATATCAATGTCATATAAAAATTGAAGACAATGTTTAAATTAGGTTTGGGGGTGTGGATTCATTATTTGAGTTATTTTTATTTTTAGTTTTTCAAGTTTTTATTTGACCTTTGTAAAAGTACCCTGTTTTGCAAGTTTTTCTCTTTTCCTGTCGGCCGAAAATCACACTATGTCTAAGAGTTGGATTTTATTTTTCAAACAATAGAAAAATAACTCTCTATCAAGCAGTTAGGGTGACCGAGTTCTATCCCTCCTCTTATATAGGGTGGTCGCCTAATTTCTTTGCTTTTAAAATAATATATATATCTAACGAATTCCTTGCTAAATATATTATATATATCTAGTGCAAAATCCTTGCACAATATATTATATATGTAGTGCACAAATTCTATCTGACATATAAAGTAATATATATATAAATATCAATTCAACTTGCCATATCAATAATATATATATCTCTATAGGCGAATTCTTTTGTCATATATATTTTTGGGTGGCAGAAATCTTCCACCAAATAGGATTTATGTCTTTTGACCTAAATCCTAACCATAGGTAGATTTCTTTAGAATTCCAAACCTTAATCCAACTCTTTAGTGTATTTGCGACTATATCAAAGACTTCCTAATTTGACTAGATAAATAAAATCCAGATGTACGAACAATTCTTCTTTTTTCATAGTTTTTTGACCTTATGACTATTTACTTTTGACAGTTATAAGGTTCAATCTATAAATGCTATAAGATTTGTTTAAAACATAAATCACTTTATTAATATGAAAAGATTGTCAAAAAAAAAAAAAAAAACAATATTACACTCTTACTATCGAGCATAATCCTAACAATAAGTTGTCAGGTCAATCATGATCCTGATGATGGACTTATCTTGATTGACTACCCAGCAGACCTTCTAGGAAGTGGAAAATTCCTTAGATGAATCCCTAGGGGATGAGGTATCTGGCATCTTTTGAAGGTAAACTGATTCCTCTAGTGACCAGTCCTGGTAGGCCACCGGGGCTGTGTCAGCACCGGGTTCTCATGTGTAGATATGGCGAAGTAAGGCATCAAGTATCCTGTCGAGGTATCTTGATTTTTTGGCACACTGTCCTGGTAGGCAACTAAGGCCACTTCAGCACCAGGTTTTTCTGTATAGATATGGCAAAGTAAGGCATCAGGTATCCTGACGAGGTATCCTCATCCTTTGGCGAACTGTCTTGGTAGACAACTAAGGCCACTTTAACACCAGGTTTTTTTTTTGTAGATATGGCGAAGTAAGGCATCAGGTATCCTGACGAGGTATCTTGATCCTTTGGTGAACTGTCCTAGTAGGCAACTAAGACCACTTTAGCAGTAGGTTTTTCCTGGAGGGGGGTATTCCCCGTCCGAGGCTTCAAGAGGTCTGAAACAAATTATAGCACGGTGTGTATATAACTATCTAGAGGGGAGGGTGAATAGATTTTAAACTTATTACCCAATTTTTTGTGTGAAGTCAATATTACGAAATTACCCTTAACTAGATAAAGCAATAAATCAAGTATAAAATGCGGAAATTAAATAACACTTGATTTTTACGTGGAAACCCTCATGGGAAAAACCACGGGCTAGTAAGTAAGCCACACTCGAACCTCGAATCCACTAAGTGTGTAAAACGATTACAACCTAATCCCGGAAGTAATCACACACCTACCTAATCCCGGTATAAGTGAACCTAGTCCAATTTGCTTGCGATCTAAGCAACTTAATCCCGGAAGCTACACACAAGACTTACTTTCTCAATGAAGAGAATAACACCCTAAGTGAATATATGAATATCCAAATGCAACATAGAGCAAGGGAAACCCTATATGCTTATCTAAGATGATGAATATGCAATTAGAACAATCCTAGATATTAAAACTAAATGACATGTCAAATAGTTTAACTAATCAAGATTAAGCACAAAACCTAATTAGCTATCACAGTACAACTTCTCAAACATACAACACACTAATCTCAATATTGTATCAAAAGATATATGAAAATCATACAAGTAATAAATTGAGAATGCTTGTTAAGAAAAACACAAAATATGTAAGATATTAGTGAAAAGCTTACCAAGCAAAGTATGATGAAGAATCCATGCAAAGAGACATCTAGATGATCAAAGATGATGCTAGATGATGATTGATGATCATGAAAAGGTGTTTGAGTAATTAAAAATGAGTTCTTGGAAATTTTCTTTTCTTTGAAAAATATCCTAAGTATGAAATCTGAATATGAACTCTCTTAATTGACCTAAAGTCAAAGTGGCATATATATAGGAGGCCAAATCAAAGTGTGGTCGTTTTGAATAAGTTGGCCTGATTTTGCCTTGGGCGCTGTACGTAGAGCGCTTCTGTTCAGCGCCTATACAGCGCCCCAACTCTGTTCTTTTAGGAAAACAGAGTGGCGCTATACATACAACGCTTTGTACAGCTCCTGTACAAAGACCCAACAGCGACCGAATTAAATCGATCAGGTCTGAACAGCGCTCGATGGGCGCTGTTCGTACAGCGCTTCTGTAGAGCGCTTTTGAGAGCGCCCATTGCAAAAATGAACTCCTAAGTCTAAGCATGACAAGGCAATTGGATATGCAAGATGCAATCAAAATAACATGCAAGAAGAGATGTTAATGAACATTAATGCACAAAAATAAGACACACAACATGTTAGGATTATGCTCAATAGCAAGAGTGTAATGTTGTAATTAACAATCTTTTTCATATTAATAAAGTGATTTCTGGTTTAACAAATCTTATAGCATTTATAGTTTAATATTATAATTGTCAAAGTAAATAATCATAAGGTCTAAAGACTATGAGAAAAGAAGAATTGTTCGTACATCTGGATATGTATGTGGTAGACACAATTCTTTAGTTAGTCTTGAATATTGTTCACAACTTAAGTTAAAGGTTGGGCACCTTTATCTTGTTAAAGTTATAGAATTCTTTTGCTAGCATTTGAGTGGGATCAAATGAGATATGATGAGTCTAAAATCATCCGAGTGTCTTCGAGCAAAAGAATCTAGTGCACTGGGTGCATTGAACTGGATCACAATGAAATACTTTATCTATAACCGTCAGTAGATAAAAGTCTTTTCATTATCAGGACAATCGGAGAGTCTATCTTAATCCTGAGATAAATGATGGACTTATGGTTGCAAGTGATATCATTTGAGTTATCAATGAGTACGATTATATAGCATAGTCTATCCTCGATAGTTTGGTGATATTCATTTGTTAATCGATAGAGGACTTCATTTATAGATATGGACATCGTGGCTCCATTTATTAAATAAGAGTATAATATCATCATATGGATGTTTTGAGGTAATTGGATATTAAATCTCAATGTTGAGTTTTCGATAGTGTTTATTGAAAACATGGCTTCTGGACAAGTCAAAATATCCAAGTTCAAAACGTGGTCATATGAGTAAATATGGTAACTTGGAGAGTTATAGGTGGTCTATGAACTCTTGGCGATTACTGATATTAATCACGAGGATACACTATCTCCAACATGATTGTCTAGGGTATGAATGAGGAACATCTTCCTTTTCTATCTTTATTTAAGAGTTCAATTTTAGCTCTTTAGTGGAATGAGTTAAAATTAATGGATCGGACCTAAGTGAATCATTTGTTGATTGTGATTAGGTTATGTCTATTGAAGCTTAAATTTAGATGGCCCGCCAAGATTCCCAATCCACACGGACTTGCATGGATCACTTGATATATTCTACCGGACCAATTTAAGGGTCCATCTAGAATTGCATTTAATATATTAAGAATATAATTTGCACATTATTTATGTAATGGGCTGCTCAATTATATTTATATATTAATGAATGGCATGTGGGCTTGTTTCTTTTAGTAAGAATGGGTCTGGTTCACATGTGGGCTTTTTATTTAAAATCCAATGGATTAAATGAAATAAGAAAATAATATATGGCCCATTTATTTTATGTGGGGCGGCAAGGTGCTTTATAACCTAATATATTATTTTGTTTCATTGTTTTAATTAAATAAGAATGAATGAATTTATTAATTAATTGTTTAATTAAGAAACAAATCTTTTCTGATTAGGAAATATGATTCCTAGAGTTATACTATTGGTAGTAGTATACTAAAATTAAAAGACTTGTTTGATAAGAAAATAAATAATTAATTTTATTTATTTAATCAAATAAGAAGTCTTTTTATTTCGTCAATAAAAGAATAAAGATACTTATGAGTTGGATTAGGGTTAGGAGTCTAATTACATGTGAATTTGGGTACAACACAAAGTCCTCTTTTGTAGAGGAAATTGCGGCAACCCTAGGAATTCTACATGAAGAATTCGGCAACCCTAATTGGCATGGGAGAAGAATTCGGCCACCTCTCTAAGGCTTGATTGAATGATTTCTTCTTCTTCTCAACTCATAGAAAAGTATTAGATTTTATTCTACTAAAACATAAAAGAGAGAATAGATTATTCTTTGATGGTACACTAATTGCTTGTTCATCAATAAGCTTGTGTGTACAACATCGATTGAGGTTCACGCGAGTTTCGATCATAAGATTGAGAACTCAAAAGTGACCGGAATAATCTTAGTCTTCTTTTGATTGTTTTTGTGACTAACAAAGAAAAAGAAAAGTTTGTTTGTCCATTCTCAGGTTTGCAATTCAAAGAAAAGGGAGACCACGCTCCTAGGTGATCCACGTTCGTGCTAGGATTGAAGATCTTGCGGATTACCATCGACGTAAGTCAATCGAATCACGCGACAAAAGGTATTCTTCTTTTGTTAGATAATATATATGTTTAATTCATTAAAGGGTTTAAGGTTCATAAAAAGAGAATAGATTATTTTTTAAAAGTTACTAAATCTATTTTTAGTCTCGCTTCCGCTGCGTGTACTGCGGTATTTTTCCCTACACAACATACAAGGATTAAACATATGCATGAGTTGTGAGTGTGTGCAACTATCTCTTCAAGACAAGTAAGCACATAGAAATTTACTTTCGGTGCTTATCAAGACGAGGTCTTCAAAGGGCTTTGAGCAATAACACCAACACTTAAGCTACCCTTACAAAGGACCCCAACATGTGGTTTGTCCACGAAATGAGCCAATCAACAAATGGGAACCTTACAATCTCCCCTTTTGGCTATTTCATGACAAAACCACCACTCACATTGATTCCTCACAAAAAAATAGAAACTACGGGACTGCAATGATTATCTACGTTATAAACAGATAAGAAAATAAAACTTCAAGTCTTCAATCTCTTGTAGAATAATCAATCCCTGAAAATAAAGTTTCTAAACTTTCCAAAACAAGAGTGAGTGAGATTAATCAAGTGAGAACAAAAAACAAGCATTTGCATATTAAAAGATTAGGCACAACATTATGCAATGTATGTGTATGCAATGCTCCCCCTCAATGGGTTACTCCCCCTCAATGTATATTCTCCCCAACAAGCACAATTCCTACTACAATTTGCAACTCCCCTCACCATATCCTACTCCCTATTTTTGTCATGATATAGGCAAAGGAGTAGTCCCCAACCGGGTCACTCTTAGCAAAGAGAGATAGTAGCATGCAAGATATTTGCATAATAATATAAGTCACTTTATGCATCTCAATTAATTGGAGAGAAACAAGGAGATTTATTTGAGAAAATGTGTGAATCAAACATGCTTTGAATACAAGACATATAGCATTCAAGTCCAAAATACAATGGTATTTGGTAAAGCAAATGACACAGGTTTCTAAAAAGAATTCAAACCAATTTCACCAATGTCATGAGAAAAGCAAGGATATAGAGATTTTATTGATTTCAATTTAAGAGCAACTATATCCAACTTTATAAGCGAAACATGGCATGAGCGACTTTGCACTCTATTTGATTTTTATGATAGTAGCCATGTTCAACCAATAAAGAAAGAGAGACATTTGGAATATAAATTCCTTTGAACGGATACAAGATCCTTTATTCATTTTGAGTCTCATAAGCTTTCACACAATTTTTGCATTTTAAGAATATGCAATCATCAATTCATGCTTTTCATGTGAGCATGTTATATGAATTTCATGCTTTTTCATTTGACATTAACATGTTATAAAAGAATCATCATGTCATGGAGATAACTATAGGTCATTCAAATCATACTTCCTATGTACATCTCCTAGTCCAAAAATGCATGTTTGAACATAAATATGACATGAATTGTAAACAAGCAAGGTTCACACTTATTGAATTGAAAACATATATATATATGTGCAACCAAGCTTACTCAAGCAACTAAAAGAAGAGGCATAAGTTATTTTGAATTTTTTGCAAGTTACAAGAATGCAAAATAGCTCTCTTTGCTTAAGTTCCCAATATGGGGTCAATCACAAAACTCATCACTCCACAAGACATATCTCAATAGATCTACTTAGTGTTTTAAATCGAGTAGCATCTAAGGGTTTAGTAAATAGATCCGCAAGTTGATTATTAGTACCTACATGTTCAAGTACTATGCATTTATTTTCAACAAGCTCTCTAATGAAATGATGGCGGATGTCAATATGCTTAGTTCTAGAATGTTGTACCGGATTCTTGGTAATATTAATGGCACTCATATTATCACAAAAGAGAGTGAGTGTACCTTGGTTGAATCCGTAGTCTACTAGCATTTGCTTCATCCATAGGAGTTGTGTGCATCCACTCCCCGCGGCTATGTACTCGGCCTCGGCCGTGGACAAGGAAATTGAGTTTTGCTTCTTGCAAAACCAAGACACCAAGTTGTTGCCTAGGAAGAAGCAACCGCCCGATGTGCTTTTCCTATCATCACAATTTCCTGCCCAATCCGCATCACTAAAGCCTACAAGACTAGCATTAGTGTCAAAAGAGTACCAAATCCCATAGTTGGATGTCCTATTCACATAGCGAATGATTCTCTTTACGGAAGAGAGATGGGACTCCTTGGGATCCGCTTGGTACCTAGCACACACACCCACACTAAAAGAGATATCGGGCCTACTTGCGGTGAAATAAAGTAAGCTACCAATCATGCCACGATATAACGTTTGTTCCACTCTTTTACCACTAGCATCCTTGCTTAGCTTTAAAGTGGTACTCATAGGTGTATCACAATGTTTGGCATTTTCAAGACCAAACTTCTTCACTAGGTTTTTAGCATATTTGGCTTGGGTTATGAAAATCCCATCATCTAATTGCCTAATTTGAAAACCTAGGAAGTAACTATGCTCACCAACAAGACTCATCTCAAATTCATGAGACATGACATCAACAAATTGTTGGACCTTGGTGTTGTTGGTGGAGCCAAAAACTATATCATCAACATATATTTGAGCCATGAAAAGCTCATCATTGTCTTTCTTGATGAATAATGTCTTGTCAACACTACCCCTTGTGTAGTTATTGTCAACAAGAAATTGAGTGAGGCGCTCATACCAAGCCCTCGGTGCTTGTTTCAACCCATATAGAGCCTTCTTGAGGCGATAGACATGGTTGGGGTGGTGTGTTAGGATTATGCTCATTAGCAAGAGTGTAATGTTGTAATTAACAATCTTTTTCATATTAATAAAGTGATTTCTGGTTTAACAAATCGTATAGCATTTATAGTTTAATATTATAATTGTCAAAATAAATAATCATAAGGTCTAAAGACTATGAGAAAAGAAGAATTGTTCGTACATCTGGATATGTATGTGGTAGAAAAAATTCTTTAGTTAGTCTTGAATAATGTTCACAACTTAAATTAAAGGTTGGGCACCTTTATCTTGTTAAAGTTGTAGAATTCTTTTGCTAGCATTTGAGTGGGATCAAATGAGATATGATGAGTCTAAAATCATCGGAGTGTCTTCGAGCAAAAGGATCTAGTGCACTGGGTGCATTGAACTGGATCACAATGAAAAGCTTTATCTAGAACCGTCAATAGATAATAGTCTTTTCATTATCAGGACAATCGGAGAGTCTATCTTAATCCTGAGATAAATGATGGACTTATGGTTGCAAATGATATCATTTGAGTTATCAATGAGTACGATTATAACGCATAGTCTATCCTCGATAGTTTGGTGATATTCATTTGTTAATCGATAGAGGACTTCATTTATAGATATGGACATCGTGGCTCCATTTATTAAATGAGAGTATAATATCATCATATGGATGTTTTGAGGTAATTGGATATTAAATCTCAACGTTGAGTTTTCGATAGTGTTTATTGAAAACATGGCTTCTGGACAAGTCAAAATATCCAAGTTCAAAACGTGGTCATATGAGTAAATATGGTAACTTGGAGAGTTATAAGCGGTCTATGAACTCTTGGCAATTACTGATATTAATCACGAGGATACACTATCTCCAACATGATTGTCTAGGGTATGAATGAGGAACATCTTCCTTTTCTATCTTTATTTAAGAGTTCAATATTAGCTCTTTAGTGGAATGAGTTAAAATTAATGGATTGGACCTAAGTAAATCATTTGTTGATTGTGATTAGGTTATGTCTATTGAAGCTTAAATTTAGATGGCCCGCCAAGATCCCCAATCCACACGGACTTGCATGGATCACTTGATATATTCTACCGGACCAATTTAAGGGTCCATCTAGAATTGCATTTAATATATTAAGAATATAATTTGCACATTATTTAAGTAATGGGCTGCTCAATTATATTAATATATTAATAAAAGACATGTGGGCTTGTTTCTTTTAGTAAGAATGGTTTTGGTTCACATGTGGGCTTTTTATTTAAAGTCCAATGGATTAAATGAAATAAGAAAATAATATTAGGCCCAATTTTATTCAAGTGGGGCGGCAAGGTTAATATTTTAACCTAAGATATTATTTTGTTTTCATTGTTTTAATTAAATAAGAATTAATTAATTGTTTAATTAAGAAACAAATCTTTTCTGATTAGGAAATATGATTCCTAGTCTTATACTATTGTTGGTAGTATACTAAAAGTAAATGACTTATTTGTTAAGAAAATAAATAATTAATTTTATTTATTTAATCAAATAAGAAGTCTTTTATTTTAGTCAATAAAAAGAATAAAATATCTATGGGTTGGATTAGGGTTTGAAGTCTATTCTTTTATGGAAATTAGGGTGCAACACAAACTCCTTTTAGGAGTGTGATTTACGGCAAACCTAGTAGAAAAAGAGAGCAAGATTTCGGCAACCCTAATAGGAAAAGAGAAGAAAATTTAGGCCACCTATATATTCATATGTATAGAATTCGGCCACCCTATGCTTTGTGCTTGAGAGACAATTTTTCTTCTTCTTCTTCTTAATTCATAGAGAGCATTAATTTTATTCTACTAAAAACATAAAAGAGTGAATAAATTATTCTTTGATGGTACACTATTTGCTTGTTCATCAATAAGCTTGTGTGTACAACATCGATTTAGGTTCACGCGAGTTTCGATCATTAGATTGAGAACTCAAAAGTGACCGGAATAATTTTAGTCTTCTTTTGATTGTTTTTGTGACTAACAAAGAAAAGAAAAGTTTATTTGTCCATTCACAGGTTTGCAATTGAAAGAAAAGGGAGACCACGCTCCTAGGTGATCCATGTTCGTGCTAGGATTGAAGATCTTGCAGATTACCATCGACGTAAGTCAATCGGATCACGCGACAAAAGGTATTATTCTTTTGTTAGATAATATATGTGTTTAATTGATTAAAGGGTTTAAGGTTCATAAAAAGGAAAATTTTTAAAAAGTTACTAAATCTATTTTTAGTCTCGCTTCCGCTGCCTGTACTACGGTATTTTTCCCTACAATTGGTATCAAAGCCTAGGTTGAACACTTTTAATTAATTAACGTATATATACGTGGATCTATTTCTTTTTATTGTGATTATGCATGTTTAGAAAGAGATGGCACTCTAGGTATTCGCATATATAATTACATGTGGATGTATGGATTTATATATGTTTATGTGGATTGTTATTGCTCGATTTTGGTCCTAGATTTTCAATGTATTTTTGTTATGGAATTGTAACAAGAAGGGTGGTCTATTATCGCCATAATTCCTTCTTGGTAGTTGCTAGGTTTTATTTTATTTTATTTAATAAGTGCAGTATTTTTTTATTACTACTGCAGTTTTTTTATTTAATTTTTATGTGCAGTTTTTATTTTGTAAAAGTACTGCAGTGAATAAAAAAAAATAAAAATTAATACTGCAGTATTTTATTATTTTATACTGCCGTAATGTATTCGGGTGTTGAAGATTCGAAGACACGAAGAAAAACGAAGCAACCAGAACTGAGAACGAGCACCGTGCGCACCCTAGGAGTTGATTGGGCTGCGCATGGCAAGCCCATTACAAGGTGGGCTGCGCACGGCAGCCTTGTGTGGCCTTATGGGCTGCGCATGGCAGCCCCTTTGTGGGGTTGTGGGCTGTGCACGCCCATGGGAGAAGGCCGAAGGATGAGCGTATGGTTGATGGGCCACTTGAAGATCTTGTATTCCTAAACAATTGTAATTTACTTGTTTTTCTAGGATGGGCCAAAATTGTTGCTATTTAATTTATGCTTAAATATTACAATATTTGTTATTGTATGATAACATGACATATAGAATAGGAGTGCCACTCATATATCTCTTTTGGTATGAACATGTGTAAGGATTCCCGTTGTTTTTAATTGGCTTATTTCGTGATCAAACCATATGTGGGGGTTCTTTGTAAGGGTAGCCTAAGTATCGGTCTTATTGTTCGAAGCCCTTTGAAGACCTCGTGTTGATAAGCACCGAAGGTAAATTTCTATGTGCTTACTTTTCTTTGAAGAGATTAGTTGCACACACACACTTAACATTCATTGCATATGTGTGCATTCTCTTCATTTGTCACATTTCACACTTGCACTTATTTATTATATTTTGTTGTGTGTAATTGTGTCATGTTGTTGTGTAATTCGTTTCCCGATAACTTTCGGAAACGTCCGTGCATGCACGAGAATGTGCTTGATTTAGCGCGAGGACCGCCTATGGAGAATGCCCTTGGCTTCTCCTTGGTTTTCACCTATCTAGGTGATCGGCGGTTATGATCGGCGGCCTGGCCGCCGACTGAAACCGCCGTTTCTGTCCAAATTGGTCTGAAGCATTTCTGCGGTTAAGATCGGCGGTCACGACCGCCGTTCGAAACCGCCGTTTCAAGACCTGATTGATTTATCTCTCAGTCTAATTCGGCGGTTGAAACGGCGGGCATGAAACCGCCGTTCGAAACCGCCGTTCATACCTGGTTGATTTTAATCTCTCTGTTCTGTTTCGGCGGTTGGGAACGGCGGTCACGAAACCGCCGAATGAACCGCCGTTTATGCTCTGTTCTTCACGAGCTCAATTCGGCGGTCATTAACGGCGGCCTGGCCGCCGAATGAAACCGCCGATTGGCGCGTTTCTTTGAAACTTACTTAAACGACCTCACTTTGATTTGGCCCCCTATATATATGCCACTTTGACTTTAGGTCAATCAAGAGAGTTCATATTCAGAATTCATACTTAGGATATTTTTCAAAGAGAAGAAAAATTCCAAGAACTCCATTCTTGATTCTCAAACACTTTTTCATGATCATCAATCATCATCTAGCATCATCTTAGATCATCTAGATGTCATCTAGCATGGAATCTTCATCATACTTTGCTTGGTAAGCTTTTCACTAATATCTTACATGTTTTGTGTTTCTCTTATCTAGCAATCTCAATTAATTACTTGTTTGTTATTTTGTATGCTTTAGATACAATATTGAGATGAGTATGATGTATGTTTGAGATTTTATATTGTGCTTGCATATTAGGTTTTGTGCTTAATATTGATTAGCTAAACTAATTGACATGTCATTTAGTTTTGATATCTAGGATTGTTCTTAATTGCATATTAATCATCTTAGATAAGCATATAGGGTTCCCTTGCTCTATGTTGCATTTTGGATATTCACATATATTCACTTAGGGTTGTATTCTCTTCATAGAGAAAGTAAGTCTTGTGTGTAGCATCCGGGATTAGGTTGCTTAGAACGCAAGCAAATTGGACTAGGTTCACTCATACCGGGATTAGGTAGGTGTGTGATTACTTCCGGGATTAGGTTGTAATCGTTTGCACATTTAGTGGATTCGAGGTTCGAGTGTGGCTTACTTACATAGCCCGTGGTTTTTCCCGTGAGGGTTTCCACGTAAAAACCAAGTGTTGTTTTAATTTCCGCACCATATTACACTTGCTTGTTTATATTATCTTGAGAGTATTTTCGTAATTTTGACTAACACGAAAAATTGGGTAAAAAGCGTAAAATCTATTCACCCCCCCTCTAGATAGCTTTATACACACCGTGCTATAATTTGTTTCAATTGGTATCAGAGCGGGTTCCTAGACATACATAGGTGATCCTTGCTTATTTTGGTGTGTTTTGCATTTTGTGTGATTTTTGATCATTCATACATTTGCATTCATTTCATTCATTCATAAACACTATGAGTGGAAACGGTGGAAATGGTGGTGGCCACGAAGGAGCTTCTAGCACAAGGCCTCCACTTCTTACCGGATTGAACTATTCCCAATGGAAAGGGAAGATGGAATCCTACATATGCCAAATTCATAACCGTGCATGGATGGCGGTGGAAGACGGATATGATCTCCCTATGATGACTCCCGAGGGTGGAGGACAAGATGTTTTGAAGCCTAAGGCGCAATGGAACGCGCAAGAGTTTGAGGCTTCTAAGTGGAATAGGAAGGCTATGCATGCCATTATGTGTGCTATGGATGAGAATCAGTACAAGCTTATTTAGAATACTCAGATTGCCAAAGTGGCATGGGACATCCTTCTAGTTGCACATGAGGGAACCGAGGTGGTGAAGGAGTCCAAGCTTCAAGTCCTCCAAACTCAGTTTGAGCTACTAAGGATGGGAGAGGATGAATGCTTCAATGACTTCGAAATCAAATTGATGGACATTGTAAATCGAAGCCATCAACTCGGAGACCCGTATTCGGATAGGAGAGTCAAGCAAAAAATTATGAGATCTCTCCCCGATAGGTTTGAATCCAAGGTGATGGCCATAGAAGAAAATAGTGGCTACATGGATATGAAGCCAAGTGAGGTGATTGGGCGTCTCCTTGCATATGAGTTGAAAATAAATAATAAACGTGTCCTAAAGTAATCTAGAGGGGGGGTGAATAGATTTTAAACAATTTTACCCAATTTTTCGAGATTAGTCCAAATTACGAAAAAGCCCCAATCTAGTCAATATACAAAAAACATACAAGTGCGGAAATTTGAGGACACACAATATTTACGTGGAAACCCACACGGGGAAAAACCACGGGCTGATATGTGCGCCACACGAGAACCTCGAATCCACTATTTGCAAATACGATTACAAATTAGGTTGACCACATCACACCTAAATTTACTAATCCGTCTTTGCTACCCGCGGGCCTTTAATAGTGACTCTAGTCCCTTGCTTGCAAACTACCTAAGAGATAAATACAAGACTTGTCTCTAAAGTGAAGAGATAGCACAACCTAAGGTGAATATGCTAAAAATGCAAGGTTAGACATTTTAAGCTTATCTAGGCAAGGATGAACATGTTAGACAATCCTAGATATCATATTACTAGATGACATGCATAAACCAACACTAAATAAGCAACCAAAATCCTATATGCATTATCTATCACAATACAACTCACAAACCACAATAAAACAATCTTGAAACTAAGTCAAGTCATAAAGATGCAATCTTGAATCAATTCAAGTGATAAAGAAGCTATCTTGTAAAGCAAGAACATATAGATATGAGAATGATGTTCTAGATACAAGTCATGTGAGCAAAACTAAAAACCCTAGATGAAATCAACCTAGAATTATGCTAGATGATAAATGAAAGATGCAATATGAAGGGTTTTGTGATTTGGAAGCTTAAAGATGAAGTCTTGATACCTTGGCTTGAAGATACTCAACCATGCTCTCAAAAGTGTAATTTTTGCTCTACAAACCGAGCCAAGACTATCAAGACATATATAAATGGGATCCAAGTGAAGTGACATCGTTTTTGAAAAAAACGGTTCAGATTCCCGTCAGCTGCGCTGGTGAAGCGCTGGACGACCAGCGCAACTCACCAGCGCATGCCCTTTAACTGGCAAGGGCGCTCGACGAGTGGCGCGCCTCAAGGGCGCAAGACCAGCGGCAACATTCTGGACGAGATGCGCTGGTGGAGCTTGCGCTGGTGACGACCAGCGCACCAACAGCGACAACCTACTGGAGGAGTTGCGCTGGAGGAGAGCGCCGGTGCAGACCAGCGCACGACCAGCGGTAGTCCACTGGACTAGTTGCGCTGGTCAGCTTGCGCTGGTGACACCAGCGCATGACCAGCGCACACACTCCCTTAAGCACACAAACAAAAGTGCAAGGGTCAAAAGAAATGCATCCTAAGCCTAACTAGATATGCCATTATAATCACAAGATGTAAGAAGAGAGATTTAAATACCCAATGATGCACAAAAACTTCAAACACAACATACAAGTAAGAGTTATGCAAGTGTTGTGTGTGTGTGCAACTACATCTCTTCAAAGTAGAGTAAGTCAAGAAATCTACCTTCCTTGAAGCTCTTGATCATGCAATGAGGTTTTCTTCCATCCTAAGCTATCCTTACATATAGAACCCCATTGTGATTTTGCCAACGAAATACGCCAATAAAAAAAGAGGCACTTACAATCTCCCCCTTTGGCTATTTCGTGACAAAATCACCACTCACATAGCATCCTCACAAAATAAAAGATTGGTCAACAAAAGTTTTCTACATTACAATTAAGCTCCTAGTCTAAGTCTTGAACATCTTCAAGTCAAATCCAAGCTTGTAGAAAAGAAATCCAACCTACACACAATCAACAAGAAAAATACCTTCCAAGAACAAGTGTGGGAGAGATGCTAATAACAAAAGAAATGTCATTTCAAAAGGTTTCAAAAAAAATCAAACAAGCAATGTAATGCAATGCAACTCCCCCTAAATGCAATCATCTCCCATCATGGGTTACTCACTCTCAACTCCCCCTAAATGCAATGCCTAGAAGCACAAATTCTCCCCAAACCTACTCCCCCTTTTTGTCATGAGATAGGCAAAGGGAGTCTCTCCTAATAGGTAAGCATTAGCAAGGAGAGCTTGTAGCACGAACACATATGCAATCAAATAGGCAATTTTATGCACCTCAATCAAGTAAGAGAGATTCAAGGAGTTTTATTTTATGACAAATGTGTGACAATAATGCTTTGCATGCAAGACATGTTGCATCTAAGACCAAAGCAATGGTATTTGGTAAAGCAAACAACAAAGGTTTCCAAAAGAATTCAAACCAATTTCACCCTTTGTCATGGAAAAAGCAAGGAAATAGAATTTTAGTATTTCAAGACAAACAACTATATCCAACTTTATAGGCAAAACAAGACATGAGCGACTTTGCACCCTATTTGATTTTTCCGGGTGAGATACCCGTATGATAGTAGCCTTGTTCTACAAATAAAGAAAGAGAGACTTTGGATATTAGGATCCTTTTGATTTAAGTCTCAATATTGCTTTTGCACACATATTTGCATTTAACATTTGCAATCAAACATTTCACATTTTCATCTCATACTTTTCAACTTAGGTATGTCATTTAAAAAGAATCATCATGTCATGGAGATCAATTAAAGGTCATTCAAAAAGTACTTCCGAAGTACATCTCCTATTCCAAAAATGCATGTTTGAGCATAGATATGACATGGATTGCAAGCAAGGCAATGTAGCACACTTATTTAGAAAAATACATATAAGTATGTACAACCAATCATCTCAAGCAATTAACTAAGAGGCATAAAATATATCAATGTGGCACAATGTATGATCATGCAACTTTGCTCTCTTTGCTTGAGCTCCCCATATGGGGTCAAGACACACCAAATCAACCCAATTGACAAATCCCAATAGACTTGCTAAGGTTCCCAAATCTAATGGTGTCTAAAGGCTTTGTAAACAAATCCGCTAGTTGGTCATTTGTTCCCACATGTTCCAATGCAATGGTTTTGCTCTCAACTAGCTCTCTTATGAAATGGTGTCTAATGTCAATGTGCTTTGTCCTAGAATGTTGGACGGGATTCTTAGAAATGTTAATGGCACTCATGTTATCACAAAATAAAGTAAGAGTACCTTGCTCCAAGCCATAATCGGCTAGCATTTGTTTCATCCACATCAATTGAGTGCAAGCACTACCGGCGGCAATATATTCCGCCTCGGCCGTGGATAGGGAAATTGAGTTTTGCTTCTTGCAAAACCAAGAAACCAAATTGTTCCCAAGGAAGAAGCAACCGCCCGATGTACTCTTCCTATCATCACAATTTCCCGCCCAATCGGCATCACTAAATCCAACAAGACTTGGATTAGTGTCAAAGGAGTACCATATCCCATGATTTGAGGTACCATTCACAAACCGAATGATCCTCTTCACCGCCACAAGGTGAGACTCTTTGGGATTAGCTTGGTACCTAGCACAAACACCCACACTAAAACAAATATCGGGCCTACTTGCGGTCAAGTAAAGCAAGCTACCTATCATGCCACGATATAGACTTTGTTCCACATCCTTTCCACTAGCATCTTTGCTAAGTTTCAAGGTGGTGCTCATGGGTGTGTCACAATGTTTGGCATTCTCAAGGCCAAACTTTTTCACTAGGCTCTTAGCATACTTAGCTTGGGATATAAAGATCCCATCATGCATTTGCTTGATTTGCAAGCCTAGGAAATAATTTAGTTCACCAACCATGCTCATTTCAAACTCATGAGACATGACATCAACAAATTGTCTAACTTTGGATTGGTTGGTGGAACCAAATACAATGTCATCAACATAAATTTGAGCTATGAATAGCTCATCTTTAGTGCACTTGATGAACAAAGTCTTGTCAACACTACCTCTTGAGTAGCCATTGTCAACAAGATAAAGAGTGAGGCGCTCATACCAAGCCCTCGGTGCTTGTTTCAACCCATATAGAGCCTTCTTGAGGCGATAGACATGAGAGGGGTGGTGTGGATCCACAAACCCCTTGGGTTGCTCAACAAACACTTCCTCATGCAATAAGCCATTGAGGAAGGCACTCTTGACATCCATTTGTTGTAACTTGAACTTGTACACACAAGAAATGGATAAGAGAAGCCTTATGGACTCAAGACGGGCAACGGGAGCAAAAGTCTCCTCAAAGTCAATACCCTCAATTTGAGAGTATCCTTGTGCAACAAGCCTTGCCTTGTTTCGCACAATGTTGCCATCCTCATCGGATTTGTTCCTAAACACCCATTTAGTTCCTATGACATTGGTGTTTTTGGGTCTAGGAACAAGAGTCCAAACCTCATTTCTCTCAAATTGGTTTAGCTCTTCTTGCATGGCAAGAACCCAAAACTCATCTTCCAAGGCTTCATCAACCTTTTTGGGTTCTATTTGAGAGGTGTAACAAGTGTAGCTAATTTGATTAGCTATTTGACGCCTAGTCCTAACACCCTCTCTAACTTCTCCAATGATATCATCCTTATCATGGAGCTTTCTAACCCAAGGAGCGGGTTCATTAGAGTCCAAAGGGGGAACTCTATTAAGAGGCAAATCATCCTCTTCATCTTGGTTTGACTTCACACCACTAGAAGTCTCACCACTTTCCTTCAAAGGAAGGTCATTCACCTCACAAACATCCTCCTCATGGTCATCATGTTTGGGCCTACAATCATCAAAGACAACATTTGATGATTCCATAACACTTTGAGTCTTTAGATTAAAAACTCTATAGGCCTTGCTATTAAGTGCATACCCAATGAAAATACCCTCATCACTCTTGGCATCAAACTTGCCAAGTTGATCCCGGTCATTTAGTATATAGCACTTACTCCCAAAGATGTGGAAGTAGCTCACATTGGGTTTTCTACCCTTCCATAACTCATAGGATGTTTGTTTAGTCCCGGGCCTAAGGAAAACTCTATTCCCTATGTAGCAAGCCGTATTGATGGCTTCGGCCCAAAGATTTCTAGGGACTTTGTTGCTAAGCAACATCACACGGGCCATCTCTTGGAGGACTCTATTCTTCCTCTCAACAACACCATTTTGTTGAGGAGTCCTAGGGGCCGAAAATTCATGGGAAATGCCTAAGCTATTGCAAAAATTTTCAAACTTAGCATTTTCAAATTCTTTCCCATGATCACTTCTAATTTTCTTAATGCTTTTAATGTGAGAAGTTTTCTCATTTTGAATTTTGACACAAAGCATTTTGAATTTCTCAAAGGCTTCGGACTTTTCTCTAAGGAAGTAAGTCCAAGTAAACCTAGAGAAGTCATCAACAACAACAAGAATGTACCTTCTACCACCTAAACTTTCGGTTTGAATGGGACCCATAAGGTCCATATGGATGAGCTCCAATGGCTCTTTGGTGGAGAGGTATTTGCCTTTCTTGTGCACACTCTTAGTTTGCTTTCCTTGTTGACAAGGTCCACAAACTCCCTCAACCTTTTTCCCAAACTTGGGAAGGCCCCTAACAACATTCAACCTATCAAGGACTTTCAAGTCCCTATAGTTCATATGGCCAAGTCTTTGGTGCCACACCTCAATTTGCTCACTAGTAGACAAGTTACAAGAGATGAGATTAGACTCAAGACAATAACAATTGTCACTTGATCTCTTGCCTTTCAACAAAACTTGCCCATTTTCCTTAAGAATAGAGCAATCAACTTTTCCAAACATAACCGAAAGCCCTTCATCACTTAAGTGTGATATACTAATGAGATTGGCTTGCAAGCCATCAACATAGAGAGCATTGGGCAAGGAGGGTAAACCGGGAATAGATATATTACCTTTCCCTATGACCTTTTTCTTAGATCCATCACCAAAGGTGACATACCCACCATCCTCCATCACAAGAGATTCAAAGAAACTCTTGTTTCCGGTCATGTGCCTAGAACACCCACTATCAAGGTACCAAGTGTTAGAGGCATTTGCTTTTAAGGCAACTTGGGCCACATAGCAATAATAGTCATTATGTCTACTCATCCTAGGTGAAACATGGTCATTCCTAGGAGCCATTGGTCCATTAGCTCTAAAATTTCTAGGTGCATGCATTGTGGCTCTTTTAAGCATATTTTTCTCAATCATACTTTCTCTTCTACACAATTTAATATACTTAAGGCAATTAGGCCTAATATGGCCTTCAATTCCACAAAAATGGCAAGTAGGAGTAAAGTAGGAATTCATACCATAGCCTTAAGCAAACATTTGTGGCCTCCTTCTATTTTGAGTTGCTATTTGATGTTGAGGCAACTCTCTCCTTTGTGGTTGAGCCAAGTTGGCATGTCTTCTAGGTTGAGCATGAAAGACCCCATGTTGAGCTTGTGGGATCCTTTGTTGTGGAGGTCTTGGTAGTGGAGCTCTAGGTTAAGGAGGTCTTGGTTGTGGAGCTCTAGGTTGAGGAGGAGCTCTAGTTGGAATCCTTGCTTGTGCTTGCTTGGAGGATTCACCGACTTCAACCCACTTGGTTGTTTGTTGAGGGGTTTGAACATTCTCAACCTCCTTGCTCTTGACAAAAGTTGTCTTCTTCAAGGATGTGGCTTCCATTTCTTCCACATATCCTAACCCCTTCTTGTCACTAGGACTCTTCCCACAAGATAGCATCTTGTCAAGCTTCTCGGTTCCGGAAGTCATCTTAGCAATCAACTCTTTTGCTTCCATGAGCTCTTTCCCCAAGCTTTGTTCACTTTTCTTGACCAAGACTAACTCCATCTTCAACCCTTCTTCTATCTCTTTTGCCTTACTCATTTCCTTGCTCAAATGAGTCACTTTGGATGTCAACTCAAGCTTCTCCCCTTTCAACTTTTGTATCTCCTTTTTCTTCTTCAATCTTGAGTTCTCAAAGAATCTCATGAAGTCATCATAGTCCATCTCTTCATCAAACTCAAAATTTGACGTTGAGGAGTTACTCCCACCATTTGAGTCATTTTCATCCACTTCTTCTTGCTTGTCATCTTCCTCTTCTTTATCACTCATAACTTCATTGCTATTGTGAGAGGATGAGAAAGCAATGAAGTTGGCAACTTGGTCTTCCTCATCATCCGAAGACTTGTCTTCATCTTCTAGGTCATCACTATCACTCCAAGTAACCGCCATGGCTCTTCCTTTCTTCTTCTTCAAATTTGCACATTCGGGAGCAATGTGTCCAAACCCACTACACTCATAGCATTGGACACCCTTCTTATGGTCTTTCTCTTGAGCTTGCTCCACTTTCTTGAAAGGAGCCTTCTTCTTTACAAACTTTCCCTTGGAGCCAAACCCTCTCTTCTCAAATCTCATGAATTGCTTGAACTTCTTTGCCATCAAAGCAATTTCTTCATCCGAGTCTTCTTCATCTTTCTCAACCTTGACACTCTTCAAGGCAAGACTCTTTTGCTTCTTTGGAGGTGTAGTTGTAGGACCTTTCCTAGATTCATACGCCAAGAGCCTTCCAATGACTTCACTTGGCTTCATTCTTGAGTAGTCACTATTTTCCTCCAATGCCGTCACTTTGGATTCAAACCTCTCGGGAAGTGACCTCATGATCTTTTGTTTAATTCTTCTATCCGAGTAGGGATCACCAAGTTGGTGACTTTGGTTTACTATATCCATGAGCTTCACTTGGAAGTCATTGAAGCACTCATCATCCTCCATCCTTATGGTCTCAAATTGCGTTTGGAGAACTTGAAGCTTGGAATCCTTAACCACATCGGTTCCTTCATGAGCCGTCTCTAATATATCCCAAGCTTCCTTTGCTATCCTTGTAGTTTGAATGAGCTTGTATTGGTTGTCATCCATGGCACATAGGATTGCATGCATGGCTTTGTTGTTCCATTTTGAAGCCTCAAATTCTTGTGGAGTCCATTGTGCCTTCGGCTTGAGGACTTCCTCTCCACCTCCCGTAGGAGTCATCATAGGTGGAGTGTATCCATCTTCAATCGCCATCCATGCCCGGTCATGAATTTGACTCACATAAGCTTCCATTTTGCCCTTCCATGAGGCGTAATTGACCCCGGTGAGCAAGGGGGGTCTTGTGCTAGAGGCACCCTCACCTCCCATTCCATTTCCACTCATTGTGTTTGGGTTTGAATGAAATGAATGCACACAAACAAACTAAGCACACACCACAATGCAAACAAATGCAAGAGACTCTAACAAGAGCAAGGGATCTCCTAATTATGTTAAGGAACCCGCTCTGATACCAATTGAAAATAAATAATAAACGTGTCCTAAAGTAATCTAGAGGGGGGTGAATAGATTTTAAACAATTTTACCCAATTTTTCGAGATTAGTCCAAATTACGAAAAAGCCCCAATCTAGTCAATATACAAAAAACATACAAGTGCGGAAATTTGAGGACACACAATATTTACGTGGAAACCCACACGGGGAAAAACCACGGGCTGTTATGTGCGCCACACGAGAACCTCGAATCCACTATTTGCAAATACGATTACAAATTAGGTTGACCACATCACACCTAAATTTACTAATCCGTCTTTGCTACCCGCGGGCCTTTAATAGTGACTCTAGTCCCTTGCTTGCAAACTACCTAAGAGGTAAATACAAGACTTGTCTCTAAAGTGAAGAGATAGCACAACCTAAGGTGAATATGTGAAATACTCAAGATGCTAAAAATGCAAGGTTAGACATTTTAAGCTTATCTAGGCAAGGATGAACATGTTAGACAATCCTAGATATCATATTACTAGATGACATGCATAAACCAACACTAAATAAGCAACCAAAATCCTATATGCATTATCTATCACAATACAACTCACAAACCACAATAAAACAATCTTGAAACTAAGTCAAGTCATAAAGATGCAATCTTGAATCAATTCAAGTGATAAAGAAGCTATCTTGTAAAGCAAGAACATATAGATATGAGAATGATGTTCTAGATACAAGTCATGTGAGCAAAACTAAAAACCCTAGATGAAATCAACCTAGAATTATGCTAGATGATAAATGAAAGATGCAATATGAAGGGTTTTGTGATTTGGAAGCTTAAAGATGAAGTCTTGATACCTTGGCTTGAAGATACTCAACCATGCTCTCAAAAGTGTAATTTTTGCTCTACAAACCGAGCCAAGACTATCAAGACATATATAAATGGGATCCAAGTGAAGTGACATCGTTTTTGAAAAAAATGGTTCAGATTCCCGTCAGCTGCGCTGGTGAAGCGCTGGACGACCAGCGCAACTCACCAGCGCACGCCCTTTAACTGGCAAGGGCGCTCGACGAGTGGCACGCCTCAAGGGCGCAAGACCAGCGGCAACATTCTGGACGAGATGCGCTGGTGGAGCTTGCGCTGGTGACGACCAGCGCACCAACAGCGACAACCTACTGGAGGAGTTGCGCTGGAGGAGAGCGCCGGTGCAGACCAGCGCACGACCAGCGGTAGTCCACTGGACTAGTTGCGCTGGTCAGCTTGCGCTGGTGACACCAGCGCATGACCAGCGCACACACTCCCTTAAGCACACAAACAAAAGTGCAAGGGTCAAAAGAAATGCATCCTAAGCCTAACTAGATATGCCATTATAATCACAAGATGTAAGAAGAGAGATTTAAATACCCAATGATGCACAAAAACTTCAAACACAACATACAAGTAAGAGTTATGCAAGTGTTGTGTGTGTGTGCAACTACATCTCTTCAAAGTAGAGTAAGTCAAGAAATCTACCTTCCTTGAAGCTCTTGATCATGCAATGAGGTTTTCTTCCATCCTAAGCTATCCTTACATATAGAACCCCATTGTGATTTTGCCAACGAAATACGCCAATAAAAAAAGAGGCACTTACATGAGTCTAGGAAGGCTCCTAGCACCACTACTCCTCCTAAGAAGTCTAAAGGAATAGCTTTGAAAGCATCTAAGGATGCAAAGGAGGCAAAGCATGAATCGGATGAAGACCTTGCCTTATTTGTGAAAAGGTTTAACAAGGTTATGGGGTTCAAGAAGAAGAAGGGATTTGGGTCAAGAGGACAAGATTTGAAGAAAAAGAGTTCCTTCAAGAAGTTTGAGCCTAGACAAGAGAGGACCGAAAGGAAAGGGGTCCGATGCTTTGAATGTGGTGGGATTGGTCACTTTGCCCCCGAATGTGCTAATCACAATGAAAAGAAGAAAAGCAAAGTGATGGCCGCCACTTGGAGTGGGAGTAGTGATGACTCCAATGAGGAAGATGAGTCTTCAAGTGAAGAAGAGCTCATGGCTAACCTCCTAGCTTTTGCCTCCTCACATAAGAGCAAAAGTGGTAGTGAGAAAGAGGAAATGAGTCAAGAGGAAAATGACTCAAGTGAAGAAGAAAGTGATTCCTCGTCTAACTCCATAAGTAGTTTTGTGGAGAAAAAGGTGCTTGCTAAATGCCATGCTGAGTTTAATGATTTAGCAATCAAGAGCACAAGAAAGATCAAGATGTTGAGAGAAGAAAATCTTGAGCTTGCATCTCATAATGACCTCTTAGGTGAACAAGTTGAAAAATTCAAGAAGATAGAAGATAAGCTAAGAGAGGAGTTAGCTTTATCTAGGAGGAATGAAGAAAGTCTAAAGAGTGAGCTTGAAGAAGTTAGAAATTCTATGACTAGGATGGATTCTAGCACCAAGAAGCTTGACCATATGCTTGGTGTTGGAAAGAGTCCATGTGACAAGAGGGGTCTTGGGTATGAAGATGACAAGAAGATCTCTACCTCTAACAAGACCTTGTTTGTCAAGAGCTTGAACAGAGAAGAAACTTCATTTGTGCAAGCTCCTAGAAAGAAATTAGAAGTAGGACAATGCTCTAATGCACAAGTGAAGATGGGGCCAAGAAGGCAACCTCAAGCTCAACCCCCTAGGGTCCTTCAAGCCAACATTCCTCCTCAAATGGCTCACAAAGGAAAGAGACCTATCATGCAACCTCAAGCTAGGAAGCAACCAAGACCGGTTCAACAACGAAATAGAATTGAACCCTTTCATCCACAAAGACAAGGACAAGGTATGATTCCTTATTTCACTCCTATATGTCATTTTTGTGGATTTGATGGTCATATTAGACCACATTGCTTTCGATATATAAAAATGTGCAAAACTAGAAGCATGATAGAGAAGAAAAAGAAAAGAGCCATGATGCATGTTCCTAGGAATGATAATATTATTATGCATGATCCTAGGACATCTAGAGCCCATATACCAAAGACCACTAAGAAAGCTAAGATTGTTTCTAGGTGGATTAGAAAGAATGATATTGTTTGCCATGTTGCTCAAATAGCCTTGAAGGCAAATTCTTCTAATTTTTGGTATCTAGATAGTGGGTGCTCTAGGCACATGACGGGAAACAAGAGTTTCTTCGAGACTCTTGTTATGGAGGAAGGTGGATATGTCACTTTTGGTGATGGATCCAAAAAGAAAGTAGTAGGGAAAGGAACCATTTCCGTTCCCGGATTACCCTCCTTATCCGATGCTTTATTTGTTGATGGCTTGAAAGCCAATTTAATAAGCATTTCACATCTAAGTGATGAAGGATATTCCGTCTTGTTTTGTAAAGATGATTGCTCGATCCTAAAGCCCGATGGACAAACCTTATTGAAAGGTATGAGATCTAGCGACAATTGCTATTGTCTTGAAGCTAGAATAGTCTCAAACAATGTGTCCATGGATGAGCAAATTGAGTTGTGGCATGAAAGACTTGGCCACATGAACTTTAGGGATCTACGGACCCTTGGAAAGTTCGAATGTGTGCGTGGCCTCCCTAAGCTTGGGAAGAAAGCCAATGGTGTTTGTGGACCTTGCCAACAAGGAAAGCAAACTAAAAGCATGCACAAAAAGGGTAAGTATCTCACCACCAAGGAGCCTCTTGAGCTTCTCCACATGGACCTCATGGGTCCCATGCAAACCGAAAGTTTGGGTGGAAAGAGATACATTTTTGTATGTGTTGATGATTTCTCTAGGTTCACTTGGACATATTTTCTTAGAGAAAAATCCGAAACTTTTGATAAGTTTAAAATGCTTTGTAATAAACTTCAAAATGAAATGAACTCTAAAATTAAAAGCATAAAACGGATTAGAAGTGACCATGGGAGGGAATTTGAGAATGCTACCTTTGAAACCTTTTGTAATGGTTTAGGTATCTCCCATGAGTTTTCGGCTCCTAGGACACCTCAACAAAATGGAGTTGTTGAGAGGAAAAATAGGGTCCTTCAAGAGATGGCCCGTGTGATGTTGCTTAGCAACAATGTCCCTAGGAACCTATGGGTCGAAGCCGTCAATACGGCTTGCTATATAGGGAATCGTGTTTTCCTAAGGCCCGGTACTAGAAATACCTCCTATGAGTTATGGAAAGGCAAGAGGCCAAATGTTAGCTACTTCCACACTTTTGGAAGCAAATGCTACATTTTGAATGACCGTGATCAACTTGGCAAATTCGATGCTAAGAGTGATGAGGGTATCTTTTTTGGTTATGCCTTGAATAGTAGAGCCTATAGAGTTTTCAATTTAAAGACTCTAAGTGTTATGGAATCATCCAATGTCATATTTGATGATACTAGGCTCAAGTCTAATAATCATGAGGAGGAGGTTATTTTTAGTGATGGTTCTCCTTTGGAGAAGGTTGTGGTGCCTCCTAATGTTGGGACATCTAATGTCAACAATGATGACACACAACCTATTGCTAGAGTTCCTCTCTTGGACTCTAAAGAACCCGCTCCATGGGTTAGGAAACTCCATGATAAAGAAGATATCATTGGAGAAGTAAATGAGGGTGTTAGGACTAGACGTCAATTTGCTAATCTTATTAGCTATACTTGCTACACCTCTCAAATTGAACCCAAAAAGGTTGAAGAAGCCTTACATGATGAATTTTGGGTTCTTGCCATGCAAGAAGAGCTAAACCAATTCGAAAGGAATGAGGTTTGGACTCTAGTTCCTAGGCCTAAGACCACTAATGTCATAGGCACTAAATGGATATTTAGGAACAAATCCGATGAGGATGGCAACATAGTGCGGAACAAGGCTAGACTTGTAGCACAAGGGTACTCTTAAATTAAGGGTATCGACTTTGAGGAGACGTTTGCTCCCGTTGCCCGTTTAGAGTCTATTAGGCTTCTCTTGTCCATTTCTTGTGTGCACAAGTTCAAATTGCACCAAATGGATGTCAAGAGTGCCTTCCTCAATGGCTTCTTGCAAGAGGAAGTGTTTGTTGAACAACCCAAGGGGTTTGTGGATGCTCACCACCCCAACCATGTCTATCGCCTCAAGAAGGCACTATATGGGTTGAAACAAGCACCGAGGGCTTGGTATGAGCGCCTCACTCAATTTCTTGTTGACAATAACTACAAAAGAGGTAGTGTTGACAAGACACTATTCATCAAGAGAGACAATGATGAGCTTTTCATAGCTCAAATATATGTCGATGACATAGTGTTTGGCTCCACCAACAACACCAAGGTCCAACAATTTGTTGATGTTATGTCTCATGAATTTGAGATGAGTCTTGTTGGTGAGCTTAATTACTTCCTAGGTTTGCAAATTAGGCAACTTGATAATGGGATCTTCATAACCCAAGCCAAATATGCCAAAAACCTAGTGAAGAAGTTTGGTCTTGAAAAAGCCAAACATTGTGACACTCCTATGAGCACCACTTTGAAGCTAAGCAAGGATGCTAGCGGTAAAAGTGTGGACCAAACCTTATATCGTGGCATGATAGGGAGCTTGCTCTATTTGACCGCAAGTAGGCCCGATATATCATTTAGTGTAGGAGTTTGTGCTAGGTACCAATCCAATCCCAAGGAGTCCCATCTCTCTTCGGTTAAGAGAGTCATTCGCTTTGTGAATGGGACTTCCAACTATGGGATTTGGTACTCATTTGACACTAATCCTAGTCTTGTAGGATATAGTGATGCGGATTGGGCAGGAAATTGTGATGATAGGAAGAGCACATCGGGCGGTTGCTTCTTTCTAGGCAACAACTTGGTGTCTTGGTTTTGCAAGAAGCAAAACTCGATTTCCTTGTCCACGGCGGAAGCCGAGTACATAGCCGCGGGGAGTGGATGCACTCAACTTATATGGATGAAGCAAATGCTAGTAGATTACGGATTCAACCAAGGTACTCTCACTCTCTTTTGTGATAACATGAGTGCCATTAATATTTCCAAGAATCCGGTGCAACATTCTAGAACTAAGCATATTGACATCCGCCATCACTTCATTAGAGAGCTTGTTGAAAATAAATGCATAGTACTTGAACATGTAGGTACTAATGATCAACTTGCGGACCTATTTACTAAACCCTTAGATGCTACTCGTTTTAAAACTCTTAGTAGATCTATTGGGGTATGTCTTGTGGAGTGATGTTCTATGATTGACCCCATATGGGGAACTCAAGCAAAGAGAGCTATTTTGCATTCTTGTATCTTGCAAAAAATTTGAAATATCTTATGCCTCTTCTTTTAATTGCTTGAGTAAGCTTGGTTGTACATATGTATATATGTTTTAAAATTCCATAAGTGTGAACCTTGCTTGTCTACAATCCATGTCATATTTATGTTCAAACATGCATTTTTGGACTAGGAGATTTACATAGGAAGTATGATGTGAATGACCTATAGTTATCTCCGTGACATGATGATTCTTTAATAACATGCTAATGTCAAAGGAAAAAGCATGAAATTCATAAAACATGCTCACACGAAAAGCATGAATTGATGATTGCATATTCTTAAAAATGCAAAACTTGTGTGAAAACTTATGAGACTCAAAATGAATAAAGGATCTTGTATCCATTCAAAGGAATTTACATTCCAAATGTCTCTCTTTCTTTATTAGTTGAACATGGTTACTATCATACGGATAATTTTATCCGAAAAAATCAAATAGGGTGCAAAGTCGCTCATGCCATGTTTCGCTTATAAAGTTGGATATAGTTGCTCTTAAATTGAAATCAATAATCTCTATATCCTTGCTTTTCCCATGACATTGGTGAAATTGGTTTGAATTCTTATTAGAAACCTTTGTCATTTGCTTTGCCAAATACCATTGTATTTTGGACTTGAATGCTATATGTCTTGTATGCAAAGCATGTTGGATTCACACATTTTCTCAAAATAAATCTCCTTGTTTCTCTCAAATTAATTGAAGTGCATAAAGTGACTTATATGTATTTGCATATCTTGCATGCTTCTATCTCTCGTTGCTATGAGTGACCCGGTTGGGGACTACTCCTTTGCCTATATCATGACAAAAAGGGGGAGTAGGATATGGTAAGGGGAGGTGCAAAATATAGAAGTTAATTGTACACTTTGGGGAGAACATACATTGAGGGGGAGCATTGCATTTATCATACATTGCATACATTTGGTAATGTTGTGCCTAAATTCTAAAAATGCAAATGCTTGGTATTGTTCTCACATGATTAATCTCACACTTTTCTTGTATTAGAAATGTTAGAAACTCTTTTTAGGGATTGATTATTCTACAAGAGGATTGAAGACTTCAAGTTGCATTAGCTTATCTCTTTGTAATGTAGAATATCATTATAGTCCCGTAGTTTCTATTTTTTTTGTGAGGAATCATTGTGAGTGATGGTTTTGTCACGAAATAGCCAAAGGGGGAGATTGTAAGGATTCCCGTTGTTTTTAATTGGCTTATTTCGTGATCAAACCATATGTGGGGGTTCATTGTAAGGGTAGCCTAAGTATCGGTCTTATTGTTCGAAGCCCTTTGAAGACCTCGTGTTGATAAGCACCAAAGGTAAATTTCTATGTGCTTACTTTTCTTTGAAGAGATTAGTTGCACACACACACTTAACATTCATTGCATATGTGTGCATTCTCTTCATTTGTCACATTTCACACTTGCACTTATTTATTATATTTTGTTATGTGTAATTGTGTCATGTTGTTGTGTAATTCGTTTCCCGATAACTTTCTGAAACATCCGCGCATGCACGAGAATGTGCTTGATTTAGCGCGAGGACCGCCTATGGAGAATGCCCTTGGCTTCTCCTTGGTTTTCACCTATCTAGGTGATCGGCGGTTATGATCGGCGGCCTGGCCACCGACTGAAACCGCCGTTTCTGTCCAAATTGGTCTGAAGCATTTCTGCGGTTAAGATCGGCGGTCACGACCGCCGTTCGAAACCGCCGTTTCAAGACCTGATTGATTTATCTCTCAGTCTAATTCGGCGGTTGAAACGGCGGGCATGAAACCGCCGTTCGAAACCGCCGTTCATACCTGGTTGATTTTAATCTCTCTGTTCTGTTTCGGCGGTTGGGAACGGCGGTCACGAAACCGCCGAATGAACCGCCGTTTATGCTCTGTTCTTCACGAGCTCAATTCGGCGGTCATTAACGGCGGCCTGGCCGCCGAATGAAACCGCCGATTGGCGCGTTTCTTTGAAACTTGCTTAAACGACCTCACTTTGATTTGGCCCCCTATATATATGCCACTTTGACTTTAGGTCAATCAAGAGAGTTCATATTCAGAATTCATACTTAGGATATTTTTCAAAGAGAAGAAAAATTCCAAGAACTCCATTCTTGATTCTCAAACACTTTTTCATGATCATCAATCATCATCTAGCATCATCTTAGATCATCTAGATGTTATCTAGCATGGAATCTTCATCATACTTTGCTTGGTAAGCTTTTCACTAATATCTTACATGTTTTGTGTTTCTCTTATCTAGCAATCTCAATTAATTACTTGTTTGTTATTTTGTATGCTTTAGATACAATATTGAGATGAGTATGATGTATGTTTGAGATTTTATATTGTGCTTGCATATTAGGTTTTGTGCTTAATATTGATTAGCTAAACTAATTGACATGTCATTTAGTTTTGATATCTAGGATTGTTCTTAATTGCATATTAATCATCTTAGATAAGCATATAGGGTTCCCTTGCTCTATGTTGCATTTTGGATATTCACATATATTCACTTAGGGTTGTATTCTCTTCATAGAGAAAGTAAGTCTTGTGTGTAGCATCCGGGATTAGGTTGCTTAGAACGCAAGCAAATTGGACTAGGTTCACTCATACCGGGATTAGGTAGGTGTGTGATTACTTCCGGGATTAGGTTGTAATCGTTTGCACATTTAGTGGATTCGAGGTTCGAGTGTGGCTTACTTACATAGCCCGTGGTTTTTCCCGTGAGGGTTTCCACGTAAAAACCAAGTGTTGTTTTAATTTCCGCACCATATTACACTTGCTTGTTTATATTATCTTGAGGGTATTTTCGTAATTTTGACTAACACGAAAAATTGGGTAAAAAGCGTAAAATCTATTCACCCCCCCTCTAGATAGCTTTATACACACCGTGCTATAATTTGTTTCAACATGCATTGAATGATTTAGGTTTCTAAATTGGCATCTAGATAACTTGGTAAATCATTCTATGGGATTTAATCACACGCCTTAAATAATTGAGTGGGAGAAGGTGTTTTTGTAACACCTATGGCCTCCAAGGTTAGTTGAGCTTTATTATTTATTGGTAATCCCCCCAAGGGGCGTCCATGAATGGAATTTAGCAACATACTTCCTTACAAGGATAGACTAGACAATGGACTCAAACGAGATCTACTCCCCAAGGAGGGATTTTCGTGAGAGAAAATTGAGGGTCGATATCTTGGTAACACACTCAATGTAATTTTATTGATATCCTCCCAAGAGTTCTTGTCAGTAAAATTACAAGGCTAAAATTGAAAACGCTGGTTGTTATGTTAACAATTAGGTGGGACCTAGTCTAACTAGTAAATGGTGCGAACTCCCAAAGGAGGCGTAACATTTATGGGTGTTGGATCACCGTTGAATTTTTATGATTGAGTTATTTATTTAATTCAAGATAAATATTTAAAAGTGCTTTATCATGATTATTTACTTATATATGTTTTGTTTTATTCAGAAATCATGACCCCATCACTTATGAACATCCTGAAAGATAACACTTTAACTGGAGATAATTATGTCACATGGAAAAGGAAAATTGGGTTGTTGCTGCAAGCTGAAAAACATAAGTTTATTCTGTCTACTCCTAAACCACCTGTTCCTACTTATGAATCTCAGATTCATATGGTTGGTAAAGTTGCTACTGTTAAGACCCGTCAAAAGGTTAAGGAACAACAGAAGAAAAAGCAACTTAGGCCTACCAAGATGGAGACCAAGAAAGTAACCAAGATCAAAGGGAAATGCTTCCTTTGTGGTGAAAAGGGACATTGGAAGAGAAATTGCCCAAAGTCCCAGAATAAGAAGGAAGAAGGTAATGTAAATTATCTTGAAACAAGTGTTTTGGCTGATTCTATAGATTCTTGGATCATAGACTCAGGAGCCACTAATCATGTTTGTTATTCCTTGCAGGGGTTCCAAGAAAGGAGAAAGCTGAGTAAGAATGAAATCAATTTGCGCTTGGGCAACGGAACGTTAGTGTTTGCAAGTGCAATGGGAGATATTAGAGTTTATTTGGATTCTAGAAGGCATTTAGATTTGATAGACGTTTATTATGTACCTCAATTCAAGAGGAATTTAATTTCAGTTTCTTGTTTGAATAAATTTGGATATTCGGTTACTTTTAATAAAGTTTTTATTATTAGTAAGAATGACAAAATTATTTGCCAAGGTACATTGGAAAACGGTCTATACTTTTTGCATAGAAATATCTCTCACTCGTTAGACACAGAATTAACGGAACCTAATCATAAAAGAGTAAAATTATCAACAGATGAAACCTACCTTTGGCATTTACGCTTAGGTCATATTAACCTTAATAGGATTAAAAGATTGGTATGTGACGGACCTTTGAGTGACTTAAAGGTTGATGATCTACCAACTTGTGAATTTTGTTTGGAAGGTAAAATGACCAAAAGGACGTTCTCTGCCAAAGGTGCAAGAGCCACTGAATGTTTAGGATTGATACACACTGATGTATGTGGACCTATGAGCATTCAAGCTAGAGGTGGATATGAGTACTTCATCACCTTCACGGATGATTACTCGAGATTTGGTTATGTGTATCTCATGAGACATAAGTCGGATGCTTTTGACATGTTCAAAGCATTCAAAGCTGAAGTGGAAAATCAGCTTGAGAAACACATAAAAATCTTGAGATCTGATCGTGGTGGAGAATATCTATCTGGTGAGTTTCAGCAATATCTTATTGATAATGGGATAGTTTCTCAGTTTTCTGCACCAGGTACACCTCAACAGAATGGGGTAGCAAAAAGGAGAAATAGAACTCTTTTGGATATGGTTAGGTCTATGTTGAGTTATTCAACACTTCCTATTTCTTTTTGGGGATATGCTTTACAAACTGCTTTATACATTCTAAACGATGTACCATCTAAGTCTGTTCCTAAAACACCGCATGAGTTGTGGACTGGGCACAAGCCTAGTTTACAACACTTAAGGATATTTGGTTGTCCTGTGCATGTGTTAAAAGGAAAGACAGAAAAGATGGAGTCCCGTTCGGAAACATGTATATTTGTAGGGTATCCAAAAGAAACTAAAGGATATTATTTCTATAGTCCTTCAGATCTTAAAGTATTTGTTTCGACAAATGCTAAATTTCTGGAAAAGGACTATATGAATGATTTTGTGCCTAAAAGTAGAATTGTCCTAAATGAGATGTCAGGAGATACAATTCCACGACAGGTTACACAACCTAACCCAATTGTAAGTTCCGATCCAACACAAGATCAACAACCTACCATTCCTCGTCGTAGTGGGAGGGTTAGAACACAACCCGAAAGATACATCGGTCTGGGAGAAACAGTGGAGAATCTCCCGAACGTCGATGATCCCTATACGTACAAGGAAGCTATGGAGGATGTTGATAGTCGCCATTGGCAAAAGGCAATGCAATTTGAGATTGAATCTATGTTCGATAACAAAGTCTGGTCCCTTGTAGACTTGCCTAAGGGGATAAAACCCATTGGGTGCAAGTGGGTATACAAGAAAAAAAGAGGTATGGATGGAAAGGTGGAAACCTTTAAAGCTAGATTGGTAGCTAAAGGGTATACACAAAAAGAAGGTATCGATTACGAGGAAACCTTCTCTCCTATGGCCATGCTTAAATCCATTAGGATACTCTTATCCATTGCAGCATCTTTAGATCTAGAGATTTGGCAAATGGACGTCAAGACAGCTTTCCTTAATGGAAGTCTTGACGAAAGCATCTACTTGATGCAACCAGAGGGATTCATTGAAAAGGGCCAAATGGAAAAGGTATGAAAGTTGCAGAAATCCATATATGGATTGAAGCAAGCATCCAGATCCTGGAACATAAGGTTTGATCAAGCTGTCAAAGGTTTTGGATTTATTCAGAATCCTGACGAACCTTGTGTATACAAAAGGATTAAGGGCGACAAGTTGGTTTTCCTGATTCTTTATGTTGATGATATACTACTCATTGGAAACGATGTAGGTGTATTGACATCAGTAAAAGAATGGTTAGCAAAACAATTTGATATGAAGGACTTAGGAGAAGCAAGTTTTATTCTAGGTATCCAAGTAATAAGGGATAGAAAGAATAAAACGATTGCATTATCCCAAGCTTCATACATAGACAAGATCTTGTCTAGGTTTTCCATGCAGGATTCTAAGAAAGGTATGTTACCTTTCAGACATGGAATCAAGCTTTCTAAGGAACAAGTTCCTAAGAATGAGCATGAAGAGCAATTCATGAGTAGAGTTCCATATGCCTCGGCAGTTGGAAGTCTCATGTATGCAATGCTCTGTACTAGACCAGATATTTGTTTTGCTGTTGGCATAGTTAGCAGGTTTCAATCGAAACCTGGTCCTGATCACTGGACGGCAGTCAAGCATATTTTCAAGTATCTCAAGAGAACGAGAGATAATATGCTTGTATACTCTGGAGGGGATTTGATTCCCGTTGGGTATACAGATTCTGATTTCCAATCAGATTCTGACTCCAGAAAATCCACATCAGGGGCTGTGTTTACTATTGGAGGATGAGCAGTTATATGGAGGAGTATCAAGCAATCTTGTATTGCTGATTCCACCATGGAAGCTGAGTATGTTGCTACATGCGAGGCTGCCAAAGAGGCTGTTTGGCTCCGCCAATTCTTGATTGACTTAGAAGTGGTTCCTAGTGCGAATAAGCAGATCACTAACTACTGTGACAACAGTGGAGCAGTGGCTTATTCGAAAGAACCAAGAAGTCACAAGAGAGGTAAACACATTGAAAGAAAGTATCATCTTTTAAGGGAGATTGTTCAAAGAGGTGATGTGACGATTACCAAAATCGCGTCAGCAGAAAATCTAGCGGATCCCTTCACAAAGGCTCTACCTCAGAAGAGTTTCGATGGGCATCTAGAGAACATGGGCTTGAGAGATATGACACATTTGCTATAGTGCAAGTGGGAGATTGTTAGGATTATGCTCAGTAGCAAGAGTGTAATGTTGTAATGTTGTAATTAACAATCTTTTTCATATTAATAAAGTGATTTCTGGTTTAACAAATCGTATAGCATTTATAGTTTAATATTATAATTGTCAAAGTAAATAATCATAAGGTCTAAAGACTATGAGAAAAGAAGAATTGTTCGTACATCTGGATATGTATGTGGTAGACACAATTCTTTAGTTAGTCTTGAATAATGTTCACAACTTAAGTTAAAGGTTGGGCACCTTTATCTTGTTAAAGTTGTAGAATTCTTTTGCTAGCATTTGAGTGGGATCAAATGAGATATGATGAGTCTAAAATCATCGGAGTATCTTCGAGCAAAAGGATCTAGTGCACTGGGTGCATTGAACTGGATCACAATGAAAAGCTTTATCTAGAACCGTCAATAGATAATAGTCTTTTCATTATCAGGACAATCGGAGAGTCTTTCTTAATCCTGAGATAAATGATGGACTTATGGTTGCAAATGATATCATTTGAGTTATCAATGAGTACGATTATAACGCATAGTCTATCCTCGATAGTTTGGTGATATTCATTTGTTAATCGATAGAGGACTTCATTTATAGATATGGACATCGTGGCTCCATTTATTAAATGAGAGTATAATATCATCATATGGATGTTTTGAGGTAATTGGATATTAAATCTCAACGTTGAGTTTTCGATAGTGTCTATTGAAAACATGGCTTCTGGACAAGTCAAAATATCCAAGCTCAAAACGTGGTCATATGAGTAAATATGGTAACTTGGAGAGTTATAGGCGGTCTATGAACTCTTGGCGATTACTGATATTAATCACGAGGATACACTATCTCCAACATGATTGTCTAGGGTATGAATGAGGAACATCTTCCTTTTCTATCTTTATTTAAGAGTTCAATTTTAGCTCTTTAGTGGAATGAGTTAAAATTAATGGATCGGACCTAAGTGAATCATTTGTTGATTGTGATTAGGTTATGTCTATTGAAGCTTAAATTTAGATGGCCCGCCAAGATCCCCAATCCACACGGACTTGCATGGATCACTTGATATATTCTACCGGACCAATTTAAGGGTCCATCTAGAATTGCATTTAATATATTAAGAATATAATTTGCACATTATTTAAGTAATGGGCTGCTCAATTATATTAATATATTAATAAAAGACATGTGGGCTTGTTTCTTTTAGTAAGAATGGTTTTGGTTCACATGTGGGCTTTTTATTTAAAGTCCAATGGATTAAATGAAATAAGAAAATAATATTAGGCCCAATTTTATTCAAGTGGGGCGGCAAGGTTAATATTTTAACCTAAGATATTATTTTGTTTTCATTGTTTTAATTAAATAAGAATTAATTAATTTATTAATTAATTGTTTAATTAAGAAACAAATCTTTTCTGATTAGGAAATATGATTCCTAGTCTTATACTATTGTTGGTAGTATACTAAAAGTAAAAGACTTATTTGGTAAGAAAATAAATAATTAATTTTATTTATTTAATCAAATAAGAAGTCTTTTATTTTAGTCAATAAAAAGAATAAAATATCTATGGGTTGGATTAGGGTTTGAAGTCTATTCTTTTATGGAAATTAGGGTGCAACACAAACTCCTTTTAGGAGTGTGATTTACGGCAAACCTAGTAGAAAAAGAGAGCAAGATTTCGGCAACCCTAATAGGAAAAGAGAAGAAAATTTAGGCCACCTATATATTCATATGTATAGAATTCGGCCACCCTATGCTTTGTGCTTGAGAGACAATTTTTCTTCTTCTTCTTCTTAATTCATAGAGAGCATTAATTTTATTCTACTAAAAACATAAAAGAGTGAATAAATTATTCTTTGATGGTACACTATTTGCTTGTTCATCAATAAGCTTGTGTGTACAACATCGATTTAGGTTCACGCGAGTTTCGATCATTAGATTGAGAACTCAAAAGTGACCGGAATAATTTTAGTCTTCTTTTGATTGTTTTTGTGACTAACAAAGAAAAGAAAAGTTTATTTGTCCATTCACAGGTTTGCAATTGAATGAAAAGGGAGACCACGCTCCTAGGTGATCCACGTTCGTGCTAGGATTGAAGATCTTGCGGATTACCATCGACGTAAGTCAATCGGATCACGCGACAAAAGGTATTATTCTTTAGTTAGATAATATATATGTTTAATTGATTAAAGGGTTTAAGGTTCATAAAAAGGAAAATTTTTAAAAAGTTACTAAATCTATTTTTAGTCTCGCTTTCGCTGCGTGTACTACGGTATTTTTCCCTACATGGTGTGCATCCACAAACCCCTTGGGTTGTTCAACAAACACCTCCTCTTGCAAGAAGCTATTGAGGAAGGCACTCTTAACGTCTATTTGGTGCAATTTGAACTTGTGCACACAAGAGATGGACAAGAGAAGCCTAATGGACTCTAAACGGGCAACAGGTGCAAAAGTCTCCTCAAAGTCGATACCCTCAATTTGAGAGTACCCTTGTGCTACAAGCCTAGCCTTGTTCCGTACTATGTTGCCATTCTCATCGGATTTGTTCCTATAAATCCACTTAGTGCCTATCATATGTGAGCTTTTAGGCCTAGGAACTAGAGTCCAAACCTTATTCCTTTCGAATTGGTTTAGCTCTTCTTGCATGGCAAGAACCCAAAATTAATCATTCAAGGCTTCATTAACCTTTTTGGGTTCAATTTGAGAGGTGTAGCATGTAAAGCTAATAAGATTAGCTATTTGACGCCTAGTTCTAACACCCTCATTCACATCTCTAATAACATCCTCTTTGTTATGGAGTTTTCTAACCCATGGAGCGGGTTCATTAGAGTCCAAGAGAGGGACTCTAGTAAGAGGTTGTGTGACCTCATTATTGTCATTGGACGTCCCAATATTGGGAGTCACCACAACCCTCTCCAAAGGAGAGTCATCATCTAAAACTTCCTTCTCCTCATGGTCATTAGACTTGAGCCTAGTATCATCAATGACAACATTGGATGATTCCATGACGGTTTGAGTCTTCAAGTTGAAAACTATATAGGCTCTACTATTCAAGGCAGAGCCAATAAAAATACAACGGAAATGGTTCCTTTCTCTACAACTTTTTTTTTGGATCCATCACCAAAAGTGACATATCCTCCTTCCTCCATAACAAGAGTCTCGAAGAAACACTTGTTTCCCGTCATGTACCTAGAGCACCCACTATCTAAATACCAAAAATTAGAAGAATTTGCCTTCAAGGCTATTTGAGCAACATGGCAAACATTTTCATTCTTTCTAATCCACCTAGAAATAATCTTAGCTTTCTTAGTGGTCTTTGGTACATGGGCTCTAGATGTTCTAGGATCATGCATAACAATATCATCATTCCTAGGAACATGCATCATGGCTCTTTTCTTTTTCTTCTCAATCATGCTTCTAGTTTTGCACATTTTAATATATCGAAAGCAATGTGGTCTAATATGACCATCAAATCCACAAAAGTGACATATATGAGTAAAATAAGGAATCATACCTTGTCCTTGTCTTTGTGGATGAAAGGGTTCAATCCATCTTCATTGTTGAACCGGTCTAGATTGCTTCCTAGCTTGAGGTTGCATGATTGGTCTCTTTCCTTTGTGAGCCAATTGTGGAGGAATGTTGGCTTGAGGGACCCTAGAGGGTTGAGCTTAAGGTTGCCTTCTTGGCACCATCTTCACTTGTGCATTTGAACATTGTCCTTGTTCTAACTTCTTCCTTGTAATTTGCACAAATTAAGTTTCTTCGTTCCTCAAACTCTTGGCAAACACGGTCTTGTTAGAGGTTGAGATCTTCTTGCCATCTTCATACCCAAGACCCCTCTTGTCACACGGACTCTTTCCAACACCAAGTATATGATCAAGTTTCTTAGTGCTAGAATCCAACCTAGCTAAAGATTCTAAAGCTTCATCAAGCTCCCTCTTCAAACATTCTTCATTCCTCTTAGATAAGGCTAACTCCTCTCTTAGCTTATCTTCCATCTTCTTGAATTTTTCCACTTGTTCACTTAAGTGGTCATTATGAGATGAAAGCTCAAGATTTTCTTCTCTCAACATCTTGATCTTTCTTGTGCTCTTGATTGCTAAATCATTAAACTCGGCATGGTATTTAGCAAGCACCTTTTTCTCCACAAATCCATTTATGGAGTTAGAAGAGGAATCACTTTCTTCTCCACTTGAGTCATTTTCCTCTTTACTTATTTCCACTCTTTCACTAGCACTTTTGCTTTTATGGGAGGAGGCAAAAGCTAGGAGATTAGCCATGAGCTCTTCATCATCCGAAGACTCATCTCCCTCAATGGAGTCATCACTACTTCCACTCCAAGTGGCGGCCATCACTTTTCCCATTTTCTTGTCATTGTGATTAGCACATTCGGGGGCAAAGTTACCTATGCCACCACACTCGAAGCATCGGACCCCTTTCCTTTCGGTCCTTTCTTGCCTAGGTTCAAACTTCTTAAAAAGACCCTTTTTCTTCAAATCTTGACATTTTGATCCAAAGCCCTTTATCCTAAACTTCATAACCTTGTTGAACCTTTTTACAAACAAAGCAAGGTCTTCATCCGAGTCAATCTTCTTTGCCTCCTTTTCATCCATGGAAGCTTTTAAAGCAATTTCTTTTTGCTTTTTAGGAGGTGTAGAGCTAGGAGCCTTCCTAGACTCATAGGCGAGAAGTCTTCCAATAACCTCGCTCGGCTTCATGTCCATATATCCACTGTTTTCTTCTAAAGCTATTACCTTTGATTCGAACCTATCGGGGAGAGATCTTATGATTTTCTGCTTGACTCTCCTATACGAATACGGGTCTCCGAGTTGGTGACTTTGATTAACGATATCCATCAATTTGATTTTGAAATCATTGAAGCATTCATCCTCTCCCATCCTAAGTAACTCGAATTGAGTTTGGAGGACTTGAAGCTTGGATTCCTTCACCACCTCGGTTCCTTCATGTGCAACTTGTAAGATATCCCAAGCCACTTTCACGATTTGAGTGTTCTGAATAAGCTTATACTGATTTTCATCCATTGCACAAAGGATGGCGTGCATCGCCTTCCTATTCCACTTTGAAGCCTCAAACTCTTGTGGACTCCATTGTGACTTAGGCTTCAATACTTCTTCTCCTCTACCATCGGGAGTCATCTTGGGTAGATTATATTCATCTTCCACCGCCATCCACGCACGGTCGTGAATTTGACATATGTAGGATTCCATATTCCCTTTCCATTGGGAATAGTTCAACCCGGTAAGAAGTGGAGGCCTTGTGCTAGAAGCACCTTCATTGCCACTACCATTTCCATCGTTTCCACTCATAGTGTTTATGAATGAATGAAATGAATGCAAATGTATGAATGATCAAAAATGACACAAAATGCAAAACACACCAAAATAAGCAAGGATCACCTATGTATATCTAGGAACCTGCTCTGATACCAATTGAAACAAATTATAGCACGGTGTGTATATAACTATCTAGAGGGGGGTGAATGGATTTTAAACTTATTACCCAATTTTTCGTGTTAGTCAATATTACGAAATTACCCCTAACTAGATAAAACAATAAATTAAGTATAAAATGCGGAAATTAAATAACACTTGATTTTTACGTGGAAACCCTCACGGGAAAAATCACGGGCTAATAAGTAAGCCACATTCAAACCTCGAATCCACTAAGTGTGTAAAACGATTACAACCTAATCCCGGAAGTAATCACACACCTACCTAATCCAAGTATAAGTGAACCTAGTCCAATTTGCTTGCGATCTAAGCAACCTAATCCCGGAAGCTACACACAAGACTTACTTTCTCAATGAAGAAAATAACACCCTAAGTGAATATATGAATATCCAAATGCAACATAGAGCAAGGGAAACCCTATATGCTTATCTAAGATGATGAATATGCAATTAGAACAATCCTAGATATTAAAACTAAATGACATGTCAAATAGTTTAGCTAATCAAGATTAAGCACAAAACCTAATTAGCTAGCACAAAACCTAATTAGCTATCACAATACAACTTCTCAAACATACAACACACTAATCTCAATCTTGTATCAAAAGATATATGAAAATCATACAAGTAATAAATTGAGAATGCTTGTTAAGAAAAACGCAAAATATGTAAGATATTAGTGAAAAGCTTACCAAGCAAAGTATGATGAAGGATCCATGCAAAGAGACATCTAGATGATCAAAGATGATGCTAGATGATGATTGATGATCATGAAAAGGTGTTTGAGTAATTAAAAATGAGTTCTTGGAATTTTTCTTTTCTTTGAAAAATATCCTAAGTTTGAAATCTGAATATGAACTCTCTTGATTGACCTAAAGTCAAAGTGGCATATATATAGGGGGCCAAATCAAAGTGTGGTCGTTTTGAATAAGTTGGCCTGATTTTGCCTTGGGCGCTGTACGTAGAGCGCTTCTGTACAGCGCCTGTACAGCGCCCCAACTCTGTTCTCTCGAGAAAACAGAGTGGCGCTGTACATACAGCGCTTTGTACAGCGCCTGTACAGCGACCCAACAGCGACCGAATTAAATCGATCAGGTCTGAACAGCGCTCGATGGGCACTGTTCGTACAGCGCTTCTATAGAGCGCTTTTGAGAGCGCCTATTGCAAAAATGCACTCCTAAGTCTAAGCATGACAAGGCAATTGGATATGCAAGATGCAATCAAAATAACATGCAAGAAGAGATGTTAATGAACATTAATGCACAAAAATAAGACACACAACATACAAGGATTAAACATATGCATGAGTTGTGAGTGTGTGCAACTATCTCTTCAAGACAAGTAAGCACATAGAAATTTACCTTCAGTGCTTATCAAGACGAGGTCTTCGAAGGGCTTTGAGCAATAACACCAACACTTAAGCTACCCTTACAAAAAACCCCAACATGTGGTTTATCCACGAAATGAGCCAATCAACAAATGGGAACCTTACAAGGTCCGTATAGGTCCTCTTGGCCTTGAGGATGTAAAGTCTGGTTGGCGGCTACGCCATTTAGGCATTTACGCATTAGATCCTTCCTGGATTAGGGTATACCCCGACCAAGGCAGCAAGAATACCATATGGCCTTTCCTGGTCTTGAGGTGATCAAAAATGGTGAAATTTGCAAGGCGCACTCAGAAGAATCATATGTAGGAGAGCAAAAATTGACTTTACTGAATTTCTCAAGAAGCAAATACAAAGCAATAAAAATTGGGGTACACACTTAGAAATTTACCAACCAAGATAAATTCTTCACCAAACTCTAAGGGTAGAACCTTTTAAGGTGATCGGCGTTCCAAGTATGATCTACAAGGTAACCGTCCATGTCTTCTAGCTTGTAAGCCCCCTTTCGATCCACTATTTTTATCAGGTAGGGACCTTCCAAATTTGGAGCTAGTACCCCGTCTGACCTCTTCCGGGTATTCTGAGTCACCTTCCTGAGAACCAAGTCCCCTTCTTTAAAGTTTTGAGTCTTCACAATTCTATTGAAACAATGAGCTATCTTGCTCTGGTAGGCCGCTACCTGTTCTGCAGCCCTGTCTTGTTTCTCCTCGAGGAGGTCTAGACTGGCTCTCAATTTTGTCTCACGATCCTCTAACTCAAAGTGTTGGACCCTAAAGGATGTCAACCTATGCTCAATAGGCGAAACTGCTTCTGTCCCGAAAGCCAGTGAGTAGGGGGTTTCCCCAGTAGTAGTCCTCTTGGCAGTCCGATATGCCCAGAGAACATTAAAAAGCTCTTCAACCCACTTCCCTTTCTTCTGTTGGAGTTTCTTCTTAAGGAGCTTCTTGATGTTCTCGTTGGTAGCTTCCACCAACCCATTGGTCTGAAGGTGGGCTACCGAGGGAAAACGAAGGTTGATTCCTCGCTGATGAGGTCATTTTGGTGCTCAACAAAATGATGTTTTATGTTCTTTTGAAAACCGTATTTTAACCACTTAAAAATCCTTTAAGATAATATTTCTTAGCAAGTGGTAAGCAAAGTTCGTTCGACAGGGAAATGGAGGATGTATTGGATCAATTGACTAATCTAAAGCAATAAAATAAATCATTGACAATGGATACTTGTTTGGGTTTAACAACCCATGAAGTTGCAATTAAAATAAACATACAAAAATGATATGAAAAATAGAAGACTCAACAATCTTGATAAGAGAAGTGATAAAATCAATTAATGGAAGCTAGGGAATAGATTGAGTTTCTCATGAATCTAGGTAATGCCTTCAAAACTCAATAATGACCAATATCATAAATGCTAGCCATTTGTTTTCTTAAGTGTGTTGAGGTCATTACTATGAACACTCAGCATCTTCTCACCTCAATGCCTAGCCGATTAAGGAAAGGGTGTCAAGGTGAGATTAGTTAAGTACAAATCAAGGTTTGGATCAATGGGGTTGATATACCCACCACTAATCCATCCTATTCACTAAGTTCTTAAACCAATCAAGGGTGTCAATCCAAGATTGGTTTCAAAACAAATTATCCCACACAATATTATGATCCACTAGTGATATACAATGCAAATCACAATAAGCATAGAATCTAAATATGAAGTGAAAAGGAAACAAATAGAGATTCAATTACAAATAGTTTAGCAAATACCCATAATCACAAGTTCCTCAAATCCATCCCCTAAATTAGGGGTTTAGCTACACATAGTTACAATCAAAAGAATATGAAGTAATAGTTGAGGAAATCACCCTTATGCCTCCTTCTTTAGAGCTTGCTTCTTTCTTTTCCTTGATGCTCCTAGTGTAAATAGTGGTAGAAGATGAAATGTCTAGATAGGTGGGTGTCTAATAGTTAGTGACAAAGATATGGAAATGGAGAGAATGGAAAGAGGGGAAGGATTGGGTGAAGGAATCAAGACATTGTGTTAAGGTTTTGGATGGTAGAGATAGTTCAAGATTAGAGGATGGAGGAGGTTGAAAGGTGAGAAATGGATGAGAAACTAGGGTTAGATTTAGTAGAAATTTTGTGCTCTCTAAGTATGGTGTGTGGCTCAAGTTTGGAAGAAGAGGAATATATATAGTGGCCATGGAAATGTATTGTTAACCGCTGGAAAATCTGATGTGACAAGGTGTCGCCACTTGTCATGGCAACACAAGTGGCGACAAACGGTTAAGCCTTTTGAGATTCAAATGTCGCCACATTTCTCATCTTTTTCGCCACATTGCAACTGGCGACACAAAGTGCCGACAACCCCTAATGCTTTCAAAAACCTTCTGTCGCCATAGCGATGCTTGTGGCGACATCTCTATGTCACCACTTCTAAAGTGGTGACAGTAAGTGGCGACAATTTAGTTCCTTCTGTGTCGCCATATGTCAAGTGGCGACATCAAGTGGCAGTGAGACCTGATTGATTTGCCTTGAAATAAAACTCCCTGTCGCCATGGCGACACAAGTGGCGACGCTTGTGGTGACATTGCCCTGTTTTGCCAACTTGTGCACCTTTTGAACCAAACTTCACATCTTCTTCACAAAAGCCCTTGATACCTAAATAAACCTGAAATGCTCAATTTAACACTATTAAATACGGGGACATGCCCGAGAATTAAGCATAAAGAGACGGGAATGAGGTACAAAATCATACCAAATTTGGCTTGATCAAATACCCCCAAACCTATCTTTTGTTAGTCCTCGAGCAAAATAATCAACATCAACCCCCAAAGGCAAGCATCAAGACATTTCAAAGGTTTTTAATAAAGCTCTAACTCATCCTAGCAAGGATCTACTATTTAATGATTAACATGCGAAACCAAAATGAAGAGATTAACACAATGATGCACAAGTGAGGACTTATACATGTAAGAAAATGTTAAGTAAAGATTAAGAGCATGCCACTCTAGGTATGATTGTACGCAATGCGGCCTTACATTCAAAATGCCACAGCTTCAAAGCAAAGGTGCTAATTGGTTTAGAATGTAATTCGCTTTGATATCTAATCTTCACCGAAATCTCTCTTTTCTTCTCATTGATTCCTAGGTTTCGCTCAAAATACATATGCAATATGAATTCATGTCATGGATATCTAATTGATTGCATATGATAACATTTAAAACGCAATTTTTGAAAAGTGAGTCTCATGAATGGAATTACAAGCCATGAATTAGAAAGAACATGCATCAACCAAATTTTACAAAGTGGACACTCCTAAAGATCATGAAGGTCTTTCTTTTGGTTGTAATGGGGTCTTAGGTGATGGTGAAACAAAGAATAGGGCAATGGATAACAAAGAACCTAATAATATACTAAGGCATACATTCTAATTGTGAGATCCGATACTTCACACATAATGTTCACACATAATGTTCACACACTAGGTGTCCAGGCTTGCAATTTCAATTTATATGTGCATTCTACTCTAATTTTTCATTTGAGTAGCTCATTTCACTTTCATTTTCACTCAAGGCCAATTGTGGCAATATATTGGTTCTCTTTTTTTTTACTTTGCCACATTTTTCTTTTCAAGCTTTTTTTCTCTTTGCTTTTCTTTTTCTTTCAAGTTTTCTTGCTTTGCAAGATTCTTTTGCACACATTTTCATGCCTAGGTACACGCCTCTACATTTTCAAGTATAAGATCTTACATTTATTTCCTAAGCCTTAGTAAATCATTTGGTCAAGGTAAGTCAATCATGTAGGCTATAAGGTTAATGTAGACGTGGTTCATAAATGAAAGGCTTAAAACGTGTTTGGATTCAAAGGGGCTTGGGAGCACACACATTAGAGGGTTGGAAGTATTTAGGCCAACTAGTGGTTTACACATGCATTGCCTAAAATCCTTTCTAAAGGCTTGTCCACAAAGCAAAATAAAGCATCCACAAACAGACCATAATATTCTATGGCAAGCAATATTTATGTGCAAATGAGACCTATACATGCTTGAATGAGTGTTTGAGAGTGAGTGTTTAAAGAGTGAATATTTGAAACTCAAAATCCGCTTTTTAAGACTGTGTTTGTGTTCCTCACGGGAATCTCCACTATTAATTCCTAGCCTTAAGCAACATTGATAATTCACCCTAACAATTTGAGAAAAAGAGTAACGCACTTTGTTCAATGACACCATAAATGGCATGACGTTAATCTAAACCAAACAATGACAAAGATGCACAATTCCTCACTACTCATGAAAAGATCAATCTCAACAAGCAAAGTATGCTCAAACATGGCATTATCGCAAAGAATTTTGAAAAATTTGGCTCTAGATTTAAAACCAAGCAAAATGGTGTTGCGCACATGTACCCTTAAACCTAAATTGGACATTGTCCTCAATGTTCGTAGGAGGTAAACAATATACAAAGGTGCAATTCACAAAGAAATCACATAGGATAAAAAATGTTCAATGTTTTCAAAAAATTTGCAATTTGCCCTTTTATCTTCATGCACAACTCATCCACAATAAAGTAATCAATCATGACAAGTATATCCTCAATATTCCATTCAATCAAAGATCATCAAATAAGCACATTCATCCTAAATCCACTACCAAAATCCATCTCACACCCTTATTCTAAATAAAAACGAAACAAAAGCGAAAAATATAGAATTTGAAATCAAAGAACTCAAATGACTAAATTAAAATTCTCAAAAATAAAGTCTATTAAGAAAGAGAAAGATTAATAGTTACCCAATTGGATCGCTCAATGCCATGCTCGAAATACTATCCCAAGTTGGATCTCCTCCCCTATATGGTTTCAACCGGTGACCATTTGATGCAGTAAAATCTATGTTCAATTTACTAAGAAAGTTCGTTCATTGGGATCGGCGATTCTATCGGTAAAAGCCAATTAATCTAGCAAGGATTACTCTAAATGCGAAAAACTAAATTGCATAATGCTATTCTTTGGAATTTTGTTGAAATCTAAAATTAACCTAAATTATGACCACTTGAACTAAAGACTAAAATCAAATTAAATCAAAGATCACACAAGGGATGAATATATGGAGAGAAATACTAGGGAATCGATGCACCTTTCTTAGACATTCAATGCTTACAATCAGTCTCGTTAAACACTTCAATCCAGTTTACGGGTTTGTTTTCAAGATAATTCAATTAGGTTCGAAGATCCTTTCCAATACTCACACACGGTCATGCAACGAATACGGAGTAATGATCTAGGGTTCTTCCTATTATTCACACACGGTCATGTAATGAGCAATTGTCAAAACCCATATTTTACACAAAAACTCTAAACCAAATTAACATAGCATGGTCATGCATATATCAATTTTCTTGTTTATTAAGCTTTTGATTCAGATTTAAATGGAACGGTCATCCACATCTAAACCTTAATCTCATGGATAAACTAAGCTACAAACTCAAATCACTTGCGGTCACAACATAATCAGAGAAAGTAGAATGGAGCAATTAATTCAATAAACAAAACTAAAACCCAATTGATTAACAAAAGATAGACTAATTGTTCACATAGAGTTATCCAAAATCGGTTACATCAATCCCCTAGTTAGAGGTTTAGTTACACATCAATGGAGAGAACAAAAACATAAAAGAGATGAAGAGAAAACCCATGTGTGTGGTGGTCGGAGTGATGGGGGACGGCCCCCTTCTGTGGCTTGGAACCTCCCTTGGCTGTCCCCTTGAATTGAAAAGAATATGAAATATTTATAGGTGACTTTTCCTTGTGAACCCCCAATTCTTCTTAGGTTTAGAAAATACACCAAGTGGGAAAGTAGAATGAAACAAGGAATGAGAATCCTTTCCTAACTTGGATTTCCTATCTTGATGATTGACTCCTAATTTGAGTTTAGGAAGTTTCCCAAACATGTTTTGATCTTCTAAAGTTATTAGGATTTGATTTGGGAAGTTTTGGAACAGTTCTGAACCAATTTGGAGTTGAAATCCGCCAAAAATACGTAATTCCGCTCATTGGGTCGCTCCGGAGGCATGTTGCCTCGGCAGCTGCACATCAAGCGGAAATGTTCTTCTTTGGGTCGCTGCCTAGGTCGCTGCCCAGGCAAGTTGCACGGGGGGCGGTCCGGTCCGCGGTAAACATTTCAGCCCTGACCTTCGGTTACTAAATCGGTCATACCTTCTTCTAGGAATATCAGAATTGTGATTCGAAAAGTGCACTGGAAACTAGATTTCTGGGGCTTTCAATCCATAGGTGGTAGGACACACAATTCAGTCGGAGCTGAGAGATATAGGCCCCGCAACATAGAGGTTCTGCACTGGCCAAAAATCATCTTTTCATTGTTTCTTCCAATTTGCTCCTTTTCTCCATCTTTTGACTTCTTTTCTTCCAAAATACGATTCAACACCACTTTTATGGAATGTTACCTACACAAGCTCAACAAACACATTAAACCAGCTAATTCACTCGAGAACAAAGCATAAATAATAGGAAATCAGGGCCTAAAACATGTATAGAAATGAACCGATCAAATACCCCCAAACCTATCTTTTGCTGGTCCTCGAGCAAAACAAAACTAAAAACAAAATCTAAAAAAACTAAAAACAAAAATTAAATTTAACTAGGCCACTTTCGTAGGGAACACGATAGCATTGAGCGTATGCTACAAGCCTTTAAACCTCTAGGTGTTCCTAGTAGGAGGAGTTTTGTCTCCTGAGGGTTTACAGCTATGCTACCCACAAACATATTTCTGCGAAAAGTCAAATAATCAAGATGCAAATTCACATGTACCTTTCAAGCCAATGCATGCTAGAGCCAATAGGTAAAGACTAAAGTTAAGTCACAAAATTGAAAGCATTGCTCAATTTTTAATGAAAAGCCAAAGCTCAAGACATTCTAGCTTCAAAAACACATTCGCCAAACGCCATAGATATAATTCGTCTCAACTCTAATTCTCACAAGATATCGCTCATATTTCACACAGAACCTAGGCAAATACACTCATCAAGCATATGCGAAAGAAGTTATGCACAAGAAATTTCAAATTATAATCGCATATGAATATGTCATTGAAAGTACGCTTGATTTGTATGCAAAAGATCTCATGAAAAGAATCAAACATTAAGAACAAGATAGAGCACATGTTTACCTTACTCTCGAGCTAGCATCCCCAAAAGATCAATTAGGTCTTTTCTTTGGTTGTAATGGGGCCATTGGGTGTAGGCTAAGAAAGAACACTACTACAAAAAATGCAAAAGAAATCGGTTTTTTTATATGGAAGAAATCGGTTTTTGAAATTTTTAAAACCGATCTCTTTTTGAGTGATTTAGAAAAAAAAGCGCAAAAGACATCGGTTTTTAACCGATGTAAAACAAGAGAAAAGAAATCGGTTTTACTTAAAACCGATTTAAAAACCTAGTAGAAAAGAAATCGGTTTTACTTAAAACCGATTTAAAAACCTAGGAGAAAAGACATCGGTTTTAGTTAAAACCGATTTAAAAAACCTGATGTAAAATTGATGAATTACAAAAAAAAAATCCCACCGTCGCCAGTCACCGACCGGCCACCGCCGCCGGCACGCCCCACCTCCGGCCAACCCCACCTATGATAATAATGACAATTAATTGTCATTATGAGGAATCGAACTCGCAACCTCAAAGTCAAAGTGGTAAGCCTTTACCGCCTGACTACAAGATTGAATGTGTTAACAATTGCACAATATATATATATAACCTATATGAATTGTTAAAAAAAAAAAAAAAAAAAAAAAAAACTTGTTTGATAAATTTAAATTTACTCAACTAATCAAAATTCTAATTTCTACTACAAACATACATATATTAAATAAATTTTATTGGTGGGTTTATTTTTCATTTCATTTTTTATTGTGTGGTTTTGTGTTCTGCCAGAGATATTTTTATGCAAACTTTTTCCCTAAAACTGTATCTTTTGGCAACGAAATAATTTTTTTCATCCATGCTAGATTTTTTGATTTTTCGATACGAATCCAACGGTATAAAGAACGTAAAATTATGGGCGGTATTTTGAAAGTTATGATCAATTATTCAGTCAAAGGTCAGAAGCAATTGAAGATATTTTTGTGCAAACTTTTTTCTTAAAACTGTATCTTTTGGCAACAAAATAATTTTTTTTGTCCATGGTAGATTCTTTGATTTTTTGATACGAATCCAACGGTATAAAGAACGTAAAATTCGGGTGGTATTTTGAAAGTTATGATCAATTATTCATGAGTACTCAAAGGTCGATCGATTGGAGATATTTTTGTGTTAAATTTTTCCTTAAGAAATAAATTTTTTTTTCCATGATGGATTCTTTGATTTTTCGATACGAATCCAACGGTATAAAAAACGTAAAATTCCGGGTGGTATTTTGAAAGTTATGATCAATATTTCAGTCAAAGGTCAGAATTGGAGATATTTTTGTGCAAACTCTTTCCTTAAAACTGTATCTTTTGGCAAGGAAATAAATTTTTTTGTCCATGTTGAATTCTTCAATTTTTTGATACGAATCCAACGGTTTAAAGAACGTTAAATTCCGGGCGGTATTTTGAAAGTTATGATCAATTATTCATGAGTACTCAAAGGTCAAGCGATTGGAGATACTTTTGTGTAAACTTTTTCCTTAAAACTGTATCTTTTGGCAAGGAAATAAATTTTTTTTTCCATGGTAGATTCTTCAATTTTTTGATACGAATCCAACGGTATAAAGAACGTAAAATTCCGGTTGGTATTTTGAAAGTTATGATCAATTTTTCAGTCAAAGGTCAGAATTGAAGCGATTGGAGATATTTTTGTGTAAACTCTTTCCTTAAAACTGTATCTTTTGGCAAGGAAATAAATTTTTTTGTCCATTTTCAGTTCTTCAACTTTTCGATACGAATCCAACGGTATAAAGAACGTAAAATTCCGGGCGGTATTTTGAAAGTTATGATCAATTATTCATGAGTACTCAAAGGTCAAGCGATTATATTGGAGATATTTTTGTGTAAACCTTTTCCTTAAAACTGTATCTTTTGGCAAGGAAATAAATTTTTTTTTCCAAGGTAGATTCTTCAATTTTTTGATACGAATCCAACGGTATAAAGAACGTAAAATTCCGGTTGGTATTTTGAAAGTTATGATCAATTTTTCAGTCAAAGGTCAGAATTGAAGCGATTGGAGATATTTTTGTAAAAATTCTTTCCTTAAAACTGTATCTTTTGGCAAGGAAATAAATTTTTTTGTCCATGTTGGGTTCTTCAATTTTTTGATACGAATCCAACGGTATAAAGAACGTAAAATTCCGGTTGGTATTTTGAAAGTTATGATCAATTTTTCAGTCAAAGGTCAGAATTGAAGCAATTGGAGATATTTTGTGAAAACTCTTTCCTTAAAACTGTATCTTTTGGCAAGGAAATAAATTTTTTTGTCCATGTTGGGTTCTTCAATTTTTCGATACGAATCCAACGGTATAAAGAACGTAAAATTTTGGGTTGTATTTTGAAAGTTATGATCAATTATTCAGTCAAAGATCAGAAGCGATTCGTGAATCCGCGAGTGAGCTGTTTTCATCGCTCATTTTCTCACTTTTCCAAATCGATTTTTGGAATATTTTCTGATTTAAAAGTGTTTGTTTGCATGTCTACTTTCTTGTGTCAAAAGTTGAGCAAATAACGTTGAGTATTTTTAGAGATGTGCCCTTGAATGTGGACATAGGTCAGATTTGCATTGAAGAATTTTGCTTTTAAATCTACATCGGTTTTTATAAAAACCGATGTCTAAACGCTTGCTTTTAATATCGGTTTTTATAAAAACTGTTGTCTTTTCAACGCAAAATTTAAGACATCGGTTTTTATAAAAACCGATGTCTAAACGTTTTTTTTTTAATATCGGTTTTCTTAAAAACCGATGTCTTCTTTAAGCATTTTTGTAGTAGTGGAACGGGAAAAGGATAGCAAACAAACCTAGGATCATATCGAGAAATTCTTCGGCAATCTTCATACTCGGCCGAATTTCTTCGAATTCCTTCGAATTCTTCATTCCACTTGCATCTAGGCTTCTTGAACAATTTTCGTTCGTCCTCCTTCTTGAGTTGATTTTGATTTCTCATCACTTCATTGTAAAGCTCTATTCCTTTTCTCTTTTATTTGATTCATCATCTCATTCATTTATCTCTTTCTTTTTTTTTTCTTTTTCTTTTTCTTTGGTACATGTACATCACGAGTCGCAGATTTCGAACTCCCTTCAATCATCTTCATCACTTCCTCTATATGATCCTAAGCTATATGGTATGGCTAAATTATGGCATATTGGGGTTAAGTTAATGTGGGTGATAAAAGAAAAAGGCTTATTGTGTTTGGCTTCAAACAGGGCTATGGAGCACACACATAAGGTAGGAAATATTTAAGGCCTTTTAAGTGAGTTCAAGCACACATTGCCTATATCACTTCTAAAGGTTCAACCAAATCAAGAGCAAGTCCACATGTGATATCTTTTTTATGAGAATTGTTCTTTAATGCTCAATGTACAACCTATAGAGATCGAATCTAATGCTAAGAACCTACTGAGTGTTTAAAGATTAGAAACAAAATAATCCCTCATATATGTCATTTATGTACGCTTTTTGGCTTAGTGAACTCACAACGGTAGTCTCCACTATTAATCATGGCAATCCAACTAAGCATCCTATCCACTATCACATCAAGAGCATGTCATAAGTTATGAAAAATGCAATGCAATACTCTAAGTGGCAAGAAGTTAGTTTAAACCCAGTGAATAAAGCATATATTACGGCTCTTAAAGCACACAAAAGAAGCATCTCAACATGGAGGACAAAAATACAAAAACTGATGACTTTCGAAATCGACCTACGTCTGTTCTTTAATGTATATCTCTCACATGACTCAACAAAAGTTAACCAAATATTAGATCAAGATAATAGACATGCAAAAACACACTTTTTATGTAGAACATATTTCAAAATTCGCATTGAAAAAATGAGAGAACAGACGACGAAGACAGTGCACGCACTGTTTCGCAACAACAGGGCATTGCCCATGACCTTTGGTCGAAGAAATATTCATAACTGTTTAACCACTATCCAGAATTTTTCATTCTTTATACCGTTGGATTCGTATCGAAAAAATGAAGAACCCAACATAGACGGAAAAATTTATTTCCTCACCAATCAATACAGTTTTAACAAAACGTTTGCCTCAAAATTTTCAAAACATGACACTTTTTCGCAGATTTATCAATGAATCAAAAAAAAAATCAAACAACACAAATTCACACCCCCAAACCTAATCTAAACATTGTCCTCAATGTTTGTATGACATTAAAAGCATGGACAACGAATAAAGAAAAAGCAAGGCATGTATGAACTCAACACACAAAACAAAAAAAACTAGAAAACTAAAAACTAAAAACTAAAAAGAAATTACCTAGGTGGGTTGCCTCCCACCAAGCGCTTAATTTAACGTCTCGGCAAGACGTGTTTAAGGACGACTCAACCAAACTCCAATGTCTCGAATTTGCGCCTATATGTGATTAGGTCTTGGAAAAAAAATTCACCCACTGGCATGTTCTTACACACAATACGCAAAGGCCACTACTACAAAAAATGCAAAAGAAATCGGTTTTTTTATATGGAAGAAATCGGTTTTTGAAATTTTTAAAACCGATCTCTTTTTGAGTGATTTAGAAAAAAAAGCGCAAAAGACATCGGTTTTTAACCGATGTAAAACAAGAGAAAAGAAATCGGTTTTACTTAAAACCGATTTAAAAACCTAGGAGAAAAGACATCGGTTTTGGTAAAAACCGATTTTAAAAACCTGATGTAAAATTGATGAATTACAAAAACAAATCCCACCGTCGCCGGCCACCGACCAACCACCACCACCGGCCCGCCTCACCGACCGGTGGCACCGACCGGCCACCGCCGGCGGCCAACCCCACCTATGATAATAATGACAATTAATTGTCATTATGAGGAATCGAACTCGCAACCTCAAAGTCAAAGTGGTAAGCCTTTACCGCCTGACTACAAGATTGAATGTGTTAATAATTGCACAATATATATATATATATATATATATATATATATATATATATATATATATATATATATATATATATATATATATATATATATATATATATATATATATATATATATATATATATAACCTATATGAATTGTTAGAAAAAAAAAAAAAAAAAAAAACTTGTTTGATAAATTTAAATTTACTCAACTAATCAAAATTCTAATTTCTACTACAAACATACATATATTAAATAAATTTTATTGGTGGGTTTATTTTTCATTTCATTTTTTATTGTGTGGTTTTGTGTTCTGCTAGAGATATTTTTATGCAAACTTTTTCCCTAAAACTGTATCTTTTGGCAACGAAATAATTTTTTTCATCCATGCTAGATTTTTTGATTTTTCGATACGAATCCAACGGTATAAAGAACGTAAAATTATGGGCGGTATTTTGAAAGTTATGATCAATTATTCAGTTAAAGGTCGGAAGCAATTGAAGATATTTTTGTGCAAACTTTTTTCTTAAAACTGTATCTTTTGGCAACAAAATAATTTTTTTTGTCCATGGTAGATTCTTTGATTTTTTGATACGAATCCAACGGTATAAAGAACGTAAAATTCCGGGTGGTATTTTGAAAGTTTTGATCAATTATTCATGAGTACTCAAAGGTCGATCGATTGGAGATATTTTTGTGTAAAATTTTTCCTTAAGAAATAATTTTTTTTTTCCATGATGGATTCATCAATTTTTCGATACGAATCCAATGGTATAAAGAACGTAAAACTCCGGGTGGTATTTTGAAAGTTATGATCAATTTTTCAGTCAAAGGTCAGAATTGGAGATATTTTTGTGCAAACTCTTTCCTTAAAACTGTATCTTTTGGCAAGGAAATAAATTTTTTTGTCCATGTTGGATTCTTCAATTTTTTGATACGAATCCAACAGTTTAAAGAACGTTAAATTCCGGGCGGTATTTTGAAAGTTATGATCAATTATTCATGAGTACTCAAAGGTCAAGCGATTGGAGATACTTTTGTGTAAACTTTTTCCTTAAAAATGTATCTTTTGGCAAGGAAATAAATTTTTTTTTCCATGGTAGATTCTTCAATTTTTCGATACGAATCCAACGGTATAAAGAACGTAAAATTCCGGTTGGTATTTTGAAAGTTATGATCAATTTTTTAGTCAAAGGTCAGAATTGAAGCGATTGGAGATATTTTTGTGTAAACTCTTTCCTTAAAACTGTATCTTTTGGCAAGGAAATAAATTTTTTTGTCCATTTTCAGTTCTTCAACTTTTCGATACGAATCCAACGGTATAAAGAACGTAAAATTCCGGGCTGTATTTTGAAAGTTATGATCAATTATTCATGAGTACTCAAAGGTCAAGCGATTGGAGATATGTTTGTGTAAACCTTTTCCTTAAAACTGTATCTTTTGGCAAGGAAATAATTTTGTTTTCCATGGTAGATTCTTCAATTTTTTGATACGAATCCAACGGTATAAAGAACGTAAAATTCCGGTTGGTATTTTGAAAGTTATGATCAATGTTTCAGTCAAAGGTCAGAATTGAAGCGATTGGAGATATTTTTGTAAAAATTCTTTCCTTAAAACTGTATCTTTTGGCAAGGAAATAAATTTTTTTGTCCATATTGGGTTCTTCAATTTTTCGATACAAATCCAACGGTATAAAGAACGTAAGATTCCGGTTGGTATTTTGAAAGTTATGATCAATTTTTCAGTCAAAGGTCAGAATTGAAGCGATTGGAGATATTTTTGTGAAAACTCTTTCCTTAAAACTGTATCTTTTGGCAAGGAAATAAATTTTTTTGTCCATGTTGGGTTCTTCAATTTTTCTATACAAATCCAACGGTATAAAGAACGTAAAATTCCGGGTGGTATTTTGAAAGTTATGATCAATTATTCAGTCAAAGGTCAGAAGCGATTCTTGAATCCGCGAGTGAGCTGTTTTCATCGCTCATTTTCTCACTTTTCCAAATCGATTTTTGGAATATTTTCTTATTTAAAAGTGTTTGTTTGCATGTCTACTTTCTTGTGTCAAAAGTTGAGCAAATAACGTTGAGTATTTTTAGAGATGTGCCCTTGAATGTGGACATAGGTCAGATTTGCATTGCAGAATTTTGCTTTTGAATCTACATCGGTTTTTATAAAAACCGATGTCTAAACGCTTGCTTTTAATATCGGTTTTTATAAAAACTGTTGTCTTTTTAACGCAAAATTTTATAAAAACCGATGTCTAAACGTTTTGTTTTTAATATCGGTTTTCTTAAAAACCGATGTCTTTTGAAATTGTAATTTTTAAGACATCGGTTTTTATAAAAACTGATTTCTAAAAGCTTTTTTAAAATCGGTTACCAAAAACCGATTTCTTTTAGTGATTTCTAGTGATGTCTTTAAGCATTTTTGTAGTAGTGGGCAAGTAAATGTTCACTATAAAGTGTGGTGAAATAAGTTCAGAAAACCACTTATTCCACTTGCTTTTGTGTAGGCGGCTCGGAAAAGTAATGGGAGGGACATAAGGCTTGAGTTCCTTGTATAGGAGCGGTTCCTCGAAAGGTACATCTTCCACTTCCTTTGCTTTCTCTTCCATCTCCTCCTTTTCTTCTTCTTCACCTGCAACACTAGACAAATCATTAGAAAGTTCATTAGACAACTCCTTATTACTTTGTTGCAACTCTTGAGTTGTTTGATGGATGGTCTGAGTAAAATTGTTCAAAGCCTCTTCAAGTGGTTGGAAGGACGAGCTCAGCTGCTTAAAGTTATTGACTTCTTTTCTTCTCCATGAGATATTTGCTGCACTGTACGAATCCATCCCATGGTGCTCTTGTAGATATTTTGAATAATTTGCTTCAGCGGTACAACTATCTATCTCATGACCCAACTCACCACAGAACCCGCAAACCACGAATCTGTCTCTTTTTTTTTTTCTGAAACTATTGAAGACAATATCTTAATGCGACACTGTAGAATATCCGATTGCAAAAAGAGTTCTTTAATATCTTCTTCTTCCTCCTCCTCATATCTGTGCTGCTCAAAGAAATACATTGTACCTGAAAAGAAAGAAAAGAAAAATAAAAAGAAAACAAAATCTAAAAAAAACTAATAACTAATGACACACATTACCGAACTAAACTAACTAGATTCAACTAATAGAATCTATACCAATCCCCAGCAGCGGCGCCAAAATTGATGCAGTAAAATGAACCGTATAGAAATGAACCGATCACCATTCACCTTAAATCTCTAGCCCTTCTTCAAACTCTCAATCTCAATAGCACCATTAGCGAAAACTTGCACAACCCGATAAGGACCCGTCCACCTTCATTTAAGCTTTCCCGGAAACAATTTCAAATGGGACTCGAACAATAGAACGAACATTCCCGGTTGGAAATTTTTTCTTATAAGCTTCTTATCATGATAAAACTTAGTCTTCTCCTTGTAGAGCCTCGCACTTTCATATGCCTATAACTTTCATATGCCTATAACCGAAATTCTTCTAGTTCACTAAGTTGGAGCTTCCTTTCTTCTCCGGCTTTGTCATGATCTAAATTTAACTTTCAAATTGCCCATAAGGCATTGTATTCTAGCTCTACCGGCAAATGGCAAGCTTTTCCAAAGACTATCCGAAAAGGGCTCATTCCTATGGGGGTTTTAAAAGCCGTCATGTACGCCCACAATGCGTCACTAAGTTTGGAAGCCCAATCCTTCCTACTCCCATGGACTATTTTTTCCAAAATTTGTTTGATGTGTCGGCTACTTACCTCCACTTGCCCCAAAGTTTGAGGGTGGTAAGGGGTAGCCACTTTGTGTCTAACCCCATATTTCTTTAACAAGGCTCTCAAAATCTTATTGCAAAAGTGACTTCCACCATCACTTATTATCGCCCTAGGAATCCCAAACCTAGAAAAGATATATTCTTTAATGAACCCAATGACCACATGGCTATCATTTGTCCTTGTGGGGATTGCCTCAACCCACTTAGACACATAATCTACAGCCACCAAAATGAAGTTGTAACCTAGGGATGTAATGAATGGTCCCATGAAGTCTATCCCTCATACATCAAATAATTCAACAACTTGTTCACTATTTAGTGGCATCCCGTCCCTCTTTCCAATATTTCCTGACTTTTGGCACCTATCACACTTCAAACAAAACTCATAAGCATCTTTTGCCAAACTTGTCCAATAGAACCCGCATTGGAGGATTTTCATCATTGTCTTCCTTCTACTATAATGGCCTCCACACTCACGTGAATGACAGAAATTTAGTATTTCTCCTTGCTCATTCTCCGGGATGCATCTTCTAATCACTTGATCCAGGCCCCGCTTAAAACGGTAAGGCTCATCCCAAAAATAGAATCAAGTACTTGCAATGAACCTTTTCTTAGCCTGTGGGTTTAATTCTGAAGGAATTACGTGTGATGCCAAATAGTTCACTAAGTCTGCATACCATGGATCCTTATCTTGCACCACCCATAATTGTTCATCGGGGAAGCACTCTCTTAACGGCAGTGTGTCCTCCTCCTCATTAGTTCCTTGAGTCATCCTACTCAAATGATCTGCCACCACATTCTCACACCCCTTTTTGTCTCTAATCTCGAGGTCAAATTCTTGCAAGAGTAATATCCATATAATCAACCTAGGCTTTGCATCCTTCTTATGCAGTAGATATCAGATGGTGGCATGATCCATGTATACAACAACCTTTGCACCAACCAAGTATTGCCTAAATTTCTACAAGGCAAATACAATAGCTAGAAGCTCCTTCTCTGTAGTTGAGTAATTCAATTGAGCATCGTTGAGAGTACGTGATGCGTAATAGATGACATGAGGGAGTTTCTCTACTCTCTACCCCAAAACCGTTCCTATTGCATAATTCGAAGCATCACACATAAGCTCGAAAGGGAGACTCCAATTTGGTGGCATGATGATGGGAGCTATGGTTAATGCCTCCTTTAAAATCTTGAAAGCAGTGGCACACTCATCATTGAACACAAATTCCACCTCCTTTTGAAGGAGGGTGCACAATGGTCTTGAAATCTTCGAGAAATCCTTAATGAAACGCCTATAAAACCTCGCATGTCCAAGAAATGATCTAATATCTTTCACCGTCCTAGGAGGAGGTAAACTCTTCATCACTTCAATTTTCGCTTTATTGACCTTAATTCCCTTTTTCGATATGACATGTCCTAAAACTATCCCATTTTTTTACCATAAAGTGGCACTTCTCCCAGTTTAGCACAAGACTTGCCTCTTCACAACGTTCTAGCACTAAGGACAAATTCTTCAAACATAAGTCAAATGAAGCTCCAAAAACCAAAAAATCGTCCATAAAAATCTCTATAATATCTTCTACCATATCTAAGAAAATTGAGGTCATGCACCTTTGAAAGGTGGTCGGTGCATTACAAAGTTCGAAAGGCATTCTTCTATAGGCATAAGTTCCAAATGGGCAAGTAAATGTGGTCTTCTCTTGATCTTCGGGGGATATAGCAATTTGATTTTAACCGGAATAGCCATCAAGGAAACAATAGTGGCTATGTCCAGCTAGGCGTTCTAACATTTGGTCAATGAAGGGGAGCGGGAAGTGGTCTTTTTGAGTGCTTGTGTTCAACTTCCTATAGTCGATACACACTCTCCACCCTGTTTGTAAATGTTGTGGAATTAACTCGTTCTGCTCATTCCTCACAACTGTGATTCCGGAATTCTTAGGCACCACATGTATAGGACTTACCCACTTGCTATCTAAAATTGGATAGATGATTCCTACATCTAGAAGCTTCAATACCTCCTTTTTGACTACCTCTTGCATGATGGGGTTTAACCTACATTGCGCCTCCCTAGTTAGTTTTGTGTCATCTTCCAATAAGATTTTATGCATACACAATGTCGGACTAATTCCCTTGATGTCATCAAGAGTCCATCCTATTGCCCTTTTGTATCTTCTCATGACTTTAAGCAATCTCTGTTCCTCTCCTTGATCAAGATTTGCCGCAATGATAACCGGGAAGTTTTCACTACCATTTAGGAATGCATACTTTAGATTTGAAGGGAGCTCTTTTAATTCTAGCTTTGCAAGGGGAGGATCTTTCTTGTTGTTCTTTTCTTTGGCTATCAACTATTCCATAGAATCGCCTATCTCTTTCTCTATTTCACCATCTTTAGAAATCAATTTATCCACTCCATCTTGATAGAACACTCTCTCATTAGTTTCCTCTTCTAAACCGTCCATGATGTCCACACTATAACAATCATGTGCTCTAATTGGGTAGGCTAAATATTCGAAAACATTGTACTCCACAACCTCGTCTAAGACCTTCAAAGTCAACTTGCCTTCGTGTACATTTATCACTGCCTTTGCAGTGGCCATGAAAGGACGCCCCAAAAGAATCACTGAATCTTTCTCATCTAAATCCACCTCCACATCAAGTACTACAAAGTTTGCTAGGATGATTAGCTTCTCCACTTGGATAAGGACATCTTCAACTCTCCCTCTAGGTTGCCTAGCCGATTGGTCCGCAAAAATGAGAGACATCTTTGTTGGCCTTAGCTCATTCAATCCCAATTTCTTGTAAATTGTGAAAGGCATCAAGTTGATGCTAGCTCCTAGGTCAAGCATAGCCCTTACATGTCCCTCTCCACCTATGGTTATGCTAATGATAAAACTTCCTGGATCTTTCAACTTTGGAGGAAGCCTCTTCTGAATGACTGCGCTTGTGTTCTCATCAAGCCTTTCTTGATTCTTTGGTCTAAACCGATATTTCTCCTTATTCAATTCCTTGAAAAACTTCCCATATGCTGGCATCTTCTGAATTGTGTCTAAAAGAGGTAAGTTGATAGTCACCTTAGGGAGCACATCATAAATATCCTTGAATGATTGCTCCATTTTGTCCTTTCTCAACCTTCTCGGATATGACACTTTAGGAACACTGGGGCTAGAAGGTTTGTTGTTGATAGGATTCATCTTTGATGCTTCTACCTCATCCGGAATTTGAATTCTTCCATCTTCGATGTCTTCCCGATCCGAAATCCTCTTTTCTTCATCGTTTCTCTTCCTAAGTGAGGTATTGCTTTCGTCCATGACTTCCTCGTTTCTCCCATTGTTTACTATTCTCCCACTTCTTAAAATGGCTCTAGCACTTCCTAAGTTGAGCGAATCCTTTGAGCTTCCAAACTCTCTATTTATCACCCTGTCCGCAATTCTTCCCATGTGCCCTTTAATTCTATTTATTGAGTTCTCTAGCTTTGAGAACCTATCTTGACTTGCTTCCATAAACCCATTCAATAACTTCTCATATGCGACTTGTGTAACTTGAAGGTCCTCTATGCCTCCTTCTTGCTCTTTCATCCCCTCTGCCTTTCTTACTTGACTTTCCGTTACCCTTGAGGCTCTTGAGGCAAATGATGTCATTCCCTCACTGAAATTTGCCATTTGTTCTGTGAAAGGATCCATTACCTGAAATTTGAGCAAAAACACAACACCACAACGTAAACAATTCTAATGAAACGAAAAATTTAGCTATATCTAACAAAATAAACTAACTAAAGAAATTATAAACTACAAAGAAGAGTCAATCAATTCAACAATCGCTACCATGCTCCCCGGCAGCGGCGCCAATTTTGATGAGGTCGTTTTGGTGCTCAACAAAATGATGTTTTATGTTCTTTTGAAAACCGTATTTTAACCACTTAAAAATTCTTTAAGATAATATTTCTTAGTAAGTGGTAAGCAAAGTTCGTTCCATAGGGAGATGGAGGATGTATTGGATCAATTGACTAATCTAAAGCAATAAAATAAATCATTGACAATGGATAGTTGTTTGGGCTTTACAACCCATGAAGTTGCAATTAAAATAAACATACAAAAATGATATGAAAAATAAAAGACTCAACAATCTTGATAAGATAAGTGATAAAATCAATTAATGGAAGATAGGGAATAGATTGAGTTACTCATGAATCTAGGTAATGCCTTCAAAACTCAATAATGACCAATCTCATAAATGATAGCCATTTGTTTTCTCAAGTGTGTTGAGGTCATTACTATGAACACTCAACATCTTCTCATCTCAATGCCTAACCGATTAAGGAAAGGGTGTCAAGGTGAGATTAGTTAAGTACAAATCAAGGTTTGGATCAACGGGGTTGATATACCCACCACCAATCCATCCTATTCACTAAGTTTTTCAACCAATCAAGGGTGTCAATCCAAGATTGGTTTCAAAACAAATTATTCCACACAATATTATGATCCACTAGTGATATACAATGCAAATCAGAATAAGCATAGAATCTGTTATCCTCAAAAATCTGTTAGGATTTTCCCGGGACAACTTGGACCACGACGTATGGGTGTACCGCGCTGGACCGGACCGGACCGGACCGGACCGGACCGGACCGGACCAGGTAGGGGGTGGCTCCACACCTCCCGGGGTCGATGCCTGAGAGGGCCATTGATCCGGTTGCCAGGGACCGATGCAAGTGTGATAGGACAGGTCCTGCTAGGAGGAATGAGGTTGAGATAATATATTTGGGGTTATATGAGGAGCATGACAGGGGTAGCTCGCTACTGTAAATGAGAGGGTTTTTAATTATTTAGTGATGGGGTACATTACAAACCGTTGCACCAGCTACGGTGAGCTATTACAACAAATGGAAAGAGCATAACTATCCAGTACATTATCATGAAGGGGAGATCAAGCTAGGAATAACTTATCGCTCGGTGGAGTAGCGTAGTGGAGCTTCGAGTTAGGCGGGGTAGTAGCCAAGTAGATCACACATAGGGGCTTGGGTTAGACGAGGTAGTAGCCAAGTAGGATGGCCTCATAGGAGCTTGATTTAGGCAGGGTAGTAGCCAAGTAGGTCACACATAAGAGCTTAGGTTAGGTGAGGTAGTAGCCAAGTAGGATGGTCTCATAGGAGCTTGATTTTGGCAGGGTAGTAGCCAAGTAGAAGTCTAGGTTTTCAGGTGCCAACCCCTTACTCTTGGAATGTAGGGGTACTTATAGTGTTTCTGACGGCAGGGGGGTAGGTGGGAGCAGCTCATTTAGGCGGGAATCCTTGATTCCATCTCCACCGTTCCCTTTTGCCAGCAATCACGATGGTACAGAATCAAGGGTGAGGATCACGCCACCGTGCTCTTCCTCTATTGAAGGCCTGGTTTTGGTAGGTGGGAGCCATGGTTCCTAGGGAGAAATTGGCGGGGCTGATCCTAACCTCTACTTTGGAGCAGGGCCGTGGTGGTCACATATAGGCACTTCTGTACGGCTGATATGGCAAACAGATGGTGTTTTTAGAGGTTTTAATTGGTTTGACGAGGTCATTGCAGTAGTGGGGGGTCGTTATCAAAATCTGGCCTAGCAGGGGATAATGTCAACGCTTGTTCCGTTGCACACTGTCAGGCACTCTCCTCTACCATTTCCTTCTTCGTGCTTGCTGAGTTCCTGTGAATATTTTGCTGGGGAATCACAGAGTCCCCTCTCATATATGAGATAGTTGACCTCTAACTAGGGCTGAGATGGAGGGAGATTCAACCGTTGATGCAATGTGGCCAGCGGACGATCCTGACCGTTGGTCACTTGTCTTTCCCCACTTATGCTTGCTACCTGGCATTAATGGGCTAATGCTGAAGCTTTACAGGTTGTCCCCAGTCCCTCTTTTATCCCATGTGGGCTGGGGTGAGGGCTAGCGTCAACCCTTGGAAGGGTCATGGCTGGTTGGTTACTATGAACGGCGTCAACCCTTTGGAGCGGGGAGTTGTTAAAACGTTCCAAGGAGGTCTTCTCTAGTGGGTTGTTCTAGTTGTAGGAGTGGGTTATGCATGACTAGTTAGGTTTTGCTTAGGACAGTTCCTAGCCGGGTTGCTGGTTTGGAGCGGGTCCTCTATTGGACCAGGTCCTTCCTCTTGTTAGGCGCTTTAGGGGAGCCAGGTCTTAAGAGGACCACGTCTGGGAGGTGGGGTCCTTGGTGGGTTGGTCCCCCTTCTCAATAGACGTTCCTGGGTGGAGCTTGGTTCCTCGATTAGCCGCGCTCTGACCTGGTGTGTTAGGGGAAGGGGAGGCGCGGTACGTGATAGACCGGGCCTTTCTTCTTCTTAGGCGCTTTAAAGTGGTCGGGGACATTTTCGCGGTGGGTACCAGGGAGTGATGAGGGCTCTTTAATGAGGAAAGCTCTTCCTTGAATTCATTGCCTATATTTCTGGTTAACAGAAGTCCCTCCCGTCTTTAATGTTAATGGTATCGCTGAACATTAGAGGTGGGATACCTTGTCGCATGAAGGGCTTTCCCTGCTTGGATTTTTTTCTTTTTCCTCCCCTAAATTTCTTGGAATTCGCTTTAGTGGTCATGTCTCTTCAAGAATTAAATGTGATAATGATGACATTTCTAAAATTGGCACGTTTCTCGGAACGCGAGCGCTAGCAATGGGACGTTTACTGCGCATCGCTCCACGTGGCACGCGCTGAGTGGCCCAGCCGACTAATCCGCCTTTTCGCCTGATTCTCCCTAGCCGTCCGATCCCTTAGAGGGCTGAGATCTCCTCATTTAAAATTTAAACTGCCACTCTTTCTCCCTATTTAAGGGTGATTTGACAGGAGTCTCCCCATTTTCTCCCATTTTTTTCAGTTTTCATTTCCTCTTCTTCACTTCTCTCTTGTGCTTCTTGTTGCCTTGCTGAAAATGGCGTCTGAGGATTCTAATGTAGAGAGGGATTATGATTACAGTAGGGAGGATAATTCCCTAGAGAAGTCTGGGCTTTCTCTCAAAAAGCGCAGGCCCAGTGGCGACTCTACCGCTGGTGGAAGCTAGGCTCGCCCTTGTCCTCGTTGTTTCGGGCGGCATTCTTCAATCATGACCGGGTTTGCCAACTCTTCTTCTTCTTGAAACAAATTATAGCACGGTGTGTATAAAGCTATCTAGAGGGGGGGTGAATAGATTTTACGCTTTTTACCCAATTTTTCGTGTTAGTCAAAATTACGAAAATGCCCTCAAGATAATATAACCAAGCAATTGTAATATGGTGCGGAAATTAAAACAACACTTGGTTTTTACGTGGAAACCCTCATGGGAAAAACCACGGGCTATGTAAGTAAGCCACACTCGAACCTCGAATCCACTAAATGTGCAAACGATTACAACCTAATCCCGGAAGTAATCACACACCTACCTAATCCCGGTATGAGTGAACCTAGTCCTATTTGCTTGCGATCTAAGCAACCTAATCCCGGTTGCTACACACAAGACTTACTTTCTCTAGAAGAGAATACAACCCTAAGTGAATATATGAAAATATCCAAAATGCAACATAGAGCAAGGGAAACCCTATATGCTTATCTAAGATGATTAATATGCAATTAGAACAATCCTAGATATCAAAACTAAATGACATGTCAATTAGTTTAGCTAATCAATATTAAGCACAAAACCTAATATGCTAGCACAATACAAATTCTCAAACATACATCATACTCATCTCAATATTGTATCCAAAGCATACAAAATAACAAACAAGTAATTAATTGAGATTGCTAGATAAGAGAAACACAAAACATGTAAGATATTAGTGAAAAGCTTACCAAGCAAAGTATGATGAAGATTCCATGCAAGATGACATCTAGATGATCTAAGATGATGCTAGATGATGATTGATGATCATGAAAAAGTGTTTGAGTAATCAAAAATTGAGTTCTTGGAATTTTTCTTCTCTTTGAAAAATATCCTAAGTATGAATTCTGAATATGAACTCTCTTAATTGACCTAAAGTCAAAGTGGCATATATATAGGGGGCCAAATCAAAGTGTGGTCATTTAAGTAAGTTTCAAAGAAACGCGCCGATCGGCGGTTTCAATCGGCGGCCAGGCCGCCGATAATGACCGCCGAATTGAGCTCGTGAAGAACAGAGCATAAACGGCGGTTCATTCGGCGGTTTTGTGACCGCCGATTACAACCGCCGAATCAGAACAGAGAGATTAAAATCAATCAGGTATGAACGGCGGTTTTGAACGGCGGTTTCGTGACCGCCGATTCAACCGCCGAATTAGACTGAGAGATAAATCAATCAGGTCTTGAAACGGTGGTTTCGAACGGCGGTCGTGACCGCCGATCTTAACCGCAGAAATGCTTCAGACCAATCTGGACTGCAACGGCGGTTTCATTCGGCGGCCAGGCCGCCGATCACCTAGATAGGTGAAAACCAAGGAGAAGCCAAGGGCATTCTCCATAGGCGGTCCTCGCGCTAAACCAAGCACATTCTAGTGCATGCGCGGACGTTTCCGAAAGTTATCGGGAAACGAATTACACAACAACATGACACAATTACACACAACAAAATATAATAAATAAGTGCAAGTGTGAAATGTGACAAATGAAGAGAATGCACACATATGCAATGAATGTTAAGTGTGTGTGTGCAACTAATCTCTTCAAAGAAAAGTAAGCACATAGAAATTTACCTTCGGTGCTTATCAACACGAGGTCTTCAAAGGGCTTCGAACAATAAGACCGATACTTAGGCTACCCTTATAAAGAACCCCAACATGTGGTTGTCCACGAAATGAGCCAATCAACAAATGGGAACCTTACAATCTCCCCCTTTGGCTATTTCGTGACAAAACCACCACTCACATTGATTCCTCACAAAGAAATAGAAACTACGGGACAACTATGATATTCTACTACATAAAGAGATAAGAAAATAAAACTTCAAGTCTTCAATCTCTTGTAGAATAATCAAGCCCTGTAAATAAGATTTCTATGTATTCCAATACAAGTGAAATGTGAGATTAATCAAGTGATATCAAAACAAGCATTTGCATTTTTAGAATTTAAGCACAACATTACAAAATATATGCAATGTATGATAAATGCAATGCTCCCCCTCAAAGGGTTACTCCCCCTCAATGTGTTATCTCCCCAAAGTGCACAATTGCAACACCAATTTGCATCTCCCCTTACCATATACTACTCCCCCTTTTTGTCATGATATAGGCAAAGGAGTAGTCCCCAACCGGGTCACTCATAGTAACGAGAGATAGTAGCATGCAAGATATGCATAATCAATATAAGTCACTTTATGCATCTCAATTTAATCGGAGAGAAACAAGGAGATTTATTTGAGAGAAAATGTGTGAATCAAACATGCTTTGCATACAAGACATGTAGCATTCAAGTCCAAAATACAATGGTATTTGGCAAAGCAAATGACAAAGGTTTCTAATAGGAATTCAAACCAATTTCACCAATGTCATGAGTAAAGCAAGGATATAGAATACATTGATTTCAATATAAGAGCAACTATATCCAACTTTATAAGCGAAACATGGCATGAGCAACTTTGCACCCTTTTTGAATTTTCCGGATAAGATATCCGTATGATAGTAGCCATGTTCAACCAATAAAGAAAGAGAGACATTTGGAATATAAATTCCTTTGAACGGATACAAGATCCTTTATTCATTTTGAGTCTCATAAGCTTTCACACAAGTTTTGCATTTTTAAGAATATGCAATCATCAATTCATGCTTTTCATGTGAGCATGTTATATGAATTTCATGCTTTTTCATTTGACATTAGCATGTTATTAAAGAATCATCATGTCATGGAGATAATCATAGGTCATTCAAATCATACTTCCTATATACATCTCCTAGTCCAAAAATGCATGTTTGAACATAAATATGACATGGATTGTAAACAAGCAGGGTTCACACTTATTGAATTGAAAACATATATACATATGTGCAACCAAGCTTACTCAAGCAATTAAAAGAAGAGGCATAAGATATTTCAAATTTTTTGCAAGTGACAAGAATGCAAACTAGCTCTCTTTGCTTGAGTTCCCCATATCGGGTCAATCATAGAACATCACTCCACAAGACATATCCTAATAGATCTACTAAGAGTTTTAAATCGAGTAGCATCTAAGGGTTTAGTAAATAGGTCCGCAAGTTGATCATTAGTACCTACATGTTCAAGTACTATGCATTTATTTTCAACAAGCTCTCTAATGAAGTGATGGCGGATGTCAATATGCTTAGTTCTAGAATGTTGTACCAGATTCTTGGAAATATTAATAGCACTCATGTTATCACAAAAGAGAGTGAGAGTACCTTGGTTGAATCCGTAGTCTACTAGCATTTGCTTCATCCATAGGAGTTGTGTGCATCCACTCCCCGCGGCTATGTACTCGGCTTCCGCCGTGGACAAGGAAATCGAGTTTTGCTTCTTGCAAAACCACGACACCAAGTTGTTGCCTAGAAAGAAGCAACCGCCCGATGTGCTCTTCCTATCATCACAATTTCCTGCCCAATCCGCATCACTATATCCTACAAGACTAGGATTAGTGTCAAATGAGTACCAAATCCCATAATTAGAAGTCCCATTCACAAATCGAATGACTTTCTTAACCGAAGAGAGATGGGACTCCTTGGAATCGGATTGGTACCTAGCACAAACTCCTACACTAAATGATATATCGGGCCTACTTGTGGTCAAATAGAGCAAGCTCCCTATCATGCCACGATATAAGGTTTGGTCCACACTTTTACCGCTAGCATCCTTGCTTAGCTTCAAAGTGGTGCTCATAGAAGTATCACAATGTTTGGCTTTTTCAAGACCAAACTTCTTCACTAGGTTTTTGGCATATTTGGCTTGGGTTATGAAGATCCCATTATCTAGTTGCCTAATTTGCAAACCTAGGAAGTAATTAAGCTCACCAACAAGACTCATCTCAAATTCATGAGACATGACATCAACAAATTGTTGGACCTTGGTGTTGTTGGTGGAGCCAAACACTATGTCATCGACATATATTTGAGCTATGAAAAGCTCATCATTGTCTCTCTTGATGAATAGTGTCTTGTCAATACTACCTCTTGTGTAGTCATTGTCAACAAGAAATTGAGTGAGGCGCTCATACCAAGCCCTCGGTGCTTGTTTCAACCCATATAGTGCCTTCTTGAGGCGATAGACATGGTTGGGGTGGTGTGCATCCACAAACCCCTTGGGTTGTTCAACAAAGACTTCCTCTTGTAAGAAGCCATTGAGGAAGGCACTCTTGACATCCATTTAGTGCAATTTGAACTTGTGCACACAAGAAATGGACAAGAGAAGCCTAATAGACTCTAAACGGGCAACGGGAGCAAATGTCTCCTCAAAGTCGATACCCTCAATTTGAGAGTACCCTTGTGCTACAAGTCTAACCTTGTTCCGCACTATGTTGCCATCCTCATCGGATTTGTTCCTAATTATCCATTTAGTGCCTATGACATTAGTGGTCTTAGGCCTAGGAACTAGAGTCCAAACCTCATTCCTTTCGAATTGGTTTAGCTCTTCTTGCATGGCAAGAACCAAAAATTCATCATTTAAGGCTTCTTCAACCTTTTTGGGTTCAATTTGAGAGGTGTAGCATGTGTAGCTAATAAGATTAGCAAGTTGACGTCGAGTCCTAACACCGTCATTTACATCTCCAATAACATCCTCTTTATTATGGAGTCTTCTAACCCATGGAGCAGGTTCATTAGAGTCCAAGAGAGGGACTCTAGTAGTGGGTTGTGTGACTTCATCATTTTCATTAAATGTCCCAACATTGGGAGTCACCACAACCCTCTCCAAAGGAGAAACATAACTAAAAACAACCTCCTCCTCATGATCATTAGACTTGAGCCTAGTATCATCAAATACGACATTGGATGATTCCATAACACTTAGAGTTTTTAAATTGAAAACTCTATAGGCTCTACTATTCAAGGCATAGCCAATAAAAATACCCTCATCACTCTTAGCATCGAATTTGCCAAGTTGATCACGGTCATTTAAGATGTAGCATTTGCTTCCAAAAGTGTGGAAGTAGCTAACATTTGGCCTCTTGCCTTTCCATAACTCATAGGAGGTGTTTCTAGTACCGGGCCTTAGGAAGACTCTATTTCCTATATAGCAAACCGTATTGACGGCTTCGGCCCATAGGTTCCTAGGGACATTGTTGCTAAGCAACATCACACGGGCCATCTCTTGAAGGACCCTATTTTTCCTCTCAACAACTCCATTTTGTTGAGGTGTCCTAGGAGCCGAGAACTCATGGGAGATGCCTAAGCTATTGCAATAGCTTTCAAATGAGGCATTCTCAAATTCCCTCCCATGGTAACTTCTAATCCGTTTTATGCTTTTAATATTAGAATTCATTTCATTTTGTATTTTATTACAAAGCATTTTAAACTTATCAAAAGTTTCGGATTTTTCTCTAAGAAAATATGTCCATGTGAACCTAGAGAAATCATCAACACATACAAAAATGTATCTCTTTCCACCCAAACTTTCGGTTTGCATAGGACCCATGAGGTCCATGTGGAGAAGCTCAAGAGGCTCCTTGGTGGTGAGATACTTACCCTTTTTGTGCATGCTTTTAGTTTGCTTTCCTTGTTGGCAAGGTCCACAAACACCATTGGCTTTCTTCCCAAGCTTAGGGAGGCCACGCACACACTCGAACTTTCCAAGGGTCCGTAGATCCCTAAAGTTCATGTGGCCAAGTCTTTCATGCCACAACTCAATTTGCTCATCCATGGACACATGATTAGATACAATACTAGCTTCAAGACAATAACAATTGTCGCTAGATCTCATGCCCTTCAACAAGGTTTGTCCATCGGGTTTTAGGATTGAGCAAAAATCTTTAGAAAACAAGACGAAATATCCTTCATCACTAAGATGTGAGATGCTTATTAAATTGGCTACAAATAAAGCATTGGATAAGGAGGGTAATCCGGGAACGGAAATGGTTCCTTTCCCTTTAACATTTCTTTTGGATCCATCACCAAAAGTGACATTTCCACCTTCCTCCATAACAAGAGTCTCGAAGAAACTCTTGTTTCCCGTCATGTGCCTAGAGCACCCACTATCCAAGTACCAAAAATTAGAAGAATTTGCCTTCAAGGCTATTTGTGCAACATTGCAAACATTTTCATTCTTTCTAATCCACTTAGCAACAATTTTAGCTTTCCTAGTGGTCTTTGGTACATGTGCTCTACTATTTCTAGGATCATGCAAATCAATATTTTCATTCCTAGAAACATGCATCTTGGCTCTATTCTTTCTCTTTTCAATCATGCTTTGTTTTCTACACATTTTAATATATTGAAAGCAATTTGGTCTAATATGACCATCACAACCACAAAAGTGACAAATAGGGATGAAATAAGGAATCATACCTTGCCTTTGTGCACGTATGGGAGCTTGTCCATGTCTTTGTGGATAAGTGGGTTCAATCCATCTTCGTTTTTGAACCGGTCTAGGTTGCTTCCAAGCTTGAGGTTGCATGATTGGTCTCTTTCCTTTGTGAGCCAATTTTGGAGGAGTGTTGGCTTGAGGGACCCTAGGGGGTTGAGCTTGAGATTTCCTTCTCGGCCCCATTTTCACTTGAGCATTAGAACATTGTCCTACTTCTAACTTCTTCCTAGGGGGTTGCACAAATGAAGTTTCTTCGTTCTTCAAGCTCTTGACAAACACGGTCTTGTTAGAGGTTGAGATCTTCTTGTCATCTTCATACCCAAGACCCATTTTGTCACATGGACTCTTTCCAACACCAAGCATATGGTCAAGCTTCTTGGTGCTAGAATCCATCCTAGTCATAGAATTTCTAACTTCTTCAAGCTCACTCTTTAGACTTTCTTCATTCCTCCTAGATAAAGCTAACTCCTCTCTTAGCTTATCTTCTATCTTCTTGAATTTTTCCACTTGTTCACCTAAGTGGTCATTATGAGAAGCAAGCTCAAGATTTTCTTCTCTCAACATCTTGATCTTTCTTGTGCTCTTGATTGCTAAATCATTAAACTCGGCATGGCATTTAGCAAGCACCTTTTTCTCCACAAAACTACTTATGGAGTTAGATGAGGAATCACTTTCTTCTTCACTTGAGTCATTTTCCTCTTGACTCATTTCCTCTCTCTCACTAGCACTTTTGCTTTTATGGGAGGAGGCAAAAGCTAGGAGATTAGCCATGAGCTCTTCTTCAGTTGAAGACTCATCTTCCTCATTGGAGTCATCACTACTCCCACTCCAAGTGGCGGCCATCACTTTGCTCTTCTTCTTTTCATTGTGATTAGCACATTCGGGGGCAAAGTGACCAATCCCACCACATTCAAAGCATCGGACCCCTTTCCTTTCGGTCCTCTCTTGTCTAGGCTCAAACTTCTTGAAGGAACTCTTTTTCTTCAAATCTTGTCATCTTGACCTAAATCCCTTCTTCTTCTTGAACCCCATAACCTTGTTGAACCTTTTCACAAATAAGGCAAGGTCTTCATCCGATTCATGCTTTGCCTCCTTTGCATCCTTAGATGCTTTCAAAGCTATTCCTTTAGACTTCTTAGGAGGAATAGTGGTGCTAGGAGCCTTCCTAGACTCATATGCAAGGAGACGCCCAATCACCTCACTTGGCTTCATATCCATGTAGCCACTATTTTCTTCTATGGCCGTCACCTTGGATTCAAACCTATCGGGGAGAGATCTCATAATTTTTTGCTTGACTCTCCTATCCGAATACGGGTCTCCGAGTTGATGGCTTTGATTTACAATGTCCATCAATTTGATTTCGAAGTCATTGAAGCATTCATCCTCTCCCATCCTAAGTAGCTCAAACTGAGTTTGGAGGACTTGAAGCTTGGACTCCTTCACCACCTCGGTTCCCTCATGTGCAACTTGAAGGATGTCCCATGCCACTTTGGCAATCTGAGTATTCTGAATAAGCTTGTACTGATTCTCATCCATAGCACACATAATGGCATGCATAGCCTTCCTATTCCACTTAGAAGCCTCAAACTCTTGCGCATTCCATTGCGCTTTAGGCTTCAAAACATCTTGTCCTCCACCCGCAGGAGTCATCATAGGGAGATCATATCCGTCTTCCACCGCCATCCATGCACGGTCATGAATTTGGCATATGTAGGATTCCATCTTCCCTTTCCATTGGGAATAGTTCAATCCGGTAAGAAGTGGAGGCCTTGTGCTAGAAGCTCCTTCGTGGCCACCACCATTTCCACCGTTTCCACTCATAGTGTTTATGAATGAATGAAATGAATGCAAATGTATGAATGATAAAAAATCACACAAAATGTAAAACACACCAAAATAAGCAAGGATCACCTATGTATGTCTAGGAACCCGCTCTGATACCAATTGAAACAAATTATAGCACGGTGTGTATAAAGCTATCTAGAGGGGGGGTGAATAGATTTTACGCTTTTTACCCAATTTTTCGTGTTAGTCAAAATTACGAAAATGCCCTCAAGATAATATAACCAAGCAATTGTAATATGGTGCGGAAATTAAAACAACACTTGGTTTTTACGTGGAAACCCTCATGGGAAAAACCACGGGCTATGTAAGTAAGCCACACTCGAACCTCGAATCCACTAAATGTGCAAACGATTACAACCTAATCCCGGAAGTAATCACACACCTACCTAATCCCGGTATGAGTGAACCTAGTCCTATTTGCTTGCGATCTAAGCAACCTAATCCCGGTTGCTACACACAAGACTTACTTTCTCTAGAAGAGAATACAACCCTAAGTGAATATATGAAAATATCCAAAATGCAACATAGAGCAAGGGAAACCCTATATGCTTATCTAAGATGATTAATATGCAATTAGAACAATCCTAGATATCAAAACTAAATGACATGTCAATTAGTTTAGCTAATCAATATTAAGCACAAAACCTAATATGCTAGCACAATACAAATTCTCAAACATACATCATACTCATCTCAATATTGTATCCAAAGCATACAAAATAACAAACAAGTAATTAATTGAGATTGCTAGATAAGAGAAACACAAAACATGTAAGATATTAGTGAAAAGCTTACCAAGCAAAGTATGATGAAGATTCCATGGAAGATGACATCTAGATGATCTAAGATGATGCTAGATGATGATTGATGATCATGAAAAAGTGTTTGAGTAATCAAAAATTGAGTTCTTGGAATTTTTCTTCTCTTTGAAAAATATCCTAAGTATGAATTCTGAATATGAACTCTCTTAATTGACCTAAAGTCAAAGTGGCATATATATAGGGGGCCAAATCAAAGTGTGGTCGTTTAAGTAAGTTTCAAAGAAACGCGCCGATCGGCGGTTTCAATCGGCGGCCAGGCCGCCGATAATGACCGCCGAATTGAGCTCGTGAAGAACAGAGCATAAACGGCGGTTCATTCGGCGGTTTTGTGACCGCCGATTACAACCGCCGAATCAGAACAGAGAGATTAAAATCAATCAGGTATGAGCGGCGGTTTCGAACGGCGGTTTCGTGACCACCGATTCAACCGCCGAATTAGACTGAGAGATAAATCAATCAGGTCTTGAAACGGCGGTTTCGAACGGCGGTCGTGACCGCCGATCTTAACCGTAGAAATGCTTCAGACCAATCTGGACTGCAACGGCGGTTATGATCGGCGGTCATTCGGCGGCCAGGCCGCCGATCATAACCGCTGATCACCTAGATAGGTGAAAACCAAGGAGAAGCCAAGGGCATTCTCCATAGGCGGTCCTCGCGCTAAACTAAGCACATTCTAGTGCATGCGCGGACGTTTCCGAAAGTTATCGGGAAACAAATTACACAACAACATGACACAATTACACACAACAAAATATAATAAATAAGTGCAAGTGTGAAATGTGACAAATGAAGAGAATGCACACATATGCAATGAATGTTAAGTGTGTGTGTGCAACTAATCTCTTCAAAGAAAAGTAAGCACATAGAAATTTACCTTCGGTGCTTATCAACACGAGGTCTTCAAAGGGCTTCGAACAATAAGACCGATACTTAGGCTACCCTTATAAAGAACCCCAACATGTGGTTGTCCACGAAATGAGCCAATCAACAAATGGGAACCTTACACTTCTCCAGTGCATGTCTTCGATGGGGGAGGGGGAACCAGCCATGAGGCACTTTCTGGTGAAGGGGAACCGGATCTGGAGCATATGGATATGGGGGGATCCCATCGAGTGATGGCGGTTGGAGGGGGAGGGGATCCACCTAAGGTTTTTAATTGTGTTCCTGATCGCACTAGAAATGTTCATATTTAGTGCCTTCTTTCCTTACCTTTTGTGTTCGTCTCCGACCACTTTTGTGTGCATAACGTGTGTTTTTGTTAAATTCAAGCAATATGACCATCCAGGAAGGTGTTTTGCATCAAAGTTGTAAAAGAGGAGCAAAACCATAGGAAAAAGTTATGGCTGGACAAAGCCCACGGCACGAAGCCGTGGTACAAAGTTACAGAAAGACACACCTAGACATGAGCCGCCAGCCAGAGGACCTGAACTCGCCAATTTATTCCCGGCGGGTTCATGCAGTGAGACCATTGCCACCGTCCCGAAGGTATGAAGTCGCCAGAAACCGTGGTGAGTTCGTTCCAGCGGTTCACCATAATCCGCAGCGAGTTCATTCCAGCGGGAAACTAGCCACTGAGAAGGATGCCAGAAGCCGCAGCGGTTTTGAGCGGCGGGCTTGAAGCAGCGGAAGGAACCCACCGGAGGCGCGTCCAAGGACAAATTGGACATTCCTTATCTAATTGAAGGGAGATATATATACTTCCTGCTGCTGCTAAAAAAAGGTGACAAAAAGAGGATAGTAATAGATATTGGTAGTTCTTGGCTATTTGCATCATATATAGATTATTGTCTTAGGGAAGCTTATTATTTGTAATCTTAGTAGCTAAAGATATGATTTTCAGTCAAATACTATTTCAAACAATCTGAGCATCTTGGATAGGAAGTTGCTTTCTAGAGGTGTAGGACACGTCTCAGATAGGAAGTAGGCTTGGTAGTTCACTTGCCCGAGGGTAGATTAGGAGGTGATAGCTTGAGCGGATATCTTGTGTTGATAGCTTGAGTGTGAAAATCCTTTTCGTATAGTGGATTGCTTTGCCGGTGGTTGTGGTATCAACCCGTGGATGTTTCCTCTTTGAGGTTTTACCACGTAAAAATCATTGTGTCAATTTTCGCTTTACTTTTCAATATCTTCCATATCTTACATTGATTGCATATCTTGTATATTGATTTACTCTTGCTTTAGTTAAATCAATTCATTTGTCAAATCTTAGCAAGTGTGCATATTCTTTGTTATATTCCGCATTATTTTTAATATTGGAAGAGATTTGGGCCTATACCTATTCACCCCCCCTCTAGGTATATTTTACACTATTACTTAAGGGAATTTCATTTGGTATCAGAGCGGGTGTCTAGACGCACTTAGATAGATCCTTTCTTTGTAGTGTTTGTGTTTTGTTTATGATAATCATGATTAAGGAAGTGTGTTCCTATGTGGCTTCTTTTGTTGAACATATTGACTTAGATGAGAAAAAGATCAATGATCTTACTTTTGAAAATGAACGTTTATCCAAAGTCAATATGTCCCTCAACAAGAAGCTAGAAGATCATGATCTTGGCTCAAAAGAATTAAATGAACTTAAAAAAAAGATCCTAAGTCTAGAATTGAATCTAAAAGATAGTAATGATAGACTTGGCATCTTGAAGCAAGAAATTGAGCAAAGGGATATTTCTCTTGTTAGTGCTAAAAGGCTAGAAAACATGCTTAAAGCCAAAATTAGTGAGCACTTAAATCAAGAGAAAAGGTATGATCAATGGCTAAATAAATCTCGAAAAGATGTTATGTTTAGTGATGACATCGTAGAAAAATATGCCATTAAAAATAGGGTGCTTAGTGAGAAACTTGATGAGGCTAATAGGATGATTAACAAGATGTCATCTAGTTCTAATAAGATTGAAACCCTCATTGAAAGTGGAAAGCATCCTAGTGATAAAAGAGGTTTGGGTTATATAAATGAGAAGGAAAATCCTTCTACTAACAAATCTACTTTTGTCAAAGCAAGCATTGAAACAAATGTAGGTACACTCTCTCAAGGTAAAGCTATGAAAGCTACCGGATGTGCCTTTTCATCAACAAGGATATTCAATGAAAAAACTCAACAACAAAAACATCAAGGAGCAACAACCTCAAATGGAGGAGGTAGAGCATTAAGGGTTGCACATCAAAGAGAAAAAATTATGAGAAGTCCAAAGGAGTTGGAAGCAAATGCAAATGGTAAATTTCTCAAATTTATTCCTATTTGTCATCATTGTAATATGGTAGGACATATTCAACCAAGATGCTTTAAGTATATTCGGAAATGCAAACTTGATAATGCTTTTCATGATGTGTCTTTGAATGGACCTAGCCAATCATCCATGTATGGATATAGAAATAGACCTAGGAAGACCTTGGAAAAGCATGTTATGAAGGATGTTGTTGATGACTTGCTTGTTAAATCTTGTGTTGTGCCTAACTCTACCATGCATAAGAAAGTTGATAATGCTTTGTTTGATATTTTTGAAAATGTGACCAATGAGGTCAAGGTGCATGTTAAAAAGCCTAACATTGAATCAAAGCATGTTAGAAATAAGAGTAAGAGGCATGTTGTGAAAAATGTGTGGATTAGAAAAGACACATCTAAATGTCATGTTGCACAATATGCTTTAAGGGCCAACTCCTCCTATTCTTGGTACCTAGATAACGGTTGCTCTAGGAACATGACCAGGAACAAAGAGTTCTTTAAGAATCTTGTTTTAAAGAATGGAGGTTGGGTCACTTTTGGTGATGGTACCAAAAAGCAAGTTCTTGGCAAGGGAACAATTTGTATCCCCGGATTGCCTAAACTTCGTAATACTTTGTATGTTGATGGGTTACAAGCTAACTTGATAAGTATTACTCACTTGTGTGAAATGTTTAAAGAAGTTAGCTTTAACAAAGATGTGCACTATAATTGATAAAAAGGGCAATGTTGTCCTAAGAGTCAAAAGGTCTATAGACAATTGCTATTGTCTTGAGATAGATCCTCTAACTTGCAACATGGCACATGAGTGTAACAAGCTTCATTTGTGGCATCACCGTTTGGGTCACATGAATTTTAAAGATTTGAAAAAGCTTGAAAAACATGGCATTGTTAGAGGTCTTCCAAATCTTGGTAAAAAGCTTGAAGCGGTTTGTGAACCTTGCCAATTAGGTAAGCAAACCAAAATGTCTCATAAGAAGAATTCTTACATAGCTACCAAGAGACCTTTAGAACTTGTGCACATGGACCTAATGGGGCCAATTCAAACCGAGAGCATCAATGGCAAAAAGTACATTTTTGTATGCGTTGATGATTTCTATAGGTTTACTTGGGTTTATTTTCTTAGAAACAAGATCGAGGCTTTTGATTACTTTAAAAAGTTTTGTAATCAAGTTCAAAATGAAAAAGGTCTTGGTATCAAGAAAATCTGTCGCATTAGGAGTGATCATGGGACGGAATTTGAAAATACAAAATTTAGTGAGTTTTGTGATGATTTAGGGATTTCTCATGAGTTCTTCGCACCTAGAACTCCTCAACAAAATGGTGTTGTTGAGAGGAAAAACCGTGTCTTGCAAGAGATGGCTAGGGTCATACTCAATAGCAAGAAAGTCCCTAGAAACCAATGGATCGAGGCGGTCAATACCGCTTGTTATATGTCTAATCGTGTTTTTAGAAGGCCCGGCACAAAACAAACATCATATGAGCTATGTAAGGGTAAGAAGCCCAATGTGAGTTACTTCCACACTTTTGAGAGTAAATGTTATATTTGGAATGATAGAGATCACTTAGGAAAGTTTGATGCTAAAAGTGATGTTGGTCTCTTTCTTGGGTATGCTATTAATAGTCGTGCATATAGAGTCTTTAACTTGACTACTAAGACTATCATGGAGTCTATCAATGTGAAGATAGATGATCTTAGCATGCTTAATTTGTGTGATGATAATGGTGTCAATGAACCTAAAGAAGACATGTTGAATGACACTAAAACACCTATGGATGTGGCTAGTAGTGTTTCTAGTCAAGATGATGAAAATGATAGTCTTGTTGAAGTTGAAAGTCAAGGGTTGGAAAATGCTTTAAATGATAATCAACAAAATAACCAAGTTGTTGAACTCTCTCACCCAAGACTTAGAAACTTACACTATCAAGAAGACATCATAGGTGATTAAATGAAGGGGTTAGAACAAGAAATCAAATTGCTAACCAAATGTTTTATGCTTGCTACACTTCTCAAATTGAACCCAAAAATATTAATGAAGCAATTGTTGATAAATATTGGGTTGGGGCTATGCAAGATGAACTTAATCAATTTGAGAGGAATGAAGTGTGGTCCTTGGTTCCTAGACCTAAAGATATAAATGTAATTGGTACTAAATTGGTTTATAGGAATAAGACCGATGAAAGTGGCAAGATTGTGAGGAATAAAGCTAGACTAGTGGCTCAAGGTTACACTCAAGTGGAAGGTGTAGACTTTGATAAGAAGTTTGCCCCGGTTGCTCGTCTCGAGTCCATTAGACTTTTGTTGTCCATTGCATGCATTAAAAAGTTTAAATTATTTCAAATGGATGTCAAAAGTGCTTTCCTCAATGGATACTTTCAAGAAGAAGTGTATGTTGAACAACCTAAGGGTTTTGTAGACCCACACTCTCCTAATCATGTGTTTAAATTGAAAAAGGCTCTCTATGGCCTTAAACAAGCTCCAAGAGCTTGGTATGATAGGTTGACTCAATATCTTATTGACAACCAATATAGGAGAGGTGGGGGTTACAGACCGGAGTGTTAGACGAGGTCTACATAGGTTGTAAACTTCATTTCAATTAGTGATTTCGAGTTCCGAGTGTGGCGCACTATACAGCCCGTGGTTTTTCCCAGTGGTTGGGTTTTCCACGTAAACATCAAGTGTCATTTATTATTTCCGCATCTTATTACACTTGTATGTATTGTTGACTTGCTAGGGTTATTTTCATAAAATTGACATGCATGCGAAAATTGGGTAATAATTAGATAAAATCTATTCACCCCCCCTCTAGCTTTATATATTATACACACCGTATTCTTTTCAAAATCCGATGAGGATGGCAACATAGTGCAGAACAAGGCTAGACTTGTTGCACAAGGGTACTCTCAAATTGAGGGTATCGACTTTGAGGAGACATTTGCTCCCGTTGCCCGTTTAGAGTCTATTAGGCTTCTCTTGTCCATTTCTTGTGTACACAAGTTCAAATTGCACCAAATGGATGTCAAGAGTGCCTTCCTCAATGGCTTCTTGCAAGAGGAAGTGTTTGTTGAACAACCCAAGGGGTTTGTGGATGCTTACCACCCTAACCATGTCTATCGCCTCAAGAAGGCTCTATATGGGTTGAAACAAGCACCGAGGGCTTGGTATGAGCGCCTCACTCAATTTCTTGTTGACAATGACTACACACGTGGTAGTGTTGACAAGACACTATTCATCAAAAAAAACAATGATGAGCTTTTCATAGCTCAAATATATGTTGATGATATAGTGTTTGGCTCCACCAACAACACCAAGGTCCAACAATTTGTTGATGTTATGTCTCATGAATTTGAGATGAGTCTTGTTGGTGAGCTTAGTTACTTCCTAGGTTTGCAAATTAGGCAACTAGATGATGGGATTTTCATAACCCAAGCCAAATATGCCAAAAACCTAGTGAAGAAGTTTGGTCTTGAAAAAGCCAAACATTGTGACACTCCTATGAGCACCACTTTGAAGCTAAGCAAGGATGCTAGCGGTAAAAGTGTGGACCAAACCTTATATTGTAGCATGATAGGGAGCTTGCTCTATTTGACCGCAAGTAGGCCCGATATATCATTTAGTGTAGGAGTTTGTGCTAGGTACCAATCCGATCCCAAGGAGTCCCATCTCTCTTCGGTTAAGAGAGTCATTCGCTTTGTGAATGGGACTTCCAACTATGGGATTTGGTACTCATTTGACACTAATCCTAGTCTTGTAGGATATAGTGATGCGGATTGGGCAGGAAATTGTGATGATAGGAAGAGCACATCGAGCAGTTGCTTCTTTCTAGGCAACAACTTGGTGTCTTGGTTTTGCAAGAAGCAAAACTCGATTTCCTTGTCCACGGCGGAAGCCGAGTACATAGCCGCGGGGAGTGGATGCACACAACTCCTATGGATGAAGCAAATGCTAGTAGACTACGGATTCAACCAAGGTACTCTCACTCTCTTTTGTGATAACATGAGTGCTATTAATATTTCCAAGAATCCGGTACAACATTCTAGAACTAAGCATATTGACATCCGCCATCACTTCATTAGAGAGCTTGTTGAAAATAAATGCATAGTACTTGAACATGTAGGTACTAATGATCAACTTGCGGACTTATTTACTAAACCCTTAAATGCTACTCGATTAAAAACTCTTAGTAGATCTATTGGGATATGTCTTGTGGAGTGATGTTCTATGATTGACCCCATATGGGGAACTCAAGCAAAGAGAGCTATTTTGCATTCTTGTATCTTGCAAAAAATTCTAAATATCTTATGCCTCTTCTTTTAATTGTTTGAGTAAGCTTGGTTGCACATATGTATATATGTTTTCAATTCAATAAGTGTGAACCTTGCTTATTTACTATCCATGTCATATTTATGTTCAAACATGCATTTTTGGACTAGGAGATGTATGTAGGAAGTATGATTTGAATGACCTATGATTATCTCCATGACATGATGATTCTTTAATAACATGCTAATGTCAAATGAAAAAGCATGAAATTCATATAACATGCTCACATGAAAAGCATGAATTGATGATTGCATATTCTTAAATGCAAAACTTGTGTGAAAGCTTATAAGACTCAAAATGAATAAAGGATCTTGTATCCGTTCAAAGGAATTTATATTCCAAATGTCTCTCTTTCTTTATTAGTTGAACATGGCTACTATCATATGGATATTTATCCGGAAAAATCTAATAGGGTGCAAAGTCGCTCATGCCATGTTTCGCTTATAAAGTTGGATATAGTTGCTCATATATTAAAATCAATAAAAACTCTATATCCTTGCTTTTCTCATGACAATGGTGAAATTGGTTTGAATTCTTATTAGAAACCTTGTCATTTGCTTTGCCAAATACCATGATATTTTGGACTTGAATGCTACATGTCTTGTATGCAAAGCATGTTTGATTCACACATTTTTCTCAAATCACTCTCCTCGTTTCTCTTCAATTAATTGAGGTGCATAAAGTGACTTATATGTATATGCAAATATCTTGCATGCTTCTATCTCTCGTTGCTATGAGTGACCCGGTTGGGGACTACTCCTTTGCCTATATCATGACAAAAAGGGGGAGTAGGATATGGTAAGGGGAGTTGCAAATTAGAAGCAATTGTGCATATTGGGGAGAACATTCATTGAGGGGGAGCATTGCATACACATACATTGCATACACATTCATTGAGTTTTATTTTCTTATCTCTTTGTATTGTAGAATGTCATAGTTGTCCCGTAGTTTCTATTTTTTGTGAGGAATCAATGTGAGTGGTGGTTTTGTCACGAAATAGTCAAAGGGGGAGATTGTAAGGTTCCCATTTGTTGATTGGCTCATTTCGTGGACAAACCACATGTTGGAGTACTTTGTAAGGGTAGCTTATGTATTGGTTTTATTGTTCGAAGCCCTTTGAAGACCTCGTGTTGATAAGCACCGAAGGTAATTTTCTTTGTGCTTATTTGTCTTGAAGAGATAGTTGCACACACTCACAACTCATACATATGTCTTATCTTTGTATGTTGTGTTTATTTTTGTTGTGCATTAATGCCTATTTTCATCTCTTCTTGCATGTTTTTTTTTTTATTGCATCTTGTGATTATATGTCATATCATGTTAGGCCTTTAGGATGCATTTAGTTTTACCTTTTTACCCCTTGCATGTTTTCTTGTGGGGTTCAAAGGAGTGGGCTGTGCGCTGGTCGTCAAGCGCCAGACCATCGCAGCTCACTAGCGCAGATCGCCCAGTGGTCTATCGCTGGTCGTGCGCTGGTCCAGACCGGCGCAGCTCACCAGTGCAGATCTCCCAGTTGTCTGTCGCTGGTCGGTCGCTGGTCCACACCAGCGCAGCCCACCAGCGTAAAACGCTAGTGGTGTGCCACTGGTCGTGCGCCTGTCTGAGCGCTGGTCGTCAAGCGCATGTGCAATTTTTGCCTTTGCGCTGGTCGTGCGCCTATCGTCCAGCGCAAGGCCACCAGCGAACAGAGCAATTTCTGGTGCGTTTTTCAAAACGACCACACTTCACTTATGGCCCCTATATATATGTCACTTTGACTTTAGGTCAAAAAAAAAAGAGTTCATATTCATATTCAAGAGAAGAAAAATACACAAAGAACTCATTTTTAATCACTCAAACACTTTTTCATGATCATCAATCATCATCTAGCATCATCTTTGATCATCTAGATGACATCTTGCATGGATTCTTCATTATACTTTGCTTGGTAAGCTTTTCACTAATATCTTACATATTTTGTGTTTCTCTTAACAAGCAATCTCAATTAATTACTTGTATGTTATTTTATATACCTTGAATACAAGTTTGAGATTAGTATGATGTATGTTTAAGAAGTTGTATTGTGATAGCTAATTAGGTTTTGTGCTTAATCTTCATTCGCTAAACTATTTGATCGAACATGTCATTTAGTTTTTAATATCTAGGATTGTTCTAATTGCATATTAATCATCTTAGATAAGCATATAGGGTTTCCCTTGCTCTATGTTGCATTTGAATATTCATATATTCACTTAGGGTTTATTCTCTTCATTGAGAAAGTAAGTCTTGTGTGTAGCTTCCGGGATTAGGTTGCTTAGATCGCAAGCAAATTGGACTAGGTTCACTCATACCGAGATTAGGTAGGTGTGTGATTACTTCCGGGATTAGGTTGTAATCGTTTTACACATTTAGTGGATTCGAGGTTCGAGTGTGGCTTACTTACTAGCCCGTGGTTTTTCCCGTGAGGGTTTCCACGAAAAAATCAAGTGTTATTTAATTTCCGCATTTTATACTTGATTTATTGCTTTATCTATTTAGGGGTAATTTCGTAATTTTGACTAACACGAAAAATTCGTTAAAAAGCTTAAAATCTATTAACCCTCCCTCTAGATAGTTTTATACACACCGTGCTATAATTTGTTTCAATGGCGTTTGATTATCTCCATTAATAGGGTTGACTATCTCCATTAATGGCGTTGTGAATGGCCAGAGAGGTCAACCTTCCTTGTATTTGAATGTTGGCGCATACTGTCCTTCTTGTAGCATGGTTCTGGTCTTCCTTGGTAATCTGACAGATAGTGTATTAAGACCTCCCTTGTTGACGCCTTCCATGTTAGGTGGTTGGGAGGTACTTGGAGGATCGGTCTGGGCAGGAAACATGATACGGAGTATCAAGTGCGGGGCACCGAGTACCAGGTGCAGGATACTGGGTACCAGGTGCGGTGTAGCATGTGTAGCTAATAAGATTAGCGAGTTGACGTTTAGTCCTAACACCCTCATTAACCTCTCCAATGATATCTTCTTTATCATGGAGTTTCCTAACCCATGGAGCGGGTTCTTTAGAGTCCAAGAGAGGAACTCTATCAATAGGTTTTGTGTCATCATTGTTGACATTAGATGTCCCAACATTAGGAGACACCACAACATTCTCCAAAGGAGAAACATCACTAAAAATAACCTCCTCCTCATGATCATTTGACTTGAGCCTAGTATCATCAAATACGACATTGGATGATTCCATAACACTTAGAGTCTTTAAATTGAAAACTCTATAGGCTCTACTATTCAAGACATAGCCAATAAAAATACCCTCATCACTCTTAGCATCGAATTTGGGCAAGTTGATCACGGTCATTCAAAATGTAGCATTTGCTTCCAAAAGTGTAGAAGTAGCTAACATTTGGCCTCTTGCCTTTCCATAACTCATAGGAGGTGTTTCTAGTACCGGGCCTTAGGAAAACTCTATTTCCTATATAGCAAGCCGTATTGATGGCTTCGGCCCATAGGTTCCTAGGGACATTGTTGCTAAGCAACATCACACGAGCCATCTCTTGAAGGACCCTATTTTTCCTCTCAACAACTCCATTTTGTTGAGGTGTCCTAGGAGCCGAAAACTCATGGGAGATGCCTAAACCATTACAAAAGGTTTCAAAGGTAGCATTCTCAAATTCCCTCCCATGGTCACTTCTAATCCGTTTTATGCTTTTAATATTAGAGTTTATCTCATTTTGTATTTTATTACAAAGCATTTTAAACTTATCAAAAGTTTCGGATTTTTCTCTAAGAAAATATGTCCATGTGAACCTAGAGAAATCATCAACACAAACAAAAATGTATCTCTTTCCACCTAAACTTTCGGTTTGCATGGGACCCATAAGGTCCATGTGGAGAAGCTCAAGAGGCTCCTTGGTGGTGAGATACTTACCCTTTTTGTGCATGCTTTTAGTTTGCTTTCCTTGTTGGTAAGGTCCACAAACACCATTGGCTTTCTTCCCAAGCTTAGAGAGGCCACGCACACAATTGAACTTTCCAAGGGTCCGTAGATCCCTAAAGTTCATGTGGCCAAGTCTTTCATGCCACAACTCAATTTGCTCATCCATGGACACATGATTAGATACAATACTAGCTTCAAGACAATAACAATTGTCGCTAGATCTCATGCCCTTCAACAAGGTTTGTCCATCGGGTTTTAGGATAGAGCAATAATCTTTAGAAAACAAGACGGAATATCCTTCATCACTAAGATGTGAAATGCTTATTAAATTGGCTTTCAAGCCATCAACAAATAAAGCATTGGATAAGGAGGGTAATCCGGGAACGAAAATGGTTCCTTTCCCTACAACATTTCTTTTAGATCCATCACCAAAAGTGACATTTCCACCTTCCTCCATAACAAGAGTCTCGAAGAAACTCTTGTTTCCCGTCATGTGCCTAGAGCACCCACTATCCAAATACCAAAAATTAGAAGAATTTGCCTTCAAGGCTATTTGTGCAACATGGCAAACATTTTCATTCTTTCTAATCCACTTAGCAACAATTTTAGCTTTCTTAGTGGTCTTTGGTACATGTGCTCTACTATTCCTAGGATCATGCAAATCAATATTATCATTCCTAGGAACATGCATCTTGGCTCTATTCTTTCTCTTTTCAATCATGCTTCGTGTTCTACACATTTTAATATATTGAAAGCAATTTGGTCTAATATGACCATCACAACCACAAAAGTGACAAATAGGGATGAAAAAAGGAATCATACCTTGTCTTTGTGCACGTATGGGAGCTCGTCCATGTCTTTGTGGATAAATGGCTTCAATCCATCTTCGTTGTTGAACCGTTCTAGGTTGCTTCCAAGCTTGAGGTTGCATGATTGGTCTCTTTCCTTTGTGAGGCAATTGTTGAGGAGTGTTGACTTGAGGAAGCCTAGGGGGTTGAGCTTGAGGTTGCCTTCTTGGCCCCATCTTCACTTGTGCATTTGAGCATTGTCTTACTTCTAATTTCTTCCTAGGAATTTGCACAAATGAAGTTTCTTCGTTCCTCAAGGACTTGACAAACACGGTTTTGTTAGAGGTTGAGATCTTCTTGCCATCTTCATACCCAAGATCCTTCTTGTCACATGGACTCTTTCCAACACCAAGCATATGGTCAAGCTTCTTGGTGCTAGAATCCATCTTAGCCAAGGACCCTTTAACTTCTACACGTTCCCTCTTCAAGCCTTCTTCACTTCTCTTGGATAAGTCTAACTCCTCAATTAACTTATCCTCTCTCCTCTTCAATCTTTCCACTTGTTCACTTAAGTGGTCATTGTGAGCCGAAAGTTCAAGGTTCTCTTCTCTCAACCTCTCAATCTTTCTTGTGCTTTTAATTGCTAAATCATTGAACTCAGCATGGTATTTAGCAAGCACCTTTTGCTCCACAAATTTCTTTATGGAATTAGAAGAGGAGTCACTTTCTTCTTTACTAGAGTCAATTTCCTCTTGACTCATTTCCTCTCTCTCACTAGCACTTTTGCTCTTGTGAGATGAGGCAAAAGCTAGGAAGTTAGCCATGAGCTCTTCTTCACTTGAAGACTCATCTTCCTCATTGGAGTCATCACTACTCCCACTCCAAGTGGCGGCCATCACTTTGTCCTTCTTCTTTTCATTGTGATTAGCACATTCGGGGGCAAAGTGACCAATCCCACCACATTCAAAGCATCGGACCCCTTTCCTTTCAGTCCTCCCTTGTCTAGGTTCAAACTTCTTGAAGGAACCTTTTTTCTTCAAGTCTTGTCCTCTTGACCCAAATCCCTTCTTCTTCTTGAACCCCACAACCTTATTAAACCTTTTCACGAATAAGGCAAGGTCTTCATCCGATTCATGCTTTGCCTCCTTTGCATCCTTAGATGCTTTCAAAGCTATTCCTTTAGACTTCTTAGGAGTAGTAGTGGTGCTAGGAGCCTTCCTAGACTCATATGCAAGGAGACGTCCAATCACCTCACTTGGCTTCATATCTATGTAGCCACTATTTTCTTCTATGGCCGTCACCTTTGATTCAAACCTATCGGGGAGAGATCTCATAATTTTTTGCTTGACTCTCCTATCCGAATACGGGTCTCCGAGTTGATGGCTTTGATTTACAATGTCCATCAATTTGATTTCGAAGTCATTGAAGCATTCATCATCTCCCATCCTAAGTAGCTCAAATTGAGTTTGGAGGACTTGAAGCTTGGACTCCTTCACCACCTCGGTTCCCTCATGTGCAACTTGAAGGATGTCCCATGCCACTTTTGCAATCTGAGTGTTCTGAATAAGCTTGTACTGATTCTCATCCATTGCACACATGATGGCATGCATAGCCTTCCTATTCCACTTTGAAGCCTCAAACTCTTACGCGTTCCATTGCGCCTTAGGCTTCAAAACTTCTTCTCCTCCACCACCGAGAGTCATCTTGGGTAGATCATATCCGTCTTCCACCGCCATCCATGCACGGTCATGAATTTGGCATATGTAGGATTCCATCTTCCTTTTCCATTGGGAATAGTTCAAACCGGTAAGAAGTGGAGGCCTTGTGCTAGAAGCACCTTCGTGGCCACCACCATTTCCACCGTTTCCACTCATAATGTTTATGAATGAATGAAATGAATGCAAATGTATGAATGATCAAAAATCACACAAAATGCAAAACACACCAAAATAAGCAAGGATCACCTATGTATGTCTAGGAACCTGCTCTGATACCAATTGAAACAAATTATAGCACGGTGTGTATAAAACTATCTAGAGGGGGGGTGAATAGATTTTAAGCTTTTTAACCAATTTTTCGTGTTAGTCAAAATTACGAAATTACCCCTAAATAGATAAAGCAATAAATCAAGTATAAAATGCGGAAATTAAATAACACTTGATTTTTACGTGGAAACCCTCACGGGAAAAACCACAGGCTAGTAAGTAAGCCACACTCGAACCTCGAATCCACTAAATGTGTAAAACAATTACAACCTAATCCCGAAAGTAATCACACACCTACCTAATCCCGGTATGAGTGAACCTAGTCCAATTTGCTTGCGATCTAAGCAACCTAATCCCGAAAGCTACACACAAGACTTACTTTCTCAATGAAGAGAATAAACCCTAAGTGAATATATGAATATTCAAATGCAACATAGAACAAGGGAAACCCTATATGCTTATCTAAGATGATTAATATGCAATTAGGACAGTCCTAGATATTAAAAACTAACTGACATGTTCAATCAAATAGTTTAGCTAATCAAGATTAAGCACAAAACCTAATTAGCTATCACAATACAACTTCTCAAACATACATCATACTAATCTCAAACTTGTATTCAAGGTATATAAAATAACATACAAGTAATTAATTGAGATTGCTTGTTAAGAGAAACACAAAATATGTAAGATATTAGTGAAAAGCTTACCAAGCAAAGTATGATGAAGAATCCATGCAAGATGTCATATAGATGATCAAAGATGATGCTAGATGATGATTGATGATCATGAAAAAGTGTTTGAGTGATTAAAAATGAGTTCTTTGTGTATTTTTCTTCTCTTGAAAAATATCCTAAGTATAGAATATGAATATGAACTCTCTTTTTCTGACCTAAAGTCAAAGTGACATATGTATAGGGGCCATAAGTGAAGTGTGGTCGTTTTGAAAAACACACCAAAAATTGCTCTGTTCGCTGGTGGCCTTACACTGGACGACAGGCGTACGACCAGCGCAAAGGTAAAAATTGCACATGCGCTTGACGACCAGCGCTCACACAGGCGCACGACCAGCGGCACACCACTGGGCGTTTTGCGCTGGTGGGCTGCGCTGGTCTGGACCAGCGCACGACCAGCGACAGACAACTGGGCGATCTGCGCTGGTGAGCTGCGCCGATCTGGACCAGCGCACGACCAGCGACAGACCACTAGGCGATCTGCGCTGGTCTGGCGCTTGACGACCAGCGCACAGCCCACTCCTTTGAACCCCACAAGAAAACATGCAAGGGGTAAAAAGGTAAAACTAAATGCATCCTAAAGGCCTAACATGATATGACATATAATCACAAGATGCAATAAAAAAAAAAAAACATGCAAGAAGAGATGAAAATAGGCATTAATGCACAACAAAAATAAACACAACATACAAAGATAAGACATATGCATGAGTTGTGAGTGTGTGCAACTATCTCTTCAAGACAAGTAAGCACAAAGAAAATTACCTTCGGTGCTTATCAACACGAGGTCTTCAAAGGGCTTCGAACAATAAAACCAATACATAAGCTACCCTTACAAAGTACCCCAACATGTGGTTTGTCCACGAAATGAGCCAATCAACAAATGGGAACCTTACAGCCATTAATGGAGATAGTCAACCCTATTAATGGAGATAATCAACCGTATTAATAAAGATAGTCAACTCTTTAATGGCCATTCACAATGCCATTAATGAGGGATCAATCAACTCTTTAATGGCCATTCACAATGCCATTAATGAGAGAATATTTAACTCAATCAATGCCAAATCAGTGTTCCTATAATTGTGGATTGATTGACTAAATTGATGGAGCGGGCAACAAGAATTAGAACCTATAAATATGACAAAGCTCTCTATTGAGCGGGATCCTATTCTTTTTCCAAAAAAGACCTACAGCTTGTTCCCCAATCGGGATCATCTTCTACTTCTTCTTCTTTTCTACTAATTAGAGAAAAGGGCCTAGCCCGCCTATTATTGTAAGCTCTCTGGAGCACTTATATTGTGTTATTCTCCTACTTATGTAAGCCCTCCGGAGCACGCCCTATTCATAAATATATAAAAGATCTCTCTCCACCGGATACTACCTAGGGGTTTTCAGCATATGATCCTACGTGATGCTTTTTCCCCCTAGGTCAGTCCACCTTCTACTATATATCAGAATCCTTCTTATCTTGCTACTATTGTACTGCACGCTTAGTCGATCTATAGGAACCAGCGGGGTATCGTGCTACTAGGTATCCTGCTAGCCCAGATCTATCCCGATCCGGGTCCTTTATAAACCGTTAATTGAAAATTTCACCCCGGTGACAATTTTTGGTTAACACTTTGGCGCCGTCTGTAGGGACCGAACCCACGACCATGTGGTTTCCTTGTCTCTACATGAGCGTATGTTTCTTTATCTCTTTCATATAATCGCTATACATGTGTTTTAACGCATTCCACTAATATGTTCACTACATGCTTATGCCATGATGTCATGTTTCCATGATACTTTATTTCACCCTACTAGTTCCTTTATTACTAGTGTGATTTTATAAAAAGTTTGCATGGATCCTGTGAACTAAATGAACGCCTATTATAATTGGTTGATATTTCGCCTTAAATGTGTTGAACGTATGAAGTGCATCATGAGGTAGATCTATAGGATCTAATTTATTTATTGCCATGCAAGCTCAACCTTCTATTATTGAAGTGATTGATTCATTATTCATGGCATATTATTCATGTGGTATACCCATTATCCATATTTGTATATGTTGTATGTGCACCACAAATGGTGCTCACTTTGTCATTTGACGACTTTTGTTTGATGCAGAGCATATATGATGTATGGGCCTCCTAGTGGAGCCGGTATCCTATGCTGCCCCGATGCAGCAAGTCTGCTCTTATACTTGTAGAGCTCCTCTACAGCCGCTCTGCTACCGGTAGATCTCATATCTAGCAGATCCACCCCTGTACACTTAAAGCTCCTATGCAGTAGAGTTGTACCTCTCCTGCTTCCTTACAGAAGATTTGCTCAACTACCGGTATATCTCCTATCCAGCAAATCCGCCCCGGTACTCTTAGAGCTCCTATGCAGCAGAGTTGCACCAATCCTACTTCCTTATAGTAGATTTACTCCGGTACCTGTAGAGCTCCTACCAAGTTGATCTACCATAATTGCACTTACACATATGGATCCCCTCATGTCACTGGATCCACTCTTCAAATGCACCTAGTTCTCAGCTATGCAAGTCCTAGGGAATAATTGGAAGCAATTTGGAAGATTTTCGATCAAGCCTGAGAATGCCGCATCCTTTGATGGATCAACTTCAAGAATTAAAATGTATCATCTCAGAAGGAACCGGGTTTCGAGTGTTTCATCATCATGGAAAGATACGAAAGTTAGCTTTCCGTAGAATTTTACGGTTCACAATTTTGAGTTTTCTAGAAAGAGTTATGACCATTTTACTACCTAAAGGTCAGCCCATAATTTCTGCTGCTGATGGGTCAACTTCAAGAATTAAACTGTATCATCTCAGAAGGAACCAGGTTTCGAGTCTTATATGGTTGGAAAGGTACGGAAGTTAGCTTTCCGTAGAACTTTATGGTTTGCAATTTCGAGTTGTTTAGAATGAGTTATGGCCATTTTACTACCTAAAGGTCAGCCCAGAATTCCTACACGGGATTTTGGAAATAAAGCATTGCAGGCTGCCTCTGTGAGCACTAGGAGTAGCATGACCAGTAGAAGACCAGTGGCTCCTCACCCTTCGTATCGGGGCCTAACAACACCCAAGTGAGCCACTATTGTTTCGATTCTTTTCAGCGGGGTCCAGAGTCTCATTTCAATTGCTGGGGACTTCTACACGCTTCTGGACCAGTACCATACCAGTGGCTCCTCTCATTTTGTACCGGGCTGGACAACGCCCAAGTGAGCCACCTACGATCCTGATTCACCTAAGTAGAGTTCAGGTCTCGTTTTAGTTGCTGGGTACTTCTTGATGACCTAGCAAGCATCTGGACCAACATAATGTAGGAGGCTCCCCACTTTTGTACCAGGCTAGACAACGCCTAAGTAAGCCACCTACCATCCCGATTCGTCCAAGTGGAGTCCAGAGCCTTATTTAAGCTGTTGGGTACTTCTTGATGCCTTAGCAAGCCTCTGGACCAGTATCATGTAGGAGGCTCTTCTCTTTTGTACCAGGCCTCTCAACGCCCAAGTAAGCCTCCTAGGTTCCGATTCATCCGAGTGGAGTTCAGAGTCTCGTTTTAGTTGCTGGGTACTTCTTGATGCCTTAGCAAGCCTCTGGACCAGCATCATGTAGAAGGCTCCTCACTTTTGTACCGGGCCGGACAATGCCCAAGTGAGCCACTAACGATCCTGATTCGCCCGAGTGGAGTTCAGAGTCTCGTTTTAGTTGCTCGGTACTTCTTGATGACCTAGCAAGCCTCTGGACCAGCATAATGTAGGAGGCTCCTCACTTTCGTACCAGGCCGGACAACGCCTAAGTGAGCCACCTACAATCCCGATTCATCCGAGTGGAATCCAGAGTCTTATTTCAGCTGTTAGGTACTTCTTGATGCCTTCGCAAGCCTCTGGACTAGCATCATGTATGAGGCTCCTCACATTTGTACCAAGCCCCTCAACGCCCAAGTGAACCTCCTAGGTTCCAGTTCGTCCGAGTAGAGTCTAGAGCCTCATTTTAGCTGTTGGGTACTTTTTGATGCCTTCGCAAGCCTCTGGACCAGCATCATGTATGAGGCTCCTCACTTTTGTACTGGGCCCCTCAACGCCCAAGTGAACCTAGGTTCCAGTTCGTCCAAGTGGAGTCTAGAGCCTCATTTCAGCTTTTGGGTACTTGTTGATGACCTAGCAGGCTTCTGGACCAGCATAATGTAGGAGGCTCCTCACTTTTGTACCGAGCCGGACAACGCCCAAGTGAGCCACCTACTATCCCGATTCGTTCGAGTGGAGTCCAGAGCCTTATTTCAGCTGTTGGGTATGTAGGGAAAAATACCGTAGTACACGCAGCGGAAGCGAGACTAAAAATAGATTTAGTAACTTTTAAAAAAATTTCCTTTTATGAACCTTAAACCCTTTAATCAATTAAACATATATATTATCTAACAAAAGAATAATACCTTTTGTCGCGTGATCCGATTGACTTACGTTGATGGTAATCCGCAAGATCTTCAATCATAGCACGAACATGGATCACCTAGGAGCGTGGTCTCCCTTTTCCTTTGAATTGCAAACCTGTGAATGGATAAACAAACTTTTCTTTTCTTTGTTAGTCACAAAAACAATCAAAAGAATACTAAGATTATTCCGGTCACTTTTGAGTTCTCAATCTAATGATCGAAACTCGCGTGAACCTAGATTGATGTTGTACACACAAGCTTATTGATGAATAAGCAAAAAGTATACCATCAAAGAATAATGTATCACTCTTTTATGTTTTTAGTAGAAATAAAATAATCTATCTTATGAATTGAGAAGAAGAAGAAATTTGTATCAAGAACACTTGTTGTGGCCGAATTCTATAAGAGCACTTATATAGGTGGCCAAATTTTCTTCCTCCTTTCCTATTAGGGTTGCCGAATTCTCTACCCAAAAAGGACTAGGGTTGCCGCAACACACAAGCTTAAAAGAGTTTGTGTTGCACCCTAATTCCCATCTAGTTAAGACTTCAAACCCTAATTCAATTCATAAAAACTTTTATTCTTTTATTTGACTAAACAAAAAGACTTCTTATTTGATTAAATAAATAAAATTATTTATTTATTTTCTTACCAAATAAGTCTTTTACTTTTAGTATACTACCAACTATAGTATAAGACTAGGAATCATATTTCCTAATCAGAAAAGATTTGTTTCTTAATTAAATAATTAACTAATAAATTAATTTATTCTTATTTAATTAAAACAAATGAAACAAAATAATATATTAGGTTAAAACTTTAACCTTGCCGCCCCACTTGAATAAAATTAGGCCTAATATTATTTTCTTATTTCATTTAATCCATTGGACTTTAAATAAAAAGCCCACATGTGAACCAGACCCATTCTTACTAAAAGAAACAAGCCCACATGTCTTTCATTAATATATTAATATAATTGAGCAGCCCATTACATAAATAATGTGCAAATTATATTCTTAATATATTAAATGCAATTCTAGATGGACCCTTAAATTGGTCCGGTAGAATATATCAAGTGATCCATGCAAGTCCGTGTGGATTGGGGATCTTGGCGGGCCATCTAAATTTAAGCTTCAATAGACAAAACCTAATCATAATCAACAAATGATTCACTTAGGTCCGATCCATTAATTTTAACTCATTCCACTAAAGAGCTAAAACTGAACTCTTAAATAAAGATAGAAAAGGAAGATGTTCCTCATTCATACCCTAGACAATCATGTTGGAGATAGTGTATCCTCGTGATTAATATCAGTAATCGCCAAGAGTTCATAGACCGCCTACAACTCTCCAAGTTACCATATTTACTCATATGACCACGTTTTGAACTTGGATATTTTGACTTGTCCAGAAGCCATGTTTTCAATAGACACTATCGAAAACTCAACGTTGAGATTTAATATCCAATTACCTCAAAACATCCATATGATGATATTATACTCTCATTTAATAAATGGAGCCACGATGTCCATATCTATAAATGAAGTCCTCTATCGATTAACAAATGAATATCACCAAACTATCGAGGATAGACTATGCGATATAATCGTACTCATTGATAACTCAAATGATATCACTTGCAACCATAAGTCCATCATTTATCTCAGGATTAAGATAGACTCTCCGATTGTCCTGATAATGAAAAGACTATTATCTATTGACGGTTATAGATAAAGTATTTCATTGTGATCCAGTTCAATACACCCAGTGCACTAGATCCTTTTGCTCGAAGACACTCCGATGATTTTAGACTTATCATATCTCATTTGATCCCACTCAAATGCTAACAAAAGAATTCTACAACTTTTGCAAGATAAAGGTGCCCAACCTTTAACTTAAGTTGTGAACATTATTCAAGACTAACTAAAGAATTGTGACTACCACATACATATCCAGATGTACGAACAATTCTTCTTTTCTCATAGTCTTTAGACCTTATGATTATTTACTTTGACAATTATAATATTAAACTATAAATGCTATACGATTTGTTAAACCAGAAATCACTTTATTAATATGAAAAAGATTGTTAATTACAACATTACACTTTTGCTATTGAGCATAATCCTAACAATCTCCCACTTGCACTATAGCAAATGTGTCATATCTCTCAAGCCCATGTTCTCTAGATGCCCATCGAAACTCTTCTGAGGTAGAGCCTTTGTGAAGGGATCCGCTAGATTATCTGCTGACGCGATTTTGGTAATCGTCACGTCACCTATTTGAACAATCTCCCTTAAAAGATGATACTTTCTTTCAATGTGTTTACCTCTCTTGTGACTTCTTGGTTCTTTCGAATTAGCCACTGCTCCACTGTTGTCACAGTAGATAGTGATCTGCTTATTCGCACTAGGAACCACTTCTAAGTGAATCAAGAATTGGCGGAGCCAAACAGCCTCTTTGGCAGCCTCGCATGCAGCAACATACTCAGCTTCCATGGTGGAATCAGCAATACAAGATTGCTTGATACTCCTCCATATAACTGCTCCTCCTCCAATAGTAAACACAGCCCCTGATGTGGATTTTCTAGAGTCAGAATCTGTATACCCAATGGGAATCAAATCCCCTCCAGAGTATACAAGCATATTATCTCTCGTTCTCTTAAGATACTTGAAAATATGCTTGACTGCCGTCCAGTGATCAGGACCAGGTTTCGATTGAAACCTGCTAACTATGCCAACAGCAAAACAAATATCTGGTCTAGTACAGAGCATTGCATACATGAGACTTCCAACTGCCGAGGCATATGGAACTCTACTCATGAATTGCTCTTCATGCTCATTCTTAGGAACTTGTTCCTTAGAAAGCTTGATTCCATGTCTGAAAGGTAACATACCTTTCTTGGAATCCTGCATGGAAAACCTAGACAAGATCTTGTCTATGTATGAAGCTTGGGATAATGCAATCGTTCTATTCTTTCTATCCCTTATTACTTCGATACCTAGAATAAAACTTGCTTCTCCTAAGTCATTCATATCAAATTGTTTTGCTAACCATTCTTTTACTGATGTCAATACACCTACATCGTTTCCAATGAGTAGTATATCATCAACATAAAGAATCAGGAAAACCAACTTGTCGCCCTTAATCCTTTTGTATACACAAGGTTCGTCAGGATTCTGAATAAATCCAAAACCTTTGACAGCTTGATCAAACCTTATGTTCTAGGATCTGGATGCTTGCTTCAATCCATATATGGATTTCTGCAACTTGCATACCTTTTCCATTTGGCCCTTTTCAATGAATCCCTCTGGTTGCATCATGTAGATGCTTTCGTCAAGACTTCCATTAAGGAAAGCTGTCTTGACGTCCATTTGCCAAATCTCTAGATCTAAAGATGCTGCAATGGATAAGAGTATCCTAATGGATTTAAGCATGGCCACAGGAGAGAAGGTTTCCTCGTAATCGATACCTTCTTTCTGTGTATACCCTTTAGCTACCAATCTAGCTTTAAAGGTTTCCACCTTACCATCCATACCTCTTTTCCTCTTGTATACCCACTTGCACCCAATGGGTTTTATCCCTTTAGGCAAGTCTACAAGGGACCAGACTTTGTTATCGAACATAGATTCAATCTCGGATTGCATTGCCTTTTGCCAATGGCGACTATCAACATCCTCCATAGCTTCCTTGTACGTGTAGGGATCATCGTCGTCCGGGAGATTCTCCACTTATTCTCCCAGACCGATGTATCTTTCGGGTTGTATTCTAACCCTCCCACTACGACGAGGAATGGTGGGTTGTTGATCTTGTGTTGGATCGGAACTTACAATTGGGTTAGGTTGTGTAACCTCTCGCTGAATTGTATCTCCTGACATCTCATTCAGGACAATTCTACTTCTAGGCACAAAATCATTCATATAGTCCTTTTCCAGAAATTTAGCATTTGTCGAAACAAATACTTTAAGATCTGAAGGACTATAAAAATAATATCCTTTAGTTTCTTTTGGATACCCTACAAATATACATGTTTCTGAACGGGACTCCATCTTTTTTGTCTTTCCTTTTAACACACGCGCAGGACAACCAAATATCCTTAAGTGTTGTAAACTAAGCTTGCGCCCAGTCCACAACTCATGCGGTGTTTTAGGAACAGACTTAGATGGTACAAGGTTTAGAATGTATATAGCAGTTTGTAAGGCATATCCCCAAAAAGAAATAGGAAGTGTTGAATAACTCAACATAGACCTAACCATATCCAAAAGAGTTCTATTTCTCCTTTCTGCTACCCCATTCTGTTGAGGTGTACCTGGTGCAGAAAACTGAGAAACTATCCCATTATCAATAAGATATTGCTGAAACTCACCAGATAGATATTCTCCACCACGATCAGATCTCAAGATTTTTATGTGTTTCTCAAGCTGATTTTCCACTTCAGCTTTGAATGCTTTGAACATGTCAAAAGCATCCGACTTATGTCGCATGAGATACACATAACCAAATCTCGAGTAATCATCTGTGAAGGTGATGAAGTACTCATATCCACCTCTAGCTTGAATGCTCATAGGTCCACATACATCAGTGTGTATCAATCCTAAACATTCAGTGGCTCTCGCACCTTTGGCAGAGAACGTCCTTTTGGTCATTTTATCTTCCAAACAAGATTCACAAGTTGGTAGATCATCAACCTTTAAGTCACTCAAAGGTCCGTCACATACCAATCTTTTAATCCTATTAAGGTTAATATGACCTAGGCGTAAATGCCATAGGTAGGTTTCATCTATTGATAATTTAACTCTTTTATGATTAGGTTCCGTTATTTCTGTGTCTAACGAGTGAGAGATATTTATATGCAAAAAGTATAGACCGTTTTACAATGTACCTTGGCAAATAATTTTGTCATTCTTACTAATAATAAAGACTTTATTAAAAGTAACCGAATATCCAAATTTATTCAAACAAGAAACTGAAATTAAATTCCTCTTGAATTGAGGTACATAATAAACGTCTATTAAATCTAAATGCCTTATAGAATCCAAATAAACTCTAATATCTCCCATTGCACTTGCAGACACTAACGTTCCGTTGCCCAAGCGCAAATTGATTTCATTCTTACTCAGCCTTCTCCTTTCTTGGAACCCCTGCAAGGAATAACAAACATGATTAGTGGCTCCTGAGTCTATGATCCAAGAATCTGTAGAATCAACCAAAAAACATGTTTCAAGACAATTAACATTACCTTCTTCCTTCTTTTTCTAGGACTTTGGGCAATTACTTTTCCAATGTCCCTTTTCACCACAAAGGAAGCATTTCCCTTTGATCTTGGTTACTTTCTTGGTCTCCTTCTTGGTAGGCCCAAATTGCTTTTTCTTCTGTTGTTTCTTGACCTTTTGACGGGCCTTAACAGTAGCAACTTTACCAACCATATGAATCTCCTGACCCTTGCCTTTCACAAGGATCTTTTCAGCACTTTGAACATCTTGCATCAGGCCTTGTAAGGTGTATTCCTTTTTGTTCAAAGTGTACTCCAATTTGAACTGATCAAAGGAATCTGACAATGAATTGACAACCACATCAATTTTTGTCTCACCATCTATCTCAGCGCCATGCAGTTCAGCAATGTTGAGATGTGCTATGACTTTCATAATGTGATCTTTCACAGCCTGTCCAGGTTTCATTCTAAGATTCATAAAAGCAGTCACTGCCTCTCTCTTAGTCGTCCTGGACTTCATAGCAAATATCTCCTCTAGAGACATCATTATATCAGCAGCGGACTTCATTCCTTCATGCTGCTGTTGCAACACGTCGGAGATAGTGGCCATAATATAACATTTGGCCATATCATCTGAAGTCTTCCACAGCTCATACTCATCTCTATACATTACGCTAGATTCATTATTAGGAGCAGGTGGTTTAGGAGTAGTTAGAACAAACTTATGTTTTTCACTTTGCAGCAACAACCCAATTTTCCTTTTCCATGTGACATAATTATCTCCAGTTAAAGTGTTATCTTTTAGGATGTTCATAAGTGATGGGGTCATGATTTCTGAATAAAACAAAACATATATAAGTAAATAATCATGTTAAAGCACTTTTAAATATTTATCTTGAATTAAATAAATAACTCAATCATAAAAATTCAACGGTGATCTAACACCCATAAATGTTACGCCTCCTTTGGGAGTTCGCACCATTTACTAGTTAGACTAGGTCCCACCTAATTGTTAACATAACAACCAGCGTTTTCAATTTTAGCCTTGCAATTTTACTGACAAGAACTCTTGGGAGGATATCAATAAAATTACATTGAGTGTGTTACCAAGATATCGACCCTCAATTTTCTCTCACGAAAATCCCTCCTTGGGGAGTAGATCTCATTTGAGTCCATTGTCTAGTCTATCCTTGTAAGGATGTATATTGCTAAATTCCATTCACGGACGCCCCTTGGGGGGATTACCAATAAATAATAAAGCTCAACTAACCTTGGAGGCCATAGGTGTTACAAAAACACCTTCTCCCACTCAATTATTTAAGGCGTGTGATTAAATCCCATAGAATGATTTACCAAGTTATCTAGATGCCAATTTAGATACCTAAATCATTCAATGCATGTTCATACCAAAAACGATATATGAGTGACACTCCTATTCTATATGTCATGTTATCATACAATAACAAATATTGTAATATTTAAGCATAAATTAAATAGCAACAATTTTGGCCCATCCTAGAAAAACAAGTAAATTACAATTGTTTAGGAATACAAGATCTTCAAGTGGCCCATCAACCATACGCTCATCCTTTGGCCTCCACCCATGGGCGTGCACAGCCCACAACCCCACAAAGGGGCTGCCATGCGCAGCCCATAAGGCCACACAAGGCTGCCGTGCGCAGCCCACCATGTAATGGGCTTGCCATGCGCAGCCCAGCCCAATCCAATCCTAGGGTGCGCACGGTGCTCGTTCTCGGTTCTGGTTGCTTCGTTTTTCTTCGTGTCTTCGAATCTTCAATACCCGAATACATTACAGCAGTATAAATAATAAAATACTGCAGTATTAATTTTTTTTTTTTTTTTTTATTTAATCACTGCAGTACTTTTTACAAACAAAAAAACTGCACATAATAAATATTAAAAAAAACTGCAGTAGTATTAAAAAAATACTGCACCTATATAAAAAATAATAAAACCTAGCAACTACCAAGAAGGAATTATGGCAATGATAGACCACCCTTCTTGTTACAATTCCATAACAAAAATACATTGAAAATCTAGGACCAAAATCGAGCAAAAACAATCCACATAAAACATATATAAATCCATACATCACATGTAATTATATATGCGAATACCTAGAGTGCCATCTCTTTCTAAACATGCATAATCACAATAAAAAGAAATAGATCCACGTATATATACGTTAATTAATTAAGAGGGTTCAACCTAGGCTCTGATACCAATTGTAGGGAAAAATACCGTAGTACACGCAGCGGAAGCGAGACTAAAAATAGATTTAGTAACTTTTAAAAATTTTTCCTTTTATGAACCTTAAACCCTTTAATCAATTAAACATATATATTATCTAACAAAAGAATAATACCTTTTGTCGCGTGATCCGATTGACTTACGTAGATGGTAATCCGCAAGATCTTCAATCCTAGCACAAACGTGGATCACCTAGGAGCGTGGTTTCCCTTTTCCTTTGAATTGCAAACCTGTGAATGGATAAACAAACTTTTCTTTTCTTTGTTAGTCACAAAAACAATCAAAAAAATACTAAGATTATTCCGGTCACTTTTGAGTTCTCAATCTAATGATCGAAACTCGCGTGAACCTAGATCGATGTTGTACACACAAGCTTATTGATGAATAAACAAAAAGTATACCATCAAAGAATAATGTATCACTCTTTTATGTTTTTAGTAGAAATAAAATAATCTATCTTATGAATTGAGAAGAAGAAGAAATTTGTATCAAGAACACTTGTTGTGGCCGAATTCTATAAGAGCACTTATATAGGTGGCCAAATTTTCTTCCTCCTTTCCTATTAGGGTTGCCGAATTCTCTACCCAAAAAGGACTAGGGTTGCCGCAACACACAAGCTTAAAAGAGTTGGTGTTGCACCCTAATTCCCATCTAGTTAAGACTTCAAACCCTAATTCAATTCATAAAAACTTTCATTCTTTTATTTGACTAAATAAAAAGACTTCTTATTTGATTAAATAGATAAAATTAATTATTTATTTTCTTACCAAATAAGTCTTTTACTTTTAGTATACTACCAACTATAGTATAAGAATAGGAATCATATTTCCTAATTAGAAAAGATTTGTTTCTTAATTAAATAATTAACTAATAAATTAATTAATTCTTATTTAATTAAAACAAATGAAACAAAATAATATATTAGGTTAAAACTTTAACCTTGCCGCCCCACTTGAATAAAATTGGGCCTAATATTATTTTCTTATTTCATTTAATCCATTGGACTTTAAATAAAAAGCCCACATGTGAACCAGACCCATTCTTACTAAAAGAAACAAGCCCACATGTCTTTCATTAATATATTAATATAACTGAGCAGCCCATTACATAAATAATGTGCAAATTATATTCTTAATATATTAAATGCAATTCTAGATGGACCCTTAAATTGGTCCGGTAGAATATATCAAGTGATCCATGCAAGTCCGTGTGGATTGGGGATCTTGGCGGGCCATCTAAATTTAAGCTTCAATAGACATAACCTAATCACAATCAACAAATGATTCACTTAGGTCCGATCCATTAATTTTAACTCATTCCACTAAAGAGCTAAAACTAAACTCTTAAATAAAGATAGAAAAGGAAGATGTTCCTCATTCATACCCTAGACAATCATGTTGGAGATAGTGTATCCTCGTGATTAATATCAGTAATCGCCAAGAGTTCATAGACCGCCTACAACTCTCCAAGTTACCATATTTACTCATATGACCACGTTTTGAACTTGGATATTTTGACTTGTCCAGAAGCCATGTTTTCAATAGACACTATCGAAAACTCAACGTTGAGATTTAATATCCAATTACCTCAAAACATCCATATGATGATATTATACTCTCATTTAATAAATGGAGCCACGATGTCCATATCTATAAATGAAGTCCTCTATCGATTAACAAATGAATATCACCAAACTATCGAGGATAGACTATGCGATATAATCGTACTCATTGATAACTCAAATGATATCACTTGCAACCATAAGTCCATCATTTATCTCAGGATTAAGATAGACTCTCCGATTGTCCTGATAATGAAAAGACTATTATCTATTGACGGTTATAGATAAAGTATTTCATTGTGATCCAGTTCAATACACCCAGTGCACTAGATCCTTTTGCTCGAAGACACTCCGATGATTTTAGACTCATCATATCTCATTTGATCCCACTCAAATGCTAGCAAAAGAATTCTACAACTTTTGCAAGATAAAGGTGCCCAACCTTTAACTTAAGTTGTGAACATTATTCAAGACTAACTAAAGAATTGTGTCTACCACATACATATCCAGATGTACGAACAATTCTTCTTTTCTCATAGTCTTTAGACCTTATGATTATTTACTTTGACAATTATAATATTAAACTAGAAATGCTATACGATTTGTTAAACCAGAAATCACTTTATTAATATGAAAAAGATTGTTAATTACAACATTACACTGTTGCTATTGAGCATAATCCTAACAGGGAACTTCTTGATGCCTTCGCAAGCCTCTGGACCATCATCATGTATGAGGCTCCTCACTTTTGTACCGGGCCCCTCAACGTCCAAGTGAACCTCCTCGGTTCCAGTTCGTCCGAGTGGAGTCTAGAGCCTCATTTCAGCTATTGGGTACTTCTTGATGCCTTCGCAAGCCTCTGGACCAACATCATGTATGAGGCTCCTCACTTTTGTACCGAGCCCCTCAACGCCCAAGTGAACCTCCTAGGTTCCAGTTCGTCCGAGTAGAGTCTAGAGCCTCATTTCAGCTTCTGGGTACTTCTTGATAACCTAGCAAGCCTCTGGACCAGCATAATGTAGGAGGCTTCTCACTTTTGTACCGGGCCGGACAACGCCCAAGTGAGCCACCTACTATCCCGATTTGTCCGAGTGGAGTCCAGAGCCTCGTTTCAGTTGCTGGGTACTTCTTGATGCCATAGCAAGCCTCTGGACTAGCATAATGTAGGAGGCTCCTCACTTTTGTATCGGGCCGGACAATGCCCAAGTGAGCCACCTACGATCTTGATTCGCCCGAGTGGAGTTCAGAGTCTCGTTTCAGTTGCTGGGTACTTCTAGAGGACCTAGCAAACCTCTGGACCAGCATAATATAGGAGGCTCCTCACTTTCGTACCAGGCCGAACAACGCCTGAGTGAGCCACCTACGATCCCAATTTGTCCGAGTGGAGTCCAGAGCCTCATCTCAGTTGTAGGGTACTTCTTGATGCCCTAGCAAGCCTCTGGACCAGCATCGTAAAGGTGGCTCCTCACTTTTGTACCAGGGCGGACAACGCCCAAGTGAGCCACATACGATCCTAATTTGTCCGAGTGGAGTCCAGAGCCTCATTTCAGTTGGGCAGTACTTCTTGATGACCTAGCAAGCCTCTGGACCAGTATAATGTAGAGGCTCATTTCAGTTAGGAATTCTGGACCTGGCCGGGGTGGGTAAAAGCTCTTTCTCTAGCCCGTCAGCTAGCAGGCGGGGTACCCGGACATCTTTTCGCTTCTACTTTGGATCCTGGCTTTCTTCTGTAAGCTAGTGGAAAATTCTTTTTTGATCCCTGCCAATTATGGCGGTTAACAAGTACAAACCTTGGTTTGTGATGAAGCTGGTATTTCTTGATCTAAAGGGTGCATGGTGATTTGATTGTAACCGGAGAATGCTTCTATGAAACTCAGGGTCTTGTTTCCTACGGTTGAATCAACGAGTTGGTCGATCTTGGGGAGGGGGAAGCTGTCTTTCGGGCAGGCGCGGTTAAGGTCAATGTAGTCTACGCACATTCGCCGCTTCCTATTGCTCTTTGGGACTATGACCATGTTAGTGATCCACTCCTGGTATCGCGCATCCCTGATGAACGCGGCACGAAGGAGTTTATCCACCTCTACTTGTACCGCGGCGTTGCGGTTTAGGTTGAACTACCTTATCTTATGTTTCACTGGTTTGAAGGTTGGGTCCACATTGAGGCGGTGTGCCGCCAAGCTAGCAGGGATGCCAGGCATCTCCTCGTGGGACCAGGCGAACACATCATGTAGTCCGGAGGACCTTTTAAAGCACAGATTTGTGTTCAGAGGTCAATGTGGATCCTATCTTTACCCTTTTTGGAGGATCTTCATCCCTAATCAAGACTTTTTCCAGTTCTTCAGCTGGTCCTCCTCTCTTTTCTTCCTCGGGCATTTCCTCTTCAGGCAATTCTTCTTCAATTTTTGATTGCTCTATCATGCTTCCCAGGTGCTCCATCCCTGCGCCATGCGGTTGCATGTGACTAGAGAGGCCCCTCGCTTGAGGAGGATCTCCCGCTTCCAGTTCTCTCTAGTCACCTTCCGTGGTGATTTGGGAGCAATGCTTGGCTAGTGCAAAGGGATTTGACGAGACAGCGTAACACCTGCATTCCATTTGTTGATCTCCTCTTAGGATTCCAACTTCCTTGTCTACCGGGAATTTCAAGACATTATGATAGATTGATAGGACTCCCCTAATCTTTGAGAGGAAGGGTCACCCTAGGATCATGTTATAGGCGCTTGGGATGTCTACTACCACAAATTCGACCATGTTGTTCACTTGCCGGGAAGCTTCTCCTATGGCCACCGGGGGTATGATAGAACCTACCGGCATCAAAGAATCCCCGGTGAACCCATATAGGGGGGTGGTGCAACTGTAAAAGCAGGGTCGCCAAAGTTGACAGTAGTCCAGAGTATCCTTGAAAATTATATCCACGCTGCTTCTAGTGTCGATCATAACCCGGGCTACTCAGTTGTTTGCTACCTGAACAGTAACTACCATCGGGTCATCCTAGAGCTGGACCGTGTTGTAGGCGTCATCCTCCGTAAATATGATTTGAGTGGAGCTGGGACGGTTTGGCGCAATCCCGCTTGAAAGTTCTCATGGTGTGTTCAATATAAAGCTAGAGGGGGGGTGAATAGATTTTATCTAATTATTACCTAATTTTCGCATGCAAGTCAATTTTACGAAAATACCCCTAGCAAGTCAAAAATACATACAAGTGTAATAAGATGCGGAAATAGTAAATGACACTTGATGTTTACGTGGAAACCCTCAACAGGGAAAAACCACGGGCTGGTAAGTACGCCACACTCGAACCTCGAAATCCACTATATGAAAAGACGGTTACACCCTCAAGTGATTCTCGGACCCTCACCCTAGATAACCTCAGGCTGTGGACACTACCACCCGCCACTCTTGGTTCAATCCCTAGTGATATCCCCTGATACACTACTCTTGGCGTGAGCACCATCTAATCTACCATGCGGGCCTTTTATAGCGGCTCTAGTCCAATTTGCTTGAGGCCTAAGCACACTTAGCCCCAAGACTTCAATCTCTCAAAAGAGATGCACAACCCTATGTGAATATGTATGAATATTCAATTAATGCAATAAGAGCTAGGGTACTCTAAATGCTTACCTAGGATTATAAGATGACAATATAATCAATCCTAGATATCACATATAGCTATATGACATGGCATATAACTTTAGCTAAGTAAAGGATAACCAATCCTAGATACAAAGCTATCATATAAAACCCACAAACATTCAAAGGATTAACTAGTTGATTAAAAAATCAATCTATCAACCTAGTTATCAATACATCACACAAGAATGTTCATGGCATAGCTTTTAGGCAATAATGACCTAATCAAATAAGCTATGAAAAATAATCTCAATCAATAAATGAGATCAATTAGCTAGATGTTATATAAACATGAAAATCCTAGCTATCATAAATAACCCAATCAACACATAATCTCAATCATGTATGTAGAAATTAATCTAATGACATACAAGTAATAAATGAGATAACATTGATAAGTAGAAACACTAATTATGTAAGATAAAAGTGTTCAACAAATCATACCATGTGTGTTGAAGAAGTCCCATGCATTAGCATATGCTAGATAATCCTAGATGATGCTTAGATGAAGATTTATGCATGTGGGAATGGGTTTAGAGAGATAAAGATATGATCTTTAAGCTTTCTCTCTCAAGTCTCTCTAAATATCTCTCTAGGGTTCTTATAATCAAAGACTTGTATTCTGAACCAGAGATAAGGATGTATTTATAGAGACCAAAAACAGGGCAGGTGAAAATACAATTTTGCCATTGAAACGCACCGATCGGCGGTTTCATTCGGCGGCCAGGCCGCCGAATTGAACCGCCGAATGGCTCCCGAGTGGAACAGGGGAACTTCGGCGACTTCGTTCGGCGGTTTCGTAACCGCCGTTCATAACCGCCGTTTTGGACCCGAGAGGAATTTCAATCAGGTCTGATTCGGCGGTTTCGAACGGCGGCCAGGCCACCGAATTGAACCGCCGTTTCACCAAAAATGGTGAAACCAAGGAGAAACCAAAGGCATCTCCACCGGCGATCATCGCGCAAAACAAAGCACATCAACGTGCACGCGCGGACGTTTCCGAACATCCTTCGGGAAACGAATTACACCACACAAAAAAGCTAATCATGCATGAAGTGCAAGTGTGGGTATTGAATGCATCCTAATGCCTAACATGTCATGGCATTATCATATAACAAGATGCAATCAATTCAACATGCAAGAAGAGATATTGAATAAATCAATAAAGCACAATGCACACAAAATATAAACACAACATTCAAGAATAAGAGTTATGCATGTTGTGTGTGTGTGCAACTATATCTCTTCAAGCAAAAGTAAGCACAAGATATACCTTTGGTGCTTGTCCTCTTGAGGTCTTGGAAAGGGTCTTTGATCTTCAACCTTAATGACCTAGACTACCCTTACAACCAAACCCCAACATGTGGTTTGACCACGAAATAAGCCAATCAACAAAAGGGAATCCTTACACCGCTGACCTTTAGCACCTAGCTTTTTGTTTTGTGTCGGGGTACTTTCCTGGCGTGGTTCTTCTTGGAGTTATTTGATGTACCAGTGAGGGTGGGTCCCCCGCTGACAGTGTTAACAATCTGGATCTATTCCATCAGGTCTCTTCCTTGGTCTTTCCTCCTTTCCTCCGGTTCTTTCATCTCCTTCTGGACCTGCTTCCCCATTTTGATTCCATCCCTCACTTGTTGTAGAAATTCCACCAGTAGCCCGCCCGTCACCAAGCCTTCGAATTGATTTCGGAGGCTGTAGCATTCCAACGTGTTGTGACCTATGTCCTAGTGGAAGTCACAATACTTGTACTTGTTTCTCCTATCTGCTAGGAGCTTCATAGGGTCAGGCTTCTTCAAAAGTCCTTTATCTCAGATTGCTAGGTAGATCATTTCCCTTCGAGCATTAAGGGGTTGTAGTTGGTGTATTCTTCTTCCTCCGATTGGGCTATTCTGGCGACCTCTCTCACTGGGGACGGGGTCCGACGAACCTTCCTTGGTGGGGATATCCTTCTGAAGGGGCATGCCCTACCAGGGGGGAGCGGAGGCAGGAAGTAAGTGGACCGGTTCGGGGGATTGTTCCTGAACTTGGGAACGGGTTCCTTCTCCTTTTTCTGATTGTTGTCCCCCTTGTGTCGCTTGCTCAGGCATGACTCGTCATGCTCTATTTTGATACGGTACTGCTTATCTAGCTGTACCTGCTCTAAAGCTCGGCTGTACGCCTCCTGGTATGTTTCAGGTTTGTCTTTGCTGAAGGAGCGCCATAGTTTCCCGACCCAAAGGTTTTTCTGGAAATTGGTGAGGGTCTCCTTCTCGGTGAACACCCCCATCTGAATGACATCCTTATGGAAGCGTTCGACATAGGATTTGAGCTTCTTTCCACGCTCCTGGACCACGTACTGTAGCAGGATCGGGTCCTTTAAAGGGGGCTTGACTTCTTGAAATTAAGCACAGAAATCCATTGACAGCGTAGTGAACGAGTTAACGCTCCTAGGGGGAGTTTCCTGAACCATGTCTTGGCAAAATCGATGAAAGTACAGGGGAACATCCGGCACATAGTGCACCTCTATCTGCTGCACGAAGGACTCTAAGTGTCTCAAGGGATCTTCCACGCCTGAATATACCTTCTCTGGCATTTTGAATTTAAGAGAGAGGGTAGTATGTCGAACTTCCTTTGAAAGCGGGGCATTCATCTCCCCGAGGGGGTCCTTCTTCAGTCCTTTGTGCTTGACCTTGTCCTTTTCCAGTTCCGCTAGGTGCTTTGCCATCTACTTCATCTGCTCTTCCATGCGACCTTGTCCTCTTAGACGAGATTAGGCCTCAACTCCTTCTTCTCTAGCAGCGGTCCCGGAGGCAGCTGATACTTCCTGCCTGGCTCCATGGCCTAGCCTTGGGGGGCTTTGGTTCCTGCTACGATTCTCTGTGGCCTCCGTCCAGCTCCCAGTGACGGATCTTTCCTTTGATCCCGTCATGGCAGGGCAAACTTGTCGGCCTACTGAAGGCGGTGAGGCTCTGGGTGCTCCGATTTCTGATCGGGCTCTCTGGGGTTCTGGGGCAGTCGCTTTTGGTAGACTTCCTGTAGGGCCCAACCTATCGAAGATCCCTTTAGAGGGGCCCAACCTATCAAAGACAGGTGCCCAATTGCTAGGACCTGCTTCATCATGATGGGAACCAAGTAATTCTTGTCGCAGTTCCTCTAGGAAGTTTGTGACATGGTTGTTGAAAGTGCTTTGTTGGAGCGGTCCGGGTAAGGGGAAAGCATTGGTTGCAGCCGCATTGGTCGGGGCCTAACCTTCCCTCTGCGGTGGCTGGCCCTGCATTAGGGTGCTCTACGAGGATTAAGCTCTGTGGGTCACCAGGTAGGAGTGGGGCCGAGAAGGGTCGGCCCCGGTTTATGGAAGACCTCAACCTCATGTTTGTTGAAATAACTAGGATACTTTAAGAGAAGGGAAAGACACATTGCGTGTGAGCTTCCCACAGACGGCGCCAAACTGTTATCCTTAAAAATCCGTCAGGATTTCCCGGCACAACCTGGACAGCGACGTAGGGGTACGCCGTAGCTGGACTGGACTTGGTAGGGGGTGGCTCCACGCCTCCCATGGTCGATAATGGAGGGGGCCCTTGATCCGGTTGCTAGGGACCGATACAAGTATGATAAGACCGGTCCTGCTAGGAGGAATGAGGTTGAGATAATATATTTAGGTTATATGGTGGGTATGACAGGGGTAGCTCGCTATAGTAAATTATAGGTTTTTTTTTTATTATTGAGTGATGGGGTACATTACAAACTGTTGCACCAGCTACGGTGAGCTATTACAACAAATGGAAAGAGCATGACTATCCAGTACATTATCATATATGGGAGATCAAGCTAGGAGTAACTTATCGCTGGGTGGAGTAGCGTAGTGGAGCTTTGAGTTAGGCGGGGTAATAGCCAAGTAGATCACACATAGGAGCTTGGGTTAGGCGAGGTAGTAGCCAAGTAGGATGGTCTCATAGGAGCTTGATTTAGGCGGGGTAGTAACCAAGTAGGTCACACATAGGAGCTTGGGTTAGGCGAGGTAGTAGCCAAGTAGGATGGTCTCATAGGAGCTTGATTTAGGCGGGGTAGTAGCCAAGTAAGTTACACATAGGAGCTTGGGTTAGGCGAGGTAGTAGCCAAGTAGGATGGTCTCATAGGAGCTTGATTTAGGAGGGGTAGAAACCAAGTAGGTCACACATAGGAGCTTAGGTTAGGCAAGGTAGTAGCCAAGTAGGATGGTCTCATAGGAGCTTGATTTAGGCGGGGTAGTACCCAAGTAGGCCACACATAGGCACTTATGTAGGGCTGATATGGCTAACAGGTGGTGTTTTCAAAGGTTTTGATTGGTTGGACGGGGTCGTTGCAGCAATGAGGGGTCGTTATCAAAATCTGGCGTGGCAGGGGACAGTGTCAGCGCCTGTTCCGCTGCACATTGTTAGGCACTATCCTCCACCATTTACTTCTTCGTGCTTGCTGAGTTCTTGTGAATATTTTGCTGGGGAATCATAGAATCCATTTTCATGTATGAGATAGTTGACCTCTAACTAGGGCTGAGATGGAGGGGGTTCAACCGTTGATGCAATGTGGCCAGCGGACGATGCTGATCGTAGGTTGCTTATCTTTCCCCACTTGTACTTGCTACCTCGCATTAGTGGGCTGGTGCTGAAGCTTTGCAAGTTGTCCTCAGTCCCTCCTTTATCCCATGTGAGCTGGGGTGAGGGCTGGCGTCAGCCCTTGGAAAGGTCATGGCTGGTTGGTTACTATGAATGACGTCAGTCCTTTGGAGCGGGGGGTTGTTAGAATGTTCCAAGGAGGTCTTCTCTAGTGGGTCGTTCTAGTTGTGGGAGTGGGTTATGCATGACTGGTTAGGTGTTGCTTAGGATGGTTCTTAGCCGGGTTGCTAGTTGGGAGCGGGTCCTCTATTGGACCAGGTCCTTCCTCTTATTAGGCGCTTTAGGGGAGCTGGGTCCTAGGAGGACCGCGTCTGGGAGGCGGGGTCCTTGGTGGACCGGTCCCCCTTCTCAATAGGTGTTCTTGGGGGGGAGCCGGGTCCATCGATGAGCCGCGCTCTGACCTGGTGTGTTAGGGGAAGGGGAGGTGCGGTACGTGATGGACCGGGCCTTTCTTCTCATTAGGCGCTTTAAAGTGGTCGGGGACATTTCCGCGGTGGGTACCAAGGAGTGATGAGGGCTCTTTAATGGGGAAAGCTCTTCCTTGAATTAATTGCCTATTTTTCCGGTTAACAGCCTTATTGTATAAATGGAACTTGACTTAGTGATTTTGATATATATTGCATAAGAGTGGTTACTTGTAGGTGCATCATTGCTAATTTCATATGTCCCCTGGCATCTTAGCTTATTAATCTTAAATCATTTTAATATTGCATGAGTTTAGCCTAATAACGATTCAGTAGCATTAATTCTTACTAGCCGTCCTAATTCTCTGTGGGTTCGATACCCTTACTTTGTACACTACACTAGTCTAACAACTTGTGCAATTGCAAAGGGTGTAAGACTCGCGTGTCCCGTTAGTAGAACCGAGATAGGATAGAGTAATTAGTAGTGATAATTGTAGAACCGATACGGACGCATCAACCGTCCCAAATCAAGATCGAAGGTCCCTAGACTCAAAAAGTATCAGCAAACATAGAAGCCGGATACCAGGAACGCCACTACTGTAGGGTTCTAGAACCACACTATTAACTAGAAATCCCAGTATCCCGATACTCTGGAACATTTGTACTAGGATGACGAGAGAAGGATGCCCAGGTACCTCGATCCTGCCTAAAGCCAACAAACCAAGCAGTAAGTATCAGATTGATCAGACTACCAAGCATCAAGATAAGACCAGGCACGCCAGAGAACCAGCGACGTAAAAAGATAAACATAAAACGCTGTCGTCCACAATAAGTAAAGATTTACGTTCATTCCCGCCATTAAGAAATCTACTCGAATGAGGAGTCAACTCCCACACAAACTGCCAAGGAAGGAATCACTGGATTCTAGGGATCAAAATCCCCAGCAAACTTGTTGATCGCCAAGGAAAGTCCCGTGAATTGCTAAAACCCTAGACCGAAGTTATAGGAGTGCAAGGCAAGATACGAGACCTATATATACATCGTATTATCACACAGAAAAGAGGAGGCAACTTGAATACTTAACCCTACTAGAGAGTTTTTCCACTTATCGATATGTACGAAAGCTCCATCGCCAACTGAGCCTGTTATTCCCATCACCATTGTTATTTAAATCTTTCACTATACTTCCTGTTATTCATCTGTTATCAATAAAAATAAAAGGTGTTACGAGGGATCCTTATTCCTCATACTACATTGGTTCTTTGTCCGCTATTTCCATTGCTTTTTCGTTGGTTTTATTGGGAAGCTAAGGGTATCGAACTACTTGATATCCCGCCGAATGAAATCTATCTCGATTCAAGTCCCATGAATTGTTATTTGGAAAAATCACTCCAGTGACCATTTTGGATTTATACTTTTGGCGCTGTCTGTGGGAACTTTACTCCCAACTTTCACAAAGCTACCTAGCTCTACCCCGAAGAATCAGAAGATGAGGCTCTGATCCTCTCAGGGGTAGCCCGACCCATCAGGACCTCAGTCCCTCGCTTCCACTTAGGGAAATCAAGGGAGGGGGAAGGGAGCAAGAAGCCAGATCTCGGCATCGGTTCCGCCACCTAATACTTGCTCAGCGCCCCAGGACCCTACGGTCTAGGAGGTGAATCGGGATACCATGGAACAGCACGCTGTGGCTTACGTGGAAAGTTTCCACCTTCGGATGATTGCCCAAGGAATACCTTTTGAAACCTCTAGGCTCGTGGGAGAGGTCGGACCAAGTACCTAGGTACCAGTCTTTGACAGACTTGGGCTGCCACTGCCAATGCCAGATCATCATGGAAATCTCAGACCCCGACAGGTAAAGTCAGCATTCGACATCCCTTCAAGAAGGATCCAACCAACAGTTAGACCGGTAGTAGAGGTAAAAGCTCTACAGCCTGATGTAGGTGGTAGTACTGAGCCTAGGAGAAACCCACGGGGTACCCAGCCCTAGAGGGAAGAGCGCAAGGAGACAGCCGCGCTATCCGAAACTTCAGATAATGAAGGCTTAGTAGCCAAATCCAGGCACGATGGATCCAGACACATTAAAGATCAAATGGCCAAAATGGCATAGGAACTCGAAGAGCTGAGGAAGGGGAAAGACCGGGGTACCCAGAAGAACCCCTTAGGGGAAATGAATGCACCGTTTTCTAGGAAGATTAGAGAAGCAGAGTTATCCCCCAAATTCAAGATGCCCATCAAAAAATATTCTGGATCAGAAGATCCCATGATCCACATGGAGAGCTTTGTCCACTAGATAGAGATCCAGAATGTCACCCAGTCAACAATGTGCAGAATGTTCCCTTCCACTCTTACTGACTGCACCAAGACATGGTTCAGAAGGTTACATCCAAGTAGTGTGGATTCTTTTACAAAGCTTACTATAGATTTTTATGCTCAGTTTCAGGGCATCAAACCTCGTCCCAAGGATCCCATCCTACTACAGTATGTGATCTAGGAGTGGGGGGAAACGTTGAGGTCCTATGTAGAGAAGTTCCACAAAGAAGTGATCCAGATGAGAGTGTTTGCTGAGAAGGAGACCTTGGCAAATTTTAGAAGAAACTTGTGGGCTGGCAGATTGTTCCGATCATTTGCAAAGCATCCTCTTGAGACTTACCAAGAAGCCTATGACAGGGCACTAGAGTAGGTGGACATAGATGAACAAATCTGGGTCCAAGTCGAGCACGATGAAGCCTGATCATCTAAACGACCGAAGGAGTATGCAAAGCCTACACCCACGAAGAAATTTTAGAATAATCCTTCACACCGGTCAACCTACCGGCCACCACCTTTTCCCCAGCATCGGGATAGATACCCGGCGAGAAGGACCCCTTCTAGAACCACACCTCTAATAAGAGAGGTAGCCCGGGTAGCAAGTGAAGAAGACTAATATAACCATTACACTCCTCTCAACGCATCCCGAGAAACCATATACCTCGCCATCCGTGATAAAGGTTTGCTCAGGAAGCCCAATCTAATGAAGATCCCAGCCGACCAAAGAAATCGGTACAAGTACTGCGATTTTCATGAGGATGTAGGACACAACACATCTGAATGTTATAGCCTCCACAACTAGATCGAAGGATTAGTAAAAGGAGGACTTTTAGTTGAATTTCTGTAGCAGGTACGAGATAGCATCAAGACAGAGAGGGAGGTGCAAGGGGAAATGCGAGATGCAGAAGAGAGGAGGAAGGATGGAGGAACAGACTTGATGCAACAAATTCAAGTCATTCACACCATCAGCGAAGGCCCAACACTGGCAGGGACTTCCAACAATTCAAGAAAGAATCACGCAAGGAAGATCCCGAGGCTTAGTACTAGTCATGATGTGCTCCGGGTCTCTAAAGGATCTCAAGACTATCCTCTTTCTGCCCAGATTATTTTCACTGAGGATGATGCCTATAACACAATTCAGTCTCATGATGATCCAATGGTGATCACGATACAGATTACAAACTACCAGGTTCACCGCATCCTGATAGATACTGGGAGCAGTGTGGACATTTTGTTCAAAGGAGCACTGGAAAAGCTCAACCTAAAGAAACCTTGCTACAACAGCTGCACTACACCTTTGTATGGTTTCATAAGAGACTCTGTGATGCCAGCTGGAATGCACATCTTGCCAGTGATAATTGGAGAAGCTCCCTTCCAGCAGAATATCATGACAGAATTCATTGTGGTTGACACCCCGTCCGCCTACAACACGATCCTGGGAAGACCTTTCCTATCGGGAATCAGGGGAGTTCTGTCCATTTATCACAACGTACTTGTTAACCGAAAATTCGCTATGGGTGAGGAATTTCAATTAACACCCTCAAACTGCTACCCGGTAGGCTGCAGCAAGGTAGAGGTACCTCTTGGTACCATGGTTTTGTACGAGTGAAATATCTGGAGTATGGTGCAATAGGTAGGGGGAAAAATCACCCCGCCTGTCGAGGTTTTATTGTGACACGTCATGTGAATAGGCGGATAAGATAGCTTGGACCAGCGGGGTCGGGATCTAACTCACATACATGCATAATAAAATAGATAGAAGGGAGAATGACAACTCTTTTGGTAGAAGGTAGACTGGCCTAGGGGGAAAAAGCATCACGTATGATCATGCTCCGAGGAGCTTACACAAGTAGAAGAATAATACAACATAAGTGCTCCAGAGAGCTTACAATAATAGGCGGGCATAGGCCCTTTTCTGAAATCAGTAGAAAAGAAGAAGAAGAAGAAGAAGAAGAAGAAGAAAAAGAAGATCCATTTCAATAGAGAGCTTTGTCATATTTATAGGTTCTAATTCTTGTTGCCCACTCCATCAATTTAGTCAATCAATCCACAATTATAGGAACACTGATTTGGCATTGATTGAGTTGAATATTCTCTCATTAATGGCGTTGTGAATGGCTGTTAAAGAGTTGCTTATCTTCATTAATGGCGTTGTGAATGGCCATTAAAGAGTTGACTATCTTCATTAATACGGTTGATCATCTCCATTAATAGGGTTGACTATCTCCATTAATGGCATTGTGAATGGCCGGAGAGGTCAACCTTCCTTGTATTTGAATGCTGGCGCCTACTGTCCTTCTTGTAGCATGGTTCTGGTCTTCCTTGGTAATCTGACAGATGGTGTGCTAAGACCTCTCTTGTTAACGCCTTCTATGCTAGGTGGTCGGGAGTTGCTCAGAGGACAAGTCCAGGTAGGAACCATGGTACTGGGTACTGGGCACCAGGTACCGGGTACGGGGTACTGGGTACCAGGAGCGGGATATGAGGTACCAGGTGCAGGGTACCGGGTACTAGGTAAGGGGTACGGGGTACGGGGTACCGGGATACCATTGTGGCACGACATCGGGATACTGTGTATCATAGATCATACGGTAGCAAGGTACCGGGATAGTGTGGTAGCGGGATCCTCAGGACCCTAGGTTCGTTCTTTCAATAATCAAATGACCTTGGTATGGATGGAAAATTCTTCTTTGGACTCCTGCAAAAAAAGGGAGTTAACAGAAGTCCCCCCTGACTTGAACACTGGTACCTAATTGGGGTTGGAGTCAGGATCCGAAATGCATGAAGAATTTTGCTCATCGCTTCTTACTTGTAATCATCACTTGAAACGAAAATCGTTCCTAGCACATTTGGCTTAGGCGACCCAAGGTACTAGATATTCCAACGTCAAGAGTCTTAGTGCTTAGGCGAAAAAGTCCTAGTAGGCAACTAAGGCCACTTAAGCACCAATTCTTCATATGGCGAATCTGTAGCACCAGGTATCCAGATAAGCGATCCTGATCCTTAGGCGATCTGTCCTGGAGAGTGGTATTCCCCATCCGAGGCTTCAGAAATGCCGTATAGGCTCTCCTGGTCTTCTATTTGGCGAATCTTCTGCACCAGGCATCTTATTGGGGGATCCTGGTCCTTAGGTAATATGTCCTGGAGGGGCGTATTCCCCGACCGAGGCTTCAGGATTGCCGTATAGGATCTCTTGGTCTGGAGGATGACTTCGCATCCTTAGTCTGGCTGGCAACTATACCACTTAAGCACTTGTGCACCAAATCCTTCTTGGAGGAGGGTATTACCCGACCAAGGCAGCAGGAATGCCATATGGCTTTTCCTGGTCTTAAGGCGATCAGTTATGGAGATCCTCCTGGAGGGGTTGACCCAGTCCAGGGCATCAGGAGTGCTATGTAACCCTCATGGTCTTGATTCAGTAATGGAGATCCTCCTAGAGGGGTTAACCCGGTCCAGGGCATTAGGAGTGCTATATAGCCCTCCTAGCTCATTACAGCGATCCTTCTGGACGGGTTATCCTGGTCCAGGGCATCAAGTATTTCTACACAAGAAATCCCGGTCTTTAGGCGCTTTTATTATAAATCGGTAACCCAGTAAGATCTCTGAATGTAAGGGGTCGTCGTCTTTCCCATGGGGATTCTGAGAGAGAAAGCTGAGCTTCTAGTCCCCAAGTACTACAGCCGGTCTAGGGGCCTACTAGAGGTATACGAAAGATTTTAACAATCATAATAAGGTTCAAGGTTCCTCTAGAACGAAAACCGGGACCTCGGTTGTTTACTGGGGCGTTGAGTGGCCCGGTATAAGAAATCAGGAACTGCTGGTCCTCCTTTAATGGTATTGGTCTAGAGGCATGTTTGGGATCCTAGAAGTCCCCAGCAACTGAAATGAGGCTTTAGACTCCACTCAGATGAACTGAAACCTAGGAGGCTCACTTGGGCGTTGAGGGCCCGGTACAAAAGTAAGGAGACTCTTACATGATATTGGTCCAGAGGCTTGTTAGGGCATCAAGAAGTACCCAACAGCTGAAATGAGGCTCTGGACCCCACTCGAACAAACCGAAAGCTAGGAGGCTCACTTGGGCGTTGAAGGGCCTGGTACAAAAGTGAGGAGCCTCCTACATGATGCTGGTCCAGAGGCTCGCTAGGGTATCAAAAAGTACTCAGTAGCTGAAATAAGGCTCTAGACTCCACTCGGGTGAATCGGAACCTAGGAGGCTCACTTGGGTGTTGAGGGCCCGGTACAAAAGTGAGGAGACTCTTACATGATATTGGTCCAGAGGCTTGTTAAGGCATCAAGAAGTACCCAACAGCTGAAATGAGGCTCTGGACCCCACTCAGACAAACCGGAACCTAGGAGGCTCACTTGGGCATTGAGGGGCCCGGTACAAAAGTGAGGAGCCTCCTACATGATGCTAGTCCAGAGGCATGCTAGGGCATCAAGAAGTACCCAGATGCTGAAATGAGGCTCTGGACCCTGCCGAAAAGAATCGGAACAATAGTGGCTCACTTGGGCGTTGTTAGGCCCGATACAAAGGGTGAGGAACTGTTGGTCCTCCTTTGATGGTACTGGTCCAAAGGCATGTTTGGGATCCTAGAAGTCCCCAACAACTGAAATAAGGCTCTGGACTCCACTCGGACGAACCAGAACCTATGAGGCTCACTTGGGCGTTAAGGCGCCCGGTACAAAAGTGAGGAGCCTCCTACATGATGCTGGTCTAGAGGCTTGCTAGGGCATCAAGAAGTACCTAGAAATTGAAATAAGGTTCTGGACCATGCTAAAATGAATCAGAATCATAGTGGCTCACTGGGACGTTGTTCGGCCCGGTATAAAAAGTGAAGAGCCACTAGTCTGGCTATGGTGCTGCTACTCCAAAGGCTTGCTTAGGCATGTAGGAGGCCTCAGCAAATGTTGGAAGCCTATGGATTATCTTCGAATGGATCGAGACTTCGATGGCTTACTAGGGCGTTGAAGGGCCCGGTATAAAATGAGAGAAGCCACCGGTATGGTACTGGTCCAAAAGCATACTTAGGATTGTAGAAGTCCCTAGCAACTGAAATGAGGCTTTGGACCCTGCTAAAAAGAATCAAAACAATAGTGGCTCACTTAGGTGTTGTTAGGCCCCGATACAAAGGGTGAGGAGCCACTGGTCTTCTACTGGTCGTGCTACTCCTAGTGCTCACAGAGGCAGCCCGCAATGCTTTATTTCCAAAATCTCGTGCAGAAATTCTAGGCTGACCTTTAGGTAGTAAAATGGTCATAACTCATTCTAGAAAACTTGAAATTGCGAACCATAAAATTCTACGAAAAGCTAACTTCCGTACTTTTCTAACCATATAAGACTCAAAACCCGGTTCTTTCTGAGATGATACAGTTTAATTCTTGAAATTGACCTATCAGTGGCAGAAATTCAGGGCTGACCTTTAGGTAGTAAAATGGTCATAACTCATTCTAGAAAACTCAAAATCGTGAACCGTAAAATTCTACGGAAAGCTAACTTCCGTACCCTTCCAACCATATAAGACTCGAAACCCGGTTCTTTCTAAGATGATACAGTTTAATTCTTGAAGTTGACCTATCAGCAGTAGAAATTCTCAAGCTTGATTGAAAATCTTCCGAATTGCTTCCAATTATCTCCTAGTACTTGAATAGCTGAGAACTGGAGCATTTGAAGAGTGGATCTGGTGACATGAGGGGATCCATATGTATAAGTGCAAATCTAGTAGATCTACTGGGTAGGAGCTCTGACGGTACCGGAGTAAATCAACTGTAAGGAAGCAGGATGGGTGCAACTTTGTTACATAGGAGCTCTAAAAGTATCGAGGCATATCTGCTGGATTGGAGATCTACCGGTAGTAGAGCAAATCTTCTGTAAGGAAGCAGGAGAGGTACAGATCAACTGCATAGGAGCTCTAGGTGTACCGGAACGGATCTGCTTGATATGAGATCTACCGGTAGCGGAGCAGCTGTAGAGGAGCTCTATAGGTATATGAGCAGACTTGCTGCATCGGGGCAGCATAGGATACTGGCTCCACTAGGAGCCCCATACATCATATTTGCTGCATATCAAACAAAAGTCGTCAAATGACAAAGTGAGCACCATTCGTGATGCACATGCAGTATATACAAATATGGATAATGGGTATACCACATGAATAATATGCCATGAATAATGAACCAATCACCTCAATAGTAGAAGGTTGAGCACTCATGTAGAGACAAGGAAGCCACATTGGTCAAGTGATTTACCCACAGTTGGCGCCAAAGTGTTAACCGAAAATTCGCTATGGGTGATGAATTTCAATTAACACCCTCAAACTGCTACCTGGTAGGCTGCAGCAGGGTAGAGGTACCTCTGGGTACCGTGGTTCTGTATGAGTGAAATATCTGGAGTATGGTGCAATAGGTAGGGGGAAAAATCACCCTGCCTGTCGAAGTTTTATTGTGACACGTCATGCGAATAAGCGGATAAGAGAGCTCGGACCAGCGGGGTTGGGATCTAACTCACATACATGCATAATAAAAGAGATAGAAGGGAGAATGACAACTCTTTTGGTAGAAGATGGACTGGCCTATGGGGAAAAAACATCACGTATGATCATATGCTGAAAAACTCCTAGGTAGTATATGGTGGAGAGAGATCCTTTATATATTTATCAATAAGGCGTGCTCAGGGGAGCTTACACAAGTAGGAGAATAATATAACATAAGTGCTTCAGAGAGCTTACAATAATAGGCGGGCGTAGGCCCTTTTCTGAAATCAGTAGAAAATAAGAAGAAGAAGAAGAAGATCCCTTTCAATAGAGAGCTTTGTCATATTTATAGGTTCTAATTCTTGTTGCCCACTCCATCAATCCACAATTATAGGAACACTGATTTGGCATTGATTGAGTTGAATATTCTCTCATTAATGTCGTTGTGAATGGCAATTAAAGAGTTGACTATCTTCATTAATGGCGTTGTGAATGGCCATTAAAGAGTTGACTATCTTCATTAATATGGTTGATCATCTCCATTAATAGGGTTGACTATCTCTATTAATGGCATTGTGAATGGCCGGAGAGGTCAACCTTCCTTGCATTTGAATGCTGGCGCCTACTGTCCTTCTTGTAGCATGGTTCTGGTCTTTCTTGGTAATCTGACAGATGGTGTACTAAGATCTCTCTTGTTGACGCCTTCTATGCTAGGTGGTCGGGAGTTGCTCGGAGGACCGGTCTGGGTAGGAGCCATGGTACTGGGTATTGGGTATTGGGTATTGGTCATTGGGTACTGGGTACCAGGTATCAGGTACCGGGTATGGGGTACGGGGTACTGGGTACTGGGTACCAGGTGTGGGATACGAGGTACTGGTACCCAGTACCAGGTGCTAGGTATGAGGTACGGGGAACCGGGATACCGTTGTGGCAGGATATCAGGATACTGTGTATCATATATCATGCGGTAGCGGGGTACCGGGATAGTGTGGTAGCGAGATCCTCAAGACCCTAGGTTCATTCTTTCAACAATCGAATGACCTTGGTATGGATGGAAAATTCTTCTTTGGACCGCTGCCAAAAAAGGCGGTTAACAGTACTGAAATTCCCAGTCGGAATCAAGGTAGGAGAAGTCAGGAGGAATCAGCAGGCAGCCCGCACCTACTATGCGGTATCCATAAATTTTACCGCGTTAGCCAAGTAGTGCGCCCATGTTACCAGCGGACCAGGTCGCATGGTAGCAGTGCAAGATTACTATGTCCCGAAAAAAGGAGAAGTGCCAGACATGATTATAGAAGAAAAGGAAAAGGAAAAGGAAAAGGAAGAGGAAGAGGAAGAGGAAGAGCTGGGATGGACTGGTGGTCATCCCGCGGAGCAGTTAGAGGAGATACAAATCAGAAAGGGAGACCCAACCAAAATAGTGAAGATAGGAGGCGCGCTGGATTGTGAAGTCAGGAAGAGCCTGGTAGGTCTCCTTGAAGAATATAATGACATTTTCGCCTGGACCCATGATGAAATGCTAGGTATCCCTCTCAACCTAGCCACTCGCAGATTGGCAGTAAACGCAACCATCAAACCGGTCAAACAGAAGTGGAGGTATTTCAACGCCGAGTGGAATGCCATTGTACAGGAAGAGCTGGATAAGCTTTTGAAAGCTAAATTCATCTGAGAATCCCGCTATCCCGAGTGGATCGCCAACGTGGTCATGGTGACTAAAGCCAATGGGAAGTGGCATATGTGTGTGGACTACACTGACCTCAATCAGGCTTGCCCAAAGGATAGTTTCCCGTTACCTAAAATAGATCAGTTGATTGATTCTACTGCATGTAACAAGCTTCTAAGCTTCATGGACGTTTTCTCGAGGTACAACCAGATCATGATGCACCCCGCCGATCAAGACAAGACAAGACAAGACGAGCTTCATCACTGGGCAAGGCCTTTACTGCTACAAGGTTATGCCATTCGATCTCAAAAACGCTGGGGCCACCTAACAATGCTTGGTGACCAAGCTATTCAAGCAACAGATAAGAAGGACTATGGAAGTATACATAAATGACATGATCACCAAGTCTCAGATGGCCGACCAACACCCTGAAGATTTATGCTAGACTTTCCAAGTGACAATGGAGAATCAGATAAGGCTAAATTCGGCTAAGTGTGCCTTCGGGGTAGCAACAAGAAAGTTCCTTGGGTTCATGGTACATGAGAGAGGAATCGAGGCCAACCCTGAGAAAATCAAGGCCGTCATGGATCTTGAATCTGCCACTACACTCCAACAAGCAAAAGGATTGGCTGGCAGAATAGCAGCGTTGAACCGTTTCATATCCCTATCTATAGATAAATGCTTACTTTTTTTCAAAATCATCAAACAGGGAAAGAAGATGTAGTGGGATCAAAGGAGTGAGCAAGCATTTCAAGCATTGAACGAGTACCTAGCCAGTCCACCTCCACTAGTAAAACCCCTTCTAGGAGAGGAATTACAACTTTACTAGGCGGTATCAGAAACCGCGACAAGCGGAGCCTTAATGAAGAAGTGTAGAGAAGGAGCCCAGAGACTAATCTACTATGTGAGACGTGCTCTGACGAAGTCTGAGAAGAATTATACCATCTTGGAAAAGCTCCCCTATGCACTGGTAACCACAGCCAGAAAACTTTGGCCTTATTTCCAAGCTCACACAGTCACAGCGGTAACGGACCAACCTTTGAGATAGTTCCTCTAGAGGCCAGACGTGTCAGGCAGGCTGGTCCTATGGGCCCTAAAGCTCACTCAGTATGATATAAAATATAAGGCAAGGATGACAATCAAGGCTCAGGCTCAGGCTCAGGCCCAGGCCCTAGCCGACTTTGTAGCATAATTTAGTATGACCCTCCATACGGATACCCCTACAACTCCCAGCTCGGATCCAAAATCCTCGGAATGGATAACCGATTACAAAGCTTGGATACTGTACACGGATGGAGTGTCGAATCAAGCCGGCTATGAAGCCAGGATCATCCCTACTGATCCTGAAGGAACCGAATGCAGTCACTATTTCAGGTTTGAGTTTAAAGCTACTAATAACGAGATGGAGTATGAAGCCCTGTTGGCCGGAATGAAAGTTGCTACAGAGCTAGGGGCTGATTTCCTCTTATTTAGAAGTGATTCCCAGCTGGTAATCAACCAGGTATCCGGTGTATACCAAGCAAAGGGTGACAATATGATAGCATATCTCGAGAAAGTCCGAGAAGCCACAACAAGGTTCAAGAGTATGAAGATGGAACAAATTCCTTGGGAGAAGAATCAGCGAACTGATGTCCTGGCTAAAATAGTAGCAACTAGAGGCCGGACATTGCCAAAAGGGATACCCTTCAATTGATACTCCGACCCAGCATTGCCACAGGGTTAGAAGTAAGCCTAGTTGACCTACTCCCTTGCTGGATGGATCCTATAGCTAATTACCTTCAAAACGACACTCTTCTAGAGGACCCAGATCAAGCACGCATGCTCAAAAGGACTGCTACCCGGTACTGTTAGGATCATGCTCAATAGCAAGAGTGTAATGTTGTAATTAACAATCTTTTTCATATTAATAAAGTGATTTCTGGTTTAACAAATCTTATAGCATTTATAGTTTAATATTATAATTGTCAAAGTAAATAATCATAAGGTCTAAGGACTATGAGAAAAGAAGAATTGTTCGTACATCTGGATATGTATGTGGTAGACACAATTCTTTAGTTAGTCTTGAATATTGTTCACAACTTAAGTTAAAGGTTGGGCACCTTTATCTTGTTAAAGTTGTAGAATTCTTTTGCTAGCATTTGAGTGGGATCAAATGAGATATGATGAGTCTAAAATCATCGGAGTGTCTTCGAGCAAAAGAATCTAGTGCACTGGGTGCATTGAACTGGATCACAATGAAATACTTTATCTATAACCGTCAGTAGATAAAAGTCTTTTCATTATCAGGACAATCGGAGAGTCTATCTTAATCCTGAGATAAATGATGGACTTATGGTTGCAAGTGATATCATTTGAGTTATCAATGAGTACGATTATATCGCATAGTCTATCCTCGATAGTTTGGTGATATTCATTTGTTAATCGATAGAGGACTTCATTTATAGATATGGACATCATGGCTCCATTTATTAAATGAGAGTATAATATCATCATATGGATGTTTTGAGGTAATTGGATATTAAATCTCAACGTTGAGTTTTCGATAGTGTCTATTGAAAACATGGCTTCTGGACAAGTCAAAATATCCAAGTTCAAAACGTGGTCATATGAGTAAATATGGTAACTTTGAGAGTTATAGGCGGTCTATGAACTCTTGGCGATTACTGATATTAATCACGAGGATACACTATCTCCAACCTGATTGTCTAGGGTATGAATGAGGAACATCTTCCTTTTCTATCTTTATTTAAGAGTTCAATTTTAGCTCTTTAGTGGAATGAGTTAAAATTAATGGATCGGACCTAAGTGAATCATTTGTTGATTGTGATTAGGTTATGTCTATTGAAGCTTAAATTTAGATAGCCTGCCAAGATCCCCAATCCACACGGACTTGCATGGATCACTTGATATATTCTACCGGACCAATTTATGGGTCCATTTAGAATTGCATTTAATATATTAAGAATATAATTTGCACATTATTTATTTAATGGGCTGCACAATTGTATTAATATATTAATGAAAGACATGTGGGCTTGTTTCTTTTAGTAATAATGGGTCTGGTTCACATGTGGGCTTTTTATTTAAAGTCCAATGGATTAAATGAAATAAGAAAATAATATATGGCCCATTTATTTTAAGTGGGGCAGCAAAGGTGAATAAATTAACCTAATATATTATTTTGTTTCATTGTTTAATTAAATAAGAATTAATTAATTTATTAATTAATTGTTTAATTAAGAAACAAATCTTTTCTGATTAGGAAATATGATTCCTAGAGTTATACTATAGGAAGTAGTATACTAAAATTGAAAGACTTGTTTGATAAGAAAATAAATAATTAATTTTATTTATTTAATCAAATAAGAAGTCTTTTTATTTAGTCAAATAATAGAATAAAATATCTATGAGTTGGATTAGGGTTTGAAGTCTTAAACTAGATGGAAATTAGGGTGCAACACAAACCCTTTTTGGCTTGTGATTTGCGGCAACCCTAGTCCCTTTTAGAGAAGGATTTTCGGCAACCCTAAAAGAAAAGAGGAAGCAAATTTCGGCCACCTATATATTCACACTTATAGAATTCGGCCACTTGGTTGTTCATTGATACAATTTTCTTCTTCTTTTCAATTCATAGAAAGGTTTTTATTCTACTAAAACATAAAAGAGTGAATAGATTATTCTTTGATGGTACACTAATTGCTTGTTCATCAATAAGCTTGTGTGTACAACATCGATTGAGGTTCACGCGAGTTTCGATCATAAGATTGAGAACTCAAAAGTGACCGAAATAATCTTAGTCTTCTTTTGATTGTTTTTGTGACTAACAAAGAAAAAGAAAAGTTTGTTTGTCCATTCTCAGGTTTGCAATTCAAAGAAAAGGGAGACCACGCTCCTAGGTGATCCACGTTCGTGCTAGGATTGAAGATCTTGCGGATTACCATCGACGTAAGTCAATCGGATCACGCGACAAAAGGTATTCTTCTTTTGTTAGACAATATATATGTTTAATTGATTAAAGGGTTTAAGGTTCATAAAAAGGAAAAATTTTAAAAGTTACTAAATCTATTTTTAGTCTCGCTTCCGCTGCGTGTACTACGGTATTTTTCCCTACAGGTACTACCTGGTAGAAGGATACCTCTACTGCAAGGAAAAGTCACTTCCTTTGCTTTGATGTCTTCATCCGGATGACGCTTAATAGGCGCTAGATGAGGTACATGCAAGGGACTGTGGCAACCATGTGTCAGGAGAGACTTTGGCGTACCAAGTTCTCAGGATGGTGTAGGGAAAAATCATAGTACACGCAGCGGAAGCGAGACTAAAAATAGATTTAGTATGTTTTAAAATTTTTCCTTTGATGAACCTTAACCCTTTAAATTAATTAAACATACATATAAAGTAACAAAAAGTAGAATACCTTTTGTAGCGTGATCCGATTGACTTACGTCGATGGTAATCCGCAAGATCTTCAATCCTAGCACGAACGTGAATCACCTAGGAGCGTGGTCTCCCTTTTCTTTGAATTGTGTACCTGATAATGGATAAACAAACTTTCTTTTTCCTTTTGTTAGTCACAAAACAACCAAAAGAATACAAAGATTATTCCGGTCACTTTTGAGTTCTCAATCTAATGATCGAAACTCGCGTGAACCTAATTCGATGTTGTACACACAAGCTTATTGATGAACAAGCAATTAGTGTACTATCAAAAGAATAATCTCTTCTCTCTTTTTTGTCTTGGCAGAATAATCAAACACTTTTCTATGAGTATGAGAAGAAGAAGAAGAAAATTTTATTTAATCAACTTAAGGGTGCCCGAACCCTATATTATTTCTTATATAGCGTGGCCGAATTTTCTTCTCTTTTCCTTTTAGGGTTGCCGAAATCTACTTGTTGTTCACTTAGGGTTGCCGCAATTCCTCTACTAAAAAGGATTTGTGTTGTACCCTAATTCACATCAACTTTAGACTCCTAACCCTAATACAACTCATAAGTATTTTTATTCTTTATTGACTTAATAAAAAGACTTCTTATTTGATTAAATAAATAAACTTAATTATTTATTTTCTTACCAAACAAGTCTTTTACTTTTAATATACTATTACCAATAGTATAATTCTAGGAAACATATTTCCTAATCAGAAAAAGATTTTGTTTCTTAATTAAATAATTAATTAATAAATTAATTAATTCTCATTTAATCAAACAATAAAATAAAATAATATTTTTGACTAATAATATAGCCTTGCCGCCCCACATTAAATGTATGGGCCAAATATTATTTCTTTATTTTATTTAATCAATTGGACTTTAAATAAAAAGCCCACATGTGAACTAGCTAGACTCATTCTTACTAAAAGAAACAAGCCCATATATCTTTCATTAATATATTAATATAATTGATCAGCCCATTAAACAAATAATGTGCAAATTATATTCTTAATATATTAAATGTAATTCTAGATGGACCCATAAATTGGTCCGGTAGAATATATCAAGTGATCCATGCAAGTCCGTGTGGATTGGGGATCTTGGAGGGCTATCTAAATTTAAGCTTCAATAGACATAACCTAATCACAATCAACAAATGATTCACTTAGGTCCGATCCATTAATTTTAACTCATTCCACTAAACAGCTAAAATTGAACTCTTAAATAAAGATAGAATAAGAAGATGTTCCTCATTCATACCCTAGACAATCATGTTGGAGATAGTGTATCCTCGTGATTAATATCAGTAATCGCCAAGAGTTTATAGACCGCCTATAACTCTCCAAGTTACCATATTTACTCATATGACCACGTTTTGAACTTGGATATTTTAACTTGTCCAGAAGCCATGTTTCCAATAGTCACTATCGAAAACTCAACGTTGAGATTTAATATCCAATTACCTCAAAACATCCATATGATGATATTATACTCTCATTTAATAATTGGAGCCACGATGTCCATATTTATAAATGAACTCCTCTATCGATTAACAAATGAATATCACCAAACTATCGAGGATAGACTATGCTATATAATCGTACTCATTGATAACTCAAATGATATCACTTGCAACCATAAGTCCATCATTTATCTCAGGATTAAGATAGACTCTCCGATTGTCCTGATAATGAAAAGACTATTATCTATTGACGGTTCTAGATAAAGCTTTTCATTGTGATCCAGTTCAATGCACCCAGTGCACTAGATTCTTTTGCTCGAAGACACTCCGATGATTTTAGACTCATCATATCTCATTTGATCCCACTCAAATGCTAGCAAAAGAATTCTACAACTTTAACAAGATAAAGGTGCCCAACCTTTAACTTAAGTTGTGAACATTATTCAAGACTAACTAAAGAATTGTGTCTACCTCATACATATCCAGATGTACGAACAATTCTTATTTTCTCATAGTCTTTAGACCTTATAATTATTTACTTTGACAATTATAATATTAAACTATAAATACTATAAGATTTGTTAAACCAGAAATCACTTTATTAATATGAAAAAGATTGTCAATTACAATATTACACTCTTGCTATTGAGCATAATCCTAACATATGGGATATGTAAGAATTCCTATATCTTGATTGGCTTATTTCATGGACAAACCACAAATTGGGGATTGAATGTAAGGGTAACTTAGGTGATTCATGATCAAGCTCAAAGACCCTCTCAAGTCCTCAAGGTTGACAAACACTCTAAAGGTATTTCTCTAGTGCTTAGTTTTTGTTGAAGAGATTTAGATTGCACACACACACTTAGCATACTTGCATTTATGTGTGAAAATACCTACAAGGTTATACTAAACAACCTAGAGGGGGGGTGAATAGGTTGACACACTAGTTTTAAAAACTCTTTCGTGACTTATGTCAAAACCTTGGTGAGCATACAAATTAACCTTAAACATGATTGTTATGAGAAAACAATAAACACATGTATGCTCAATTCACCACCCTTAGTCTACAAAACATATACCAACAAATAATGTATCTCATATACAAGATATTCAATTAAGATCAAATTCCACAAGTTGTACTTTGAATATTACAAAGTAAGTACACTAAGTAGAACTACTACAACTTGCAAATGAAGGAAATATATTAAAACCAAAACAAAGAATATATGTATTCATAATAAAGTCCAATATATACAAGTATTAATCTAAATACAACTATACAAAAGAATCAAAGAATAAGAGAATGTATTTACACAAATCAATTGTATATACAAATATGATCAAAATGAATATTGATTACAAATCACACTTTACACAATCTTGCTTCCAAATATATCACAAGTGAATATTGTACCTCAAGATTAAAACATACACATAAACATATATCAAAGAGAGACAGAAAGAATTGACACATGAGATTTTTTAACGTGGTAAAACCTCCAAGGAGGCAACATCCACGAGTTGAACTACAACCATTGGGTACTATATATATTGGATGGTAAATTAGAAATTCCACAAAGTGACCAATCTTTAGCTCACCTATCTAGTGGAGTTTATGTCTACCCAATCCTATTGGAAAGTACAATATCCCTCAATGATGCGAAGCCACTATATATTGGACAACATACAAAACCAACATCGATGGAAGATTAGAAATTCCTCAAGAGTGCATACACATCCCGTGTACCCCGCTCTTTTGGAGTCTATGTCTATCCATACACCTAGGCCTACCAACATACAAGTCAACTCCCTATCCAAGGCACTCATGCCTCTAGGGAGCCTCCCATGCATGACTATCTGAGTCCTCCCGACTCTAACCATGACATCTTGCTTGCCTATTCAAGTCATCCCGACTCTAGACAAGACTTCTTGCTTGGCTATCCGAGTCCTCCCGACTCTAACCAAGACTTCATGTCTTTTACAAGGACTTCCTAGTGTGATCATGTGAATGCAAATGATGCAAACAATCAATTCAACATAGAACATATGATCAATACATTCCATGGAATAAATAGACCTAAACATGTGAGAACACAAGTAATATAGTCTAGATTTCAAAACATGAATTAAACCTAGAGAATGTGAAAAACACCTAACACAAAATCTCCTAGTTTCATTCACACACATAACACTTGAATAAATCATATACATGAAGCACATATTCAAGATGTCATAAACATACACAAAAATGCTAGAATCATAAAATGTATTCAATGAATATTCTAGCCAAAGATTTAGAGCAAGGATATAATGAATAGTCAATTAAAACCTATTAGTCTCTAAATACACAAACACAAGTGCTAATCCTAGATTTGTTCAATAAGAGGATCTAAGCACATGTGAGGATTATTAATCATAAAATACATCAATCAATCCACAAATAATCCTAGATATCAAACTAATCACAATACAACTCTCAATCATGTGAAAAACCTAGAATCCTAGAAACTAGTTCATATGTGTCTCTAATTAGACTTTTGATTAGGTTTGATTGTGAAGCTATCTTTCTCATTAGCATTCACCATGCATATACATACATATAGAAGAAGAAACCCCAAGGTAATTAAAGGTTATAAAAGAAGAAATCCCAAAGATATGAACACTACCTTGGATTCTCGAGCTGGTTCAGTATTTTGTGTGCAACCACCAGAAAAGTCAATCAAAAAGCTGCCAAACCACTTGGAAAAGGTAGAGAACTCGATTGCAAACAATCTCCAACTTGAATCACTCAATTCCGACTTCGTATGAGAAAGTTATGGTGTTTGAAAGATGAGAAAAATTGGAGAGAAAAATCTGACGGGATTTCAATTTTGTATTCTTAGAAAGGAATGGAGGGAAGAGATGGAATTTAAATGGAAGAGAGAGAGAGGGAATTTTTGGCCAATCAAAAGAGGCCACCTCAGCCTGGCCCGTGGGGGGTGTGTGGGCTACATGGGACCAGAGAGGTCCCCTGGTCGTGGGCCCCACGGCTCCCACACGGCTTGGCCAAGCTTGGCCCACTTGGCCTTGCTTGCTCTACCGCGCACCTCTCGCGTTCTTCAGCCGTATTCGGGCCTCCGAACTCCGATTTTGAATCCGTTTTAGGATTATGAATTGTGACTCCCTCACGCACGATGAAGACCATGAAACTTTGAAAAATGGTTGAGAAATCATCTCAGAAAATGACGATGAATTCAACTCAACGAATGAGAACGAAAAGTAGCGTAGCTACATCGTTTGGACTCGAAACTAAGTGAATGAGTAACCGAAATGACCGGTACTCAATAAATAATTATAATAGAACATATTCAAGTCCAAATACAAAAATACAGAAACATTCAAACACAAAGACACACACATATGCTATTTCCTAGACATAGTCCTAGAACATGAAACAAGCAAAGATTGTCAAGATAATATAAATGCATGAGCATATATTTTCAACTGTGTGAAAGTGATATATAAATGATGTTTAACCATGACATAAGAATGCTATGTGTGTGTGTGCCTAGCCTTGTAAGAGAAATGAGATATGATATACCTTTGTAAACCGATGAAGCACATTTCTCCTTGAAGCCGGCATCTTGCATGAATTGTGGCCATGTCTTTCTTTGATAACTTAAATCTTCAATTGTTAGACCACTAAACATTACAAGAGAAACACGTTTTGATATGGAATACATGCCAAGACAAACCAAAAACCTAACAGTGTGCATACTCTTCACATGTCACTTTACACACTAGCACTTTGATTGATATATCTTGTTGTGTGTTTTTGTGTCTTGTAATTCATTTCCCAAATATGTTCGGAAACGTTCGTGCTTGCACGAATGTGTGCTTGGTTTAGCGCGAAGACCGCCTATGAAGAATGCCCTTGGCTTCTACTTTGGTTTCACCATTTTTAGTGAATCGGCGGTATGATCGATGACCTGGCCGCCGAACGAAACCGTCGTTTCATACCTGATTGATTTTTATCTCGAGTTTGTTTCTACGGTTTAATTGGTGGTTTCGAAACCACCGAATGAAACCGCTGTTGATGCTCTGTTCTTCTCAGGCTCAATTCGGCGGTTGTGAATGGCGGCCTAGCCGCCGATTGAAACCGCCGACTGTGTGTTTTCAAGGGCAAACTTATCTTTTCACATGCTCTGTTCTTCATGTCTATAAATATCACACTTTCTCATTCTCTGAATAAAGTTCTTTTAACTCTTAGAACCTAAACTTCTGTAAGGTCTCATTTATTGTTTGGCTTATTTCGTGGACAAACCATAATTTGGGTTCATTGTAATGGTAGCCTAGATATAAATGTTAAAGATCAATGTCCTTTCAAGACCTTATCTTGATAAGCACCAAAGGTAAACTTCTTTATGCTTAATTTGCTTTGAAGAGATTAGTTGCACACACACACTCACATCTCATGCATAATTCCTATTCTTGTATGTTGTGTGTGTTTTTGTTATGTGCACATTAATGATCATTTATACCTCTTCATGCATGTTATTAAATGATTGCATCCTGTACATTGAAATGCCATGACATTTAGGCATTAGGATGCAAAGCCTTGATTTTGTTGGCATGAGGTCAGGAGACCACTGCCGTTACCACTGTCGAAATCCACAGCGGTAGCCACAACGGTGAGATGCTCTGTTTTGCATCACTCCTAACCGCTGTGGGTTTTTCGCAGCGGTTAGGACAGCGGTTCGCACACAGTGCTTACTGCTGTCATAACCACTGTGGAACCCATAGTGGTAGGCACAGCGGTTTCATACCTGATGCATTTAAAATGCACCACTGTAGCTTTGGCAGCAGTACCCGCAGCGGTTTGCCCTGTTTTTTTCAAAATGGCATTTCATCAATTGGAACACCTATATAAACATTGCTTCAACTTTAGGTTGTCTCTAATGACTCAAATATCATATTTTTAATTGAGAGCATTTTCAAAGAGAGCTTTTTCATCAAGAACTCATCTTTGATCATCCTTGATCACTCAAATCAAAATTCATATGCATCAATCATCATCTAAGCATCATCCATGATATCTAGGATGTTCTAGTGCATAGGTCTTCATCAACACACATGCTATGGTAAGTTGAACACTAATTTCATCTAATCTTAGTGTTTTTATTTATCTATTTATCTCTTTGATTTCTTATATGTTCTTAGAATTAATTCTAATTACAAGATTGAGATTATGTGTTGTATGTTTGAGTGTTATATTGTGATAGCTATCTAGGTTTTCATAATCTATGTTTAGCTACGCTATTTGACATGTCATCTAGCTTTTAACATCTATGATTGAATTAATTGCAAAATCATCATCCTAGATAAGCATATAGAGTAACCTAGCTCTAAATTGCATTTTGAATATTTCTCATTTCACATAGGTTTTATTATCTCTTCTTAGAGAATTAAGTCTTGTGTTGTGACCGGGATAAGGTTGCTTAATTCGCAAGCAATTGGACTAGGTCCACTTATACCGGGATTAGGTAGGTGTGTGATTACTTACCGGGATTAGGTTGTAATCGGTTTACACATTTAGTGGATTCGAGGTTCGAGTGTGGCTCGGTTATTAGCCTGTGGTTTTTCCCGTGAGGGTTTCCACGTAAATATCAAGTGTTATTTACATTCCGCACCATATTACACTTGCTATACTATATTGACTTTTAGGGGCATTTTCGTAATCTTGACCATACATGAAAATTTGGTAAAATCGATTAAAATCTATTCACCCCCCCCCCCCCTCCCCCCTCTAGATTAATATTCAATTGGTATCAGAGCGGGTTCCTAGATATACATAGGTGATCCTTGCTCATTTTGGTGTGTTTTGCATTTTGTGTGATTTTTGATCATTCATACATTTGCATTCATTTCATTCATTCATAAACACTATGAGTGGAAACGGTGGAAATGGTGATGGCAATGAGGGTGCTTCTAACACAAGGCCTCCACTTCTTACCGGGTTGAATTATGCCTCTTGGAAAGGCAAGATGGAGTCGTACATATGTCAAATCCATGACCGGGCTTGGACGGCGGTTGAAGACGGCTACACATCACCCATGATGACTCTTACGGGTGGAGGAGAGGATGTGCTCAAGCCTAAGGCGCAATGGAACGTGCAAGAGTTTGAGGCATCAAAATGGAATAGGAAGGCGATGCATGCCATCCTACATGCAATGGACGAAAATCAAGATAAATTGATTCAAAATACTAGGATAGCTAAGGAGGCATGGGACATTCTAAAGATTGCACATGAGGGAACCGAAGTGGTGAAGGACTCCAAGCTTCAAGTGTAGGGAAAAATCGAGTGCACGCAGCGGAAGTGAGACTAAAAACGAGTTTAGTATAGTTTAAAATTTTTCCATAATTTGAACCTTAACCCTCTAATTAATTAAACATATTGTAAGGATTCCCGTTGTTTTTAATTGGCTTATTTCGTGATCAAACCATATGTGGGGATTCTTTGTAAGGGTAGTTTAGATGTTGTTGTTATTGCTTAGGCCCTTTGAAGACCTCATTATTGACAAGCACCAAAGGTAATACTCTAAGTGCTTACTTGTCTTGAAGAGATAGTTGCACACACTCACAACTCATGCATATGTTTAATCTTTGTATGTTGTGTTTCTTTTTGTTGTGCATCAATGCCTATTTTCATCTCTTCTTGCTTGTTATTATGATTGCATCTTGTGTTTATAACATCATAGCATTTAGGCTTTTAGGATGCATCTTAGTTTACCTTTGTTCCCCTTGCATGATTACTTGTGGGGTTCAAAGTTGTAGGCTGTGCGCTGGTCCTCCTGCGCCTGTCGTCCAGCGCCGCTCACCGGCGTAAAACTCCCAGTGGCGTGCCGCTGGTCGTGCGCTGGTCCACACCAGCGCAGTCCACCAGCGCAGATCGTCCAGTTCTCTGTCGCCGGTCGTGCGCTAGTCTACACCAACGCAAGGCCACCAGTGCTGATCACCCAGTATGGCTCCGCTGGTCTGGCGCCTATGTGAGAGCATGTCGTCTAGCGCCAAAGCAAAAATGTGCGTATGCGCTGGTCCTGCGCCTGTCGTCCAGCGCAGGTCCACCAGCGCACAGAGTAATTTTCTGGCGCGTTTTCAAAACGACCTCACTTCACTTATGGCCTATATATATATGCTAACTTGATTTTAGGTCATTTACAAGAGTTCTTATTCATGCTTCATACTTAGGATATTTTTCAAGAGAAGAAAAATACACAAAGAACTCATTTTTAATCACTCAAACACTTTTTCATGATCATCAATCATCATCTAGCATCATCTTAGATCATCTAGATGTCATCTTGCATGGAATCTTCATCATACTTTGCTTGGTAAGCTTTTCACTAATATCTTACATGTTTTGTGTTTCTCTTATCTAGCAATCTCAATTAATTACTTGTTTGTTATTTTGTATGCTTTGGATACAATATTGAGATGAGTATGATGTATGTTTGAGAAGTTGTATTGTGCTAGCATATTAGGTTTTGTGCTTAATATTGATTAGCTAAACTAATTGACATGTCATTTAGTTTTGATATCTAGGATTGTTCTTAATTGCATATTAATCATCTTAGATAAGCATATAGGGTTTCCCTTGCTCTATGTTGCATTTTGAATATTCACATATATTCACTTAGGGTTGTATTCTCTTCTAGAGAAAGTAAGTCTTGTGTGTAGCAACCAGGATTAGGTTGCTTAGATCGCAAGCAAATAGGACTAGGTTCACTCATACCGGGATTAGGTAGGTGTGTGATTACTTCCGGGATTAGGTTGTAATCATTTGCACATTTAGTGGATTCGAGGTTCGAGTGTGGCTTACTTACATAGCCCGTGGTTTTTCCCGTGAGGGTTTCCACGTAAAAACCAAGTGTTGTTTTAATTTCCGCACCATATTACACTTGCTTGGTTATATTATCTTGAGGGCATTTTCGTAATTTTGACTAACACGAAAAATTGGGTAAAAAGCGTAAAATCTATTCACCCCCCCTCTAGATAGCTTTATACACACCGTGCTATAATAAGTTTCAATTGGTATCAGAGCAGGTTCCTAGACATACATAGGTGATCCTTGCTTATTTTGGTGTGTTTTGCATTTTGTGTGATTTTTGATCATTCATACATTTGCATTCATTTCATTCATTCATAAACACTATGAGTGGAAACGGTGGAAATGGTGGTGGCCACGAAGGAGCTTCTAGCACAAGGCATCCACTTCTTACCGGATTGAACTATTCCCAATGGAAAGGGAAGATGGAATCCTACATATGCCAAATTCATGACCGTGCATGGATGGCGGTGGAAGACGGATATGATCTCCCTATGATGACTCCCGCGGGTGGAGGACAAGATGTTTTGAAACCTAAGGCGCAATGGAACGCGCAAGAGTTTGAGGCTTCTAAGTGGAATAGGAAGGCTATGCATGCCATTATGTGTGCTATGGATGAGAATTAGTACAAGCTTATTCAGAATACTCAGATTGCCAAAGTGGCATGGGACATCCTTCAAGTTGCACATGAGGGAACCGAGGTGGTGAAGGAGTCCAAGCTTCAAGTCCTCCAAACTCAGTTTGAGCTACTTAGGATGGGAGAGGATGAATGCTTCAATGACTTCGAAATCAAATTGATGGACATTGTAAACCAAAGCCATCAACTCGGAGACCCGTATTCGGATAGGAGAGTCATGCAAAAAATTATGAGATCTCTCCCCGATAGGTTTGAATCCAAGGTGACGGCCATAGAAGAAAATAGTGGCTACATGGATATGAAGCCAAGTGAGGTGATTGGGCGTCTCCTTGCATATGAGTCTAGGAAGGCTCCTAGCACCACTACTCCTCCTAAGAAGTCTAAAGGAATAGCTTCGAAAGCATCTAAGGATGCAAAGGAGGCAAAGCATGAATCGGATGAAGACCTTGCCTTATTTGTGAAAAGGTTCAACAAGGTTATGGGGTTCAAGAAGAAGAAGGGATTTGGGTCAAGAGGACAAGATTTGAAGAAAAAGAGTTCCTTCAAGAAGTTTGAGCCTAGACAAGAGAGGACCGAAAGGAAAGGGGTCCGATGCTTTGAATGTGGTGGGATTGGTCACTTTGCCCCCGAATGTGCTAATCACAATGAAAAGAAGAAGAGCAAAGTGATGGCAGCCACTTGGAGTGAGAGTAGTGATGACTCCAATGAGGAAGATGAGTCTTCAAGTGAAGAAGAGCTCATGGCTAACCTCCTAGCTTTTGCCTCCTCACATAAGAGCAAAAGTGGTAGTGAGAAAGAGGAAATGAGTCAAGAGGAAAATGACTCAAGTGAAGTAGAAAGTGACTCCTCTTCTAGTTCCAAAAAGAAATTTGTGGAGCAAAAGGTGCTTGCTAAATACCATGCCGAGTTCAATGATTTAGCACTTAAAAGCACAAGAAAAATTGAGAGGTTGAGAGAAGAAAACCTTGAACTTTCGGCTCACAATGACCACTTAAGTGAACAAGTGGAAAGATTGAAGAGGAGAGAGGATAAGTTAATTGAGGAGTTAGACTTATCCAAGAGAAGTGAAGAAGGCTTGAAGAGGGAACTTGTAGAAGTTAAAGGGTCCTTGGCTAGGATAGATTCTAGCACCAAGAAGCTTGATCATTTACTTGGTGTTGGAAAGAGTCCAAGTGACAAGAGAGGCGTTGGGTATGATGATGGCAAGAAAATCTCAACCTCTAACAAGACCGTGTTTGTCAAGAGCTTGAAGAACAAAGAAACTTCATTTGTGCAACCTCCTAGGAAGAAGTTAGAAGTAGGACAATGTTCTAATGCTCAAGTGAAAATGGGGCCAAGAAGGAAATCTCAAGCTCAACCCCCTAGGGTCCCTCAAGCCAACACTCCTCCAAAATTGGCTCACAAAGGAAAGAGACCAATCATGCAACCTCAAGCTTGGAAGCAACCTAGACCGGTTCAACAACGAAGATGGATTGAACCCACTTATCCACAAAGACATGGACAAGCTCCCATACGTGCACAAAGGCAAGGTATGATTCCTTATTTCATCCCTATTTGTCACTTTTGTGGTTGTGATGGTCATATTAGACCAAATTGCTTTCAATATATTAAAATGTGTAGAAAACAAAGCATGATTGAAAAGAGAAAGAATAGAGCCAAGATGCATGTTTCTAGGAATGAAAATATTGATTTGCATGATCCTAGAAATAGTAGAGCACATGTACCAAAGACCACTAGGAAAGCTAAAATTGTTGCTAAGTGGATTAGAAAGAATGAAAATGTTTGCCATGTTGCACAAATAGCCTTGAAGGCAAATTCTTCTAATTTTTGGTACTTGGATAGTGGGTGCTCTAGGCACATGACGGGAAACAAGAGTTTCTTCGAGACTCTTGTTATGGAGGAAGGTGGAAATGTCACTTTTGGTGATGGATCCAAAAGAAATGTTAAAGGGAAAGGAACCATTTCCCTTCCCGGATTACCCTCATTATCCAATGCTTTATTTGTTGATGGCTTGAAAGCCAATTTAATAAGCATTTCACATCTTAGTGATGAAGGATATTATGTCTTGTGTTCTAAAGATTTTTGCTCAATCCTAAAACCAGATGGACAAACCTTGTTGAAGGGCATGAGATCTAGCGACAATTGTTATTGTCTTGAAGCTAGTATTGTATCTAATCATGTGTCCATGGATGAGCAAATTGAGTTGTGGCATGAAAGACTTGGCCACATGAACTTTAGGGATCTACGGACCCTTGGAAAGTTCGAGTGTATGCGTGGCCTCCCTAAGCTTGGGAAGAAAGCCAATGGTGTTTGTGGACCTTGCCAACAAGGAAAGCAAACTAAAAGCATGCACAAAAAGGGTAAGTATCTCACCACCAAGGAGCCTCTTGATCTTCTCCACATGGACCTCATGGGTCCCATGCAAACCGAAAGTTTGGGTGGAAAGAGATACATTTTTGTTTGTGTTGATGATTTCTCTAGGTTCACATGGACATATTTTCTTAGAGAAAAATCCGAAACTTTTGATAAGTTTAAAATGCTTTGTAATAAACTTCAAAATGAAATGAACTCTAATATTAAAAGCATAAAACGGATTAGAAGTGACCATGGGAGGGAATTTGAGAATGCTACCTTTGAAACCTTTTGTAATGGTTTAGGTATCTTCCATGAGTTTTCGGCTCCTAGGACACCTCAACAAAATGGAGTTGTTGAGAGGAAAAATAGGGTCCTTCAAGAGATGGCCCTTGTGATGTTGCTTAGCAACAATGTCCCTAGGAACCTATGGGCCGAAGCCGTCAATACGGCTTGCTATATAGGAAATAGAGTCTTCCTAAGGCCCGGTACTAGAAACACCTCCTATGAGTTATGGAAAGGCAAGAGGCCAAATGTTAGCTACTTCCACACTTTTGGAAGCAAATGCTACATTTTGAATGACCGTGATCAACTTGGCAAATTCGATGCTAAGAGTGATGAGGGTATCTTTATTGGCTATGCCTTGAATAGTAGAGCCTATAGAGTTTTCAATTTAAAGACTCTAAGTGTTATGGAATCATCCAATGTCGTATTTGATGATACTAGGCTCAAGTCTAATGATCATGAGGAAGAGGTTATTTTTAGTGATGGTTCTCCTTTGGAGAAGGTTGTGGTGTCTCATAATGTTGGGACATCTAATGTCAACAATGATGACACACAACCTATTGCTAGAGTTCCTCTCTTGGACTCTAAAGAACCCGCTCCATGGGTTAGGAAACTCCATGATAAAGAAGATATCATTGGAGAGGTAAATGAGGGTGTTAGGACTAGACGTCAACTTGCTAATCTTATTAGCTATACTTGCTACACCTCTCAAATTGAACCCAAAAAGGTTGAAGAAGCCTTAAATGATGAATTTTGGGTTCTTGCCATGCAAGAAGAGCTAAACCAATTCGAAAGGAATGAGGTTTGGACTCTAGTTCCTAGGCCTAAGACCACTAATGTCATAGGTACTAAATGGATATTTAGGAACAAATCTGATGAGGATGGCAACATAGTGCGGAACAAGGCTAGACTTGTAGGATAAGGGTACTCTCAAATTGAGGGTATCGACTTTGAGGAGACTTTTGCTCCTGTTGCCCGCTTAGAGTCCATTAAGCTTCTCTTGTCCATCTCTTGTGTGCACAAGTTCAAATTGCACCAAATGGACGTCAAGAGTGCCTTCCTCAATGGCTTCTTGCAAGAGGAAGTGTTTGTTGAACAACCTAAGGGGTTTGTGGATGCACACCACCCCAATCATGTTTATCGCCTCAAGAAGGCACTTTATGGGTTGAAACAAGCACCGAGGGCTTGGTATGAGCGCCTCACTCAATTTCTTGTTGACAACAACTACACAAGATGTAGTGTTGACAAGACGCTATTCATCAAGAGAGACAATGATGAGCTTTTCATAGCTCAAATATATGTTGATGATATAGTTTTTGGCTCCACTAACAACACCAAAGTCCAACAATTTGTTGATGTCATGTCTCATGAATTTGAGATGAGTCTTGTTGGTGAGATTAGTTACTTCCTAGGTTTGCAAATTAGGCAACTAGATGATGGGATTTTCATATCCCAAGCCAAATATGCCAAAAACCTAGTGAAGAAGTTTGGTTTTGAAAAAGCCAAACATTGTGATACTCCTATGAGCACCACTTTGAAGCTAAGCAAGGATGCTAGCGGTAAAAGTGTGGACCAAACCTTATATCGTGGCATGATAGAGAGCTTGCTCTATTTGACCGCAAGTAGGCCCGATATATCATTTAGTGTAGGAGTTTGTGCTAGGTACCAATTTGATCCCAAGGAGTCACATCTCTCTTCGGTTAAGAGAGTCATTCGATTTGTGAATGGGACTTCTAATTATGGGATTTGGTACTCATTTGACACTAATCCTAGTCTTGTAGGATATAGTGATGCGGATTGGGCAGGAAATTGTGATGATAGGAAGAGCACATCGGGCAGTTGCTTTTTTCTAGGCAACAACTTGGTGTCGTGGTTTTGCAAGAAGCAAAACTCGATTTCCTTGTCCACGGCGGAAGCCGAGTACATAGCCGCGGGGAGTGGATGCACTCAACTTATGTGGATGAAGCAAATGCTAGTGGACTACGGATTCAACCAAGGTACTCTCACTCTCTTTTGTGATAACATGAGTGCCATTAATATTTCCAAGAATCCGGTCCAACATTCTAGAACTAAGCATATTGACATCCGACATCACTTCATTAGAGAGCTTGTTGAAAATAAATGCATAGTACTTGAACATGTATGTACTAATGATCAACTTGCGGACCTATTTACTAAACCATTAGATGCTACTCGATTTAAAACTCTTAGTAGATCTATTGGGATATGTCTTGTGGAGTGATGTGATTTACTTGACCCCATATGGGGAACTCAAGCAAAGAGAGCTATTTTGCATTCTTGTATCTTGCAAAAAATTTGAAATATCTTATGCCTCTTCTTTTGATTGCTTGAGTAAGCTTGGTTGTACATATGTATATATGTTTTCAAATTCTATAAGTGTGAACCTTGCTTGTCTACAATCCATGTCATATTTATGTTCAAACATGCATTTTTGGACTAGGAGATTTACATAGGAAGTATGATGTGAATGACCTATAGTTATCTCCATGACATGATGATTCTTTTATAACATGCTTATGTCAAATGAAAAAGCATGAAATTCATACAACATGCTCTCATGAAAAGCATGAATTGATGATTGCATATTCTTAAAATGCAAAACTTGTGTGAAAGCTTATGAGACTCAAAATGAATAAAGGATCTTGTATCCATTCAAAGGAATTTACATTCCAAATGTCCCTCCTTCTTTATTACTTGAACATGGTTACTATCATACGGATATTTATCCTGAAAAATCAAATAGGGTTCAAAGTCGCTCATGCCATGTTTCGCTTATAAAGTTGGATATAGTTGCTCTTAAATTGAAATCAATAATCTCTATATCATTGCTTTTCCCATGACATTGGTGAAATTGGTTTGAATTCTTATTAGAAACCTTTGTCATTTGCTTTGCCAAATACCATTGTATTTTGGACTTGAATGCTATATGTCTTGTATGCAAAGCATGTTGGATTCACACATTTTCTCAAAATAAATCTCCCTGTTTCTCTCAAATTAATTGAAGTGCATAAAGTGACTTATATGTATATGCAAATCTTGCATGCTTCTATCTCTCGTTGCTATGAGTGACCCGGTTGGGGACTACTCCTTTGCCTATATCATGACAAAAAGGGGGAGTAGGATATGGTAAGGGGAGGTGCAAAATATAGAAGCTATTGTGCACTTTGGGGAGAACATACATTGAGGGGGAGTAACCCGTTGAGGGGGAGCATTGCATTTATCATACATTGCATACATTTGGTAATGTTGTGCCTAAATTCTAAAATTGCAAATGCTTGGTATTGTTCTCACATGATTAATCTCACACTTTACTTGTATTGGAAATGTTAGAAACTCTTTTCAGGGATTGATTATTCTACAAGAGGATTGAAGACTTCAAGTTGCACTCTCTTATCTCTTTGTAATGTAGAATATCATTGTAGTCCCGTAGTTTCTATTTTTTTGTGAGGAATCAATGTGAGTGATGGTTTTGTAACGAAATAGCCAAAGGGGGAGATTGTAAGGATTCCCGTTGTTTTTAATTGGCTTATTTCGTGATCAAACCATATGTGGGGATTCTTTGTAAGGGTAGTTTAGATGTTGTTGTTATTGCTTAGGCCCTTTGAAGACCTCATTATTGACAAGCACCAAAGGTAATACTCTAAGTGCTTACTTGTCTTGAAGAGATAGTTGCACACACTCACAACTCATGCATATGTTTAATCTTTGTATGTTGTGTTTCTTTTTGTTATGCATCAATGCCTATTTTCATCTCTTCTTGCTTGTTATTATGATTGCATCTTGTGTTTATAACATCATAGCATTTAGGCTTTTATGATGCATCTTAGTTTACCTTTGTTCCCCTTGCATGATTGCTTGTGGGGTTCAAAGTTGTGGGCTGTGGGCTGTGCGCTGGTCCTCCTTCGCCTGTCGTCCAGCGCCGCTCACCGGCGTAAAACGCCCAGTGGCTTGCCGCTGGTCGTGTGCTGGTCCACACCAGCGCAGTCCACCAGCGCAGATCGTCCAGTTCTCTGTCGCCGGTCGTGCGCTGGTCTACACCAGCGCAAGGCCACCAGCACCGATCGCCCAGTATGGCTCCGCTGGTCTGGCGCCTGTGTGAGCGCATGTCGTCCAGCGCCAAAGCAAAAATGTGCGTGTGCGCTGGTCCTGCGCCTGTCGTCCAGCGCAGGTCCACCAGCGCACAGAGCAATTTTATGGCGCGTTTTCAAAACGACCTCACTTCACTTATGGCCTCTATATATATGCTAACTTGATTTTAGGTCATTTACAAGAGTTCATATTCATGCTTCATACTTAGGATATTTTTCAAGAGAAGAAAAATACACAAAGAACTCATTTTTAATCACTCAAACACTTTTTCATGATCATCAATCATCATCTAGCATCATCTTAGATCATCTAGATGTCATCTTGCATGGAATCTTCATCATACTTTGCTTGGTAAGCTTTTCACTAATATCTTACATGTTTTGTGTTTCTCTTATCTAGCAATCTCAATTAATTACTTGTTTGTTATTTTGTATGCTTTGGATACAATATTGAGATGAGTATGATGTATGTTTGAGAAGTTGTATTGTGCTAGCATATTAGGTTTTGTGCTTAATATTGATTAGCTAAACTAATTGACATGTCATTTAGTTTTGATATCTAGGATTGTTCTTAATTATATATTAATCATCTTAGATAAGCATATAGGGTTTCCCTTGCTCTATGTTGCATTTTGAATATTCACATATATTCACTTAGGGTTGTATTCTCTTCTAGAGAAAGCAAGTCTTGTGTGTAGCAACCGGGATTAGGTTGCTTAGATCGCAAGCAAATAGGACTAGGTTCACTCATACCGGGATTAGGTAGGTGTGTGATTACTTCCGGGATTAGGTTGTAATCGTTTGCACATTTAGTGGATTCGAGGTTCGAGTGTGGCTTACTTACATAGCCCGTGGTTTTTCCCGTGAGGGTTTCCACGTAAAAACCAAGTGTTGTTTTAATTTCCGCACCATATTACACTTGCTTGTTTATATTATCTTGAGGGCATTTTCGTAATTTTGACTAACACGAAAAATTGGGTAAAAAGCGTAAAATCTATTCACCCCCCCTCTAGATAGCTTTATACACACCGTGCTATAATAAGTTTCACATATATATATATATATATATATATATATACTAAAAAGTAGAATACCTTTTGTCACGTGATCCGATTGACTTTGCATCGATGGTAATCCGTAAGATTTTCCAATCCTATCACGAACGTGAATCACCTAGGAGCGTGGTCTCCCTTTCTTTGAATTGCGTACCTAAGGATGGAAAACAAAATCTCTCCTCCTGATCGTTAGTCACAATAAAATCCAAGAAAACTAGAAAGTATGTTCCGGTCACTTTTGAATTTAACAACCGTTAAGATTGAAACTCGCGTGAACCTAATTCAAAGTTATACACAAAGCCTTTTGATATTCAAGCTTACAAGTGCACTATCGAAATTAGAACTCTCTTTTTCTATTTCTCTCTTGGCCGAATTTTAACACTTGTCTAGAATATGAATTATTTTTCTAAGTGAAAGAAATAATTCACTCAAGTTAGAAGAAGAAGAAATGGGTGGCCGAAATCTATCCTATTAAATATATACGGTGGCCGAATTCTTCTTCTTTTTCTATTAGGGTTGGCCGAATTCTTCTTGTGTAAGGATTTAGGGTTGGTCGAATTCTCTCCTAAAGAGGATTTGTGCTTTACCCTAATTCCTATCAACCTTAGAATCCTAACCCTAACACAACTCATAAGTGTTTAATCCTATTATGACTTATTAAAAGACTTCCTTATTTGATTAAATAAATAAACTTTATTATTTATTTTCTTACCAAATAAGTCTTTTATCTTTAATATACTACTACCAATAGTATAACTTTAGGAAACATATTTCCTGATCAGAAATTTTTTTTGATTCTCAATTAAATGATTAACTAATAAATTAATTAATTTCCATTTAATAAATCAATAAAATAAAATAATATTTTAGACTATTAAACTAGTCTTGCCGCCCACACCATATACATGGGCTTAATATTATTTTCTTATTTTATTTAATCCATTAGACTTTAATTAAAAAGCCCACATGTGAACCAGACCCATTCTTACTAAAAGAAACAAGCCCACATGTCTTTCATTAATATATTAATATAATTGATCAGCCCATTAAATAAATAATGTGCAAATTATATTCTTAATATATTAAATACGATTCTAGATGGACCCATAAATTGGTCCGGTAGAATATATCAAGTGATCCATGCAAGTCCGTGTGGATTGGGGATCTTGGCGGCTATCTAAATTTAAGCTTCAATAGACATAATCTAATCACAATCAACAAATGATTCACTTAGGTCCGATCTATTAATTTTAACTCATTCCACAAAAGAGCTAAAATTGAACTCTTAAATAAAGATAGAATAAGTAAATATTTCTCATTCGTACCCTAGACAATCTTATTGGAGATGGTGTATCCTCGTGAAGAATATCAATAACCGCCAAGAGCTCATAGACCGCCTATAGCTCTCCAAGTTACCATATTTACTCATATGACCACATTTTGAACTTGGATATTTTGACTTGTCCAGAAGCCATGTTTCAATAGACTATATCGAAAACTTAACGTTAAGATTCAATATCCAATACCTCAAAATATCCATATGATGATATTCTACTCTCATTTAATAAATAAAGCCACGATGTCCATACATATAAATGAAGTCCTCTATCGATTAACAAATGAATATCACCAAACTATCGAGGATAGACTATGCTATATAATCGTACTCATTGATAACTCAAATGATACCACTTGCAACCATAAGCCCATCATTTATCTCAGGATTAAGATAGACTATTCGATTGTCCTGATAATGAAAAGACTATTATCTATTGACGGTTCTAGATAAAGTATTTCATTGTGATCCAGTTCAATGCACCCAGTGCACTAGATTCTTTTACTCGAAGACCCTCCGATGATTTCAGACTCATCATAACTCATTTGATCCCACTTAAATGCTAGCAAAAGAATTCTACAACTTTAACAAGATAAAGGTGCCCAACCTTTAACTTAAGTTGTGAACATTATTCATGACTAACTAAAGAATTGTGTCTACCTCATACATATCCAGATGTACGAACAATTCTTATTTTCTCATAGTCTTTTGATCTTATGATTATTTACTTTGACAATTATAATATTAAACTATAAATGCTATAAGATTTGTTAAACCAGAAATCACTTTATTAATATGAAAAGATTGTCAATTACAATATTACACTCTTGCTATTGAGCATAATCCTAACACTCCAAACTCAATTCGAGATGCTTAACATGGAGGAGAAGGAGTGCTTCAACGATTTCAAGATCAAGTTGATGGACATAGTTAACCAAAGTCATCAACTTGGTGACCCATATTCGGATAGGAGAATCAAGCAAAAGATTATGAGATCTCTCCCCAATAGGTTTGAATCTAAGGTGACGGCTTTAGAAGTGAATAGCACTTACAAGGATATGAAGCCGAGTGAGGTGATAGGGAGGCTTCTAGCTTATGAGTCTAGGAAGGGTCCTACCTCTACACCTCCTAAAAAGCAAAAGGGAATTGCTTTGAAAGCCTCCAAAGATGTGAAGGAGAAGTGTAAGGTTCCCATTTGTTGATTGGCTCATTTCGTGGACAAACCACATGTTGGGGTTCTTTGTAAGGGTAGCCTAAGTATCGGTCTTATTGTTCGAAGCCCTTTGAAGACCTCGTGTTGATAAGCACCGAAGGTAAATTTCTTTGTGCTTACTTTTCTTTGAAGAGATTAGTTGCACACACACACTTAACATTCATTGCATATGTGTGCATTCTCTTCACTTGTCACATTTCTCACTTGCAATTATTTATCATATTTTGTTGTGTGTCATGTTGTCGTGTAATTCGTTTCCCAATAACTTTCGGAAATGTCCGCGCTTGCACTAGAATGTGCTTGGTTGAGCGCGAGGACCGCCTATGGAGAATGCCCTTGGCTTCTCCTTGGTTTTCACCTTTCTAGGTGATCGGCGGTTATGATCGGCGGCCTGGCCGCCGAATGAAACCGCCGTTTCAGTCCAGATTGGTCTGAAGCATTTCTGCGGATAAGATCGGCGGTCTCGACCGCCGTTCAAAACCGCTGATTCAAGACCTGATTGATTTATCTCTCAGTCTAATTCGGTGGTTGAATCGGCGGTCTTGAAACCGCCGTTCATACCTAATTGTTTTTTAATCTCTCTGTTTTGGTTCGGCGGTTGTAATCGGCGGTCACGAAACCGCCGAATGAACCGCCGTTTATGCTCTGTTCTTCACGAGCTCAATTCGGCGGTCATTATCAGCGGCCTGGCCGCCGATTGAAACCGCCGATCGGCGCGTTTCTTTGAAACTTACTTAAACGACCACACTTTGTTTTGGCCCCCTATATATATGCCATTTTGTCTTTAGGTCAATTAAGAGAGTTCATATTCAGAATTCATGCTTAGGATATTTTTCAAAGAGAAGAAAAATTCCAAGAACTCAATTTTTGATTACTCAAACACTTTTTCATGATCATCAATCATCATCTAGCATCATCCTTGATCTTCTAGATGTCATCTTGCATGGAATCTTCATCATACTTTGCTTGGTAAGCTTTTCACTAATATCTTACATGTTTTGTGTTTCTCTTATCTAGCAATCTCAATTAATTACTTGTTTGTTATTTTGTATGCTTTGGATACAATATTGAGATGAGTATGATGTATGTTTGAGAAGTTGAATTGTGCTAGCATATTAGGTTTTGTGCTTAATATTGATTAGCTAAACTAATTGACATGTCATTTAGTTTTGATATCTAGGATTGTTCTAATTGCATATTAATCATCTTAGATAAGCATATAGGGTTTCCCTTGCTCTATGTTGCATTTTGGATATTTTCATATATTCACTTAGGGTTGTATTCTCTTCTAGAGAAAGTAAGTCTTATGTGTAGCAACCGGGATTAGGTTGCTTAGATCGCAAGCAAATAGGACTAGGTTCACTCATACCGGGATTAGGTAGGTGTGTGATTACTTCCAGGATTAGGTTGTAATCGTTTGCACATTTAGTGGATTCGAGGTTCGAGTGTGGCTTACTTACATAGCCCGTGGTTTTTCCCGTGAGGGTTTCCACGTAAAAACCAAGTGTTGTTTTAATTTCCGCACCATATTACACTTGCTTGGTTATATTATCTTGAGGGCATTTTCGTAATTTTGACTAACACGAAAAATTGGGTAAAAAGCGTAAAATCTATTCACCCCCCCTCTAGATAGCTTTATACACACCGTGCTATAATTTGTTTCAATTGGTATCAAAGCGGGTTCCTAGACATACATAGGTGATCCTTGCTTATTTTGGTGTGTTTTGCATTTTGTGTGATTTTTGATCATTCATACATTTGCATTCATTTCATTCATTCATAAACACTATGAGTGGAAACGGTGGAAATGGTGGTGGCCACGAAGGAGCTTCTAGCACAAGGCCTCCACTTCTTACCGGATTGAACTATTCCCAATGGAAAGGGAAGATGGAATCCTACATATGCCAAATTCATGACCGTGCATGGATGGCGGTGGAAGACGGATATGATCTCCCTATGATGACTCCCGCGGGTGGAGGACAAGATGTTTTAAAGCCAAAGGCGCAATGGAACGCGCAAGAGTTTGAGGCTTCTAAGTGGAATAGGAAGGCTATGTATGCCATTATGTGTGCTATGGATGAGAATCAGTACAAGCTTATTCAGAATACTCAGATTGCCAAAGTGGCATGGGACATCCTTCAAGTTGCACATGAGGGAACCGAGGTGGTGAAGGAGTCCAAGCTTCAAGTCCTCCAAACTCAGTTTGAGCTACTTAGGATGGGAGAGGATGAATGCTTCAATGACTACGAAATCAAATTGATGGACATTGTAAATCAAAGCCATCAACTCGGAGACCCGTATTCGGATAGGAAAGTCAAGCAAAAAATTATGAGATCTCTCCCCGATAGGTTTGAATCCAAGGTGACGGCCATAGAAGAAAATAGTGGCTACATGGATATGAAGCCAAGTGAGGTGATTGGGCGTCTCCTTGCATATGAGTCTAGGAAGTCTCCTAGCACCACTATTCCTCCTAAGAAGTCTAAAGGAATAGCTTTGAAAGCATCTAAGGATGCAAAGGAGGCAAAGCATGAATCGGATGAAGACCTTGCCTTATTTGTGAAAAGGTTCAACAAGGTTATGGGGTTCAAGAAGAAGAAGGGATTTGGGTCAAGAGGACAAGATTTAAAGAAAAAGAGTTCCTTCAAGAAGTTTGAGCCTAGACAAGAGAGGACCGAAAGGAAAGGGGTCCGATGCTTTGAATGTGGTGGGATTGGTCACTTTGCCCCCGAATGTGCTAATCACAATGAAAAGAAGAAGAGCAAAGTGATGGCCGCCACTTGGAGTGGGAGTAGTGATGACTCCAATGAGGAAGATGAGTCTTCAAGTGAAGAAGAGCTCATGGCTAACCTCCTAGCTTTTGCCTCCTCACATAAGAGCAAAAGTGGTAGTGAGAAAGAGGAAATGAGTCAAGAGGAAAATGACTCAAGTGAAGTAGAAAGTGACTCCTCTTCTAGTTCTAAAAAGAAATTTGTGGAGCAAAAGGTGCTTGCTAAATACCATGCCGAGTTCAATGATTTAGCACTTAAAAGCACAAGAAAGATTGAGAGGTTGAGAGAAGAAAACCTTGAACTTTCGGCTCACAATGACCACTTAAGTGAACAAGTGGAAAGATTGAAGAGGAGAGAGGATAAGTTAATTGAGGAGTTAGACTTATCCAAGAGAAGTGAAGAAGGCTTGAAGAGGGAACTTGTAGAAGTTAAAGGGTCCTTGGCTAGGATAGATTCTAGCACCAAGAAGCTTGATCATTTACTTGGTGTTGGAAAGAGTCCAAGTGACAAGAGAGGTGTTGGGTATGATGATGGCAAGAAAATCTCAACCTCTAACAAGACCGTGTTTGTCAAGAGCTTGAAGAATGAAGAAACTTCATTTGTGCAACCTCCTAGGAAGAAGTTAGAAGTAGGACAATGTTCTAATGCTCAAGTGAAAATGGGGCCAAGAAGGAAATCTCAAGCTCAACCCCCGAGGGTCCCTCAAGCTAACACTCCTCCAAAATTGGCTCACAAAGGAAAGAGACCAATCATGCAACCTCAAGCTTGGAAGCAACCTAGACCGGTTCAATAACGAAGATGGATTGAACCCACTTATCCACAAAGACATGGACAAGCTCCCATACGTGCACAAAGGCAAGGTATGATTCCTTATTTCATCCCTATTTGTCACTTTTGTGGTTGTGATGGTCATATTAGACCAAATTGCTTTCAATATATTAAAATGTGTAGAAAACAAAGCATGATTGAAAAGAGAAAGAATAGAGCTAAGATGCATGTTTCTAGGAATGAAAATATTGATTTGCATGATCCTAGAAATAGTAGAGCACATGTACCAAAGACCACTAGGAAAGCTAAAATTGTTGCTAAGTGGATTAGAAAGAATGAAAATGTTTGCCATGTTACACAAATAGCCTTGAAGGTAAATTCTTCTAATTTTTGGTACTTGGATAGTGGGTGCTCTAGGCACATGACGGGAAACAAGAGTTTCTTCGAGACTCTTGTTATGGAGGAAGGTGGAAATGTCACTTTTGGTGATGGATCCAAAAGAAATGTTAAAGGGAAAGGAACCATTTCCGTTCTCGGATTACCCTCCTTATCCAATGCTTTATTTGTTGATGGCTTGAAAGTCAATTTAATAAGCATTTCACATCTTAGTGATGAAGGATATTATGTCTTGTGTTCTAAAGATTTTTGCTCAATCCTAAAACCCGATGGACAAACCTTGTTGAAGGGCATGAGATCTAGCGACAATTGTTATTGTCTTGAAGCTAGTATTGTATCTAATCATGTGTCCATGGATGAGCAAATTGAGTTGTGGCATGAAAGACTTGGCCACATGAACTTTAGGGATCTATGGACCCTTGGAAAGTTCGAGTGTGTGCGTGGCCTCCCTAAGCTTGGGAAGAAAGCCAATGGTGTTTGTGGACCTTGCCAACAAGGAAAGCAAACTAAAAGCATGCACAAAAAGGGTAAGTATCTCACCACCAAGGAGCCTCTTGAGCTTCTCCACATGGACCTCATGGGTCCTATGCAAACCGAAAGTTTGGGTGGAAAGAGATACATTCTTGTATGTGTTGATGATTTCTCTAGGTTCACATGGACATACTTTCTTAGAGAAAAATCCGAAACTTTTGACCAGTTTAAAATGCTTTGTAATAAAATACAAAATGAAATGAATTCTAATATTAAAAGCATAAAACGGATTAGAAGTGACCAAGGGAGGGAATTTGAGAATGCCTCATTTGAAAGCTATTGCAATAGCTTAGGCATCTCCCATGAGTTCTCGGCTCCTAGGACACCTCAACAAAATGGAGTTGTTGAGAGGAAGAATAGGGTCCTTCAAGAGATGGCCAGTGTGATGTTGCTTAGCAACAATGTCCATAGGAACCTATGGGCCGAAGCGGTCAATACGGCTTGCTATATAGGGAATCGTGTTTTCCTAAGGCCCGGTACTAGAAATACCTCCTATGAGTTATGGAAAGGCAAGAGGCCAAATGTTAGCTACTTCCACACTTTTGGAAGCAAATGCTACATCTTAAATGACCGTGATCAACTTGGCAAATTCGATGCTAAGAGTGATGAGGGTATTTTTATTGGCTATGCCTTGAATAGTAAAGCCTATAGAGTTTTCAATTTAAAAACTCTAAGTGTTATGGAATCATCCAATGTCGTATTTGATGATACTAGGCTCAAGCCTAATGATCATGAGGAGGAGGTTGTTTTTAGTGATGTTTCTCCTTTGGAGAGGGTTGTGGTGACTCCCAATGTTAGGACATCTAATGAAAATGATGAAGTCACACAACCCACTACTAGAGTCCCTCTCTTGGACTCTAATGAACCCGCTCCATGGGTTAGAAGACTCCATAACAAAGAGGATGTTATTGGAGATGTAAATGAGGGTGTTAGGACTCGACGTCAACTTGCTAATCTTATTAGCTACACATGCTACACCTCTCAAATTGAACCCAAAAAGGTTGAAGAAGCCTTAAATGATGAATTTTGGGTTCTTGCCATGCAAGAAGAGCTAAACCAATTCGAAAGGAATGAGGTTTGGACTCTAGTTCCTAGGCCTAAGACCACTAATGTCATAGGCACTAAATCGATATTTAGGAACAAATCCGATGAGGATGGCAACATAGTGCGGAACAAGGCTAGACTTGTAGCACAAGGGTACTCTCAAATTGAGGGTATCGACTTTGAGGAGACATTTGCTCCCGTTGCCCGTTTAGAGTCTATTAGGCTTCTCTTGTCCATTTCTTGTGTGCACAAGTTCAAATTGCACCAAATGGATGTCAAGAGTGCCTTCCTCAATGGCTTCTTGTAAGAGGAAGTGTTTGTTGAACAACCCAAGGGGTTTGTGGATGCACACCACCCCAACCATGTCTATCGCCTTAAGAAGGCACTATATGGGTTGAAACAAGCACCGAGGGCTTGGTATGAGCGCCTCACTCAATTTCTTGTTGACAATGACTACACAAGAGGTAGTGTTGACAAGACACTATTCATCAAGAGAGACAATGATGAGCTTTTCATAGCTCAAATATATGTCGATGACATAGTGTTTGGCTCCACCAACAACACCAAGGTCCAACAATTTGTTGATGTTATGTCTCATGAATTTGAGATGAGTCTTCTTGGTGAGCTTAATTACTTCCTAGGTTTGCAAATTAGGTAACTAGATAATGGGATCTTTATAACCCAAGCCAAATATGCCAAAAACCTTGTGAAGAAGTTTGGTCTTGAAAAAGCCAAACATTGTGACACTCCTATGAGCACCACTTTGAAGCTAAGCAAGGATGCTAGCGGTAAAAGTGTGGACCAAACCTTATATCGCGGCATGATAGGGAGCTTGCTCTATTTGACCGCAAGTAGGCCTGATATATCTTTTAGTGTAGGAGTTTGAGCTAGGTACCAATCCGATCCCAAGGAGTCCCATCTCTCTTCGGTTAAGAGAGTCATTCGCTTTGTGAATGGGACTTCCAACTATGGGATTTGGTACTCATTTGACACTAATCCTAGTCTTGTAGGATATAGTGATGCGGATTGGGCATGAAATTGTGATGATAGGAAGAGCACATCGGGCGGTTGCTTCTTTCTAGGCAACAACTTGGTGTCTTGGTTTTGCAAGAAGCAAAACTCGATTTTCTTGTCCACGGCAGAAGCCGAGTACATAGCCGCGGGGAGTGGATGCACTCAACTTATATGGATGAAGCAAATGCTAGTAGATTACGGATTCAACCAAGGTACTCTCACTCTCTTTTGTGATAACATGAGTGCCATTAATATTTCCAAGAATCTGGTGCAACATTCTAGAACTAAGCATATTGACATCCGCCATCACTTCATTAGAGAGCTTGTTGAAAATAAATGCATAGTACTTGAACATGTAGGTACTAATGATCAACTTGCGGACCTATTTACTAAACCCTTAGATGCTACTCGATTTAAAACTCTTAGTAGATCTATTGGGATATGTCTTGTGGAGTGATGTTCTATGATTGACCCCATATGGGGAACTCAAGCAAAGAGAGCTAGTTTGCATTCTTGTCACTTGCAAAAAATTTAAAATATCTTATGCCTCTTCTTTTAATTGCTTGAGTAAGCTTGGTTGCAGATATGTATATATGTTTTCAATTCAATAAGTGTGAACCTTGCTTGTTTACAATCCATGTCATATTTATGTTCAAACATGCATTTTTGGACTAGGAGATGTATATCGGAAGTATGATTTGAATGACCTATGATTATCTCCATGACATGATGATTCTTTAATAACATGCTAATGTCAAATGAAAAAGCATGAAATTCATATAACATGCTCACATGAAAAGCATGAATTGATGATTGCATATTCTTAAAAATGCAAAACTTGTGTGAAAGCTTATGAGACTCAAAATGAATAAAGGATCTTGTATCCGTTCAAAGGAATTTATATTCCAAATGTCTCTCTTTCTTTATTGGTTGAACATGGCTACTATCATACGGATATCTTATCCGGAAAAATCAAAAAGGGTGCAAAGTTGCTCATGCCATGTTTCGCTTATAAAGTTGGATATAGTTGCTCTTATATTGAAATCAATGTATTCTATATCCTTGCTTTACTCATGACATTGGTGAAATTGGTTTGAATTCCTATTAGAAACCTTTGTCATTTGCTTTGCCAAATACCATTGTATTTTGGACTTGAATGCTACATGTCTTGTATGCAAAGCATGTTTGATTCACACATTTTCTCTCAAATAAATCTCCTTGTTTCTCTCCGATTAAATTGAGATGCATAAAGTGACTTATATTAATTATGCATATCTTGCATGCTACTATCTCTCGTTACTATGAGTGACCCGGTTGGGGACTACTCCTTTGCCTATATCATGACAAAAAGGGGGAGTAGTATATGGTAAGGGGAGATGCAAATTGGTGTTGCAATTGTGCACATTGGGGAGATAACACATTGAGGGGGAGTAACCCTTTGAGGGGGAGCATTGCATTTATCATACATTGCATATATTTTGTAATGTTGTGCCTCAATTCTAAAAATGCAAATGCTTGTTTTTGATATCACTTGATTAATCTCACATTTCACTTGTATTGGAAAACATAGAAATCTTATTTACAGGGCGTGATTATTCTACAAAAGATTGAAGACTTGAAGTTTTATTTTCTTATCTCTTTGTGTTGTAGAATATCATAGTTGTCCCGTAGTTTCTATTTCTTTGTGAGGAATCAATGTGAGTGGTGGTTTTGTCACGAAATAGCCAAAGGGGGAGATTGTAAGGTTCCCATTTGTTGATTGGCTCATTTCGTGGACAAACCACATGTTGGGGTTCTTTGTAAGGGTAGCCTAAGTATCGGTCTTATTGTTCGAAGCCCTTTGAAGACCTCGTGTTCATAAGCACCGAAGGTAAATTTCTTTGTGCTTACTTTTCTTTGAAGAGATTAGTTGCACACACACACTTAACATTCATTGCATATGTGTGCATTCTCTTCACTTGTCACATTTCACACTTGCAATTATTTATCATATTTTGTTGTGTGTCATGTTGTCGTGTAATTCGTTTCCCAATAACTTTCGGAAACGTCCGCGCTTGCACTAGAATGTGCTTGGTTGAGCGCGAGGACCGCCTATGGAGAATGCCCTTGGCTTCTCCTTGGTTTTCACCTTTCTAGGTGATCGGCGGTTATGATCGGCGGCCTGGCCGCCGAATGAAACCGCCGTTTCAGTCCAGATTGGTCTGAAGCATTTCTGCGGTTAAGATCGGCGGTCTCGACCGCCGTTCGAAACCGCCGATTCAAGACCTGATTGATTTATCTCTCAGTCTAATTCGGCGGTTGAATCGGCGGTCTTGAAACTGCCGTTCGAAACCGCCGTTCGAAACCGCCGTTCATACCTGATTGTTTTTTAATCTCTCTGTTTTGGTTCGGCGGTTGTAATCGGCGGTCACGAAACCGCCGAATGAATCGCTGTTTATGCTCTGTTCTTCACGAGCTCAATTCGGCGGTCATTATCGGCGGCCTGGCCGCCGATTGAAACCGCCGATCGGCGCGTTTCTTTGAAACTTACTTAAACGACCACACTTTGTTTTGGCCCCCTATATGTATGCCATTTTGTCTTTAGGTCAATTAAGAGAGTTCATATTCAGAATTCATACTTAGGATATTTTTCAAAGAGAAGAAAAATTCCAAGAACTCAATTTTTGATTACTCAAACACTTTTTCATGATCATCAATCATCATCTAGCATCATCCTTGATCTTCTAGATGTCATCTTGCATGGAATCTTCATCATACTTTGCTTGGTAAGCTTTTCACTAATATCTTACATGTTTTGTGTTTCTCTTATCTAGCAATCTCAATTAATTACTTGTTTGTTATTTTGTATGCTTTGGATACAATATTGAGATGAGTATGATGTATGTTTGAGAAGTTGAATTGTGCTAGCATATTAGGTTTTGTGCTTAATATTGATTAGCTAAACTAATTGACATGTCATTTAGTTTTGATATCTAGGATTGTTCTAATTGCATATTAATCATCTTAGATAAGCATATAGGGTTTCCCTTGCTCTATGTTGCATTTTGGATATTTTCATATATTCACTTAGGGTTGTATTCTCTTCTATAGAAAGTAAGTCTTATGTGTAGCAACCGGGATTAGGTTGCTTAGATCGCAAGCAAATAGGACTAGGTTCACTCATACCGGGATTAGGTAGGTGTGTGATTACTTCCGGGATTAGGTTGTAATCGTTTGCACATTTAGTGGATTCGAGGTTCGAGTGTGGCTTACTTACATAGCCCGTGGTTTTTCCCATGAGGGTTTCCACGTAAAAACCAAGTGTTGTTTTAATTTCCACACCATATTACACTTGCTTGGTTATATTATCTTGAGGGCATTTTCGTAATTTTGGCTAACACGAAAAATTGGGTAAAAAGCGTAAAATCTATTCACCCCCCCTCTAGATAGCTTTATACACACCGTGCTATAATTTGTTTCAAGAAGAATGATGACTCGGGCAAAGAAATGGCCTTGTTGATGAGAAGGTTCAAGAAATTCTACAAGTCCGAGAAGAAGGGTTTCAGATCCAAGGGTCAAGACTTCAAGAAAAAGACTCCATTCAAGAAGTTTGAGCCTAGACAAGAGAAGGTCGAAAGGAAAGGGATCTGATGCTATGAATGTGGTGGGATAGGCCACTTTGCCCCCGAATGTGCTAATCACATTAACAAGAAAAAGGGTAAAGTGATGGCCGCCACATGGAGTGGAAGTGATGACTCTAATGAGGGAGATGAGTCTTCGGATGATGAAGAGCTCATTGCTAACTTCATAGCCTTTGTCTCCTCTCACAAAAGCAAAGGTTCTAGTGAAGAAGAGAATAAGAGTCAAGAGGAAATTGACTCAAGTGATAATGGCTATTCATCTCACTCCACTAATGGAAAAGTGGATAGAATGGATCTTAGAGACTACATGGTCAAGTTTGAGAATTCAAGATTAAAAAACAAGAGAGAGATCATGAGATTGAAGAAAGAAAACCTAGAGCTCTCATCTCATATTGACCAATTAAGTGAAGAAGTAGTGAGATCCACATCGAATGAAGATAAGCTAAGAGAGGAGTTAGCCTTATCTAAGAGGAATGAAGAAGGTTTGAAGAGAGAGCTTGATGAAGCTAAAGAATCATTAGTTAGGATGACTTCTAGCACCAAGAAGCTTGACCATATACTAGTGTTGGAAAGAGTCCGTGTGACAAAAGAGGTCTTGGGTATGAAGATGGTAAGGAGATCTCAACCTCTAACAAGACCGTGTTTGCCAAGAGCTTAGGCAACAAAGAAGCTTCACCGGTGCAAACTCCTAGGAAGAAATTTGATCTAGGACAATGTTTGAATAGTGCACAAGTGAAGATGGCACCAAGAAGGCAACCTCAAGCTCAACCTACAAGAGCCTTTCAAACCAACATTTCTCAACCTATGGCTCATAAAGGAAAGGGACCAATCATGCAAGCTATACCTCGGAAGCAAGCTAGACCGGTTCAACAACGAAGATGGGTTGAACCCACTCAATCACAAAGACATAGGAAAGCTCCTATGTACACACAAGGACAAGGTATGATTCCTCATTTTATTCCTACATGTCATTTTTGTAGTTTTTATGGTCATATTAGACCAAGATGCTTTCGTTATATTAAAATGTGCAAAACTAGAAGCATGATTGAGAAGAAAAAGAAAAGAGCCATGATGCATGTTCCTAGGAATGATAAGACTAATTTGCATGATCCTAGGACTTCTAGAGCCCAAGTACCAAAGACCACTAGGAAAGAGAATGTTTTACCTAGGTGGATTAGGATGAATGAAAATGTTTGCCATGTTGCACAAATTGCCTTAAAGGCTAATTCTTCTAATTTTTTGTATTTAGATAGTGGGTGCTCTAGGCACATGATGGGAAACAAGAGTTTCTTCGAGACTCTTGTCATGGAGGAAGGAGGATGTGTCACCTTTGTTGATGGATCCAAAAAGAAAGTTGTAGGCAAAAGAACCATTTCCATTCCCGGATTACCCTCCTTATCCAATGCTTTATTTGTTGATGGCTTGAAGGCCAATTTGATAAGCATTTCACATCTTAGTGATGAAAGATATTCCGTCTTATGTAGTAAAGATGATTGCTCTATCTTAAAGCCCGATGGACAAACCTTGTTGAAAGGTATGAGATCTAGTAATAATTGCTATTGTCTTGAAGCTAGAATAGTCTCAAACAATGTGTCCATGGATGAGCAAATTGAGTTGTGGCATGAAAGACTTGGCCACATGAACTTTAGGGATCTACGAACCCTTGGAAAGTTCAATTGTGTGCGTGGCCTCCTTAAGCTTGGGAAGAAAGCCAATGGTGTTTGTGGACCTTGCTAACAAGGAAAACAAACTAAGAGCATGCACAAAAAGGGCAAGTATCTCTCCACCAAGTAGCCTCTAGAGCTTCTCCACATGGATCTTATGGGTCAAATGCAAACCGAGAGTTTAGGTGGAAAGAGATACATTTTTGTTTGTGTAGATGATTTCTCTAGGTTCACATGGACATATTTTCTTAGAGAAAAATCCGAAACTTTTGAGAAGTTTAAAAAACTTTGTACTAAAATACAAAATGAAATGAATTCTAACATTAAAAGAATTAAACGGAATAGAAGTGATCATGGGAGAGAGTTTGAGAATGCCCTCTTTGAAAGCTATTGTAATAGCTTAGGGATCTCCCATGAGTTTTCGGCTCCTAGGACACCTCAACAAAATGGAGTTGTTGAGAGGAAGAATATGGTCCTTCAAGAGATGGCCCGTGTGATGTTGCTTAGCAACAATGTCATTAGTGAAAGTTCTCACGGTATGTAAACTATTAATCTAGAGGGGGGGTGAATAGATTTTAACTAATTTTACCCAATTTTCCTTTAAAGACAAGATTACAAAAATACCCCTAATAGTCAATAAAATATAGCAAGTGTAATATTGTGCAGAAATTAAAACAACACTTGATATTTACGTGGAAACCCTCACGGGAAAAACCACTGGCTGTTAAGTGAGCCACACCCGAACCTCGAATCCACTAAATGTGATGAAATTACAACCTAATCCCGGAAGTAATCACACACCTACCTAATCCCGGTATAAGTGAACCTAGTCCGATTGCTTGCGAATTAAGCAACCTAATCCCGGTCACAACACAAGACTTAATTCTCTAAAAAGAGATTAACACCCTAAGTGAATATATGAATATCCAAATGCAACATAGAGCAAGGGAAACCCTATATGCTTATCTAAGATAATGAATTTGCAATTAAAAACAATCCTAGATATTAAAGCTAAATGACATGTCAATTAGTTTAGATAATCATAGATTATAGAAACCTAGATATCTATCACAAAACAACACTCAATCAAATCAACAAAACAATCTCTATCTTGAATATTAGAATTCAATCTAAGAACAATCAAGTAATAAAAGAGATGCCATAATAAATAAAACACTAATTATATATGATAATAGTGAAAAACTTACCAAAGCAAGTGTGATGATAAAAGACCCATGCAAGCAAGCATCCTAGATATGCTAGAGAATGCTAGATGAACTTTGATGCAAATGGATTTTGGTTTGAGTGTTTAAATGAGCAAACTTGGTTGCTTTCTCTCTTAAAAATCTCTCTTGTAAAAGTAGGGTTCTTGATGATTAAAGAGTCACATTCAGAACAAGAGAAAGTGATGTATTTATAGGCATGAAAAATAGAGCATGTGAAAAGACAAGTTTGCCCCTGAAACGCACCGATCGGCAGTTTCATTCGGCGGCCAGACCACCGATTATAACCGCCGAATTGAACCCGGGAAGAATAGGGGAACAACGGCGGTTTCATTCGGCGGTTTCATTCGGCGGTTTCGTGACCGCCGATCTAACCGCCGAATCAAACCGAGTGATTAAATCAATCAGGTATGAATGGTGGTTTCATTCGGCGGTTTTGTGACCGCCGATTCAACCGCCGAATTAAACCGAGAGATAAAATCAATCAGGTCTGAACGGCCATTTCGAACAGCGTCATGACCGTCGATCGTAACCGCATAATTGCTCCAGACACTTCTGGAGGCAAACGGTGGTTTAATTCAGCGGCCAGGCCGCCGATCATAACCGCCAATCACCAACATAGGTGAAAATGAAGGAGAAGCCAAGTGCATTCTCCGTAGGCGGTCTTCGCGTAAAACCAAGCACATTCTAGTACATGTGCGGACGTTTCCGAATACTATCTGGAAACGAATTACAAGACACAAATACACACAGCAAAAAATAACATATAAGTGCAAGTATGAAATGTGACATGTGAAGAGAAAGCACACAAATGCAAGAATGCTAAGTGAGTGTGTGCAATCTAAATCTCTTCAAAGAAAAGTAAGCACATAGAACTTTACCTTCGGTGCTTATCAAGACGAGGCCTTCAAAGGGCTTGAGCAATAACAACAACACCTAAGCTACCCTTACAAAGAACCCCAACATGTGGTTTGTCCACGAAATGAGCCAATCAACAAATAGGAACCTTACAATCTCCCCCTTTGGCTATTTCGTGACAAAACCACCACTCACATTGATTCCTCACAAAAAAATAAAAACTACGGGACTACAATGATATTCTACATTAAAAAGAGATAAGAAAATGCAACTTGAAGTCTTCAACCTCTTGTAGAATAATCAATCCCTAAAAATAAAGTTTCTAACATTTCCAATACAAGTAAAAAGTGAAATGAATCAAGTGAGAGCAAAAACAAGCATTGCATATTTAAAAGATTAGGCACAACATTATGCAATGTATGTGAATGCAATGTATGTGAATGAAATGCTCCCCCTCAACGGGTTACTCCCCCTCAATGTATATTCTCCCCAATAAGCACAATTGCTACAATTTGCAACTCCCCTAACCATATCCTACTCCCCCTTTTTGTCATGATATAGGCAAGGGAGTAGTCCCCAACCGGGTCACTCATAGCTACGACAGATAGTAGCATGCAAGACATTTGCATAATCAATATAAGTCACTTTATGCATCTCAATTAATTGGAGAGAAACAAGGAGATTTATTTGAGAAAATGTGTGAATCAAACATGCTTTGCATACAAGACATGTAGCATTCAAGTCCAAAATACAATGGTATTTGGCAAAGCAAATGACAAAGGTTTCTAATAAGAATTCAAACCAATTTCACCAATGTCATGAGAAAAGCAAGGATATAGAGAATTTATTGATTTCAATTTAAGAACAACTATATCCAACTTTATAAGCGAAACATGGCATGAGCGACTTTGCACCCTATTCGATTTTTTCGGATAAGATATCCGTATGATATTAGCCATGTTCAACCAATAAAGAAAGAGAGACAGTTGGAATATAAATTCCTTTGAACGGATACAAGATCATTTATTCATTTTGAGTCTCATAAGCTTTCACACAAGTTTTGCATTTTAAGAATATACAATCATCAATTCATGCTTTTCATGTGAGCATATTATATGAATTTCATGCTTTTTCATTTGACATTAGCATGTTATTAAAAAATCATCATGTCATGGAGATAACAATAGGTCATTCAAATCATACTTCCTATATACATCTCCTAGTCCAAAAATGCATGTTTGAACATAAATATGACATGGATTGTAAACAAGCAAGGTTCACACTTATTGAATTGAAAACATATATACATATGTGCAACCAAGCTTACTCAAACAATTAAAAGAAGAGGCATAAGTTATTTTGAATTTTTTTGCAAGATACAAGAATGCAAAATAGCTCTCTTTGCTTGAGTTCCCCATATGGGGTCAAATACAAATCACATCACTCCACAAGACATAATCCAATAGATCTACTTAGTGTTTTAAATCGAGTAGAATCTAAGGGTTTAGTAAATAGGTCCGTAAGTTGATCATTATAACCTACATGTTCAAGTACTATGCATTTATTTTCAACAAGCTCTCTAATGAAATGACGGCGGATGTCAATATGCTTAGTTCTAGAATGTTGCACTGGATTCCTAGAAATATTAATGGCACTCATGTTATCACAAAAGAGAGTGAGTGTACCTTGGTTGAATCCGTAGTCTACTAGCATTTGCTTCATCCATAGGAGTTGTGTGCATCCATTCCCCGCAGCTATGTACTCGGCATCGCCCGTGGACAAGGAAATCGAGTTTTGCTTCTTGCAAAACCAAGACACCAAGTTGTTGCCTAGGAAGAAGCAACCGCCCGATGTGTTTTACCTACCATCATAATTTCCTGCCCAATCTGCATCACTAAAGCCTATAAGACTAGCATTAGTGTCAAAAGAGTACCAAATCCCATAGTTGGATGTCCCATTCACATAGCGAATGATTCTCTTTACGGAAGAGAGATGGGACTCCTTGGGATCCGCTAGGTACCTAGCACACACACCCACACCCACACCCACACCCACACTAAAAGAGATATCGGGCCTACTTGCGGTCAAATAAAGTAAGCTACCTATCATGCCCCGATATAGAGTTTGTTCCACACTTTTACCACTAGCATCCTTGCTTAGCTTCAAAGTGGTACTCATGGGTGTATCACAATGTTTGGCATTTTCAAGACCAAACTTCTTCACTAGGTTTTTAGCATATTTGGCTTGGGTTATGAAAATCCCATCATCTAATTGCCTAATTTGCAAACCTAGGAAGTAACTAAGCTCACCAACAAGATTCATCTCAAATTCATGAGACATGACATCAACAAATTGTTGGACCTTGGTGTTGTTGGTGGAGCCAAAAACTATATCATCAACATATATTTGAGCTATGAAAAGCTCATCATTGTCTTTCTTGATGAATAGTGTCTTGTCAACACTACCCCTTGTGTAGTTATTGTCAACAAGAAATTGAGTGAGGCGCTCATACCAAGCCATCGGTGCTTGTTTCAACCCATATAGAGCCTTCTTGAGGCGATAGACATGGTTGGGGTGGTGTGCATCCACAAACCCCTTGGGTTGTTCAACAAACACTTCCTCTTGCAAGAAGCCATTGAGGAAGGCACTCTTAACATCCATTTGGTGCAATTTGAACTTGTGCACACAAGAGATGGACAAGAGAAGCCTAATGGACTCTAAACGGGCAACGGGAGCAAAAGTCTCCTCAAAGTCGATACCCTCAATTTGAGAGTATCCTTGTGCTACAAGTCTAGCCTTGTTCCGCACTATGTTGCCATCCTCATCGGATTTGTTCCTATAAATCCACTTAGTGCCTATCACATGAGCGTTTTTAGGCCTAGGAACTAGAGTCCAAACCTCATTCCTTTTGAATTGGTTTAGCTCTTCTTGCATGGCAAGAACCCAAAATTCATCATTTAAGGCTTCATCAACCTTTTTGGGTTCAATTTGAGAGGTGTAGCATGTAAAGCTAATGAGATTAGCTATTTGACGCCTAGTCCTAACACCCTCATTCATATCTCCAATAACATCCTCTTTGCTATGGAGTCTTCTAACCCATGGAGCGGGTTCATTAGAGTCCAAGAGAGGGACTCTAGTAAGAGGTTGTGTGACCTCATTATTGTCATTGGACATCCCAACATTGGGAGTTACCACAACCCTCTCCAAAGGAGAGTTATCATCTAAAACTTCCTCCTCCTTATGGTCATTAGACTCGAGCCTTGTATCAACAATAATAACATTCGATGATTCCATGACGGTACGAGTCTTCAAGTTGAAAACTCTATAGCCTCTACTATTCAAGGCATAGCCAATAAAGATACCCTTATCACTCTTAGCATCAAACTCGCCAAGTTGATCACGGTCATTTAAAATGTAGCATTTGCTTCCAAATGTGTGGAAGTAGCTAACATTTGGCTTCCTACCATTCCATAACTTATAAGAGGTGTTTCTAGATCCTGGCCTTAGGAAAACACGATTCCCTATATAGCAAGCCGTATTGACGGCTTCGGCCCATAGGTTCCTAGGGACATTGTTGCTAAGCAACATCACACGGGCCATCTCTTGAAGGACCTTATTCTTCCTCTCAACAACTCCATTTTGTTGAGGTGTCCTAGGAGCCGAGAACTCATAGGAGATGCCTAAGCTATTGCAATAGCTTTCAAAAGAGGCATTCTCAAATTCCCTCCCATGGTCACTTCTAATCCGTTTAATGCTTTTAATGTTAGAATTCATTTCATTTTGTATTTTAGTACAAAGCATCTTAAACTTATCAAAAGTTTTGGATTTTTCTCTAAGAAAATATGTCCATGTAAATCTAGAGAAATCATCAACACAGACAAAAATGTATCTCTTTCCACCTAAACTCTCGGTTTGCATAGGACCCATGTGTAGGGAAAAATACCGTAGTACACGCAGCGGAAGCGAGACTAAAAATAGATTTAGTAACTTTTAAAATTTTTCCTTTTTATGAACCTTAAACCCTTTAATCAATTAAACACATATATTATCTAACAAAAGAATAATACCTTTTGTCGCGTAATCCGATTGACTTACGTCGATGGTAATCCGCAAGATCTTCAATCCTAGCACGAACATGGATCACCTAGGAGCGTGGTCTCCCTTTTCTTTGAATTGCAAACCTGTGAATGGACAAATAAACTTTTCTTTTCTTTGTTAGTCACAAAAACAATCAAAAGAAGACTAAAATTATTCCGGTCACTTTTGAGTTCTCAATCTAATGATCGAAACTCGCCTGAACCTAAATCGATGTTGTACACACAAGCTTATTGATGAACAAGCAAATAGTGTACCATCAAAGAATAATTTATTCACTCTTTTATGTTTTTAGTAGAATAAAATTAATGCTCTCTATGAATTAAGAAGAAGAAGAAAAATTGTCTCTTAAGCACAAAGCATAGGGTGGCCGAATTCTATACATATGAATATATAGGTGGCCTAAATTTTCTTCTCTTTTTCTATTAGGGTTGCCGAAATCTTGCTCTCTTTTTCTACTAGGGTTGCCGCAAATCACACTCCTAAAAGGAGTTTGTGTTGCACCCTAATTTCCATAAAAGAATAGACTTCAAACCCTAATCCAACCCATAGATATTTTATTCTTTTTATTGACTAAAATAAAAGACTTCTTATTTGATTAAATAAATAAAATTAATTATTTATTTTCTTACCAAATAAGTCTTTTACTTTTAGTATACTACCAACAATAGTATACGACTAGGAATCATATTTCCTAATTAGAAAAGATTTGTTTCTTAATTAAACAATTAATTAATAAATTAATTAATTCTTATTTAATTAAAACAATGAAAACAAAATAATATCTTAGGTTAAAATATTAACCTTGCCGCCCCACTTGAATAAAATTGGGCCTAATATTATTTTCTTATTTCATTTAATCCATTGGAATTTAAATAAAAAGCCCACATGTGAACCAGAACCATTCTAACTAAAAGAAACAAGCCCACATGTCTTTTATTAATATATTAATATAATTGAGCAGCCCATTACTTAAATAATGTGCAAATTATATTCTTAATATATTAAATGCAATTCTAGATGGACCCTTAAATTGGTCCAGTAGAATATATCAAGTGATCCATGCAAGTCCGTGTGGATTGGGGATCTTGGCGGGCCGTCTAAATTTAAGCTTCAATAGACATAACCTAATCACAATCAACAAATGATTCACTTAGGTCCGATCCATTAATTTTAACTCATTCCACTAAACAGCTAAAATTGAACTCTTAAATAAAGATAGAAAAGGAAGATGTTCCTCATTCATACCCTAGACAATCATGTTGGAGATAGTGTATCCTCGTGATTAATATCAGTAATCGCCAAGAGCTCATAGACTGCCTATAACTCTCCAAGTTACCATATTTACTCATATGACCACGTTTTGAACTTGGATATTTTGACTTGTCCAGAAGCCATGTTTTCAATAGACACTATCGAAAACTCAACGTTGAGATTTAATATCCAATTACCTCAAAACATCCATATGATGATATTATACTCTCATTTAATAAATGGAGCCACGATGTCCATATCTATAAATGAAGTCCTCTATCGATTAACAAATGAATATCACCAAACTATCGAGGATAGACTATGCGTTATAATCATACTCATTGATAACCCAAATGATATCATTTGCAACCATAAGTCCATCATTTATCTCAGGATTAAGATAGACTCTCCGATTGTCCTGATAATGAAAAGACTATTATCTATTGACGGTTCTAGATAAAGCTTTTCATTGTGATCCAGTTTAATGCACCCAGTGCACTAGATCCTTTTGCTCGAAGACACTCCGATGATTTTAGACTCATTATATCTCATTTGATCCCACTCAAATTCTAGCAAAAGAATTCTACAACTTTAACAAGATAAAGGTGCCCAGCCTTTAACTTAAGTTGTGAACATTATTCAAGACTAACTAAAGAATTGTGTCTACCACATACATATCCAGATGTACGAACAATTCTTCTTTTCTCATAGTCTTTAGACCTTATGATTATTTACTCTGACAATTATAATATTAAACTATAAATGCTATACGATTTGTTAAACCAGAAATCACTTTATTAATATGAAAAAGATTGTTAATTACAACATTACACTCTTGCTATTGAGCATAATCCTAACACCATGAGATCCATGTGGAGAAGCTCTAGGGGCTCCTTGGTGGAGAGATACTTGCCCTTTTTGTGCATGCTCTTGGTTTGTTTTCCTTGTTGGTAAGGTCCACAAATTCCATTGGCATTCTTCCCAAGCTTAGGGAGGCCACGCACACAATTGAACTTTCCAAGGGTTCTTAAATAACTAAAGTTCATGTGGCCAAGTCTTTCATGCCACAACTCTATTTGCTCATCCATGGACACATTGTTTGAGACTATTCTAGCTTCAAGACAATAACAATTGTCGCTAGATCTCATACCTTTCAACAAGGTTTGTCCATCGGGCTTTAGGATCGAGCAATCACTTTTACTAAACAAGACGGAATATCCTTCATCACTTAGATGTGAAATGCTTATTAAATTGGCTTTCAAGCCATCAACAAATAAAGCATCGGATAAGGAGGGTAATCCGGGAACGGAAATGGTTCATTTCCCTACAACTTTCTTTTTGGATCCATCACCAAAAGTGGCATATCCTCCTTCCTCCATAACAAGACTCTCGAAGAAACTCTTGTTTTCCGTCATGTGCCTAGAGCACCCACTATCTAAATACCAAAAATTAGAAGAATTTGCCTTCAAGGCTATTTGAGCAACATGGCAAACATTTTCATTCTTTCTAATCCACCTAGAAACAATCTTAGCTTTCTTAGTGGCCTTTAGTACATGGGCTCTAGATGTTCTAGGATCATACATAACAATATCATCATTCCTAAGAACATACATCATGGCTCTTTTCTTTTTCTTCTCAATCATGCTTCTAGTTTTGCACATTTTAATATACCGAAAGCAATGTGGTCTAATATGACCATCAAATCCACAAAAGTGACATATAGGAGTAAAATAAGGAATCATACCTTGTCCTTGTCTTTGTGGATGAATGGGTTCAATCCATCTTCGTTGATGAACCAGTTTAGATTGCTTCCTAGCTTGGGGTTGCATGATCGGTCTCTTTCCTTTGTGAGCCAATTGTGGAGGAATGTTGGTTTGAGGGACCCTAGAGGGTTGAGCTTAAGGTTGCCTTCTTGACACCGTCTTCACTTGTGCATTTGAACATTGTCCGAGTTCTAACTTCTTCCTAGGAATTTGCACCAATGAAGCTTCTTCGTTCCTCAAACTCTTGACAAACACGGTCTTGTTAGAGGTTAAGATCTTCTTGCCATCTTCATACCCAAGACCCCTCTTGTCACACGGACACTTTCCAACACCAAGTATATGATCAAGTTTCTTGGTGCTAGAATCCATCCTAGCTAAAGATTCTAAAGCTTCATCAAGCTCCCTCTTCAAACCTTCTTCATTCCTCTTAGATAAGACTAACTCCTCTCTTAGCTTATCTTCCGTCTTCTTGAATTTTTCCACTTGTTCACTTAAGTGGTCATTATTGTTAGGATTATGCTCAATAGCAAGAGTATAATATTGTAATTAACAATCTTTTTCATATTAATAAAGTGATTTCTAGTTTAACAAATCGTATAGCATTTATAGTTTAATATTATAATTGTCAAAGTAAATAATCATAAGGTCTAAAGACTATGAGAAAAGAAGAATTGTTCGTACATCTGGATATGTATGTGGTAGACACAATTCTTTAGTTAGTCTTGAATAATGTTCACAACTTAAGTTAAAGGTTGGGCACCTTTATCTTGTTAAAGTTGTAGAATTCTTTTGCTAGCATTTGAGTGGGATCAAATGAGATATGATAAGTCTAAAATCATCGGAGTGTCTTCGAGCAAAAGGATCTAGTGCACTGGGTGCATTGAACTGGATCACAATGAAAAGCTTTATCTAGAACCGTCAATAGATAATAGTCTTTTCATTATCAGGACAATCGGAGAGTCTATGTTAATCCTGAGATAAATGATGGACTTATGGTTGCAAATGATATCATTTTAGTTATCAATGAGTACGATTATAACGCATAGTCTATCCTCGATAGTTTGGTGATATTCATTTGTTAATCGATAGAGGACTTCATTTATAGATATGGACATCGTGGCTCCATTTATTAAATGAGAGTATAATATCATCATATGGATGTTTTGAGGTAATTGGATATTAAATCTTAACGTTGAGTTTTCGATAGTGTCTATTGAAAACATGGCTTCTGGATAAGTCAAAATATCCAAGTTCAAAACACGGTCATATGAGTAAATATGGTAACTTGGAGAGTTATAGACGGTCTATGAACTCTTGGCGATTACTGATATTAATCACGAGGATACACTATCTCCAACATGATTGTCTAGGGTATGAATGAGGAACATCTTCCTTTTCTATCTTTATTTAAGAGTTCAATTTTAGCTCTTTAGTGGAATGAGTTAAAATTAATGGATCGGACCTAAGTGAATCATTTGTTGATTGTGATTAGGTTATGTCTATTGAAGCTTAAATTTAGATGGCCCGCCAAGATCCCCAATTCACACGGACTTGCATGGATCACTTGATATATTCTACCGGACCAATTTAAGGGTCCATCTAGAATTGCATTTAATATATTAAGAATATAATTTGCACATTATTTAAGTAATGGGCTGCTCAATTATATTAATATATTAATAAAAGACATGTGGGCTTGTTTCTTTTAGTAAGAATGGTTCTGGTTCACATGTGGGCTTTTTATTTAAAGTCCAATGGATTAAATGAAATAAGAAAATAATATTAGGCCCAATTTTGTTCAAGTGGGGCGGCAAGGATAATATTTTAACCTAAGATATTATTTTGTTTTCATTGTTTTAATTAAATAAGAATTAATTAATTTATTAATTAATTGTTTAATTAAGAAACAAATCTTTTCTGATTAGGAAATATGATTCCTAGTCTTATACTATTGTTGGTAGTATACTAAAAGTAAAAGACTTATTTGGTAAGAAAATAAATAATTAATTTTATTTATTTAATCAAATAAGAAGTCTTTTATTTTAGTCAATAAAAAGAATAAAATATCTATGAGTTGGATTAGGGTTTGAAGTCTATTCTTTTATGGAAATTAGAGTGCAACACAAACTCCTTTTAGGAGTGTGATTTGCGGCAACCCTAGTAGAAAAAGAGAGCAAGATTTCGGCAACCCTAATAGGAAAAGAGAAGAAAATTTAGGCCACCTATATATTCATATGTATAGAATTCGGCCACCCTATGCTTTGTGCTTGAGAGGCAATTTTTCTTCTTCTTCTTAATTCATAGAGAGCATTAATTTTATTCTACTAAAAACATAAAAGAGTGAATAAATTATTCTTTGATGGTACACTATTTGCTTGTTCATCAATATGCTTGTGTGTACAACATCGATTTAGGTTCACGCGAGTTTCGATCATTAGATTGAGAACTCAAAAGTGACCGGAATAATTTTAGTCTTCTTTTGATTGTTTTTGTGACTAACAAAGAAAAGAAAAGTTTATTTGTCCATTCACAGGTTTGCAATTCAAAGAAAATGGAGATCACGCTCCTAGGTGATCCACGTTCGTGCTAGGATTGAAGATCTTGCGGATTACCATCGACGTAAGTCAATCGGATCACGTGACAAAAGGTATTATTCTTTTGTTAGATAATATATGTGTTTAATTGATTAAAGGGTTTAAGGTTCATAAAAAAGAAAAATTTAAAAAGTTACTAAATCTATTTTTAGTCTCGCTTCCGCTGCGTGTACTACGGCATTTTTCCCTACAATTGGTATCAGAGCCTAGGTTGAACCCTTTTAATTAATTAACGTATATATATGTGGATCTATTTCTTTTTATTGTGATTATGCATGTTTAGAAAGAGATGGCACTCTAGGTATTCGCATATATAATTACATGTGGATGTATGGATTTATATATGTTTATGTGGATTGTTATTGCTCGATTTTGGTCCTAGATTTTCAATGTATTTTTGTTATGGAATTGTAACAAGAAGGGTGGTCTATTATCACCATAATTCCTTCTTGGTAGTTGATAAGTTTTATTTTATTTTTTTTAAAAGGTGCAGTTTTTTTTTAAAGATTACTGCTGCAGTTTTTTTTTTATTTAATTTTTAGTGCAGTTTTTTTTATGTGTAAAAGTACTGCAGTGAATAAAAAAAAAAAAAAAAAAATTTAATACTGCAGTATTTATTATTTTATACTGCTGTAATGTATTTGGGTGTTGAAGATTAGAAGACACGAAGAAAAACGAAGCAACCGGAACTGAGAACGAGCACCGTGCGCACCCTAGGAGTTGATTGGGCTGCGCATGGCAAGGTGGGCTGCGCACGGCAGCCTTGTGTGGCCTTATGGGCTGCGCATGGCAGCCCCTTTGTGGGGTTGTGGGCTGTGCACGCCCATGGGAGAAGGCCGAAGGATGAGCGTATGGTTGATGGGCCACTTGAAGATCTTGTATTCCTAAACAATTGTAATTTACTTGTTTTTCTATGATGGGCCAAAATTGTTGCTATTTAATTTATGCTTAAATATTACAATATTTGTTATTGTATGATAACATGACATATAGAATAGGAGTGCCACTCATATATCTCTTTTGGTATGAACATGCATTGAATGATTTTGGTATCTAAATTGGCATCTAGATAACTTGGTAAATCATTCTATGGGATTTAATCACACGCCTTAAATAATTGAGTGGGAGAAGGTGTTTTTGTAACACCTATGGCCTCCAAGGTTAGTTGAGCTTTATTATTTATTGGTAATCCCCCCAAGGGGTGTCCATGAATGGAATTTAGCAACATACTTCCTTACAAGGATAGACTAGACAATGGACTCAAACGAGATCTACTCCCCAAGGAGGGATTTTCGTGAGAGAAAATTGAGGGTCGATATCTTGGTAACACACTCAATGTAATTTTATTGATATCCTCCCAAGAGTTCTTGTCAGTAAAAGTACAAGGCTAAAATTGAAAACGCTGATTGTTATGTTAACAATTAGGTGGGACCTAGTCTAACTAGTAAATGGTGCGAACTCCCAAAGGAGGCGTAACATTTATAGGTGTTGGATCACCGTTGAATTTTTATGATTGAGTTATTTATTTAGTTCAAGATGAATATTTAAAAGTGCTTTATCATGATTATTTACTTATATATGTTTTTGTTTTATTCATAAATCATGACCCCATCACTTATGAACATCCTGAAAGATAACACTTTAACTGGAGATAATTATGTCACATGGAAAAGGGAAATTGGGTTGTTGCTGCAAGCTGAAAAACATAAGTTTATTCTGTCTACTCCTAAACCACCTGCTCCTACTTATGAATCTCATATTCATATGGTTGGTAAAGTTGCTACTGTTAAGACCCGTCAAAAGGTTAAGGAACAACAGAAGAAAAAGCAACTTGGGCCTACCAAGATGGAGACCAAGAAAGTAACCAAGATCAAAGGGAAATGCTTCCTTTGTGGTGAAAAGGGACATTGGAAAAGAAATTGCCCAAAGTCCCAGAACAAGAAGGAACAAGGTAATATTAATTATCTTGAAACATGTTTTCTGGCAGATTCTACAGATTCTTGGATCATAGACTCTGGAGCCACAAATCATGTTTGCTATTCCTTACTGGGGTTCCAAGAAAGGAGAAAGTTGAATAAGAATGAAATCAACTTGCGTTTGGGCAACGGAACGTTAGTGTCTGCAAGTGCAGTGGGAGATATTAGAGTTAATCTAGATTCTTTTAGGCATTTAGATTTGATAGACGTTAATTATGTACTTCAATTCAAGAGAAATTTAATTTCAGTTTCTTGTTTGAATAAATTTGGATATTCAGTTACTTTTAATAAAGATTTTATTATTAGTAAGAATAACAAATTTATTTGCAAAGGTACATTGGAAAACGGCTTATTCTTTTTGCATAAAAATATCTCTCACTCGTTAGACACAGAATTAACGGAACCTAATCATAAAAGAGTAAAATTATCAATAGATGAAACCTACCTTTGGCATTTACGCCTAGGTCATATTAACCTTAATAGGATTAAAAGATTGGTATGTGACGGACCTTTAAGTGACTTAAATGTTGATGATCTACCAACTTGTGAATCTTGTTTGGAAGGTAAAATGACCAAAAGGTCGTTCTCTGCCAAAGGTGCAAGAGCCACTGAATGTTTAGGATTGATACACACTGATGTATGTGGACCTATGAGCATTCAAGCTAGAGGTGGATATGAGTACTTCATCACCTTCACAGATGATTACTCGAGATTTGGCTATGTGTATCTCATGCGACATAAGTCGGATGCTTTTGACATGTTCAAAACATTCAAAGCTGAAGTAGAAAATCAGCTTGAGAAACACATAAAAATCTTGAGATCTGATCGTGGTGGAGAATATCTATCTGGTGAGTTTCAGCAATATCTTATTGATAATGGGATAGTTTCTCAGTTTTCTGCACCAGGAACACCTCAACAGAATGGGATAGCAGAAATGAGAAATAGAACTCTTTTGGATATGGTTAGGTCTATGTTGAGTTATTCAACACTTCCTATTTCTTTTTGGGGATATGCTTTACAAACTGCTATATACATTCTAAACGATGTACCATCTAAGTCTGTTCCTAAAACACCGCATGAGTTGTGGACTTGGCGCAAGCCTAGTTTACAACACTTAAGGATATTTGGTTGTCCTGCGCATGTGTCAAAAGGAAAGACAGAAAAGATGGAGTCTCGTTCGGAAACATGTATATTTGTAGGGTATCCAAAAGAAACTAAAGGATATTATTTCTATAGTCCTTCAGATCTTAAAGTATTTGTTTCGACAAATGCTAAATTTCTGGAAAAGGACTATATGAATGATTTTGTGCCTAGAAGTAGAATTGTCCTGAATGAGATGTCAGTAGATACAATTCCATGAGAGGTTACACAACCTAACCCAATTGTAAGTTCCGATCCAACACAAGATCAACAACCTACCATTCCTCGTCGTAGTGGGAGGGCTAGAACACAACCCGAAAGATACATCGGTCTGGGAGAATCAGTGGAGAATCTCCCGGACGACGATGATCCCTATACGTACAAGGAAGCTATGGAGGATGTTGATAGTCGCCATTGGCAAAAGGCAATGCAATCTGAGATTGAATCTATGTTCGATAACAAAGTCTGGTCCCTTGTAGACTTGCCTAAGGGGATAAAACCCATTGGGTGCAAGTGGGTATACAAGAGGAAAAGAGGTATGGATGGAAAGGTGGAAACCTTTAAAGCTAGATTGGTAGCTAAAGGGTATACAAAGAAAGAAGGTATCGATTACGAGGAAACCTTCTCTCCTGTGGCCATGCTTAAATCCATTAGGATACTCTTATCCATTGCAGCATCTTTAGATCTAGAGATTTGGCAAATGGACGTCAAGACAGCTTTCCTTAATAGAAGTCTTGACGAAAGCATCTACATGATGCAACCAGAGGGATTCATTGAAAAGGGCCAAATGGAAAAGGTATGCAAGTTGCAGAAATCCATATATGGATTGAAGCAAGCATCCAGATCCTGGAACATAAGGTTTGATCAAGCTGTCAAAGGTTTTGGATTTATTCAGAATCCTGACGAACCTTGTGTATACAAAAGGATTAAGGGCGACAAGTTGGTTTTCCTGATTCTTTATGTTGATGATATACTACTCATTGGAAACGATGTAGGTGTATTGACATCAGTAAAAGAATGGTTAGCAAAACAATTTGATATGAAGGACTTAGGAGAAGCAAGTTTTATTCTAGGTATCCAAGTAATAAGGGATAGAAAGAATAAAACGATTGCATTATCCCAAGCTTCATACATAGACAAGATCTTGTCTTGGTTTTCCATGCAGGATTCCAAGAAAGGTATGTTACCTTTCAGACATGGAATCAAGCTTTCTAAGGAACAAGTTCCTAAGAATGAGCATGAAGAGCAATTCATGAGTAGAGTTCCATATGCCTCGGCAGTTGGAAGTCTCATGTATGCAATGCTCTATACTAGACCAGATATTTGTTTTGCTGTTGGCATAGTTAGCAGGTTTCAATCGAAACCTGGTCCTGATCACTGGACGGCAGTCAAGCATATTTTCAAGTATCTCAAGAGAACGATATATAATATGCTTGTATACTCTGGAGGGGATTTGATTCCCGTTGGGTATACAGATTCTGATTTCCAATCAGATTCTGACTCCAGAAAATCCACATCAGGGGCTGTGTTTACTATTGGAGGAGGAGCAGTTATATGGAGGAGTATCAAGCAATCTTGTATTGCTGATTCCACCATGGAAGCTGAGTATGTTGCTGCATGCGAGGCTGCCAAAGAGGCTGTTTGGCTCCGCCAATTCTTGATTGACTTAGAAGTGGTTCCTAGTGCGAATAAGCAGATCACTATCTACTGTGACAACAATGGAGCAGTGGCTAATTCGAAAGAACCAAGAAGTCACAAGAGAGGTAAACACATTGAAAGAAAGTATCATCTTTTAAGGGAGATTGTTCAAAGAGGTGACGTGACGATTACCAAAATCGCGTCAGCAGAAAATCTAGCGGATCCCTTCACAAAGGCTCTAACTCAGAAGAGTTTCGATGGGCATCTAGAGAACATGGGCTTGAGAGACATGACACATTTGCTATAGTGCAAGTGGGAGATTGTTAGGATTATGCTCAATAGCAAGAGTGTAATGTTGTAATTGACAATCTTTTTCATATTAATAAAGTGATTCCTGGTTTAACAAATCGTATAACATTTATAGTTTAATATTATAATTGTCAAAGTAAATAATCATAAGGTTTAAAGACTATGAGAAAAGAAGAATTGTTCGTACATCTGGATATGTATGTGGTAGACACAATTCTTTAGTTAGTCTTGAATAATGTTCACAACTTAAGTTAAAGGTTGGGCACCTTTACCTTGTTAAAGTTGTAGAATTCTTTTGCTAGCATTTGAATGGGATCAAATGAGATATGATGAGTCTAAAATCATCGGAGTGTCTTCGAGCAAAAGGATCTAGTGCACTGGGTGCATTGAACTGAATCACAATGAAAAGCTTTATCTAGAACCGTCAATAGATAATAGTCTTTTCATTATCAGGATAATCGGAGAGTCTATCTTAATCCTGAGATAAATGATGGACTTATGGTTGCAAATGATATCATTTGAGTTATCAATGAGTACGATTATAACGCATAGTCTATCCTCGATAGTTTGGTGATATTCATTTGTTAATCGATAGAGGACTTCATTTATAGATATGGACATCGTGGCATCATTTATTAAATGAGAGTATAATATCATCATATGGATGTTTTGAGGTAATTGGATATTAAATCTCAACGTTGAGTTTTCGATAGTGTCTATTGAAAACATGGCTTCTGGACAAGTCAAAATATCCAAATTCAAAACGTGGTCATATGAGTAAATATGGTAACTTGGAGAGTTATCGGCGGTCTATGAACTCTTGGCGATTACTGATATTAATCACGAGGATACACTATCTCCAACATAATTGTCTAGGGTATGAATGAGGAACATCTTCCTTTTCTATCTTTATTTAAGAGTTCAATTTTAGCTCTTTAGTGGAATGAGTTAAAATTAATGGATCGGACCTAAGTGAATCATTTGTTGATTGTGATTAGGTTATGTCTATTGAAGCTTAAATTTAGATGGCCCGCCAAGATCCCCAATTCACACGGACTTGCATGGATCACTTGATATATTCTACCGGACCAATTTTAGGGTCCATCTAGAATTGCATTTAATATATTAAGAATATAATTTGCACATTATTTAAGTAATGGGCTGCTCAATTATATTAATATATTAATAAAAGACATGTGGGCTTGTTTCTTTTAGTAAGAATGGTTCTGGTTCACATGTGGGCTTTTTATTTAAAGTCCAATGGATTAAATGAAATAAGAAAATAATATTAGGCCCAATTTTGTTCAAGTGGGGCGGCAAGGTTAATATTTTAACCTAAGATATTATTTTGTTTTCATTGTTTTAATTAAATAAGAATTAATTAATTGTTTAATTAAGAAACAAATCTTTTCTGATTAGGAAATATGATTCCTAGTCTTATACTATTGTTGGTAGTATACTAAAAGTAAAAGACTTATTTGGTAAGAAAATAAATAATTAATTTTATTTATTTAATCAAATAAGAAGTCTTTTATTTTAGTCAATAAAAAGAATAAAATATCTATGAGTTGGATTAGGGTTTGAAGTCTGTTCTTTTATGGAAATTAGGGTGCAACACAAACTCCTTTTAGGAGTGTGATTTGCGGCAACCCTAGTAGAAAAAGAGAGCAAGATTTCGGCAACCCTAATAGAAAAAGAGAAGAAAATTTAGGCCACCTATATATTCATATGTATAGAATTCGGCCACCCTATGCTTTGTGCTTGAGCGACAATTTTTCTTCTTCTTCTTAATTCATAGAGAGCATTAATTTTATTCTACTAAAAACATAAAAGAGTGAATAAATTATTCTTTGATGGTACACTATTTGCTTGTTCATCAATAAGCTTGTGTGTACAACATCGATTTAGGTTCACGCGAGTTTCGATCATTAGATTGCGAACTCAAAAGTGACCGGAATAATTTTAGTCTTCTTTTGATTGTTTTTGTGACTAACAAAGAAAAGAAAAGTTTATTTGTCCATTCACAGGTTTGCAATTCAAAGAAAATGGAGACCACGCTCCTAGGTGATCCACGTTCGTGCTAGGATTGAAGATCTTGCGGATTACCATCGACGTAAGTCAATCGGATCACGTGACAAAAGGTATTATTCTTTTGTTAGATAATATATGTGTTTAATTGATTAAAGGGTTTAAGGTTCATAAAAAGGAAAAATTTAAAAAGTTACTAAATCTATTTTTAGTCTCGCTTCCGCTGCGTGTACTACGGTATTTTTCCCTACAATTATGAGATGAAAGCTCAAGATTTTCTTCTCTCAACATCTTGATCTTTCTTGTGTTCTTGATTGCTAAATCATTAAACTCGGCATGGTATTTAGCAAGCACCTTTTTCTCCACAAATCCATTTATGGAGTTAGAGGAGGAATCACTTTCTTCTTCACTTGAGTCATTTTCCTTTTGACTCTCTTTCTCTCTTTCACTAGCACTTTTGCTTTTATGAGAGGAGGCAAAAGCTAGGAGGTTAGCCATGAGCTCTTCATCACTTGAAGACTCATCTCCCTCATTGGAGTCATCACTACTACCACTCCATGTGGCGGCCATCACTTTACCTTTCTTCTTGTCATTATGATTAGCACATTCGGGGGCAAAGTGACCTATGCCACCACACTCGAAGCATCGGACCCCTTTCCTTTTGGTCCTTTCTTGCCTAGGTTCAAACTTCTTGAAATGACCCTTTTTCTTCGAATCTTGACCTTTTGATCCAAAGCCCTTTCTCTTAAACTTCATAACCTTGTTGAACCTTTTTACAAACAAGGCAAGGTCTTCATCCGAGTCAATCTTCTTTTCCTCCTTTTCATCCTTGGAAGCTTTTAAAGTAATTCCTTTTTGCTTTTTAGAAGATGTAGAGCTAGGAGCCTTCCTAGACTCATAAGGGAGAAGTCTTCCAATAACCTCGCTCGGCTTCATGTCCATATATCCACTGTTTTCTTCTATAGCCGTCACCTTTGATTCGAACCTATCGGGGAGAGATCTCATGATTTTCTGCTTGACTCTCCTATCCGATTACGGGTCTCCAAGTTGGTGACTTTGATTAACGATATCCATCAATTTTGATTTCAAAATCATTGAAGCATTCATCCTCTCCTATCCTAAGTAACTCGAATTCAGTTTGGAGGACTTAAAGCTTGGATTCCTTCACCACCTTGGTTCCTTCATGTGCAACTTGTAAGATATCCCAAGCCACTTTCACGATTTGAGTGTTCTGAATAAGCTTATACTGATTTTCATCCATTGCACAAAGTATGGCGTGTATCGCCTTCCTATTCCACTTTGAAGCCTCAAACTCTTATAGACTCCATTGCGCCTTAGGCTTCAATACTTCTTCTCCTCTACCATCGGGAGTCATCTTGGGCAGATTATATCCATCTTCCACCGCCATCCACACACGGTCGTGAATTTGACATATGTAGGATTCCATCTTCCCTTTCCATTGGGAATAGTTCAACCCGGTAAGAAGTGGAGGCCTTATTCTTAAGGCACCCTCGTTGCCACCACCATTTCCACCGTTTCCACTCATAGTGTTTATGAATGAATAAAATGAATGCAAATGTATGAATGATCAAAAATCACAAAAAATGCAAAACATACCAAAATGAGCAAGGATCACCTAATTATATTTAGGAACCCGCTCTGATACCAATTGAAAGTTCTCACGGTGTGTAAACTATTAATCTAGAGGGGGGGGGGGGGGTGGTGAATAGATTTTAACTAATTTTACCCAATTTTCGTTTAAAGACAAGATTACGAAAATACCCCTAATAGTCAATAAAATATAGCAAGTGTAATATTGTGCGGAAATTAAAACAACACCTGATATTTACGTGGAAACCCTCATGGGAAAAACCACTGGCTGTTAAGTGAGCCACACCCGAACCTCAAATCCAATAAATGTGATGAAATTACAACCTAATCCTGGAAGTAATCACACACCTACCTAATCCCGGTATAAGTGAACCTAGTCCGATTGCTTGCGAATTAAGCAACCTAATCCCGGTCACAACACAAGACTTAATTCTCTAAAAAGAGATTAACACCCTAAGTGAATATATGAATATCCAAATGCAACATAGAGCAAGGGAAACCCTATATGCATATCTAAGATAATGAATTTGCAATTAAAAACAATCCTAGATGTTAAAGCTAAATGACATGTCAATTAGCTTAGATAATCATAGATTATAGAAACCTAGATATCTATCACAAAACAACACTCAATCAAATCAACACAACAATCTCTATCTTGAATATTAGAATTCAATCTAAGAACAATCAAGTAATAAAAGAGATGCCATAATAAATAAAACACTGATTATATATGATAATAGTGAAAAACTTACCAAAGCAAGTGTGATGATAAAAGACCCATGCAAGCAAGCATCCTAGATATGCTAGAGAATGCTAGATGAACTTTGATGCAAATGGATTTTGGTTTGAGTGTTTAAATGAGCAAACTTGGTTGCTTTCTCTCTTAAAAATCTCTCTTTTAAAAGTAGGGTTCTTGATGATTAAAGAGTCACAGTTAGATATAGGCATGAAAAACAGAGCATGTGAAAAGACAAGTTTGCCCCTGAAATGCACCGATCGGCGGTTTCATTCGGTAGCCAGGCCGCCGATTATAACCGCCGAATTGAACCCGAGAAGAACAGGGGAAGAATAGGGGACCAACGGCGGTTTCATTCGGCGGTTTCATGACCGCCGATCTAATCGCCGAATCAAACCGAGAGATTAAATCAATCAGGTATGAATGGCGGTTTCATTCGGCGGTTTTATGACCGCCGAATCAAACCGAGAGATAAAATCAATCAGGTCTGAACGGTGGTTTTGAACGGCGGTCGTGACCGCCGATCGTAACCACATAATTGCTCCAGACACTTCTGGAAGCAAGCGGCGGTTTAATTCGGTGGCCAGGCCACCGATCATAACCGCCGATCACCAACATAGGTGAAAACCAAGGAGAAGCCAAAGGCATTCTCCATAGGCGGTCTTCGCGCAAAACCAAGCACATTCTAGTGTATACACGGACGTTTCCGAATACTATCGGGAAATGAATTACAAGACACAAATACACACAACAAAAAATAACATATAAGTGCAAGTGTGAAATGTGACATGTGAAGAGAAAGCACACAAATGCAAGAATGCTAAGTGAGTGTGTGAAATCTAAATCTCTTCAAAGAAAAGTAAGCACATAGAACTTTACCTTCGGTGCTTATCAAGACGAGGTCTTCAAAGGGCTTGAGCAATAACAACAACACCTAAGCTACCCTTACAAAGAACCCCAACATGTGGTTTGTCCACGAAATGAGCCAATCAACAAATGGGAACCTTACACCTAGGAACCTATGGGCCGAAGCCGTCAATACGGCTTACTATATAGGGAATAGAGTTTTCCTTTATCCCGGATCTAGGAATACCTCCTATGAGTTATGGAAAGGTAGGAAGCCAAATGTTAGCTACTTCCACACCTTTGGAAGCAAATGCTACATTTTGAATGACCGTGATCAACTTGGCAAGTTTGATGCTAAGAGTGATGAGGGTATATTTATTGGCTATGCCTTGAATAGTAGAGCCTATAGAGTTTTCAACTTGAAGACTCGAACCGTCATGGAACCATCCAATGTTGTCATTGATGATACAAGGCTCAAGTCTAATAACTATGAGGAGGAGGTTGTTTTAGATGATGACTCTCCTTTGGAGAATGTTGTGGAGACTCCTAATGTTGGGACGTCCAATGGTAATAATGAGGACACACAACCTCTTAATAGAGTTCCTCTATTAGACTCTAATGAACCCGCTCCATGGGTTAAAAGACTCCATAACAAAGATGATGTTATTGGAGATGTGAATGAGGGTGTTATGACTAGGCATCAAATAGCTAATCTCATTAGCTTTACATGCTACACCTCTCAAATAGAACCCAAAAAGGTTGATGAAGCCTTAAATGATAAATTTTGGGTTCTTGCCATGTAAGAAGAGTTAAGCCAATTCGAAAGGAATGAGGTTTGGACTCTAGTTCCTAAGCCTAAAAGCACACATGTCATAGGCACCAAATAGATTTATAGGAACAAATCTGATGAGGATGGCAACATAGTGCGGAACAAGGCTAGAATTGTAGCACAAGGGTACTCTCAAATTTAGGGTATCGACTTTGCGGAGACATTTGCTCCCGTTGCCCGTTTAGAGTCCATTAGGCTTCTCTTGTCCATATCTTGTATTCACAAGTTTAAATTACACCAAATGGACGTCAAAGGCGCCTTCCTAAATGGCTTCTTACATGAGGAAGTGTTTGTTGAACAACCCAAGGGATTTGTAGATGCACACCACCCCAACCATATCTGTCGCCACAAAAAGGCTTTGTATGGGTTAAAACAAGCACCGAGGGCTTGGTATGAGCGCCTCACTCAATTTCTTGTTGACAATGACTACACAAGGGGTAGTGTTGACAAGACCTTGTTCATTAAGAGAAACAAAGATGAGTTATTTATAGCTCAAATCTATGTTGATGACATTGTTTTTAGCTCTACCAACAACACCAAAGTTCAACAATTTGTTGATGTTATGTCTCATGAATTTGATATGAGTCTTGTTGGTAAGCTTAGTTACTTCCTAGGTTTGCAAATTAGGCAATTAGATGATGGGATTTTTATTACCCAAGCCAAATATGCCAAAAACCTAGTGAAGAAGTTTGGTCTTGAAAATGCCAAACATTGTGATACACCCATGAGTACCATTTTGAAGTTTAGCAAGGATGCAAGTGGAAAAAGTGTGCAACAAACTCTATATCATGGTGAAACAAATTATACCACGATGTGTATAAAACTATCTAGAGGGGGGGTGAATAGATTTTAAGCTTATTACCCAATTTTTCGTGTTTAGTCAAAATTACGAAATTACCCCTTAATAGATAAAGCAATAAATCAAGTATAAAATACGGAAATTAAATAACACTTGATTTTTACGTGGAAACCCTCACGGGAAAAATCACAGGCTAGTAAGTAAGCCACACTTGAACCTCGAATCCACTAAATGTGTAAAACGATTACAACCTAATCCCGGAAGTAATCACACACCTACCTAATCCCGGTATGAGTGAACCTAGTCCGATTTGCTTGCGATCTAAGCAACCTAATTCCGGAAGCTACACACAAGACTTACTTTCTCAATGAAGAGAATAACACCCTAAGTAAATATATGAATATCCAAATGCAACATAGAGCAAGGGAAACCCTATATGCTTATCTAAGATAATTAATATGCAATTAGAACAATCCTAGATATTAAAAACTAAATGACATGTTCAATCAAATAGTTTAGCTAATCAAGATTAAGCACAAAACCTAATTAGCTATCACAATACAACTTCTCAAACATACAACACACTAATCTCAATCTTGTATCAAAAGATATATAAATAACATGCAAGAAATTAATTGAGATTGTTTGTTAAGAAAAAAACACAAAATATGTAAGATATTAGTGAAAAGCTTACCAAGCAAACTGTGATGAAGAATCCATGAAAAGAGACATCTAGATGATCTAGGATGATGCTAGATGATGATTGATGATCATGAAAAAGTGTTTGAGTGAATAAAATTTGAGTTCTTGGAATTTTTCCTTTTCTTGAAAAATATCCTAAGTATGAAATCTGAATATGAACTCTCTTGATTGACCTAAAGTCAAAGTGGCATATATATAGGAGGCCAAAACAAAGTGTGGTCGTTTTGATAAGTTGGCCTGAAATTTGCCTTGGGCGCTGTACGTATAGCGCTTCTGTACAACGCCTGTACAGCGCCCCAACTCTGTTCTCTCAGGAAAACAGAGTGGCGCTGTACGAACAGCGCTTCTATACAGCGCTCATACAGCGCCTACCCAAAATGCATCAGACCTGATCCATTTAAAATACAATTGCAATCAGGTCTTGATCGGGCGCTGTACGAACAGCGCTCGTACAGCGCCTCAACAAGATGCATCAGACCAGATGCATTAAAATGACCATTTTTTGCATCAAGTCATGTGAGAGCGCTTTGAACAGCGCCCTTTGCAATGCAAGAATTCCAATGCTATGTAAGACAAGGCAATGGGCAATGCAATAAGCAATCAAACTAACATGCAAGAAGAGATGAAAATAAGCATTAATGCACAACACTAAGAAACACAACATACAAAGATTAAACATATGCATGAGTTGTGAGTGTCTGCAACTATCTCTTCAAGACAAGTAAGAACATAGAAATTTACCTTCGGTGCTTATCAACATGAGGTCTTCAAAAGGGCTTCGAACAATAAAACCGATACCTAAGCTACCCTTACAAAGAACACCAACATGTGGTTTGTCCACGAAATGAGCCAATCAACAAATGGGAACCTTACACATGGCATGATAGGTAGCTTGCTTTATTTGACCGCAAGTAGGCCCGATATCTCTTTTAGTATGGGTGTGTGTGCTAGGTACCAAGCAGATCCTAAGGAGTCCTATCTCTCTTCCGTTAAGAGAATTATTCGCTATGTGAATGGGACATCCAACTATGGGATTTGGTACTCTTTTGACACTAATGCTAGTCTTGTAGGCTTTAGTGATGCAGATTGGGCAGAAAATTATGATGATAGGAAAAGCACATCAGGCGGTTGCTTCTTCCTAGGCAACAACTTGGTGTCTTGGTTTTACAAGAAACAAAACTCGATTTCCCTATCCACGGCCGAGGCCAAGTACATAGCCTCGGGGAGTGGATGCACACAACTCCTATGGATGAAGCAAATGCTAGTAAACTACGGATTCAACCAAGGTACACTCACTCTCTTTTGTGATAATATGAGTGCCATTAATATTTCAAAGAATCCGGTGCAACATTCTAGAACTAAGCATATTGACATCCGTCATCATTTCATTAGAGTGCTTGTTGAAAATAAATGCATAGTACTTGAACATGTAGGTACAAATGATCAACTTGCAGACTTATTTACTAAACCCTTAGATGCTACTCGATTTAAAACACTTAGTAGATCTATTGGGATATGTCTTGTGGAGTCATGTGATTTGTGATTGACCCTATATGGGGAACTCAAGCAAAGAGAGCTATCTTGCATACTTGTCACATGCAAAAATTTGAAATATCTTATGCTTCTTTTTTTTAATTGCTTGAGTAAGCTTGGTTACACATATGTATATATGTTTTCTATTTAATAAGTGTGAACCATGCTTGTTTACAATCCATGTCATATTTATGTTCAAACATGCATTTTTGGACTAGGAGATTTACATAGGAAGTATGATTTGAATGATCTATAGTTATCTCCATGACATGATGATTCTTAATTAACATGCTATTGACTTATGAAAAGCATGAAATTCATACAACATGTTCAACTGAAAAGCATGAATTGATGATTGCGTTCTTAAATGCAAAACTTGTGTGAAAAAGCTTATGAGACTAAAAAATAAATAAAGGATCTTGTATCTGTTCAAAGGAATTTAAATTCCAAATGTTTCTCTTTCTTTATTAGTTGAACATGGCTACTATCATACATGTTTCATTCCTGGAAAAATCAAATAGGGTGCAAAGTCGCTCATGCCATGTTTCGCTTATAAAGTTGGATATAGTTGCTCTTAAATTAAAATCAATGAAATCTCTATATCCTTGCTTCTCTAATGACAATGGTGAAATTGGTTTGAATTCCTATTAGAAACCTTTGTCATTTGCTTTGTCAAATACCATTGTATTTTGGACTTGAATGCTACATGTCTCATATGCAAAGCATTATTGATTCACACATTTTCTTTAAATAAATCTCATTGTTTCTCTCCAATTATTTGAGATGCATAAAGTGACTTATATGATTATGCAAATATCTCGTATGCTACTATCTCTCTTTGCTAGACGTGACCCGGTTGGGGACTACTCCTTTGCCTATATCATGACAAAAATGGGGAGTAGAATGTGGTAAGTATAGGGAAAAATACGGTTGCATGCAACAAAAGCAAGACTAAAAATAGGTTTTAGTATAGTTTAAATTTTTTCCATAATTTGAACCTTAACCCTTTAATTAATTAAACATGTAATACTAAAGATATCATACCTTTGTCGCGTGATCCGATTGACATTGCATCGATGGTAATCCGCAAGATCTTCCAATCCAATCACGAACGTGAATCACCTAGGAGCGTGGTCTCCCTTCTCTTTGAATTGTGTACCTGAGGATGGATAACAAAAACTTTTTCTTTTTCGTTAGTCACAAAACCTCCAAAAGATAACAAAGAACGTTCTGGTCACTTTTGAATTCTCAATCTAATGATCGAAACTCGCATGAACCTTATTCGAAGTTGTGCTCAAAGCCTATTGATGTATAAGCTACTAGTGCACTATCGAAGTAAAACGATCTCTTCTCTTTTTCTCTCTTGGTCGAATTATCACACTAATCTCTAGAGTTGGATTCTATTTTTCTCTAGCAAAAGAAAAAACTCTCAAGTCCAAGACATTAGGGTTAGCCAAATTCTATACAAAGAATATATATATATTAAGTGGCCGAATTCCCTTGCTAAATATGTTATACATCTCTAGTGCAAAAACTTTGCACAATATATTATATATGTAGTGCACGAATTCTGCCTCTCACCTATATTGTATATAACTCAATATATATATCTTCTTTATATCTCTGCTGCACCATATATAAGTCAATATATATATAACCTATTCTGCATAATGTATATTGTATATATAAGTCAATATATATATTATATACGATTCTGCATGCCTTTATTTTCTGCATGCTGTTTAAATATATATATATATATATATATATATATATATTCCACATGCTTTATAAATATATCTATATATATCCGGCTAATTACCATATATATTTCATATATATCTATATATTGAGGCCGAAATCCTTTACCATGTAGGATTTATGTCTTTTGACTTAAATCCTAACCCTAGGTAGATTTCCTTAGAATTTCAAACCCTAATCCAACTCTTTAGTGTATTTGTTGTAGGGAAAAATACCGTAGTACACGCAGCGGAAGCGAGACTAAAAGTAGTTTTAGTATGTTTTAAAATTTTTCCTTTTTATGAACCTTAACCCTTTAATTAATTAAACATACATATAATCAACAAAAGATATCATACCTTTTGTCGCGTGATCCGATTGACTTATGTCGATGGTAATCCGCAAGATCTTTAATCCTAGCACGAACGTGAATCACCTAGGAGCGTGGTCTCCCTTTTTCTTTGAATTGCAAACCTGAGAATGGACAAACAAACTTTTCTTTTTCTTTTGTTAGTCACAAAACAATCAAAAAAAGACTAAGATTATTCCGGTCACTTTTGAGTTCTCAATCTAATGATCGAAACTCGCGTGAACCTAAATCGATGTTGTACACACAAGCTTATTGATGAACAAGCAATTAGTGTACCATCAAAGAATAATCTATTCACTCTTTTATGTTTTAGTAGAATAAAAATAATACTTTCTATGAATTGAGAAGAAGAAGAAAATTGTATCAAGCACAACCCCTGGTGTGGCCGAATTCTATAAGTGCAAATATATAGGTGGCCGAATTTGCTTCCTCTTTTCTTTTAGGGTTACCGAAAATCCTTCTCTAAAAGGGACTAGGGTTGCCGCAAATCACAAGCCAAAAAGGGTTTGTGTTGCACCCTAATTTCCATCTAGTTTAAGACTTCAAACCCTAATCCAACTCATAGATCTTTTATTCTTTTATTTGACTAAATAAAAAGACTTCTTATTTGATTAAAGAAATAAAATTATTTATTTATTTTCTTATCAAACAAGTCTTTTAATTTTAGTATACTACTACCAATAGTATAACTTAAGGAATCATATTTCCTAATCAGAAAAGATTTGTTTCTTAATTAAACAATTAATTAATTCTTATTTAATTAAAACAATGAAACAAAATAATATATTAGGTTAACATACACCTTGCCGCCCCACTTGAATAAATGGGCCATATATTATTTTTCTTATTTCATTTAATCCATTGGACTTTAAATAAAAAAGCCCATTATTTTCTTATCAAACAAGTCTTTTAATTTTAGTATACTACTACCAATAGTATAACTTAAGGAATCATATTTCCTAATCAGAAAAGATTTGTTTCTTAATTAAACAATTAATTAATAAATTAATTAATTCTTATTTAATTAAAACAATGAAACAAAATAATATATTAGGTTAACATACACCTTGTCGCCTGATCGAACTATTTTATACCTATTTGAGGTCCCCCGTTTCCGATCGTTTATCTCGTTTTCGAGCGTATTTTTGTGTATAATGTTTTGTTTGAGCTTTGTGTAGGTACATATTCCTTATAATAAGGTTTTGAGCTTAAAGATTAGTTTGGGAGGCAAAATGGAGCAAAAAGAGCTGAAATTGTATATACGCGTGCAGAACGTACAACATGCAGAGATCATATCTTCCTTCTCAGATCTAACCACATGGATATCTTTATATATTCGGAAAGCCCCGGAAGTCTAGTTTCCAGAACATTTTACGGATTGTGATTCCGAGCTTTCTGCAGGAAGTTATGCTCATTTCCGTAACAGTGCGCGATGCTGAAAACGCTGAAAGGCTGTCAGGTCTAAACGGCTACTTCAAACGGCGGCCAGGCCGCCGAATTAAACCGCCGAATCACTCCAGAAAGTCATTTTTTGGGCGAATTTCAGGGACAGTTTCATCCTTTCATCCCCAATTCGTGCCCTAACCTCCCAACACTATATAAACACCTTATTCTCTTCTCAACCATCAGAACACACTCCCCACAAACTTCCTCTTCTTCTTCTTCTTCTTCATTTTCTTCACCAAATAAGAGAGAGAGAAGCTTCCAAGAGCATCCATGGAGGTTTTTCCTCCATGGATGCTCCCCATCTCACCTTCTACACATCTTCTACCACATTTAGGAGTAGATTGCATAGAGATAGGAGTGGGCTTTGGTCAATTTCGAGCTAGCAAAGGAAGGAGCTCTTGGAGGAGGTTTTCTTCAAGGGTTGTATCTATTTCTCACTCTCTATGTATTTCTTGTTTTCTTGAATGTGTAATCCCCACTTGGGAATATTTGTAGACCTATTTTGTGCTCAATATATATATGGTTGTCTTTATATCCAATTTGTGTTTTGATTCATTCTTGATTGTTATTGAATATATCTCTTATCTTGAAATGCATGTTTATGGATGATTGGAAATTGATATGTGTTCATGGATGGGATTAGGAGTAGATTAACTTAATTGTAGGAGTAGTTGTAATCAAATATCCCATTTGTGTATGTATTTCTTTAGAAGGTCAAAATTACATGTCATGAATTGGTTTGAGTGAATTAGAGTTAGGATTGTGCTTTAGGAGGGGCTCTCCGGGCATAGTTTTGGCTAATTAGCTAGGAAGAGTGGGTGAACCTATAAATTGTCATATTAGAAGGGTTTGGTTCATTGTTCTTGTAAACAATTGGACTTTAGCTATTTCTCACTCTAGGGGCTCTAGATGAGTCATGGCTAGAGTTACAATTATTGGTCTTTGGCTATTTCTCACTCTAGGGGCTCTAGGTGAGTTATGGTTGGAGATACAATCACTCTTTCCACATTCATTAGACTTTCACGTTGCCATTTTACATTACGAATCTATTATTGGGGCTCAATGTAGTTTTGTTTGTAGAATCGGTTCACATATGTTGGTTGCGGTTTCGTGTTTGAGAGGTTCTCGGCACACTCTTCAACCGTTAGCTCTATGAATGGGTATAAATCGGATTGAGGCAAGAACGAACCCTTAACTAAAATTGGATGTCCTTAATGTCTAACAACCAACTATTTGTGCACTTATGTATGGTGAACTTGTTGAACCTTGTGTGACCATTTTCTTGCATCTCTCTTATCCACCATTTTATTTATCGCTTTAAACACCGTTCTCACCCTTCCATATTCTCTTTGTTTTTATTTATTTTTATTTTTATTCTCTACACACACACACACACACGGCATTGTACATACATTTCACACACATCATTCTTACCTTTCCGCATTCTATTTACATGCTTACAATAAACTCTAGAACTTGATATGGTTGACGAATCACACCTCCCTGCGGAATGATACCCTCGCTTGCCGCTTTACTAGTCTTTTGCTAGTTTAGAGCACATTGCGTAGGAAACCCCATTTTTAAATGAAATAATCTTTTGATCCTTGCAATTTCTTAACGACGGAAAAAGTGAGTATCAAAATGGAGCTGCTGCCGGGGAGGCGTATTCGTTGATTGTTTCTTGTTTTAGCTTAGGTTCTGTAAATGTTTAGATTTAATTGCTTTGCGGATTATGTTTAGATATGTTGAAAATAAACACTTGTTTTTTCTATTTTTCTTTACAGCATATGCGTTTAATGTTGTTTGAGTTGTGCTTGTGCAAGGAAATGATATTTTCAGGTTGAATGGACCACACAACTCAAGAGAACCGTAAGTTTGCGCTTATTGCACCGCAACAACTCTCAAGTGAAACGGCAACGCCACAATGGCCTAGTTGGTTGTAGCCATAAGAGGTATCCTCTGAATTCTTATTTAATTAAAACAATGAAACAAAATAATATATTAGGTTAACATACACCTTGCCGCCCCACTTGAATAAATGGGCCATATATTATTTTTCTTATTTCATTTAATCCATTGGACTTTAAATAAAAAAGCCCACATGTGAACCAGGCCCATTCTTACTAAAAGAAACAAGCCCACATGTCTTTCATTAATATATTAATATAATTGAGCAGCCCATTAAATAAATAATGTGCAAATTATATTCTTAATATATTAAATGCAATTCTAAATGGACCCATAAATTGGTCCGGTAGAATATATCAAGTGATCCATACAAGTCCGTGTGGATTGGGGATCTTGGCGGGCTATCTAAATTTAAGCTTCAATAGACATAACCTAATCACAATCAACAAATGATTCACTTAGGTCCGATCCATTAATTTTAACTCATTCCACTAAAGAGCTAAAATTGAACTCTTAAATAAAGATAGAATAAGAAGATGTTCCTCATTCATACCCTAGACAATCATGTTGGAGATAGTGTATCCTCGTGATTAATATCAGTAATCGCCAAGAGTTCATAGACCGCCTATAACTCTCCAAGTTACCATATTTACTCATATGACCACGTTTTGAACTTGGACATTTTGATTTGTCCAGAAGCCATGTTTTCAATAGACACTATCGAAAACTCAACGTTGAGATTTAATATCCAATTACCTCAAAATATCCATATGATGATATTATACTCTCATTTAATAAATGGAGCCACGATGTCCATATCTATAAATGAAGTCCTCTATCGATTAACAAATGAATATCACCAAACTATCGAGGATAGACTATGCTATATAATCGTACTCATTGATAACTCAAATGATATCACTTGCAACCATAAGTCCATCATTTATCTCAGGATTAAGATAGACTCTCCGATTGTCCTGATAATGAAAAGGCTATTATCTATTGACGGTTCTAGATAAAGCTTTTCATTGTGATCCAGTTCAATGCACCTAGTGCACTAGATTCTTTTACTCGAAGACACTCCGATGATTTTAGACTCATCATATCTCATTTGATCCCACTCAAATGCTAGCAAAAGAATTCTACAACTTTAACAAGATAAAGGTGCCCAACCTTTAACTTAAGTTGTGAACGTTATTCAAGACTAACTAAAGAATTGTGTCTACCACATACATATCCAGATGTATGAACAATTCTTCTTTTCTCATAGTCTTTAGACCTTATGATTATTTACTTTGACAATTATAATATTAAACTATAAATGCTATAAGATTTGTTTAAACCAGAAATCACTTTATTAATATGAAAAAGATTGTTAATTACAATATTACACTCTTGCTATTGAGCATAATCCTAACATTTGTGACTATATCAAAGACTTCCTAATTTGACTAAATAAATAAATTCCCTTTATTTATCTACTTACCAAATAAAGTCTTTAATATTTAATATACTACTACCAATAGTATAACTCTAGGAAACATATTTCCTGATCAGAAAAAGATTTTGATTCTCAATTAAATGATTAACTAATAAATTAATTAATTTCCATTTAATCAATCAATAAAATAAAATAATATTTTAGACTATTATTCTAGTCTTGCCGCCCACACCATATACATGGGCTTAATATTATTTTCTTATTTTATTTAATCCATTAGACTTTAATTAAAAAGCCCACATGTGAACCAGACCCATTCTTACTAAAAGAAACAAGCCCACATGCCTTTCATTAATATTTTAATATAATTGATCAGCCCATTAAATAAATAATGTGCAAATTATATTCTTAATATATTAAATACAATTCAAGATGGACCCATAAATTGGTCCGGTAGAATATATCAAGTGATCCATGCAAGTCCGTGTGGATTGGAGATCTTGGCGGGCCTATCTAAATTTAAGCTCCAATAGACATAACCCAATCACAATCAACAAATGATTCACTTAGGTTCAATCTATTAATTTTAGTTCATTCCACTAAAGAACTAAAATTGCACTCTTAAATAAAGATGGAATAAGTAAATGATTCTCATTCATACCCTAGACAATCTTATAGGAGATGGTGTATCCTCGTGAAGAATATCAGTAATCACCAAGAGCTCATAGACCGCATATAGCTCTCAAAGTTACCATATTTACTCATATGACCACATTTTGAACTTGGATATTTTGACTTGTCCAGAAGCCATGTTTCAATAGACTCTATCGAAAACTTAACGTTAAGATTCAATATCCAATACCTCAAAACATCCATATGATGATATTATACTCTCATTTAATAAATGGAGCCACGATGTCCATATCTATAAATGAAGTCCTCTATCGATTAACAAATGAATATCACCAAACTATCGAGGATAGACTATGCTATATAATCGTACTCATTGATAACTCAAATGATACCACTTGCAACCATAAGTCCATCATTTATCTCAAGATTAAGATAGACTCTCCGATTGTCCTGATAATGAAAAGACTATTATCTATTGACGGTTCTAGATAAAGTATTTCATTGTGATCCAGTTCAATGCACCCACTGCACTAGATTCTTTTACTCGAAGACCCTCCGATGATTTTAGACTCATCATAACTCATTTGATCCCACTCAAATGCTAGCAAAATAATTCTACAACTTCAACAAGATAAAGGTGCCCAACCTTTAACTTAAGTTGTGAACATTATTCAAGACTAACTAAATAATTGTGTCTACCTCATACATATCCAGATGTACGAACAATTCTTCTTTTCTCATAGTCTTTTGACCTTATGATTATTTACTTTTGACAATTATAATAACTAAACTATAAATGCTATAAGATTTGTTAAACCAGAAATCACATTATGAATATGAATAGATTATCAAAAACACTATTACACTCTTGCTATTGAGCATAATCCTAACAGTAAGGGGAGTTGCAAATTGTAGTAGCAATTGTGCATGTTGGGGAGAATATTTATTGAGGGGGAGTAACCCTTTTAGGGGGAACATTGCATTCACAATACATTGCATAATGTTGTGCCTAAACTCTAAAAATGCAAATGCTTGTTTTTGTTCTCACTTGATTAATCTCACATTGTACTTGTATTGGAAAGTATAGAAACCTTGTTTTCAGGGATTGATTGTTCAACAAGAGATTGAAGACTTCAAGATATAGTATTTAAAATATCTCTTTGTAATGTAGAAAATCATTGTTGACCCGTAGTTTCTATTTTTGGTGAGGAATCAATGTGAGTGGTGGTTTTGTCATGAAATAACCAAAGGGGGAGATTGTAAGGTCCCATTTATTGTTTGGCTTATTTCGTGGACAAACCACAATTTGGGTTCATTGTAAGGGTAGCCTAGATATAAATGTTAAAACTCAATGTCCTTTCAAGACCTCATCTTGATAAGCACCAAAGGTAAACTTCTTTGTGCTTAATTTGCTTTGAAGAGATTAGTTGCACACACACACTCACATCTCATGCATAATTCCTATTCTTGTATGTTGTGTGTGTTTTTGTTATGTGCACATGAATGATCATTTATACCTCTTCATGCATGTTATTTAATGATTGCATCATGTACATTGAAATGCCATGACATTTAGGCATTAGGATGCAAAGCTTGCCTTTGTTGGCATGAGGTCAGGAGACCGTTGCCGTTACCGCTACCGGAATCCGCAACGGTAGCCACAGCGGTGAGATGCTCTGTTTGCATCACTCCTGACCGCTGTGGACATCGGTTCACACATTGTGTTTACCACTGTCATAACCGATGTGGAAGCCACAGCGGTAGGCACAGTAGTTTTATACCTGATGCATTTAAAATTCAACACTGTGGATACCGCTGTGGCTTTGGCAGCCGTACCCGTAGCGGTTTGCCCTGTTTTTTTCAAAATGGCGTTTCATCAATTGGGACACCTATATAAACATTGCTTCAACTTTAGGTCATCTCTAATGACTCAAATATCATATTTTTAATTGAGAGCATTTTCAAAAAGAACTCATCTTTGATCATCCTTGATCACTCAAATCAAAATTCATATGCATCAATCATCATCTAAGCATCATCCATGATATTCTAGTGCATAGGTCTTCATCAACACACATGCTATGGTAAGTTGAACACTAATTTCATCTAATCTTAGTGTTTTTATTTATCTATTTATCTCTTTGATTTCTTGTATGTTCTTAGAATTAATTCTAATTACAAGATTGAGATTATGTGTTGTATGTTTGAGTGTTGTATTGTGATAGCTATCTAGGTTTTCATAATCTATGTTTGGCTAAGCTATTTGACATGTCATCTAGCTTTTAATATCTAGGATTGAATTAATTGCAAAATCATCATCCTAGATAAGCATATAGAGTAACCTAGCTCTAAATTGCATTTTGAATATTTCTCATATTCACATAGGTTTTATTATCTTTTCTTTGAGAATTAAGTCTTGTGTTGTGACCAGGATTAGGTTGCTTAATTCGCAAACAATTGGACTAGGTCCACTTATACCGGGATTAGGTAGGTGTGTGATTACTTACTGGGATTAGGTTGTAATCAGTTTACACATTTAGTGGATTCAAGGTTTGAGTGTGGCTCAGTTATTAGCCCATGGTTTTTCCCGTGAGGGTTTCCACGTAAATATCAAGTGTTATTTACATTCTGCACCATATTACACTTGCTATACTATATTGACTATTACGAGCATTTTCGTAATCTTGACCATACACGAAAATTTGGTAAAATCGATTAAAATCTATTCACCCCCCCCCCCCCCCCCCCCCCTCTAGATTAATATTAAACACACCGAGTATTTGTTTCAACTTCAAAGAGAGACATTTTAGAGAAATCAAATCAAGAACACATTTTTAATACTCAAAAACCATTCTCATATGCATCAAAATATCATCTAGCATTTTCTAGCATAGTTAGGATGCTTGCTTGCATGGGTTTTGGTCAACACACACTCCTTGGTAAGTTCTTCACTATTATCTTACATAATTAGATACAAAATAGAGATTGTTGTGTTGACATGATTGAGTGTTGTATTTTGATAGCTATATCTAGGTTGTTTAATCTTTGATTAGTAAGCTTTATGACATGTCATTTAGCTATTGATATTTAGGATTGTGTTAATTGACATATTTTTATCCTAGATAAGCATATGGGGTTGCCTAGCTCTTATTGCATTTTGAATATTTCATATATTCACTTAGGTTGTATTATCTCTTCTTAGAGAACTAAGTCTTGTGTTGTGACCGGGATTAGGTTGCTTAAATCGCAAGCAATTGGACTAGGTCCACTTATACCGGGATTAGGTAGGTGTGTGATTATATACCGAGATTAGGTTGTAATATTAACACATTTAGTGGATTTGAGGTTCGAGTGTGGCGCACTTATTAGCCCGTGGTTTTTCCCGTGAGGGTTTCTATGTAAATATCAAGTGTCATTTATATTTCCGCACCTTTACACTTGATTATTGTTTTGACTAGATTGAGGTTATTTTCGTAAATTGACTACATGCGAAAACCGGGTAATAACGATTAAAATCTATTCACCCTACCCCCCCACCCCCCCTCCCTCCCCTCTCCCTCCCCTCTCCCCTCTAGATTAATATTTAGAAATACACAGTGCAATATTTGTTTCAGAATGAATTTCCAAACTTGGTAAAACCTCCTTTAGTTGATGACACCCCTAGCACAAGTACTTAATATAGAAAAATTCTTTTTGTGCATTTTATTTTTTATGCTTTATTTGTTTAGTTTATTTCTTTTGAATAAATGGTGTTCCAAACTCTTGTTGGCATTTGCATGTATTGAGTATATTTTTTTATTTTGCCAGAATTTTCTAATATGCCTAGTGCTTGTGTAGATTTTCTATTGCTTCTTGAGGAAGCAAATGTTGTGTTGCTTATGCATCAAGCAAGGTTTTTTATCTCTTGGGATGAAACAAAGACAACTTACGAGTCTTGGAGGGACGAGCAAGCCAAGAGTGCTCATAAAAAGGGTGAGGGCCTTATCCTAAGGAAGCAACATTTTGGAGTTCAAAGTGCAGGAGCACCATGCCACGTCTTGCCTAGACGTTAAATTTTACGCTTGGTGGGAGGCAACCCACCTAGGTATATTTTCTTTCCTTAGTTTTAAATTGTTTTATTTCTTGCTTTTTAATTTCTTGTTTAGAATAAGGTTGTGAGTTGTTTTTGATAGTGGATTTAGGACTTGAATGATCACATATTTTGTCCACATGGATTGTGATGATAACTCTTGATGAACTTGCATTTCTATATCTCTTGAGTTGATTATGAGCATATAGGATGACATGGAACCACTTGATTCAATTCTTTGGGATAATTTTTTTTAAATGGACATTGATGTTGTTTTGACTCTTTGATTGAGGATGTGTGTTGCACCACGTTTACCGGTTTATATGCCCTAAAGACATTGAGGATAATGTCTAAATTAGGTTTGGGGGTGTGTACGCAACACCGTCTCTTGTTTGCAATTGTGTGCAAATGTTTTAAGCCTAATTTTTTCAAAATTTTGAAAATCTTGTGATAATGCCATGCTTGAGCATATTTTGCTTGTTGAGATTGTGCCATTGTGTGTGCAAGTAAGGAATTGTGCATCTTTGCCTTGCTTAGTTTAGATTAACTTCATGCCATTTAAGGTTGCATTGAGCAAAACACACTAGTTCCTTTCTCATGATGTTAAAGTGAATATTCAATTGTGTTTGAAGGTTAGGAATTAATAGTGGAGACTTCCCGTGAGATTCACAAACACAGCCTAAAAAGCTTATTTTGAGGGAATGTTTTCACTCTTTATACACTCATTCAAACACGCATGTTAAATATATTTAAAATGTCTCATCTGCACTTAAATGTTGTTTGCCATAGAACATATGGACTGCTTGTGGATGCCTTAATTGAATTTGTGGACAAACCTTTAGAGATGATTCTAGGCAATGCATGTGAAAAAACCACCAAATTGGCCTAAATACTTCCTATCCCTCTATGTGTGTGTTCCATTGCCCATTTTGAAGCCAAACACAATTAAGCTTTTCATTCATGAACCACATTAACATAAACCATATAGCCTATACACTAGCTTACCTTGTACCAAATGGTTTGCTAAGGCTTAGGGGTTGAATGTAAGCTTTAAGGAGTATTAAATTGTAAGGCGTGTACCTAGGCAAGTATGTATGTGCAAACACATTAAAATGATTAAATGCAATGCTTGAAAAGAAAAGAAAAGCAAGAAAAGAAAAGAAAAGCATAGCAAAAGAAAGAAAAGAAAAAATGAATGAGGCACTATGTGCCTAGATCAATTATATGGAATTAAATTAGCTACTCAAAAATTAAGAGTAGAAAATGCACATAGTAAATTGTAAGCCTAGACGCCAAAGTATGGAATATGCAAGTTGTAATGAGCAAAAAATGTGCTTAATTTAGAATGTATGCCTTAGTGTGACCATTGGGTGTTTGTTATCAATTCTTCCCATTTATTGACTCACCACTCACCTTAAGCCCCGTTACAACCAAATTAAAGACCTATTTGATCTTTAGGGATGTCCACTTTTAAAATTTTGGTTGATGCATGTTCTTTCTGGTTCATGGTATTCAATTCCATTCATGAGACAAAATTTCAAAAATTGTGTTTTTAAATGATCATGTGCAATTATATTTGATATCTTGAACATAAACTCATATTGCATATGAATTATGAGTGAAGCCTAGGAATCTGTGCGAAAATTAGAGAATCTGGTGTGGATTAGATGTCGAGGCGAATTATATTCTTTTCCTAATGGCACTCTAGTCTTGAAGCTTGAGCATCTTGAATGTAGGATCGCGTTGCGTGCAATGTGTACTTAGAGTGGCATGACTTTAATCTTCATTTAGCACATCTTACATGTATATTTTTCCTAATGAGCACAACGTTGGTTAAAATCTCTTCACTTTTGGTTTTACAAGTCGAATATTGACTTTTGAGTCTTATACAAAGAGTCGGTACTTTATTGTTGATTGTTTGATAGTTGAAACATGTCCATGTGTGCTTACATTTGTTTTGCTCGAGGATGAGCAAAAGATAGGTATGGGGGTATTTGATCGGACCAAAATAGGTACGATTTTGGCCCTCACTTTGTTTTCCTTTTGCTTGATTCTTGGGCATTATCCCATGATTTAATTATGTAAATTAAGTGTTTTCAGTTATTTACAGAGTTCAAGGGCATTGGTGTAATTTTGGTCATTTAGGGGTGAAACTTTAATTATGGAGGGAAGAATGAAGTTATCGCAAATATGCAAGAGGTCAGGGGACTGAATTGTAATTTTCCAAGCAAAATAGGGAAGGTGCCACGCTAGCCATGTAAAACAGTGCGTTTCATTGTGGTAGGCAAGTCAGCGGCCCAAATGCGTGGTCCAAATTGCAAGCCCAAGCTCCTTAAGTGCAGCCTCTGAATGCACTCCACCTCACTTCCAAATGCACCCCCAAAAGTGACAAAACAGCCCAAACCCCTCATTAGTGATACGGTGCGTTTTAAGGGGTGTGGGCCTTCAAACGCACCCCAGTTTTCTTCTAATTACACCCCGTTAAGAGACAAAACAACAAAGGCAGATTGCAACCCACTACCTTGCTAAATGCACCCCATATCTCCTATTCATCTTTTTCTCCCTTCGGCACACGAGCAGCCATGGCACCTTCACAAACCCTAGTGCGCCGCCGCCGCCTCAACGACCACTTTACCGTTGCCACCTCCGGTCGAAATCAGTGCCGAATTAACGGCCATCTCACCAGCTACCGGATCGTAAGACTTCTGGCACCCTAAATTGGCTGGAATCCAATCTTCTCTCCACGCCTCCTTCGCTCTTTGGTCGCCATTTGTTGCCTAGTGTGTCGCCACTTGTCCTTCGATGTCGCCATGGCGACAGGGAGTTGATTTTGCCTCTAGTTGTGTCGCCATTTCTGTCGTCGGATCCATCACCATTTGAGAAGTAGCGACCCCCTTGCTGTGCAAAACTGATTGGGTGGGAAAATTGCATAATGACCCCCTCTGTTGGACTAAATGGTAATTTACCATGTAGGAGGGGTGTTTTGGTAATTTGCCACCCGAGACCTAATTTAAAAATCCTATAAATTCATCACTAATTTCCCTTTTTAAACAACTCTTGGCAATTCTTGACAACCAAGAAACCTCATTTCTACCATTCCTAATCCCTCCACTTCTCTCCTACCTATGCTAAATATCTAGATTTCCTTCCCCAAATCATTTCTTTCTTCCCATCTTCTCCACAAATCTCCTTAGTCACTTCCCATTTGACTCCACCTATCTAGACACAGCCTCATCATCCACTCATTGCACAAGGAGCATCAAAGGCAAGGAAAGGATCAAGCTTACAAAAGGAGACCCAAGGGTGATTTCCTAATCTTTTACTTGCCTTCCCTTTGGTTGTAATATGTGTAATTAAACCCCCTTTTCTAGGGTTTTTTATGTGAGAACATGTGGATTGGGTTTTGCTTAAGCTTTTATATATTTTAATCTCTATTTGTGTTCTATTCATTTTATAAATAGATTCTAGGCATTATATGATTGACATGTATATCCACTAGTTGATTATACTCTTGCTTAGGATAATTTGTTATATAATCTTGATTGGATTGACAACCTTGATGGATTGAGAACACAGTGACTAGGATAGATCGTCGGAGGGTATATCAACCGCGATTATCTAAACCGTTAATTGTAACAAACCGATTTCGCCGTGACCCCCTCTCCTTAATCGGTTAGGCATTGCGGTGGAAAGTTGTTTAGGGTTCATAGTAATGATCTAAACACATCCTAGAAATCAATTTGTTAACATTTATGAGGTTTGTTCGCTAAGGTAGCTTGAGAAGCACTTCCCGTAATCCACGTGCAATCCCATTAATTCCCTAGCAATTCTATTAATTGTTTTCCTCATATATCTCTTATCTAGATTTCTATATTATTTTATTAGTTTTATTAGGTTTATTTTACATGTATGTTTGATGGCTTGACAAACCATTCAACCATCCATTGCTTATGTTTTATTTTACCGCATTTATGAATTGTTAATTTATTCAACTATCACTCTAATTCCCTGTGGAACGAATCCTACTTGCCACTTTACTAATTTTACATCTAAGTGGTGAAATCGGTTTTCAACACGAACATATTTAAAAACAATCATTTTGTTGAGTACCAACGACGGCTCATCACATATGGCAACACAGAAGGAAAGCAAGCATCACCACTTATCGTCGCCACTTAGGAAGTGGCGACATAGGAATGTCGCCACAAGTGTCGCCATGGCGACAGAAGGATTTTTAAAGCATCAGAGTTGTCACCACTTATGTCGCCAGTTGCAATGTGGCGAAAATGATAAAGAATGTGGTGACATATGAATCTTAGAAAGCATAACCGTCTGTCGCCACTTGTGTCGCCATGACAAGTGGCGACACCTTGCCACATCAGATTTTCCAGCGGTTATCAGTACATATCCATGGCCACTATATATATTCTTCTTCTTCCAAACTCGAGACAAACACCATACTTAGAGAGCACAAAATTTCTACTAAATCTAACCCTAGTTTCTCATCTATTTCTCACTTTTCAACCTCCTCCATTCTCTAATCTTGAACTATCTCTACCATCCAAAACCTCAACCAAAATGTCTTGATTCCTCCACCCAATCATTCCTCTCTTTCCATTCTCTCCATTTCCATACCTTTGTCACTTACCATTAGACACCCACCTATCTAGACACTTCATCTTCTACCACTCTTTACACTAGGAGCATTAAGGGAAAGGAAAGAGCAAGCTCTAAAGAAGGAGGCCTAAGGGTGATTTCCTTAACTATTACTTCCTATTCTTTTGATTGTAACTATGTATAGCTAAACCCCTAATTTAGGGGATAGATTTGAGGAACTTGTGGTTATGGGTATTTGCTAAACTATTTGTAATTGAATCTCTATTTGTTTCCTTTTCACTTTATATTTAGATTCTATGCTTACTGTGATTTGCATTGTATATCACTAGTAGATCATAATATTGTGTGGGATAATTTATTGTGAAACCAATCTTGGATTGACACCTTTGATTGGTTGAAGAACTTAGTGAATAGGATGGATTAGTGGTGGGTATATCAACCCCATTGATCCAAACCTTGATTTGTACCTAACTAATCTCGCCTTGACACCCTTTCCTTAATCGGTTAGGCATTGAGGTGAGAAGATGTTAAGTGTTCATAGTAATGACCTCAACACACTTTAGAAAACAAATGGTTAACATTTATGAGGTTGGTCATTATTGAGTTTTGAAAGCATTACCTAGATTCATGAGTAACTCAATCTATTCCCTAGCTTCTATTAATTGTTTTTATCACTTCTCTTATCAAGATTGTTGAATCTTCTATTTTTCATATCATTTTTGTATGTTTATTTTAATTGCAATTTCATGGGTTGTAAAACCCAAACAACTATCCATTTTCAATGATTTATTTCATTGCTTTAGATTAGTCAATTGATCCAATGCATCCTCCATCTCCATGTGGAACGAACTTTGCTTACCACTTGCTAAGAAATATTATCTTAAATGATTTTTAAGTGGTTAAAATACGGTTTTTAAAAGAACATAAAAACATCATTTTGTTGAGTACCAAAACGACCTCATCAGTAATGGATTCGAGGATCGAGTGTGGCTAGCTGAATAGCTCGTGGTTTTTCCTTATTGAAGGTTTCCACGTAAAAATAATTACATCTCCCTATCGCCATAGCGACAATAACTTCATAAAAGGGTGACAATTCCCTATTTCACCACCTTGTGCTCCTTATTGCACTAAACTCCTTTTCTTCTTCACATATGCCCTTGAGGCCTAAATAAACCTGAAAAACTCAATTTAACGACATTAAATACGGGGAAATACCTGAGAATCAAGCATAAAGAGATGGGAATGAGGGCCAAAATCATACCAATTTTGGCTCGATCATATGGAACGTAAAAAATGAGTGGTTTCAGTGGTTGGAGCTTTGATTTGGGTAGAGTTTCAACACGCAATCGAGCTTTAGTAAATCAAGAGAAATCAGAATCCCTCTTCAATGAGAGGAAGGTTCTATTTATAGGAGTCTTTGAAGCCGTTGGTTCATGATACTGTGGAGGATCTTATCCTTAAAATTTTGACCAGATTCCGTGGGATAAAGGATCCACGACTCATTTAAACTCTACCTCTGTTATCATATGGCAGTTGTTTGAGTGACTGAGTCAAGCAACCTTCAATAAGTGTCAAAGGCCTTTGGGTCGACCCAGATCATGTGGGCCTAAACCGGATCCAAAATGGTATCAACTATTGGCTTAAGCATTGGGCATAAGGGTCATTTTTTGCTACCACGGTTTCTAATGATATAATATTAATAAAAATGTCTAAATATGGTTGGTTCTAATAAAATATAAAAAAGTTTATAAGACATGGTTGTATATAATATAAGTTTTAGCCATTAGATGATTTAGTGGATTTCACTAAATTTTTTAGGTTGACAATTATTTAATTTAGTCAAATCATTAAAATTCATTGTTAAATAATTAAAAAAAAAATTAGACAGGATGCAGTTGGTCTAGGAGTAAACCCCTCACACCTACACTATAAGATTGTGGATTCGAGACATCTCCTCCCAAAAAACAATTCCAATTTTATGTAATATTTCAAAAAAAATAAAATAACATAAACCAAAAAACATTTAAAAACATTTCATCTAACTTAAAAAAATAAAAATAAAAAACATTTTTTCTGATTCTAATGTTGTTGTAAAATGACATTTAAGAATTATGTATCTTAGGTTTTTTGAATTGCAAAACAATGTTATTCTTTGTTAATAACTATGTAACTTATTTCAGTAAGTTCACTACAAGAAAATATCACATTTACCGACAGTTAAAAACTGTCAATAAATGTTTTCTTGACAGTTTTTCTGACTGTCAAGAATGCTAGTGAATGCTAGTGCTAAGAATGCATGAAATTTTATTGTTGACAGTTTTTAAATGTCAAGGATCCTTAACAGTTAAAAATTGTCAACAATATTATTAATATTTTTTATATTTATACACCACTGCACCCCCTGTAACGACATATATAGTCAAGTTATTGGTCTATACTCTACGGTCACATTTGGTTAAATAGTGGAATGGTAATTGGAATGGTAATGAGAATGGAAATGAAAGGAAAAACTAAGGGCCTGTCCTGTATCGTTTTACAAGGTTGTTTTTGTTTTGTTTTCCAAATCCAATTTCGAATTCGCGTTCGTTATCGTTTTCCATTTTGTTTTTCATTTTATTTGCAAAACAAAAACAAAAACAAAAACAAAAACAACAACAGTGTTAAAAGTGAAAAATTTCCAAAACAACTTTTTGATGTTTTTCATTTTGTTTTTCGTTTTGTTTTTTACTTTAAATAAAAAACTCTTTTTTTTTTCTTTTTTCTTTTTTTCTTCTTTTGCTTCTCTCTGCTTCTCTCTTCTTCATCGTTTCTTTTCTTCTTCCTCTTCTTCCTCTTCTTCTTCTTCTTCTTCTACTCCAATTTCCTCCTCCAAGACCGGAGCTCCGGCGACACCGATCTGGACCACCGGCTGTCGCCCGTCCTCCCTACTCTTCTTCTTCTTCTTCTTCTTCTTCGTGTTCTTCATCTTCTTCGGATCTTCTTCTTCTTCTTCTTCGTGTTCTTCATCTTCTTCAGATCTTCTTCTTCTTCTTCTTCTTCGTGTTCTTCCTTTTCTTCAGATCATCATCATCTTCTTCTTCTTCTTTTATTTTTTATTTTTCAATTTTTTATCTTTCTTAAACTAAAATTATTGTTGATTTACTTGAATCTATGTAGATCTAAGTAATTTTTTCAATTAATTGTCTTTCTTAAACCGAAATTTAATTAAAAAAAATTTTCTTTTATGCCCAGAATTTTTTTAAAGTGATTAGATGAGAAAGTGATTTGGTGAAAAAAAAAATGGCAGTGATGAATTGGTGAGTCATGCCCATAATTTTTTTTCGCCAGAATTTTTTTTTTTTTTTTGCCCAGAATTTGGTGAAAAATGGTAGTGATTAGATGAGAAAGTCATGCTTTTATGCCCAAATTTTTAATTTTTTTTTTAATTTTTTATTTTTTTGAGATGAATTTGTGATGATTGGAAAACAAGATAGAGATTAATGATGAATTTTTTTTTTGTTTTTTTTTTTGTTTTTTTTTTTTTTTAAGTAGATTGATTTGGTCTTATAAATTAGGAAAAAAACTTGTGATGATGATGATGATTCATAAACCAGAGATTGATCTGGTCTAAAAAATAACAATTAATATTTAAATTATTCAGAATACAAGTTCCAGGATATGCTACCAGACGCATTTTTTACGTTTTTATATTCGGAATACAGGTTCTAGAATATGCTAGCAGACGCGTGTTTGGATTTCGAAACTGAAACAAAAAACACTGTTTTCATTTTCATTTTTATTTTCGAAAAACAAAAACAAAAACAGTTTTGAAAAACGTTACAGGACGCACCCTAAGTTTTTTGTTTGTTTGGAACTTTAGAATTAGTCTCTGAATCAGTAGTATTTTGTTTGGTTAACAACGGAATGGAATGGAGTTAACTGTTTTTTGACCAAAATACCCCTAATTATAAAACATTCATAATAACATGATATATTATGGATGATAATAATAAAATATAAAAGTATATATAATATTATATTTATATATAATATTTTATTTGTTTGGTGTGGCCTGCGTGCCTTTTTTTGTTTGGGGTTGTTTTCCCCCTGGATCTTTATGCTTTATTGCTTTTTGTCACTTTTTTCTTGTTTTTTATCTTTTATATATATGGATACTGTCTAGGGGTTTTTCAGCATATGATCGATTGTGATGCTTTTTCCATTTAGATCAATCCAATTTTATTAAAAAAAAATATAATAATAATAATAATATAAATATCATATATTATATAATATACATATATATTATATTTTGGATAATAATAATAAAATATAAAAGTATATTATATATATATAATTATATATCATTTAATATAATTGAAATTTCCCTTACCTAGGGGGGGGGGGGGGGGGGGGGGGGGGGGGGGGAATAGGTATTTACTCAAATTCTCCCAATATTAAAAATGATGCGGAATATAACAAAGAAAATGCACACTTGATAAGATTTAGCAAATGGATTGATTTCACTAATACAAGAGTTAATCAATTTATAAGATATGCAAACAATGTAAGAAATGGAAGATAAAGAAATGTAAAACAAAAAATGAACACAAGTATTTTTTACGTGGTAAAACCTCAAAGAGGAAACATCCACAGGTTGATACCACAACCACCGGCGAAGCAATCCACTATGTGAAAAAGGACTTACACACTCAAGCTATCAACTCATGATATCCGCTCAAGCTATCAACTCCTAATCTACCCTCGGGCTAGTGAATCACCAAGCCTACTTCCTATCCGAGATGTATCCTACACCTCTAGAAAGTAAGTTCCTATCCAAGACGCTCACGTCTTTAGGAAGATTTCTTGCTTGCCTATCCGAATCCTCCCGACCCTAGACAAGTCTTCCTTGCTTGATTATCCGAGTCCTCTCGACTCTAATCAAGATTTCCTTGCTCTATCCACAAAGCTTCACTCACTTTGCTAGAGACTTCAACCTAATGCAAGGCTATGATCTTAAGTGATGCAAATGATGCAAACACAATCGAATTAAGCTAGATGATCAATCAAGCAAAATGTACATGTTCAATGACAATCTAGAATATGCTTTCAACACACAATCACAAAATTATCTAGAAATCAAGACATGTAAATCAATAAGAACAAGGTATGAATATTCAATATGTCACACTAAAAACCTAGTTTTTAGATCATGAAATTAGACATAGAAAATAACATGAAGCACATCATATATATATTTTCTAGAATCAATTTCATGTTGAATCAAGTTTAGCACAAATATGTTCAAGAGAAATCACAAGGCTAAAACTCAATTGACAAATGATCAAACACCCCTAGCATATGATCTAACATACTTCTCAACAAATTTCATCAATCAAATAGTAAGAATCAAGAGATGATCAAAGATGAAATTGAAAAAGAAGAAGTTGAACAATCAACCTTGACCTCGTACTGAAGATCAGGCTGCTGGAAACAATGATGAAGTCAGCTCCCTTTGGAAATGCTTGGGGTTTGTAGGTCTCCTCAAGACCATCAATTTTGGCTTTTGAATCGATTGATGTCGGGTTCGTATGAGAAAGATATGACCAAAATACTAAAACTAAAAATTGAAGAAAACTGCAAAATTTCGTGGAAATGTTCTTCAAGTTCTTCAACTCATGTGGAGGGAAGGAGAAGTGTTTAAAAATAAGAGAGAGAAGAGATTTTCGGGCCAATCAGCAAGGGCCACGTCATTCACCCCGTGGGGGGCGCGTGGGCCTCACGGGAGCAGAGAGCCCCTCTGGTCGTGGGGCCCATGGCCTCCCTTACTGCATGGGCCAAGTGGCCTCACGGCCAATCTCACCTCTCTCGCGCACTCTCACGTTCTTCAGCTGTATCTTGGGCATCCGAACTCCGATTTTGAATCCGTTTTCGGATTATGAACCGTGACTCCTTGACGCAGGACGAAGACTACACAACTTTGAAAAATGGTTGAGAAATTATCTCAGAAAACGACGATGAAGTCAACTCAACGAATGAGAACGAAAAGTAGCGTAGCTACATCGTTTGGACTCGAAACCTTATGAATGAGTAACCAAAATGACCGGAACTTAATAAGCCATCAAATAAAAACATGTTCAAGTCCAAAACACAAAATACACAAACAAATAAACACATATTCACACAAGCATGCCATATCAAAGAGATAGTCACAAAGCATGCAATTCCACAATGTTTGTCTATACAAGATCAATGCATGAGCATACTATGAGATGTGTGAATGTGTTATACCAAATGTTTGAACCACGATGCAGGGACACACATGTATGAATTGTGTGTGTGTGCGCTAACGTCTTGCAAGAGGATAGAAGTCAAGATATACCTTTGACGCTTTTCACCTCTTGAAGACGACTTTTGCACTAGACATTGCTCTTCACCTTTTAAGCTTCCTTTCTTCCAAGAATATCCTAAGCAACAACTAATACATATATAGAGTGTTTTGCAATGGAATCAAGCCAATACAAATCATGAACCTTACAATCTCCCCCTTTGGCTATTCCATGGCAAAACCTCAACATCACCATACAATGTTTCACTCAAACAAACTCAAGTTGATAGCATACTCTCAATCTCACATTACAAAGAAATTCCTAGACTAAAAAGTCTTTAAGTCTTCAAGAATTCCTCTTTTGATCTTCAAGGTACCTATGAGAGAAAATAACAATCCAAAACAAGAGATCTTCTCTAAAGAAGAATGGTGATTTATCAACCTAAAACAAATATAGAAGACATCCCTTATCACATACAAAAATGCATTATCTCAAGTGAATAAAATGTTTTCATATGAATGCATTCCCTTAATTTCCCAATTCCCAAGGACCAACCATCCTTAACATTATCAAGAAAGAATTCTTTCTCCCCCTTAAAACAAGAATTCTCCCCCTTAAGACAAAGTCACAATTAAGCACAAAGAGGAATATGATTCACACATTGGAACATTTTTCCACACAAGGTGTGAAGTATACAAAATCTCCCCAATATCAAACATGGTGAGGTATACATTTTCTCCCCCTTTTTATCAAGGAATAGACAAGAGACACAAGAGATAAAGAACGAGATATTAAGCAAACAAATCATATAGAAAGCGAAAGTTGAATAAACTAAAGCTCCCCCTTAACATATGCTCTACATATTATCACCAAATAGATTTGTTCACAAGGGACATCAGACAATCACACAATCAAGCAATAAGAGAAAGTATTTCATAACTTGTCAAAGTCCAAGAGAGAATCATAAATTTTCATTAATCTCTCACAAATATTCTCACATTGCTAATGAATCAAGCACATAAGCAAAATGTGTGTGTGTGAATGCCTCTCACATATAGGTCTGTTAGGATTATGCAAACTCTATCCACACCTATCCATCTAAAGCATTTCCAAAAATAGGTCTGTTAGAATTATGCTCAATAGCAAGAGTGTAATGTTGTAATTAACAATCTTTTTCATATTAATAAAGTGATTTCTTGTTTAACAAATCTTATAGCATTTATAGTTTAATATTATAATTGTCAAAGTAAATAATCATAAGGTCTAAAGACTATGAGAAAAGGAGAATTGTTCGTACATCTGGATATGTATGTAGTAGACACAATTCTTTAGTTAGTCTTGAATATTGTTCACAACTTAAGTTAAAGGTTGGGCACCTTTATCTTGTTAAAGTTGTAGAATTCTTTTGCTAGCATTTGAGTGGGATCAAATGAGATATGATGAGTCTAAAATCATCGGAGTGTCTTCGAGCAAAAGAATCTAGTGCACTGGGTGCATTGAACTGGATCACAATGAAATACTTTATCTATAACCGTTAGTAGATAAAAGTCTTTTCATTATCAGGACAATCGGAGAGTCTATCTTAATCCTGAGATAAATGATGGACTTATGGTTGCAAGTGCTATCATTTGAGTTATCAATGAGTATGATTATATCGCATAGTCTATCCTCGATAGTTTGGTGATATTCATTTATTAATCGATAGAAGACTTCATTTATAGATATGGACATCGTGGCTCCATTTATTAAATGAGAGTATAATATCATCATATGGATGTTTTGAGGTAATTGGATATTAAATCTCAACGTTGAGTTTTCGATAGTGTCTATTGAAAACATGGCTTCTGGACAAGTCAAAATATCCAAGTTCAAATTGGGTTTGTTCTAACTACTCCTAAACCACCTGCTCCTAATAATGAATCTAGCATAATGTATAGAGATGAGTATGAGCAGTGGAAGACTTCAGATGATATGGCCAAATGTTATATTATGGCCACTATCTCCGACGTGTTGCAACAGCAGCATAAAGGAATGGAGTCTGCTGCTGATATAATGATGTCTCTAGAGGAGATGTTTGCTATGAAGTCCAGGACGACTAAGAGAGAGGCAGTGACTATTTTTATGAATCTTAAAATGAAACTTGGACAGGCTGTGAAAGATCACATGATGAAAATCATAGCGCATCTCAACATTGCTGAACTGCATGGCGCTGAGATAGATGGTGAGACAAAAATTGATATGGTTGTCAATTCATTGTCAGATTCCTTTGATCAGTTCAAATTGGACTACACTTTGAACAAAAAGGAATACACCTTACAAGGCCTGATGCAAGATGTTCAAAGTGCTGAAAAGATCCTTGTGAAAGGCAAGGGTCAAGAGATTCATATGGTTGGTAAAGTTGCTACTGTTAAGGCCCGTCAGAAGGTCAAGAAACAACAGAAGAAAAAGCAACTTGGGCCTACCAAGAAGGAGACCAAGAAAGTAACCAAGATCAAAGGGAAATGCTTCCTTTGTGGTGAAAAGGGACATTGGAAAAGAAATTGCCCAAAGTCCCAGAACAAGAAGGAAAAAGGTAATGTGAATTATCTTGAAACATGTTTTTTGGCAGATTCTACAGATTCTTGGATCATAGACTCTGGAGCCACTAATCATGTTTGTTATTCCTTGCAGGGGTTCCAAGAAAGGAGAAGGCTGAGTAAGAATGAAATCAATTTGCGCTTGGGCAACGGAACGTTAGTGTCTGCAAGTGCAGTGAGAGATATTAGAGTTTATTTGGATTCTAGAAGGCATTTAGATTTGATAGACGTTTATTATGTACCTCAATTCAAGAGGAATTTAATTTCAGTTTGTTGTTTGAATAAATTTGGATATTCAGTTACTTTTAATAAAGTTTTTATTATTAGAAACAATGACAAAATTATTTGCCAAGGTACATTGGAAAACGGTCTATACTTTTTGCATAGAAATATCTCTCACTCCTTAGACACAGAATTAACGGAACCTAATCATAAAAGAGTTAAATTATCAATAGATGAAACCTACCTATGGCATTTACGCCTAGGTCATATTAACCTTAATAGGATTAAAAGATTGGTATGTTACAGACCTTTAAGTGACCTAAAGGTTGATGATCTACCAACTTGTGAATCTTGTTTGGAAGGTAAAATGACCAAAAGGTCGTTCTCTGCCAAAGGTGCAAGAGCCACTGAATGTTTAGGATTGATACACACTGATGTATGTGGACCTATGAGCATTCAAGCTAGAGTGGATATGAGTACTTCATCACCTTCACAGATGATTACTCGAGATTTGGTTATGTGTATCTCATGCGACATAAGTCGGATGCTTTTGACATTTTCAAAGCATTCAAAGCTGAAGTGGAAAATCAGCTTGAGAAACACATAAAAATCTTGAGATCTGATCGTGGTGGAGAATATCTATCTGGTGAGTTTCAGCAATATCTTATTGATAATGGGACAGTTTCTCAGTTTTCTGCACCAGGTACACCTCAACAGAATGGGGTAGTAGAAAGGAGAAATAGAACTCTTTTGGATATGGTTAGGTCTATGTTGAGTTATTCAACACTTCCTATTTCTTTTTGGGGATATGCTTTACAAACTGCTATATACATTCTAAACGATGTACCATCTAAGTCCGTTCCTAAAACACTGCATGAGTTGTGGACTGGGCGCAAGCCTAGTTTACAACACTTAAGGATATTTGGTTGTCCTGCGCATGTGTTAAAAGGAAAGACAGAAAAGATGGAGTCCCGTTCGGAAACATGTGTATTTGTAGGGTATCCAAAAGAAACGAAAGGATATTATTTCTATAGTCCTTCAGATCTTAAAGTATTTGTTTCGACAAATGCTAAATTTCTGGAAAAGGACTATATGAATGATTTTGTGCCTAGAAGTAGAATTGTCCTGAATGAGATGTCAGGAGATACAATTCCATGAGAGGTTACACAACCTAACCCAATTGTAAGTTCCGATCCAACACAAGATCAACAACCTACCATTCCTCGTCGTAGTGGGAGGGTTAGAACACAACCTGAAAGATACATCGGTCTGGGAGAATCAGTGGAGAATCTCCCAGACGACGATGATCCCTACACGTATAAGGAAGCAATGGAGGATGTTGATAGTCGCCATTGGCAAAAGGCAATGCAATCTGAGATTGAATCCATGTTTGATAACAAAGTCTGGTCCCTTGTAGACTTGCCTAAAGGGATAAAACCCATTGGGTGCAAGTGGGTATACAAGAGGAAAAGAGGTATGGATGGAAAGGTGGAAACCTTTAAAGCTAGATTGGTAGCTAAATGGTATACACAGAAAGAAGGTATCGATTACGAGGAAACCTTCTCTCCTGTGGCCATGCTTAAATCCATTAGGATACTCTTGTCCATTGCAGCATCTTTAGATCTAGAGATTTGGCAAATGGACGTCAAGACAGCTTTCCTTAATGGAAGTCTTGACGAAAGCATCTACATGATGCAACCAGAAGGATTCATTGAAAAGGGCCAAATGGAAAAGGTATGCAAGTTACAGATATCCATATATGGATTAAAGCAAGCATCCAGATACTGGAACATAAGGTTCGATCAAGCTGTGAAAGGTTTTGGATTTATTCAGAAGGATTCATTGAAAAGGGCCAAATGGAAAAGGTATGCAAGTTACAGATATCCATATATGGATTAAAGCAAGCATCCAGATACTGGAACATAAGGTTCGATCAAGCTGTGAAAGGTTTTGGATTTATTCAGAATCTTGACGAACCTTGTGTATACAAGAGGATTAAGGGCGACAAGTTGGTTTTCCTGATTCTTTATGTTGATGATATACTACTCATTGGAAACGATATAGGTGTATTGACATCAGTAAAAGAATGGTTAGCAAAACAATTTGATATGAAGGACTTAGGAGAAGCAAGTTTTATTCTAGGTATCCAAGTAATAAGGGATAGAAAGAATAGAACGATTGCATTATCCCAAGCTTCATACACAGACAAGATCTTGTCTAGGTTTTCAATGCAGGATTCCAAGAAAGGTATGTTACCTTTCAGACATGGAATCAAGCTTTCTAAGGAACAAGTTCCTAAGAATGAGCATGAAGAGCAATTCATAAGTAGAGTTCCATATGCCTCGGCAGTTGGAAGTCTCATGTATGCAATGCTCTGTACTAGACCAGATATTTGTTTTGCTGTTGGCATAGTTAGTAGGTTTCAATCGAAACCTGGTCCTGATCACTGGACGGCAGTCAAGCATATTTTCAAGTATCTCAAGAGAATGAGAGATAATATGCTTGTATACTCTAGAGGGGATTTGATTCCCGTTGGGTATACAGATTCTGATTTCCAATCAGATTCTGACTCCAGAAAATCCACATCAGGGGCTGTGTTTACTATTGGAGGAGGAGCAGTCATATGGAGGAGTATCAAGCAATCTTGTATTGCTAATTCCACCATGGAAGCTGAGTATGTTGCTGCATGCGAGGCTGCCAAAGAGGCTGTTTGGCTCCGCCAATTCTTGATTGACTTGGAAGTGGTTCCTAGTGCGAATAAGCAGATCACTATCTACTGTGACAACAGTGGAGCAGTGGCTAATTCGAAAGAACCAAGAAGTCACAAGAGAGGAAAACACATTGAAAGAAAGTATCATCTTTTAAGGGAGATTGTTCAAAGAGGTGACGTGACGATTACCAAAATCGCGTCAGCAGAAAATCTAGCGGATCCCTTCACAAAGGCTCTACCTCATAAGAGTTTCGATGGGCATCTAGAGAACATGGGCTTAAGAGATATGACATATTTGCTATAGTGCAAGTGGGAGATTGTTAGGATTATGCTCAATAGCAAGAGTGTAATGTTGTAATTAACAATCTTTTTCATATTAATAAAGTGATTTCTAGTTTAACAAATCGTATAGCATTTATAGTTTAATATTATAATTGTCAAAGTAAATAATCATAAGGTCTAAAGACTATGAGAAAAGAAGAATTGTTCGTACATCTGGATATGTATGTAGTAGACACAATTCTTTAGTTAGTCTTGAATATTGTTCACAACTTAAGTTAAAGGTTGGGCACCTTTATCTTGTTAAAGTTGTAGAATTCATTTGCTAGTATTTGAGTGGGAGCAAATGAGATATGATGAGTCTAAAATCATCGGAGTGTCTTCGAGCAAAAGAATCTAGTGCACTGGGTGCATTGAACTGGATCACAATGAAATACTTTATCTATAACCGTTAGTAGACAAAAGTCTTTTCATTATCAGGACAATCGGAGAGTCTATCTTAATCCTGAGATAAATGATGGACTTATGGTTGCAAGTGGTATCATTTGAGTTATCAATGAGTACGATTATATCGTATAGTCTATCCTCGATAGTTTGGTGATATTCATTTGTTAATCGATAGAGGACTTCATTTATAGATATGGACATCGTAGCTCCATTTATTAAATGAGAGTATAATATCATCATATGGATGTTTTGAGGTAATTGGATATTAAATCTCAACGTTGAGTTTTCGATAGTGTCTATTGAAAATATGGCTTCTGGACAAGTCAAAATATCCAAGTTCAAAACGTGGTCATATGAGTAAATATGGTAACTTGGAGAGTTATAGGCGGTCTATGAACTCTTGGCGATTACTGATATTAATCACGAGGATACACTATCTCCAACATGATTGTCTAGGGTATGAATGAGGAACATCTTCTTATTCTATCTTTATTTAAGAGTTCAATTTTAGCTCTTTAGTGGAATGAGTTAAAATTAATGGATCGGACCTAAGTGAATCATTTGTTGATTGTGATTAGGTTATGTCTATTGAAGCTTAAATTTAGATAGCCCGCCAAGATCCCCAATCCACACGGACTTGCATGGATCACTTGATATATTCTACCGGACCAATTATGGGTCCATTTAGAATTGCATTTAATATATATTAAGAATATAATTTGCACATTATTTATTTAATGGGCTACTCAATTATATTAATATATTAATGAAAGACATGTGGGCTTGTTTCTTTTAGTAAGAATGGGTCTGGTTCACATGTGGGCTTTTTATTTAAAGTCCAATGGATTAAATGAAATAAGAAAATAATATATGGCCCATTTATATGAGTGGGGCGGCAAGATGTAAAAATTAACCTAATATATTATTTTGTTTCATTGTTTTAATTAAATAAATAAAATATCTATGAGTTGGATTAGGGTTTAAAGTCTAAACTTTGATGGAAATTAGGGTGCAACACAAACCTTTATAGGTGTGTGATTTGCAGCAACCCTAGTGTAAATTAGAGAAGGATTTTCGGCAACCCTAAAAGACAAGAGGAAGCAAATTCGGCCACCTATATATTTACACTTATAGAATTCGGCCACACTAAGTTGTTCTTGATACAATTTTCTTCTTCTTCTCAATTCATAGAAAGTATTATTTTTATTCTACTAAAACATAAAAGAGTGAATAGATTATTCTTTGATGGTACACTAACTGCTTGTTCATCAATAAGCTTGTGTGTACAACATCGATTTAGGTTCACGCGAGTTTCGATCATTAGATTGAGAACTCAAAAGTGACCGGAATAATCTTAGTCTTCTTTTGATTGTTTTGTGACTAACAAAAGAAAAAGAAAAGTTTGTTTGTCCATTCTCAGGTTTGCAATTCAAAGAAAAAGGGAGACCACGCTCCTAGGTGATTCACGTTCGTGCTAGGATTGAAGATCTTGCGGATTACCATCGATGTAAGTCAATCGGATCACGCGACAAAAGGTATTCTTCTTTTGTTGGTTTATATGTATGCTTAATTAATTAAAGGGTTAAGGTTCATCAAAGGAAAAATTTTTAAACATACTAAATCTATTTTTAGTCTCGCTTCCGCTGCGTGTACTATGATATTTTTCCCTACAAGGTCAAACCGATATTCATTCGGATTTTTGCTTTTAAAAAGAATAGATATCAACATATGAGTGTATGTGTGCATGTGGCTCGTTTTCCCGTTTCTATTTGTCAACCCGAGCATTTTCACAATTCTCAACTATACACCAATAAGCCTTTCATTTTTCAATTCTTTTAGGCTTAGAATCAAAGAATTTTTTATTTTTTTTTATGATTCAATTCAACACTTCTTTGATTTTACTAACAAAAACATATACTCCTCATGGCGGCTTTCACTCATCACAATGGCGTAGCCCTTTCCTACATTGGGCGGCTTCACAACCAAGGTGTGTAGCCCTTTCCATGTGGGTGCTCGTTGATTACTATGTAGTGCCGAAGCAAAATGGATACATACCATAGGTCATATATCTTGTACTAAGCAATAAACTTTTAGATGCATCCATTATCTACACATATTCAACCACATATACTCAAAACCAAAAACATATAAGAGAAGCATTAGTGTACTTTTTCAAAAATAAGATTTTTAAGCTCAAGTGCATGATCTAGAAATAATAAGAGATATTTGTTTAAGATCACTACTTCTCAAGTGAGTAGCTCTCAAAGATAATGATATTCAATTAAAGTTTTGCTTATCAAGCCACTCACAATCACACAAAGACATCAATCAACACAAATCATGCCAATGGACATTCTAAGAGTTTTAAACCTCTCTTTGTCCAAGGGCTTGGTGAACAAGTCCGCAAGTGGATTTTTAGTAGGCATATGCTCTAGAGTAACAATAGAATGTTCAACTAGGTCTCTAATGAAATGATGCCTAATGTCTATGTGCTTTGTGCGGGAGTGTTGAACCGGATTTTTAGAGATGTTAACGGCACTTAAGTTATCACAATAAAGTGTCATTTTTCCTTGTTCTATCTCATAATCCTTAAGGATTTGTTTCATCCAAAGTAATTGTGTGCATGCACTTTCGGCCACAATGTATTCGGCTTCGGAAAAGGAAAGGGAAACCAAATTTTGTTTCTTACTTCACCAAGAAACCAAGTTATTACCAACATAAAAGCAACCGCTCGATGTGCTTTTAAGGTCATCAATGTTTCCCGCCCAATCGGCATCACAATAGCCTACTAGGATATCATTGGTGTCAAATGAATAAAATAGACCAAGACTATGAGTCCCTTTGACATACCTAATGATCCTCTTGACGGCTTTCAAGTGAGATTCCTTGGGATTTGCTTGGAATCTAGTACACAAGCCTACACTAAAGCAAATGTCTGGTCTACTAGCCATTAGGTAAAGTAGACTACCTATCATGCTTCTATAAAGGCTTTGGTCAACACTTTTCCCTTTTTCATCTTTGTCAAGTTTTAAAGTGGTGCTTATAGGAGTTTCAAAATCTTTTCCATTTTCTAGGCCAAGTCTCTTAACTAGATTTTTAGCATATTTAGATTGATTCAACATTATGCCCATGCTAGTTTGCTTTACTTGCATTCCTAGAAAGTAATTCAACTCACCCACCATGCTCATTTCAAATTCACTTGACATAACACTTACAATTCATCAACCTTGGTTTTATTAGTAGACCCAAAAACAATGTTATCAACATATATTTGTGCAACAAAAATATCATGATCATGATGTTTGATAAACAAAGTTCTATCAATGCCACCTCTCCTATATTGGTTGTCAATAAGGTATTGAGTCAACCTATCATACCAAGCTCTTGGAGCTTGTTTAAGGCTATAGAGAGCCTTTTTCAATTTAAACACATGATTAGGAAAGTGTGGGTCTACAAAACCCTTAGATTGTTCGACATACACTTCTTCTTAAAGGTATCCATTGAGGAAAGCACTTTTGACATCCATTTGAAATAATTTGAACTTTTTAATGCATGCAATGGACAACAAAAGTCTAATGGACTCGAGATGAGCAACCGGGGCAAACGTCTCATCAAAGTCTACACCTTCCACTTGAGTGTAACCTTGAGCCACTAGTCTAGCTTTATTCCTCACAATCTTACCACTTTCATCGGTCTTATTCCTAAACACCCATTTAGTGCCAATTACATTTATATCTTTGGGTCTAGGAACTAAGGACCACACTTCATTTCTCTCAAATTGATTAAGTTCTTCTTGCATAGCCCCAACCCAATATTCATCAATAATTGCTTCATTAATATTTTTGGGTTCAATTTGAGAAGTGTAGCAAGCATAGGATATTTGGTTAGCAATTTGATTTCTTGTTCTAACCCCTTCATTTAAATCACCTATGATGTCTTCTTGATAGTGTAAGTTTCTAAGTCTTGGGTGAGAATGTTCAACAACTTGGTCATTTTGTTGATTATCATTTAAAGCATTTTCCAACCCTTGACTTTCAACTTCAACATGACTATCATTTTCATCATCTTAACTAGAAACACTACTAGCCACATCAATAGGTGTTTTAGTGTCATTCAACATGTTTTCTTTAGGTTCATTGACACCATTATCATCACACAAATTAAGCATGCTAAGATCATCTATCTTCACATTGATAGACTCCATGATAGTCTTAGTAGTCAAGTTAAAGACTCTATATGCACGACTATTAATAGCATACCCAAGAAAGAGACCAACATCACTTTTAGCATCAAACTTTCCTAAGTGATCTCTATCATTCAAAATATAACATTTACTCCCAAAAGTGTGGAAGTAACTCACATTAGGCTTCTTGCATTTCCAAAGCTCATAGGACGTTTGTTTTGTGCCGGGCCTTTTGAAAACACGTTTTGACACATAACAAGCGGTATTGATCGCCTCGGCCCATAGGCTTCTAGGGACTTTCTTGCTATTGAGCATAACCCTAGCCATCTCTTGCAAGACACGGTTTTTCCTCTCAACAACACCATTTTGTTGAGGAGTTCTAGGTACGGAGAACTCATGAGAAATCCCTAAACCATCACAAAACTCACTAAATTTTGCATTTTCAAATTCCGTCCCATGATCACTCCTAATGAGACATATTTTCTTGATACCAAGACCTTTTTCATTTTGAACTTGATTACAAAACTTTTTAAAGTAATCAAAAGCCTCGGTCTTATTTCTAAGAAAATAAACCCAAGTAAACCTAGAGAAATAATCAACGCATACAAAAATGTACTTTTTGCCATTGATGCTCTCGGTTTGAATTGGCCCCATTAGGTCCATATGCACAAGTTCTAAAGGTCTCTTGGTAGCTATGTAAGAATTTTTCTTATGAGACAGTTTGGTTTGCTTACCTAATTGGCAAGGTTCACAAACCACCTCAAGCTTTTTACCAAGATTAGGAAGACCTCTAACAATGCCATGTTTTTCAAGCTTCTTCAAATCTTTAAAATTCATGTGACCCAAACATTGATGCCACAAATCAAGCTTATTGCACTCATATGCCATGTTGCATGTTAGAGGATCTATCTCAAGACAATAGCAATTGTCTATAGACCTTTTGACTCTTAGGACAACATTGCCCTTTTTATCAATTATAGTGCACACATCTTTGTTAAAGCTAACTTCTTTAAAAATTTCACACAAGTGAGTAACGCTTATCAAGTTAGCTTGTAACCCATCAACATACAAAGTATTGCGAAGTTTAGGCAATCCGGGGATACAAATTGCTCCCTTGCCAAGAACTTCCTTTTTGGTACAATCACCAAAAGTATCCCAACCTCCATCCTTCAAAATAAGATTCTTAAAGAACTCTTTGTTCCCAGTCATGTTCCTAGAGTAACCGCTATCTAGGTACCAAGAATAGGAGGAGTTGGCACGTAAAGCATATTGTGCAACATGACATTTAGATGTGTCTTTTCTAATCCACACATTTTTCACAACATGCCTCTCACTCTTACTTCTAACATGCTTTGACTCAATGTTAGGTTTTTTAACATGCACCTTGACCTCATTGGTCACATTTTCAAAAATATCAAACATAGCATTATCAACTTTCTTATGCATAGTAGAGTGAGGCACAACACAAGATTTAGCAAGCAAGTCATCAACAACTTTTTCCACAACATGCTTTTCCAAGGTCTTCCTAGGTCTATTTCTATATCCATACATGGATGATTGCCTAGGTCCATTTAAAGACATATCATGAAAAGCATTATCAAGTTTGCATTTCCGAATATACTCAAAGCATCTAGGTCGAATATGTCCTATCATATTACAATGATGACAAATAGGAATAAATTTCAGAAATTTACCATTTGCATTTGCTTCCAACTCTTTTGGACTTCTCATAATTTTTCCTCTTCGATGTGCAACCCTTGATGCTCCACCTCTTGCATTTGAGGTTGATGCTCCTTGATGTTCATGTTGTTGTGTTCTTCCATTGAACATTCTTGTTGATGAAGAGGCACCTCCGGTAGCTTTCATAGCTTTACCTTGAGTGAGTGTACCTACATTTGTTTCAATGCTTGCTTTGACAAAAGTAGATTTGTTAGATGAAGGAGTCTCCTTCTCATTGATATAACCTAAACCTCTTTTGTCACATGGATGCTTTCCACTTTTAATGAGGGTTTCAACTTTGTTAGAACTAGATGACATCTTGCTAATCACCCTATTAGCCTCATCAAGTTTCTCACGAAGCATCCTAATTTCAATGGCATATTTTTCCGCTATGTCATCACTAAACATAACATTTTTATGTGATTTTTCAAGCCATTGTTCATACTTTTTCTCTTGATTTAAATGCTCATTAAGTTTAGATTTAAGCACATTTTCAAGTTTCTTAGCATTAACAAGAGAACAATCTCTTTGCTCAATTTCTTGCTTCAAGATACCAAGTCTATCATTGCTATCTTTTAGATTCAATTCTAGACTTAGGATCTTGTCTGAAAGTTCATTAAACTCCTTTGAGCCAAGATCATGATTCTCTAACTTCTTGTTGAGGGACATATTGACTTTGGATAAACGTTCATTTTCAAAAATAAGATCATCGATCTTTTTCTCATGTAAGTCAATATCTTCAACAAAAGAAGCCATATAGGAACACACTTCCTTAATCATGATTATCACAAACAAAAAAACACAAAACACTACAAAGAAAGGATCTATCTAAGTCCATCTAGACACCCGCTCTGATACCAAATGAAATTTCCCTTAAGTAGTAGTGTAAAATATACCTAGAGGGGGGGTGAATAGCTATTTACTCAAATTCTCCCAATATTAAAAATGATGCGGAATATAACAAAGAAAATGCACACTTGATAAGATTTAGCAAATGGATTGATTTCACTAATACAAGAGTTAATCAATTTACAAGATATGCAAACAATGTAAGAAATGGAAGATAAAGAAATGTAAAACAAAAAATGAACACAAGTATTTTTTACGTGGTAAAACCTCAAAGAGGAAACATCCACGGGTTGATACCACAACCACCGGCGAAGCAATCCACTATGTGAAAAAAGACTTACACACTCAAGCTATCAACTCATGATATCCGCTCAAGCTATCAACTCCTAATCTACCCTCGGGCTAGTGAATCACCAAGCCTACTTCCTATCCGAGATGTATCATACACCTCTAGAAATCAACTTCCTATCCAAGACGCTCACGTCTCTAGGAAGATTTCTTGCTTGCCTATCCGGATCCTCCCGACCCTAGACAAGTCTTCCTTGCTTGATTATCCGAGTACTCCCGACTCTAATCAAAACTTCCTTGCTCTATCCACAAAGCTTCACTCACTTTGCTAGAGACTTCAACCTAATGCAAGGCTATGATCTTAAGTGATGCAAATGATGCAAACACAATCAAATTAAGCTAGATGATCAATCAAGCAAAATGTACATGTTCAATGACAATCTAGAATATGCTTGCAACACACAATCACAAAATTATCTAGAAATCAAAACATGTAAATCAATAAGAACAAGGTATGAATATTCAATATATCACACTAAAAACCTAGTTTTTAGATCATGAAATTAGACATAGAAAATAACATGAAGCACATCATATATACATTTTCTAGAATCAATTTCATGTTGAATCAAGTTTAGCACAAATATGATCAAGAGAAATCACAAGGCTAAAACTCAATTGACAAATGATCAAACACCCCTAGCATATGATCTAACATACTTCTCAACAAATTTCATCAATCAAATAGTAAGAATCAAGAGATGATCAAAGATGAAATTGAAAAAGAAGAAGTTGAACAATCAACCTTGACCTCGTACTAAAGATCAGGCTGCTGGGAACAATGACGAACTCAGCTCCCTCTGGAAATGCTTGGGGTTTGTAGCTCTCCTCATGTCCAACAATTTTCGCTTTTGAATTGATTGATTTCGAGTTCGTATGAGAAATATATGACCAAAATACTAAAACTAAAAATTGAAGAAAACTGCAGAATTTCGTGGAAATGTTCTTCAAGTTCTTCAACTCATGTGGAGGGAAGGAGAAGTGTTTAAAAAGAAGAGAGAGAAGAGATTTTTTGGCCAATCAGCAAGAGCCACGTCACCCACCCCGTGGGGGGCACATGGGCCTCACGGGGGCAGAGAGCCCCTCTGGCCGTGGGGCCCACGGCCTCCCTCACGGCGTGGGCCAATTGGCCTCACGGCCAATCTCACCTCTCTCGCGCACTCTCACGTTCTTCAGCCGTATCTTGGGCATCCGAACTACGATTTTGAATCCTTTTTTGGATTATGAACCATGACTCCCTCACGCACGACGACGATGATGACTACACAACTTTGAAAAATGGTTGAGAAATCATCTCGGAAAACGACGATGAAGTCAACTCAACGAATGAGAACGAAAAGTAGCGTAGCTACATCGTTTGGACTCGAAATCTTATCAATGAGTAACCGAAATGACCGGAACTCATTAAGGCATCAAATAAGAACATATTCAAGTCCAAAACACAAAATACACAAACAAATAAACACATATTCACACAAGCATGCCATATCAAAGAGATAGTCACAAAGCATGTAATTCCATAATGTTTGTCTATACAAGATCAATGCATGAGCATACTATGAGATGTGTGAATGTGTTATACCAAATGTTTGAACCACGATGCAGGGACACACATGTATGAATTGTGTGTGTGCGCGCTAATGCCTTGCAAGAGGATAGAAGTCAAGATATACCTTTGACGCTTTTCACCTCTTGAAGACGACTTTTGCACTAGACATTGCTCTTCACCTTTTAAGCTTCCTTTCTTCCAAGAATATCCTAAGCAACAACTAATACATATATAGAGTGTTTTGCAATGGAATCAAGCCAATACAAATCATGAACCTTACAATCTCCCCCTTTGGCTATTCCATGGCAAAACCTCAACCTCACCATACAATGTTTCACTCAAATAAACTCAAGTTGATAGCATACCCTCAATCTCACATTACAAAGAAATTCCTAGACTAAAAAGTCTTTAAGTCTTCAAGAATTCCTCTTTTGATCTTTAAGGTACCTATGAGAGAAAATAACAATCCCAAACAAGAGATCTTCTCTAAAGAAGAATGGTGAGTTATCAACCTAAAACAAATATAGAAGACATCCCTTATCTCATACAAAAATGCATTATCTCAAGTGAATAAAATATTTTCATATTAACGCATTCCCATAATTTCCCAATTCCCAAGGACCAACCATCCTTAACATTATCAAGAAAGAATTATTTCTCCCCCTTAAGACAAAGTCACAATTAAGCACAAAGAGGAATATGATTCACACATTAGAACATTTTTCCACACAAGGTGTGAAGTATACAAAATCTCCCCAATATCAAACATGGTGAGGTATACATTTTCTCCCCCTTTTTGTCAAGGAATAGACATGGGACACAAGAGATAAAGAACGAGATATTAAGCAAACAAATCATATAGAAAGCGAAAGTTGAATAAACTAAAGCTCTCCCTTAACATATGCTCCACATATTATCACCAAGTAGATTTGTTCACAAGGGACATCACACAATCACACAATCAAGCAATAAGAGAAAGTATTTCATAACTTGTCAAAGTCCAAGAGAGAATCATAAATTTTCATTAATCTCTCACAAATATTCTCACATTGCTAATGAATCAAGCACATAAGCAAAATGTGTGTGTGTGAATGCTTCTCACATATATAGTAGGAGTAATTGTGATATCAACATGCAAACTCTATCCACACCTATCCATCTAAAGCATTTCCAAAAATAGGTCAAACTGATATTCATCCGGATTTTTGCTTTTAAAAAGAATAGATATCAACATATGAGCGTGTGTGTGCATGTGGCTCGTTTTCCCGTTTCTATTTGTCAACCCGAGCATTTTCACAATTCTCAACTATACACCAATAAGCCTTTTATTTTTCATTTCTTTTACGCTTAGAATCAAAGAAATTTTTTTTTTTTTATGATTCAATTCAACACTTCTTTGATTTTACTAACAAAAACATATACTCCTCGTGGCGGCTTTCACTCATCACAATGGCGTAGCCCTTTCCTACATTGGGTGGCTTCACAACCAAGGTGTGTAGCCCTTTCCATGAGGGTGCTCGTTGATTACTAGGTAGTGCCGAAGCAAAATGGATACATACAATAGGTCATCTATCATGTACTAAGCAATAAACTTTTAGATGCATCCATTATCTACACATATTCAACCACATATACTCAAAACCAAAAACATATAAGAGAAGCATTACTACACTTTTTCAAAAATAAGATTTTCTAGCTCAAGTGCATTATCTAGAAACAATAAGAGATATTCGTTTAAGATCACTACTTCTCAAGTAAGTAGCTCTCAAAGATAATGATATTCAATTAAAGTTTTGCTTATCAAGCCACTCACAATCACACAAAGACATCAATCAACACAAATCATGCCAATGGACATTCTAAGAGTTTTAAACCTCTCTTTGTCCAAGGGCTTGGTGAACAAGTCCGCAAGTTGATTTTTAGTAGGCATATACTTTAGAGTAACAATAGAATGTTCAACTAGGTCTCTAAAGAAATGATGCCTAATGTCTATGTGCTTTGCACGGGAGTGTTGAACCGGATTTTTAGAGATGTTAATGGCACTTAAGTTATCACAATAAAGTGTCATTTTTCCTTGTTCTATCTCATAATCCTTAAGGATTTGTTTCATCCAAAGTAATTGTGTGCATGCACTTCCGACCGCAATGTATTCGGCTTCGGAAGAGGAAAGGCAAACCGAATTTTATTTCTTACTTCACCAAGAAACCAAGTTATTACCAACATAAAAGCAACCGCCCGATGTGCTTTTACGGTCATCAATGTTTCCCGCCCAATCGGCATCACAATAGCCTACTAGGATATCATTGGTGTCAAATGAATAAAATAGACCAAGACTATGAGTCCCTTTGACATACCTAATGATCCTCTTGACGTCTTTCAAGTGAGATTCCTTGGGATTTGCTTGGAATCTAGCACACAAGCCTACACTAAAGCAAATGTCGGGTCTACTAGCCGTTAGGTAAAGTAGACTACCTATCATGCTTCTATAAAGGCTTTGGTCAACACTTTTCCCTTTTTCATCTTTGTCAAGTTTTAAAGTGGTGCTTATGGGAGTTTCAAAATCTTTTCCATTTTCTAGGCCAAATCTCTTAACTAGATTTTTAGCATATTTAGATTGACTCAACATTATGCCCATGCTAGTTTGCTTTACCTGCATTCCTAGAAAATAATTCAACTCACCCACCATGCTCATTTCAAATTCACTTGACATAACACTTACAAATTCATCAACCTTGGTTTTATTAGTGGACCCAAAAACAATGTCATCAACATATATTTGTGCAACAAAAATATCATGATCATGATGTTTGATAAACAAAGTTCTATCAATGCCACCTCTCCTATATTGGTTGTCAATAAGGTATTGAGTCAACGTATCATACCAAGCTCTTGGAGCTTGTTTAAGGCCATAGAGAGCCTTTTTCAATTTAAACAGATGATTAGGAGAGTGTGGGTCTACAAAACCCTTAGATTGTTCAACATACACTTCTTCTTGAAGGTATCCATTGAGTAAAGCGCTTTTGACATCCATTTGAAATAATTTAAACTTTTTAATGCTTGCAATGGACAACAAAAGTCTAATGGACTCTAGACGAGCAACCGGGGCAAACGTCTCATCAAAGTCTACATCTTCAACTTGAGTGTAACCTTGAGCCATTAGTCTAGCTTTATTCCTCACAATCTTGCCACTTTCATCGGTCTTATTCCTAAACACTCGTTTAGTGCCAATTACATTTATATCTTTGGGTCTAGGAACTAAGGACCACACTTCATTTCTCTCAAATTGATTAAGTTCTTCTTGCATAGCCCCAACCCAATATTCATCAATAATTACTTCATTAATATTTTTGGGTTCAATTTGAGAAGTGTAGCAAGCATAGGATATTTGGTTAGCAATTTGATTTCTTGTTCTAACCCCTTCATTTAAATCACCTATGATGTCTTCTTGATAGTGTAAGTTTCTAAGTCTTGGGTGAGAATGTTCAACAACTTGGTCATTTTGTTGATTATCATTTAAAGCATTTTCCAACCCTTGACTTTCAACTTCAACATGACTATCATTTTCATCATCTTGACTAGAAACACTACTAGCCACATCAATAGGTGTTTTAGTGTCATTCAACATGTTTTCTTTAGGTTCATTGACACCATTATCATCACACAAATTAAGCATGCTAAGATCACCTATCTTCACATTGATAGACTCCAAGATAGTCTTAGTAGTCAAGTTAAAGACTCTATATGCACAACTATTAATAGCATACCCAAGAAAGAGACCAACATCACTTTTAGCATCAAACTTTCCTAAGTGATCTCTATCATTCAAAATATAACATTTACTCCCAAAAGTGTGGAAGTAACTCACATTAGGCTTCTTGCCTTTCCAAAGCTCATAGGACGTTTATTTTGTGCCGGGCCTTTTGAAAACACGATTTGACACATAACAAGCGGTATTGATCGCCTCGGCCCATAGGTTTCTAGGGACTTTCTTGCTATTGAGCATGACCCTAGCCATCTCTTGCAAGACACGGTTTTTCCTCTCAACAACACCATTTTGTTGAGGAGTTCTAAGTGTGGAGAACTCATGAGAAATCCCTAAACCATCACAAAACTCACTAAATTTTGCATTTTCAAATTCCGTCCCATGATCACTCCTAATGAGACATATTTTCTTGATACCAAGACCTTTTTCATTTTGAACTTGATTGCAAAACTTTTTAAAGTAATCAAAAGCCTCGGTCTTGTTTCTAAGAAAATAAACCCAAGTAAACCTAGAGAAATCATCAATGCATACAAAAATGTACTTTTTGCCATTGATGCTCTCGGTTTGAATTGGCCCCATTAGGTCCATATGCACAAGTTCTAAAGGTCTCTTGGTAGCTATGTAAGAATTTTTCTTATGAGACACTTTGGTTTGCTTACCTAATTGGCAAGGTTCACAAACCACCTCAAGCTTTTTACCAAGATTAGGAAGACCTCTAACAATGCCATGTTTTTCAAGCTTTTTCAAATCTTTAAAATTCATGTGACCCAAACGTTGATGCCACAAATCAAGCTTATTGCACTCATGTGCCATGTTGCATGTTAGAGGATCTATCTCAAGACAATAGCAATTGTCTATAGACCTTTTGACTCTTAGGATAACATTGCCCTTTTTATCAATTATAGTGCACACATCTTTGTTAAAGCTAACTTCTTTAAAAATTTCACACAAGTGAGTAATGCTTATCAAGTTAGCTTGTAACCCATCAACATACAAAGTATTGCGAAGTTTAGGCAATCCGGGGATACAAATTATTCCCTTGCCAAGAACTTGCTTTTTGGTACCATCACCAAAATTATCCCAACCTCCATCCTTTAAAATAAGATTCTTAAAGAACTCTTTGTTCCCGGTCATGTTCCTAGAGCAACCGCTATCTAGGTACCAAGAATAGGAGGAGTTGGCACGTAAAGCATATTGTGCAACATGACATTTAGATGTGTCTTTTCTAATCCATACATTTTTCACAACATGCCTCTCACTCTTACTTCTAACATGCACCTTGACCTCATTGGTCACATTTTCAAAAATATCAAACAAAGCATTATCAACTTTCTTATGCATAGTAGATTGAGGCACAACACAAGATTTAGCAAGCAGGTCATCAACAACTTTTTCCACAACATGCTTTTCCAAGGTCTTCCTAGGTCTATTTCTATATCCATACATGGATGATTGCCTAGGTCCATTCAAAGACATATCATGAAAAGCATTATCAAGTTTGCATTTCTGAATATACTCAAAGAATCTAGGTAGAATATGTCCTATCATATTACAATGATGACAAATAGGAATAAATTTCAGAAATTTACCATTTGCATTTGCTTCCAACTCTTTTGGACTTCTCATAATTTTTCATCTTCGATGTGCAACCCTTGATGCTCCACCTCTTGCATTTAAGGTTAATGCTCCTTGATGTTCATGTTGTTGTGTTCTTCCATTGAACATTCTTGTTGATGAAGAGGCACCTCCGGTAGCTTTCATAGCTTTACCTTGAGTGAGTGTACCTACATTTGTTTCAATGCTTGCTTTGACAAAAGTAGATTTGATAGATGAAGGAGTCTCCTTCTCATTGATATAACCTAAACCTCTTTTGTCACATGGATGCTTTCCACTTTTAATGAGGGTTTCAACTTTGTTAGAACTAGATGACATCTTGCTAATCACCCTATTAGCCTCATCAAGTTTCTCACGAAGCATCCTAATTTCAATGGCATATTTTTCCGCTATGTCATCACTAAACATAACATCTTTACGTGATTTATCAAGCCATTGTTCATACTTTTTCTCTTGATTTAAATGCTCATTAAGTTTAGATTTAAGCACATTTTCAAGTTTCTTAGCATTAACAAGAGAACAATCTCTTTGCTCAATTTCTTGCTTCAAGATACCAAGTCTATCATTGTTATCTTTTAGATTCAATTCTAGACTTAGGATCTTGTCTGAAAGTTCATTAAACTCCTTTGAGCCAAGATCATGATTCTTTAACTTCTTGTTGAGGGACATATTGACTTTGGATAAACGTTCATTTTCAAAAATAAGATCATCGATCTTTTTCTCATCTAAGTCAATATGTTCAACAAAAGAAGCCATATAGGAACACACTTCCTTAATCATGATTATCACAAACAAAAAAACACAAAACACTACAAAGAAAGGATCTATCTAAGTGCGTTTAGACACCCGCTCTGATACCAAATGAAATTTCCCTTAAGTAGTAATGTAATATATACCTAGAGGGGGGGGGGGTGTGAATAGGTATTTACTCAAATTCTCCCAATATTAAAAATGATGCGGAATATAACAAAGAAAATGCACACTTGATAAGATTTAGCAAATGGATTGATTTCACTAATACAAGAGTTAATCAATTTACAAGATATGCAAACAATGTAAGAAATGGAAGATAAAGAAATGTAAAACAAAAAATGAACACAAGTATTTTTTACGTGGTAAACCCTCAAAGAGAAAACATCCACAGGTTGATACCACAACCACCGGCGAAGCAATCCACTATGTGAAAAAGGACTTACACACTCAAGCTATCAACTCATGATATCCGCTCAAGCTATCAACTCCTAATCTACCCTCGGGCTAGTGAATCACCAAGCCTACTTCCTATCCGACATGTATCCTACACCTCTAGAAAGCAACTTCCTATCCAAGACACTCACATCTCTAGGAAGATTTCTTGCTTGCCTATCCGGATCCTCCCGACCCTAGACAAGTCTTCCTTGCTTGATTATCCGAGTCCTCCCGACTCTAATCAAGACTTCCTTGCTCTATCCACAAAGCTTTGCTCACTTCGCTAGAGACTTCAACCTAATGCAGGGCTATGATCTTAAGTGATGCAAATGATGCAAACACAATCAAATTAAGCTAGATGATCAATCAAGCAAAATGTATATGTTCAATGACAATCTAGAATATGCTTTCAACACACAATCACAAAATTATCTAGAAATCAAGACATGTAAATCAATAAGAACAAGGTATGAATATTCAATATATCACACTAAAAACCTAGTTCTTAGATCATGAAATTAGACATAGAAAATAACATGAAGCACATTATATATACATTTTCTAGAATCAATTTCATGTTGAATCAAGTTTAGCACAAATATGTTCAAGAGAAATCACAAGACTAAAACTCAATTGACAAATGATCAAACACCCCTAGCATATGATCTAACATACTTCTCAACAAATTTCATCAATCAAATAGTAAGAATCAAGAGTTGATCAAAGATGAAATTGAAAAAGAAGTTGAACAATCAACCTTGACCTCGTACTGAAGATCAGGCTGCTGGGAACAATGACGAACTCAGCTCCCTCTGGAAATGCTTGGGGTTTATACCTCTCCTCAAGACCAACTATTTTGGCTTTCGAATTGATTGATTTCGAGTTCGTATGAGAAAGATATGACCAAAATACTAAAACTAAAAATTGAAGAAAACTGCAGAATTTCGTGGAAATGTTCTTCAAGTTCTTCAACTCATGTGGAGGGAAGGAGAAGTGTTTAAAAAGAAGAGAGAGAAAAGATTTTCAGGCCAATCAGCAAGGGCCATGTCACCCACCCTGTGGGGGGCGCGTGGGCCTCACAGGGGCAGAGAGCCCCTCTGGCCGTGGGGCCCACGGCCTCCCTCACGGCGTGGGCCAAGTGGCCTCATGGCCAATCTCACCTCTCTCGCGCACTCTCACGTTCTTCAGCCGTATCTTGGGCATCCAAACTCCGATTTTGAATCCGTTTTTGGATTACGAACCATAACTCCCTCACGCACAACGACGATTACACAACTTTGAAAAATGGTTGAGAAATCGTCTCGGACAACAACGATGAATTCAACTCAACGAATGAGAACGAAAAGTAGCGTAGCTACATTGTTTGGACTCGAAACCTTATGAATGAGTAACCAAAATGACCGGAACTCATTAAGGCATCAAATAAGAGCATGTTCAAGTCCAAAACACAAAATACATAAACAAATAAATACTTATTCACACAAGCATGCCATATCAAAGAGATAGTCACAAAGCATGTAATTCCACAATGTTTGTCTATACAAGATCAATGCATGAGCATACTATGAGATGTGTGAATGTGTTATACTAAATGTTTGAACCACGATGCAGGGATACACATGTATGAATTGTGTGTGTGTGCGCTAACGCCTTGCAAGAGGATAGAAGTCAAGATATACCTTTGACGCTTTTCACCTCTTGAAGACGACTTTTGCACTAGACATTGCTCTTCACCTTTTAAGCTTCCTTTCTTCCAAGAATATCCTAAGCAACAACTAATACATATATAGAGTGTTTTGCAATGGAATCAAGCCAATACAAATCATGAACCTTACAATAATAATATATTATATATATATAATATATTATATATAATACATATAATAATATATATATATATATATATATATATATATATATATTATATAATATAATATATATTGTTAACCAAAAATTCGCTCTGGGTGAGGAATTTCAATTAACACCCTCAAACTGCTACCTGGTAGGCTGCAGTAGGGTAGGTACCTCCAGGTACCATGGTTTTGTACGAGTAAAATATATGGAGTATGGTGCAAGAGGTAGGAGAAAAAATCACCCCGCCCATCGGGGCTTCGAGCATATGGAGAAGATATGGCGCTTGGGGTTCCTATGCTGGTGTGAGGGCTTTGATCCTTTTTTATTGTGGTATGTCATGCGAATAGGTGGATAAGAGAGCTCGGACCATCGAGGTCGGAATCTAACTCACATACATGCATAATAAAAGAGATAGAAGGGAGAATGACAATTCTTTTGGTATAAGGTGGACTAGCCTAGGGGGAAAAAGCATCACGCATGATCATATGCTGAAAATCCCCTAGGTTGTATCTGGTGGAGAGAGATCCTTTATATATTTATCAATAAGGCGTGCTCCGGGAAGCTTACACAAGTAGGAGAATAATACAACATAAGTGCTCAAGAGAGCTTACAATAATAGGCGGGCGTAGACCCTTTTCTCTAATCAGTAAACAAGAAGAAGTAAAGGAAGCCTTGTACGGGAAGAAGCCGCAGGTCTTTTTGGGAAAAGAAGATCTAGACCCCTTTTCTGTTGAATGTCATGTCATATATATAGGTCTTATTTCTTGCTATTCACTCCCCTAAATTCAGTCTAATGACCTAGCAATTTACGGGGCGTTCCACGGCGATAGATGAGAAGATCGTGGGATTGATTCCCTAGAATCAAGTGATTCCTTATAGAATTGAAAGAGTTGACTCCACTTTTGAATGAGACTCTTGAATGGCGGGAACAAGGCAATTTCCTTGTTTACTTAAATGTTGTCGTATTCAGTCTGTTATTGTAGCTTGATCTTTTCTTCCTTGGTAATCTGACAGATGGTACATTACGACCTTCCTTGTTAGCGTCTTCTATGTTAAGTGGTCGAGAGGTGCTAGGAGGACCGGTTCGAGTATGGGGTACCGGGTACAGGGTATGGGTAATGGGTACGGGGTATGAGGTACGAGGCACCAGGTACGGGGTACTGGGTACTGGGGTACTGATGTGGTGTGACATCAGGATACTGTGTATCATGGATCATGTGGTAGCGGGGTACCGGGATCCTCAGGACCCTGGGTTCATTCTTTCAACAATCAAATGACCTTGGCATGGATGGAAAATTCTTCTTTGGACCCTTGCCAAAAAAGGCGGTTAACAGAAGTCCCCCTTGACTTGAACACCGATACCTAGTTGGGGTTGGAGTCAAGATCCGAAATGCATGAAGAATTTTGCTCATCGCTTCTTACTAGTAATCTTCACTTGAAACGAAAATTATTCCTAGCACATTTGGCTTAGGTGAACCAGGGTACTAGACATTCCAACATGAGGAGTATTGGTGCTTAGGCGAAAAGATCGACAAACCTAGGTACCTGGCATTCCTGCAAAACAAATGAGCTATGGCATACCACTGATGGGGATATTCCCTTTGGTGGAATTTTCGACGTTCTAGTTTATTATAAAATTCGATAAGTGAGATTGGTAAGATACGACAAACCGTATTGCTCGACTATTTGGGATGAGGCTCCGATGGCCAATCTGGGTACCTAGCATAGGAATCCTGGTACTCTGACGAAAAGATCCTGGTAGGTCACTAAGGCCACTTTAGCACCAGAACAGTTCTTGGAGGGGATCTAGTCCCAGTCCAAGGCAACGAGCATTCTTGTACAAGAAATCCCGGTAAGGTGATGATCGTGGTAGGCAACTAGGCCATTTAAGCACCAAATCACTTCTTGGAGGGGATCTAGTCCCAGTCCAAGGCATCGGACATTCTTGTACAAGGAATCCCAGTAAGGTGATGATCGTGGTAGGCAACTAGGCCACTTAAGCACCAGATCACTTCTTGGAGGGGATCTAGTCCCAGTCCAAGGCATCGGGCATTCTTGTACAAGGAATCCTGGTAAGGTGATGATCGTGGTAGGCAACTAGGCCACTTAAGCACCAGATCACTTCTTGAAGGGGATCTAGATCTAGTCCTAGTCCTAGTCCAAGGCATCGAGCATTCTTGCACAAGTATTCTTGGTCTTTAGGTGATGATCCTGGTAGGCAACTAAGGCCATTTAAACACCAGGTCTTCATATGGTGAATTAAGGTAATAGGTATCCTGACGAGGTATCCCGACGAGGTATCCTGCTCCTTAGGCTATCTGTCCTAAAGAGGGGTATTCCCCGTCCGAGGCTTCAGGAGTGCCGTATAGACTCTCCTGGTCTTCCGTTTGGTGAATCTTCGGCACCAAACATCCAGCTAAGGGATCCTGGTCCTTAGGCGATCTGTCCTGGAGAGGGGTATTCCCCGTCCGAGGCTTCAGGAGTGCCGTATAGGCTCTTTTGGTCTTCCGTTTGTGAATCTTTGGCACCAGGCATCCTGCTAGGGGATCCTGGTTCTTAGGCGATATGTCCTGGAGGGGGGTATTGCCCGACCGAGGCTTCAGGATTGCCGTATAGGCTCTCCTGGTCTGGAGGATGACTTCGCATCCTTAGTATGAAACAAGAGGGTGCAAAATAAATAAACAATTTTTTTTTAATTATTTTTTTTTAATTTTTTTAGACTAAATTATTTAAAAGTAAATTTATTAAATTTAAAATTATACTTATCCAATATCGGTTTGCCCAAAAACCGATATCTTATTGTAAAATAAATCTGTATCGAGATTTTGTTTAGTACTGAAAATAGGAAGTAAAAGTTTAAACAAATTATTAAAGATAAATAAAAATTTTGAAAATAGTTGACAGGTTTTTAATGACAATTTTATAAAACTGTCAACAAATTTATAATAGTTGACATTAAATAACTGTCAAGAAAGACAGTTTTTCTTGTAGTGATTTAATGTTTGTGATTGTTTATTAACAAGGAAGAAAATTAATAATAATAATAAAAAACTTTATGGATTTATTATTCTTTTTTTAATTTTGAAAGCTGACACTAAATGGGCTAGTGATCTGTTGGGGCCGGTCAAGACTAAATACTACATGTATGGTTCAAATATCTATTCTCACAAATATGGAAAAGAAAACTCCTCAAATATATCTGTAAAATGCAAATTGTGGGACTTGAACTCCCAATTCACAAACATAGAAGAGCAACGTTGATATGTGACAAGTTTTTAAAAGTTCACCAAAAACTCAAATCGATTTTCAGAGGATTCTAGTTTCAACTTTCAAGTATCTTAGTTGCTACCTACATCCTGCTGATTTTTCCTAGTGGGAATTGAGGACTTTGAGGCTTCCTCTAGAGTAGTAAAGAGAAAGGTTGGTCTCCTATCTCAGGGACGGTGGATTTGATCTATAAAGAGTTGATATTTTGTTGTTTTTGTATTGCTTTTGGTTGGTAGGTAAATGTCGGATTAGATGTTCTATCATTCTATGTCTACTCAATATATATATTTTTTAAAGGGGGTAAAAAAAAAAAATTAGAGAATTCACTTTACGTTTATCCAAATTTCCTACTTTTTGATTTGAAGGATCATAAAAATCGGTTATAATAATTCTCGAGTCAGTGATGCAATATGTAAGATTATTGCGGGTCGGGTGATGAAAAATTAAAATTAATAATATCATTTCCATGATTGTACATTTAGCATGAATTGTAAATATATATCTACGCAAAGTGTGGAAAGAACTCTTCCACGGGATTCTCATTCTGAACCGTACTTGTATATTCTAATCTGGTCATGTATTGACACTCTCAAACCATACTATCAACTTTTAAAAAAGCCATAACTTTTTTTTTTTAAGTATTTAAAAAAAACATTACATTTACAACAGCAACAACTACACATTAATATTATGGTTTGAACGCGTAACGTGATATGCTTTTATTATAATGCCTTACACATAGGATTGCGTCACCTTATTACATATATTTCTTTTTGGGTCAGCCATGGATGATGCATGACATGTCTGATCACATTTACCCAAAAACAAAAAAAAAAAGACTTGTATGATCACTGTAGTCTACTCTGATTTTAAAGCAAACAAATGTTTTCTTAATAAATAAATAAAATTAAAACTCTTATCATGACTCATCGATTATGGAGTACTGACATATAAAAATCAGTGGGCTCCAACTATAAATCAAACCGCGTTGTAAACAGGAAACATAAATGCTTTCTTATTCTCAAATCTCATTCCATATAATTTGGCTTGTGTCGCCTCTTTTAAGAAGAGTGCTAGATACACATTCTCAACTCACTTACAAATTAACAAATAATTTTTCGGATTGTTCTTCTTCTTTAACTTTAAAGGATTATCATTTAATATCAGTTATATATTTCTAAAAAAAAAAAATATCATTTATATATATTTATATATATACAGTTTTTCTATTGTTAATTCGAACTAATATAAAATATATGAGTTCATTATATTCGAACTGATATTCTCATTTTTAGGGAAAAATATTTTAATTTGCTTTCAACTTAGTTTGGGTGTGATTGACTGTTTCTGTTTGCTTATGGTCTGTCAAAGTTTTTTGTCTTCCTTTTAAAAGAAATGCATATCATAGTGTAAAACTGAAATGAACTTTTAAGATTAGGTCGAGACTTGTGAGTCATTGATTAGATATAAGAAGACTTTGACTAAGCTGAAGTATGTGAATCCAATAGTTGATAATTGTGAAACAGATATAAATAAAATCAGTTCGTCCTGAGGAGATAAAAACTGTTAAATGACAACCTATTAAAGTTAAAGAAAAATGACAATTTGGGAAATTATTTGTTGGTTTGCATTGTAAATATATTGAAAAAGATGACCATTAATAAAGGCAATAAGATTAAATTAAAAAATTTAATGTTATCCACATATCACCACATGAGTAAAGAGTGTGTTAAAAGAGTGAGCTGAGAGAGTGTATCGCATTCCTCTTTTGGAGGAGGGTTTAATAAACAGAATTGTGTTTAGTCACAATTCAACCTGGCTTGTTTTGATTGGCTCTTGCAAGTAAACTTTAAATTATTTTTTCTGGGTTTCCAATTTGTGAAAAAACAGAAAAATCTCTTTCTTTTTCTAGGAAGCTTGGTTCTTCACTTCTTCCTAGATTGTATGTTCATGTCCCAATCAAATCAACATTTAATCCACACTTATAAATATACCTTTTAACTCGATGACAGTATCATGTGTGTAATATTGCAACAATATTCTTGTTCTACAATTAACATATTCTTTCCTTTCAAAAAAAAAAAAAAAAAAAAAGTATTAACATATTCTTGAAATTTGATAAATATTTATAGGTTAAATTTTCGAGTCAGCATCGTCAAATCCAATTCAATATAATACAATCTAGGACTAGATGGAACCACGAGGTGGTAGTTGTAGTAGCAACAACATTCAGGGTGGTGGTTCCTTCGGCTCCGGAACATCTTCGAGTTATAGGGGAGTTCGGAAGAGGAAATGGGGGAAATGGGTGTCCGAAATCCGGGAGCCTGGAAAGAAGAGCAGCAGAATCTGGCTAGGAAGCTTCGATACAGCGGAGATGGCTGCGGCGGCTTACGACACAGCCGCTTTGCATTTCCGGGGACATGATGCTCGCCTGAATTTTCCTGAACTGGCTACTTCTTTTCCCAAGCCAGCTAGTTCCAATGCCGAGGACATCCGCATGGCTGCTCATGAAGCAGCCTTGATGGTGAGAACTGGTGCTGCTGGTAATCCTCCATGCAGGGAGGAGGGGGGCAGCGGCGGAGGCCCTGGTGGTTCCGGGTTGGGTCCGATCACGGTCAGGTTGTCTCCTAGCCAGATTCAGGCTATAAATGAGTCTACAATGGATTCTCCGAAGATGTGGATGCAAATGGCCGAAGAAATGATGCTTGAAGAGTCTATGATTTTCTCCAATGAAGTTGTAGAGAATGACTGGAATGATATGCCAAGTGATTCTGTTTGGGACCCTTAACTAGGTAATACTTATATAAGACAAACAAAATTCTCAGGTATACACAGTAGACGTCTAAATATTATTAAAATTCAAATCCTTATATTCATTCAACGTTGAATTTTAACATTCAAATTTTATTAAAATTCATATATTGGACTCGAGAACTACTTCTAATATACCTGGCCTACTTATACAAGAATTTTAGCAAAACCAATTTGATTAATGACTTGGTTATAAGAAGACATCTTCTTAGATTAAGCTAGTTAGAGTGTCCATGCCAAATTTTAGACGTAATATTATTTGGGTATGAATTTTGGACAATACAGTCTTAAACTATTGAAAGATGGTTTTTTACTTATGATTTTATAAATATAATAACTTAAAACAAAAATTAGCTATCAAATTAGTGTGTAATAGTATTTTTCTTCTAGTAAAGTTTATTTACAGTGAATACTTGAAATGGATTTTTTTTTTTTTTTTTTTTTTAAATAAAATATAAATCAACATTTGAAGGATTAGTAAGAGGGGAATGCATTGATAGTTTTTTTTTTATTTTTTTTCCTGAAACAGTGACGTTTGATAGTTTTTCAATAAAGTATTTTTAGTGGGTGAAATGTGTCACAGTTTCATGTAATTTTATTTTAATTTTTTTGTTAAGGCTTGCAAGCGTGTGGTGTGGAGTTTTTTATTATTTGATTTGATGTATTGAATTTACCAATTAGAACAATGATTGAAATTTTGTTGTACACTTGTCATCATGATCAATATAATGTTCCGATTTGATGATATTTTGTCATTTTTATAAGTTAGGAAACTATATTCGTCTTTCTTTCAAAAGAAAAAAAAAAAAACTATATTCCTCCTCTATTTTGTTAGCCAAAACTTATGCATATAATTAAAATAAAAAAAAAAAAAAAAATTACTCACTAAGAACATTTGCATTCTTCCACTGACATGACCTTGCATGAAATGAGATCTAACATGTATTTTCCGTTTCGACATGGATAAAATTGAAATTGGAGAATGCACTGTACAGCCCATTGCATACAAATACTTTACCCTTCTATTTCTTAACTACGCAATTCCTCAACATCTTCACATTTCACATAAGAGGTAAATAATGGTTCATTTCGTAAGGTCAAAGAACACTTTTTTTAGCCTTAAGCTAACAACTTTACTTGGTTGATCAGACTAATACAGCTATCTACCGTCCAAGCCATTAATATTATCCACTTTTGGCAATACGGGATTAGTCCAGTGCTATACTCCTCATACTTAAATATAATTTATGAGTAGAATCTCCTTTCCTCAAACCCTAAATTAATTTATAGGGTAATTTGCACAAACTTACCTTGCATATATAAATAATTACACTAAAATTAGAAAAATATATATATATCATAATAACATTCACTACCCTCTAACGCGTTGAATAACGGTTGACCACAATTAGTCGGTAACAGCAGAGGGAAAAATACACTTCTGCCCTTGAACAAATACATTAATTAATTAAAATTCATAAAAACAAAAATTTATAAGAATACAATTGGAATAAAATAACATTTTTTTTTCATAAATTTTCTCATGTTTTCCTTTTTTTTGTTGATGAAATTGGACTTACATGGGGGGAAAAAGCATCACAAGCGATCATATGTTGAAAAACACCTAGGCAGTATTCTGAAATAAATAAATAAAGAAAAAGAGTAACAAAAGTAATAGCAAAACATCACAAAATAGAGGACACATCCCCAAAAACCTAGAGAGGCACGCAAGCCACACAAGAAAAACAAAGCTAGGAAAACCTAAAAGATTTTCTACCCATACAGTCATTACTAACTAACGAAGAACATAACGAAGGAGTGGAGGACCACCAGGAATCAGAAGGTAGACCCAAAGCATGCTTAGAGAGAGCATCCGCCACCTGATTTCCTTCCCTGAATATATGAGAAACTTGGAATCCATATGCAAGATCTGATAAATGTAGCGCTGCCAAGCTTGACGAACACGCCAGGTAACCTGATCAGACCTATCTGAAAGAAGCTGAATAACATAAAAAGAATCACTCTCGAGCCAGATTCTATGCCAACCCAAATTCCAAACATAATTGATGGCTAAAGAAACCGTAAGGAACTTAGCCTCAAAAGTAGAAACCTGACCAAGAGGGACCGCGAAACAGGCCTTAACAAAAGATTTGGAAGTCCGAAAAACACCCCCACAACCCCACACACTTGGCGAACCCAAAGCTTCACCATCTGTGTAAACCTTGATCCGCCCCGGGGTCGGGGGCTACCAGACCGCACTCTTGATAAGAGGAGCCTTACCAGGACGACCACTGAGACCAAACTGATGAAGAACAATCAGATTATCAACATAGTTATGCATATAGCCGATCCCCAAATGGTTCGTATCATAAACAGAGCGCCAAACAAGAGTTAAAGTAGCCCTTAAGTGATATGAACCTCACCAAGAGTAGTGAGACCCGAAACCAATAGAAGGTAACATAACCAAGGATCGAGTTTTGTTCAGATTTATAACAACAAAAATAAAAGGACCTTGATCCGTTATCTATAAAGAGATAAGAACCAAAGGTATCAGAAGTATTGTAGATGCCACACTCAAGAACTAGGAATGATTGTGAGTGATAAGTCAGTTATTAAAGAACCAAAGAGAAAATGCTCTCAATATTATTTCAATTCAAAAACTAGTTCATAAGACATACCACCATCCCTTTTAAACTAAAAGGAAAAGGCTACACGCCCTAGCACTAAAAGGAAAATAAATATTCGGCATTAATGCCTTACAATTAGGAAAGTAAACGGCATACAATTTAAGGAAATAAATAAAGACTAAAACTAGCAGCTAGTTGACTTGCTCCTTATTTGGAAAGCAGAATTTCGGAAACAAATCAGCTCTTTATTTTAGGATAATTAAAATAGGAAATATGCTGAAATTGAATTTTTCCCCAACCATACGTCGCCCATAATGTGCCACATGCCCAAGCTCTTTTTTATTCCACCCAATCAGTTGCCTTGATGATGTTAACTAAGCATTGGTCTTCACGTGGGCCTATCTTCATCTTCATCTTCATCTTCAATACTTTGGAATCAACCCAAGTTTCTTGAATCAAGCCATTGAGTATGTCTTTGAATCTCTTAGCCCTTACCCTTGTTATTGGGCTAACTGGAACATGCAATGGATCCTTTGGTGCAGCTATTTTATTCTCATCATTCCCTCCCTCTTGAAAAGGATTTGTCCTCAAATCATCACCCACATCAAAAGGAGATAAGTCAGAAACATTAAAGCTTGCACTAACATTATACTCACCTGGAAGGTCTAGCTTGTAGGCATTGTCATTGATCCTTTCAATCATTTGAAATGGGTCATCTCCCATTGGAAGTAGTTTAGAATGCCATTGAACTAGAAATTGCTCATTCCTCAAATGCAACCATACCCAATCACCAGGCTCAAATACAACTTTCGTGCGCCCTTTATTAGCTTGGTTGGCATATTGCTTAATTCTTCTCTCAATGTTTTGCTGTGTTTTTTTCATGGATTTGCTTAACAAAATCTGCATTTTCCTTCCCATCCAAGTTAACATGTTCATTCACAGGTAAAGGAATTAAATCCAAAAGAGTTAATGGATTAAGACCATACACAATTTTGAAAGGTAAAAAATGAGTTACATAATGCACACTCCTATTATATGCAAACTCTACATGTGGCAAACAATCTTCCCATGTTTTCAAGTTCTTTTGTATTATAGCATGCAACAAGGCAAATAAAGTCCTATTAACGACTTCAGTTTGACCATCAGTTTGTGGATGACAAGTAGTATAAAATAAAAGCTTAGTTCCTAACTTACCCCACAAAGTCTTCCAAATATAGCTTAAGAAAAGGGGGGGGGGGGGGGGGGGGGGGGGTTGAATAGGTATAGGCCCAATTTCTTCCAAATTCGAATTTCTCAAATACAAGAATTAAATGCACACTTGATGTGTCTTAACAAATGCATTGTTATAGCCAACACATGCGGAAATCAATATACAAGTGATACAATCAATACATGATATGGAAGATAAAGAAACATAAAAATGAAAAATGACACAATTGTTTTTATGTAGTAAAACCTCAAAGAGGAAACATCCACGGGTTGATACCACAACCACCGGCAAAGCAATCCACTATGATGAAAATGACTTACACACTCAAGGCTATCAACACATGATATCCACCCAAAGCTATCAACTCCTAGTCTACCCTCGGGCCTAGTGAACCACTTAGCCTACTCCATATCCAAGGTGTGTCCAACACCTCTAGTAAGCAACTTCCTATCCAAGACTCTCAAGCCTCTAGGAAGATTTCATGCTTAGCTATCCGGATCACAAAGATCCTAGTTAAGCTCCCCTAGCTCAACCATCCGGAGTACCACACTCCTAGCTAAGTCTTTTGCTTGACTATCTGGACCATATGTCCTAGTCAAGACTCCTTGCTCTACACAAAGCTTCACTCACTTTGCAATAGACTTCCACCTATTACAAGGCTTTGATCTAGGTGATGCAAATGATGCAAAACACAATCAAATAAAGCAAGATGGTCAATCAAGCTCTATGAACATACTTAATGATAATCTAGAATATGATTTGAACAAACAATCACAGATGTATCTAAAAATCAAATCATGTAACTCAATAAGAACAATATTAGAATATTCAATATTTCACTCAAAAAAAAAATCTTAGTTCTTAGATCATGAAATTAAACCTAGAAATTATCGTGAAGCACATCATACAAGATATTTCTAGAATCAATTTCAAGTTAATCAAGTTAAGCTAAAATATGTTCAAATGAGATCACAAAGCTAAAACTCAACAATCAATCGATCAAACAAACCTAGAGTATGAATTAACATCATTCTTAACACATTTCATCTATCAAATAAGAAGATTAAATGAGATGATCAAAAGAGAAAGTGAGAAGAAGATGTTTCACCTACAAATGATGAGACTCAGACCGAAATCTGCTTGCTGCGAAACATCACGACCTCATTTGACTATGAAAATACTTAGGGTTTGTAGCTCTTTTCAAGACCAACATTTTTGTGCTTTGAATCACTTGATTCGGAGTTGAGATGAGAGAGTTATGATCAAAGCAATAAATCAAAAATCATGAAGAAAATTTATGCACTCCTTCTTTTTTAATTTTTCTTCACATATGTTTGGAGGGAAGAAGGAAAATATTTAAAAGAGAGAAGGTGAGAGTTTTGGTGATGAATCAGAGGAGGACACATCCTCAACCCTATGAGAGGCGTGTGAGCCTCACGTGGAAGAAGGATGTGTGGGCCGTGAGGCTCACTGCCTCCTCACGCCTTTTCCAAGCTTGGCCGTTGGCCAAAGCTTGCTTCCCTCGCACTCCTCTCACGTTCTTCGGCCGTATCCGGGCCTTCGAGCTCCGAATTCAAATCCGTCTTCAAATTACGAATCGTGACTCCCTCATGATCAAGGAAGACTATGAAACTTTGCAAAAAGGTTGAGAATTCGACTCGATACATGATGACGAAGACAACACAACGTATGAGAACATAAAGTAACATAGCTTCCTAGTTTGGACTCGAAACCTAATGAATGAGTAACCAAAATGACGGGGACTCAATAAGGAATTATATAAGATCATGTTCAAGTCCAAAACAAAATAAACACAAATAAATAAACACAAAGTCACACAAGCATGCCATTTCCTAGAGATAGTCCTAGAACATGCAAATCTACAATGTATGTCAATATGAGATTAATGCATGTGCATACTTCAATAAGTGTGTGAATGTGTTATACCAAATGTAGCACAACGATGTAGGGACACACATGTATGAATTGTCTCTGTGTGCACTTATGCCTTGCAAGAGGAAGAAAAATCTTGATACCTTAGCATCCAAGTACGCGTGTTTCCTCTTGAAGGCGATATTTGCATGAGCAGTTGCTATTCACCTTTGAAGCAATTTTCTCTAAGAACTACCTAAGCAACTAACCATTATAAATATAGAGAGTTTTGCAATGGAATCAAGCCAATACAAATCAAGAATCTTACAATCTCCCCCTTTTGGCTATTCCATGACTGAAAGTACTCACGGTGTGTAAACTATTAATCTGGGGGGGGGTTAATAGATTTTAACTAATTTTACCCAATTTTCGTTTAATGACAAGATTACGAAAATACCCCTAATAGTCAATAAAATATAGCAAGTGTAATATTGTGCAGAAATTAAAACAACACTTGATATTTACGTGGAAACCCTCACGGGAAAAACCACGGGCTAGTAAGTAAGCCACACTCGAACCTCGAATCCACTAAATGTGTAAAACGATTACAACCTAATCCCGGAAGTAATCACACACCTACCTAATCCCGGTATAAGCGAACCTAGTCCGATTGCTTGCGAATTAAGCAACCTAATCCCGGTCACAACACAAGACTTAATTCTCTAAAAAGAGATTAACACCCTAAGTGAATATATGAATATTTAAATGCAACATAGAGCAAGGAAAACCCTATATGCTTATCTAAGATGATGAATTTGCAATTAAAAACAATCCTAGATATTAAAGCTAAATGACATGTCAATTAGCTTAGATAATCATAGATTATAGAAACCTAGATATCTATCACAAAGCAACACTCAATCAAATCAACACAACAATCTCTATCTTGAATATTAGAATATAATCTAAGAACAATCAAGTAATAAAAGAGATGCCATAATAAATAGAACACTAATTATATATGATAATAGTGAAAAACTTACCAAAGCAAGTGTGATGATGAAAGACCCATGCAAGCAAGCATCCTAGATATGCTAAAGAATGCTAGATGAACTTTGATGCAAATGGATTTTTGGTTTAAGTGTTTAATGAGCAAACTTGGTTGCTTTCTCTCTTAAAATTCTCTCTTTTGAAAGTAGGGTTCTTGATGATTAAAAAGTCACATTCAGAACAAGAGAAAGTGATGTATTTATAGACATGAAAAACAGAGCATGTGAAAAGACAAGTTTGCCCCTGAAACGCACCGATCGGCGGTTTCATTAGGCGGCCAGGCCGCCGATTCTAACCGCCGAATTGAACCCGAGAGGAATAGGGGAACAACGGCGGTTTCATTCGGCGGTTTCGTGACCGCCGATCTAACCGCCGAATCAAACCGAGAGATAAAATCAATCAGGTATGAACGGCGGTTTCATTCGGCGATTTCGTGACCGCCGATTCAACCACCGAATTAAACCGAGAGATAAAATCAATCAGGTCTTGAACGGCGATTTCGAACGGCGGTCGTGACCACCGATCGTAATCGTAGAATTGCTCCAGACACTTCTGGAAGCAAACGGCGGTTAAATTCGGTGGCCAGGCCGCCGATCATAATCGCCGATCACCAACATAGGTGAAAACCAAGGAGAAGCCAAGGGCATTCTCCGTAGGCGGTCTTCGCGTAAAACCAAGCACATTCTAGTGCATGTGCGGACGTTTCCAAATACTATCGGGAAACGAATTACAAGTCACAAATTCACACAACAAACAATAACATATAGGTGCAAGTGTGAAATGTGGCATGTGAAGAGAAAGCACACATATGCAATGTATGTTAAGTGTGTGTGTGCAACTAATCTCTTCAAAGAAAAATAAGGACTAGAGATATACCTTTGGAGTGCTTATCAAGACGAGGTCTTCAAAGGGCTTGAGCAATAACAACAACACCTAAGCTACCCTTACAAAGGACCCCAACATGTGGTTTGTCCACGAAATGAGCCAATTAACAAATGGGAACCTTACAATCTCCCTCTTTGGCTATTTCGTGACAAAACCACCATTCACATTGATTCCTCACAAAAAGATAGAAACTACGGGACTACAATGATATTCTACGTTACAAAAAGATAAGAAAATGCAACTTGAAGTCTTTAACCTCTTGTAGAATAATTAATCCCTGAAAATAAAGTTTCTAACATTTCCAATACAAGTAAAAAGTGAGATCAATCAAGTGAGAACAAAAACAAGCATTTGCAATGTATGTGTATGCAATGCTCCCCCTCAACGGGTTACTCCCCAACCGGGTCACTTATAGCAACGAGAGATAGTAGCATGCAAGATATTTGCATAATCAATATAAGTCACTTTATGCATCTCAATTAATTGGAGAGAAAAAAGGAAATTTATTTGAGAAAATGTGTGAATCAAACATGCTTTGCATACAAGACATGTAACATTCAAGTCCAAAATACAATGGTATTTGGCGAAGCAAATGACAAGGGGTTCTAATAAGAATTCAAACCAATTTCACCAATATCATGAGAAAAGCAAGGATATAGAGATTTTATTGATTTCAATTTAAGAGCAACTATATCCAACTTTATAAGCGAAACATGGCATGAGTGACTTTGCACCCTATTTGATTTTTCCGGATAAGATATCCGTATGATAGTAGCCATGATCTACCAATAAAGAAAGAGAGACATTTGGAATTTAAATTCCTTTGAACGGATACTAGATCCTTTATTCATTTTGAGTCTCATAAGCTTTCACATAAGTTTTGCATTTTAAGAATATGCAATCATCAATTCATGCTTTTCATGTGAGCATGTTATATGAATTTCATGCTTTTTCATTTGACATTAGCATTTTATAAAAGAATCATCATGTCATGGAGATAACCATAGGTCATTCAAATCATACTTCCTATATACATCTCCTAGTCCAAAAATGCATGTTTGAACATAAATATGACATGGATTGTAAACAAGCAAGGTTCACACTTATTGAATTGAAAACATATATACATATGTGCAACCAAGCTTACTCAAACAATTAAAAGAAGAGGCATAAGTTATTTCAAATTTTTTGCAAGATACAAGAATGCAAAATAGCTCTCTTTGCTTGAGTTCCCCATATGGGGTCAAATACAAAACTCATCACTCCACAAGACATATCCCAATAGATCTACTTATTGTTTTAAATCGAGTAGAATCTAAAGGTTTAGTAAATAGGTCCGCAAGTTGATCATTAGTACCTACATGTTCAAGTACTATGCATTTATTTTCAACAAGCTCTCTAATGAAGTGATGGCGGATGTCAATATGCTTAGTTCTAGAATGTTGCACCAGATTCTTGGAAATATTAATGGCACTCATGTTATCACAAAAGAGAGTGAGAGTACCTTGGTTGAATCCGTAGTCTACTAGCATTTGCTTCATCCATAAGAGTTGTGTGCATCCACTCCCCGCGGCTATGTACTCGGCCTCAGCCGTGGACAAGGAAATCGAGTTTTGCTTCTTGCAAAACTAAGACACCAAGTTGTTGCCTAGGAAGAAGCAACCGCCCGATGTGCTTTTGCTATCATCACAGTTTCCTGCCTAATCCGCATCACTAAAGCCTACAAGACTAGCATTAGTGTCAAAAGAGTACCAAATCCCATAGTTGGATGTCCCATTCACATAGCGAATGATTCTCTTTACGGAAGAGAGATGGGACTCCTTGGGATCCGCTTGGTACCTAGCACACACACCCACACTAAAAGAGATATCGGACCTACTTGCGGTCAAATAAAGCAAGCTACCAATCATGCCACGATATAACGTTTGTTCCACACTTTTACCACTATCATCATTGCTTAGCTTCAAAGTGGTATTCATGGGTGTATCACAATGTTTGGCATTTTCAAGACCAAACTTCTTCACTAGGTTTTTAGCATATTTGGCTTGGGTTATGAAAATCCCATCATCTAATTGCCTAATTTGCAAACCTAGAAAGTAACTAAGCTCACCAACAAGACTCATCTCAAATTCATGAGACATGACATCAACAAATTGTTGGACCTTAGTGTTGTTGGTGGAGCCAAAAACTATATTATCAACATATATTTGAGCTATGAAAAGCTCATCATTGTCTCTTTTGATGAATAGTGTCTTGTCAACACTACCCCTTGAGTAGTTATTGTCAACAAGAAATTGAGTGAGGCGCTCATACCAAGCCCTCGGTGCTTGTTTCAACCCATATAGAGCCTTATTGAGGCGATAGACATGGTTGGGGTGGTGTGCATCCACAAACCCCTTGGGTTGTTCAACAAACACTTCTTCTTGCAAGAAGCCATTGAGGAAGGCACTCTTGACATCCATTTGGTGCAATTTGAACTTGTGCACACAAGAAATGGACAAGAGAAGCCTAATGGACTCTAAACGGGCAATGGGAGCAAATGTCTCCTCAAAGTCGATACCATCAATTTGAGAGTACCCTTGTGCTACAAGTCTAGCCTTGTTCCGCACTGTGTTGCCATCCTCATCGGATTTGTTCCTATAAATCCACTTAGTGCCTATCACATTAGTGCTTTTAGGCCTAGGAACTAGAGTCCAAACCTCATTCCTTTCAAATTGGTTTAGCTCTTCTTGCATGGCAAGAACCCAAAATTCATCATTCAAGGCTTCATCAACCTTTTTGGGTTCTATTTGAGAGGTGTAGCATGTGTAGCTAATTAGATTAGCTATTTGACGCCTAGTCCTAACACCCTCATTCACATCTCCAATAACATCCTCTTTGTTATGGAGTCTTCTAACCCATGGAGTGGGTTCATTAGAGTCTAAAAGAGGGACTCTAGTAAGAGGTTGTGTGACCTCATTATTGTCATTGGACGTCCCAACATTGGGAGTCACCACAACCCTCTCCAAAGGAGAGTTATCATCTAAAACTTCCTCCTCCTCATGGTCATTAGACTTGAGCCTTGTATCATCAATAACAACATTTGATGATTCCATGACGGTTCGAGTCTTCAAGTTTAAAACTCTATAGGCTCTACTATTCAAGGCATAGCCAATAAAGATACCTTCATCACTCTTAGCATCAAACTTGCCAAGTTGATCACGGTCATTTAAAAAGTAGCATTTGCTTCCAAATGTGTAGAAGTAGCTAACATTTGTCTTCCTACCCTTCCATAACTCATTGGAGGTGTTTCTAGATCCGGGCCATAGGAAAACATGATTCCCTATATAGCAAGCCGTATTGACGGCTTCGGCCCATAGGTTCCTAGAGACATTGTTGCTAAGCAACATCACTTGGGCCATCTCTTGAAGGACCCTATTCTTACTCTCAACAACTCCATTTTGTTGAGGTGTCCTAGGAGCCGAGAACTCATGGGAGATGCCTAAGCTATTGCAATAGCTTTCAAACGAGGCATTCTTAAATTCCCTCCCATGGTCACTTCTAATCCGTTTAATGCTTTTAATGTTAGAATTCATTTCATTTTGTATTTTAGTACAAAGCATTTTAAACTTATCAAAAGTTTTGGATTTTTCTCTAAGAAAATATGTCCATGTAAATCTAGAGAAATCATCAACACAAACAAAAATGTATCTCTTTCCACCTAAACTCTCGGTTTGCATAGGACCCATGAGATCCATATGGAGAAGCTCTAGGGGCTCCTTGGTGGAGAGATACTTGCCCTTTTTGTGCATGCTTTTGGTTTATTTTCCTTGTTGGCAAGGTCCACAAACACCATTGGCTTTCTTCCTAAGCTTAGGGAGGCCACGCACACAATTGAACTTTCCAAGGGTTCGTAAATCCCTAAAGTTCATGTGGCCAAGTCTTTCATGCCACAACTCAATTTGCTCATCCATGGACACATTATTTGAGACTATTCTAGCTTCAAGAAAATAGCAATTGTCACTAGATCTCATACCTTTCAACAAGGTTTGTCCATTGGGCTTTAGGATAGAGCAATCATCTTTACAAAACAAGACGGAATATCCTTCATCACTTAGATGTGAAATGCTTATTAAATTGGCTTTCAAGCCATCAACAAGTAAAGCATCGGATAAGGAGGGTAATCCGGGAACGGAAATAATTCCTTTCCCTACAACTTTCTTTTTGGATCCATCACCAAAAGTGACATATCCTCATTCCTCCATAACAAGAGTCTCGAAGAACCTCTTGTTTCCCGTCATGTGCCTAGAGCACCCACTATCTAAATACCAAAAATTAGAAGAATTTGCCTTCAAGGCTATTTGAGCAACATGACAAACATTTTCATTCTTTCTAATCCACCTAGAAACAACCTTAGCTTTTTTAGTTGTCTTTGGTACGTGGGCTCTAGATGTTTTAGGATCATGCATAACAATATCATCATTCCTAGGAACATGCATCATGGCTCTTTTCTTTTTCTTCTCAATCATGCTTCTAGTTTTGCACATTTTAATATATCGAAAGCAATGTGGTCTAATATGACCATCAAATCCACAAAAGTGACATATAGGAGTAAAATAAGGAATCATACCTTGTCCTTGTCTTTGTGGATGAATGGGTTCAATCCATCTTCGTTGTTGAACCGGTTTAGATTGCTTCCTAGCTTGAGGTTGCATGATTGGTCTCTTTCCTTTGTGAGCTAATTGTGGAGGAATGTTGGCTTGAGGGACCCTAGAGGGTTGAGCTTGAGATTGCCTTCTTGGCACCATCTTCACTTGTGCATTTGAACATTGTCCTAATTCTAACTTCTTCCTAGGAATTTGCACAATTGAAGTTTCTTCGTTCCTCAAACTCTTGACAAACACGGTCTTGTTAGCGGTTGAGATCTTCTTGCCATCTTCATACCCAAGACCCCTTTTGTCACACGGACTCTTTCCAACACCAAGTATATGATCAAGTTTCTTGGTGCTAGAATCCATCCTAGCTAAAAATTCTAAAGCTTCATCAAGTTCCCTCTTTATACCTTCTTCATTCCTCCTAGATAAGTCTAAGTCCTTTCTTAGCTCATCTTCTATCTTCTTAAACTTTCCTACTTGTTCACTTAAGTGGTCATTTTGAGATAAAAGGTCAAGATTTTCTTCTCTCAACATCTTGATCTTTTTCGTGCTCTTGATTGCTAAGTCATTGAACTCGGCATGGTATTTAGCAAGCACTTTTTTCTCCACAAATCCATTTATGGAGTTAGAAGAGGAATCACTTTCTTCTTCACTTGAGTCATTTTCCTCTTGACTCTCTTCCTCTTTTTCACTAGCACTTTTGCTTTTATGGGAGGAGGCAAAAGCTATGAGGTTAGCCATGAGCTCTTCATCAATTGAAGACTCATCTCCCTCAATGGAGTCATCACTACTACCACTCTATGTGGCGACCATCACTTTACCCTTCTTCTTGTCATTGTGATTAGCAAATTCGGGGGCAAAGTGACATATGCCACCACACTCGAAGCATCGGACCCCTTTCCTTTCGGTCCTTTCTTGCCTAGGTTCAAACTTCTTGAAATGACCCTTTTTCTTTGAATCTTGACCTTTTGATCAAACACCCTTTCTCCTAAACTTCATAACTTTGTTGAACCTTTTTACAAACAAGGCAAGATCTTCATTCGAGTCAATCTTCTTTGCCTCATTTTCATCCTTGGAGGCTTTTAAAGCAATCCCTTTTTGCTTTTTAGTGGGTGTGGAGATAGGACCTTTCCTAGACTCATAAGCTAGAAGTCTCTCAATCACCTCACTCGGCTTCATATCCATATAACCACTATTTTCTTCTATAGCCGTCACCTTTGATTCGAACCTATCGGGGAGAGATCTCATGATTTTCTGCTTGACTCTCCTATCCGAATACGGGTCTCCGAGTTGGTGACTTTGATTAACGATATCCATCAATTCAATTTTGAAATCATTGAAGCATTCATCCTCTCCCATCCTAAGTAACTCGAATTGAGTTTGGAGGACTTGAAGCTTGGATTCCTTCACTACCTCGGTTCCTTCATGTGCAACTTGTAAGATATCCCAAGCCACTTTCACGATTTGAGTGTTCTGAATAAGCTTATATTGATTTTCATCCATTGCACAAAGGATGGCGTGCATCGCCTTCCTATTCCACTTTGAAGCCTCAAACTCTTGCGGACTCCCTTACGCCTTAGGCTTCAATACTTCTTCTCCTCCACCATCGGGAGTCATCTTGGGTAGATTATATCCATCTTCCACCGCCATCCACGCGCGGTCGTGAATTTGACATATGTAGGATTCCATCTTCCCTTTCCATTGGGAATAGTTCAACCCGGTAAGAAGTGGAGGCCTTGTGCTTGAGGCACCCTCGTTGCCACCACCATTTCCACCGTTTCCACTTATAGTGTTTATGAATGAATGCAAATGTATGAATGATCAAAAATCACACAAAATGCAAAACACACCAAAATGAGCAAGGATCACCTAATTATATTTAGGAACCCGCTTTGATACCAATTGAAAGTACTCACGGTGTGTAAACTATTAATCTAGAGAGAGGGGGGGGGGGGGTGTGAATAGATTTTAACTAATTTTACCCAATTTTCGTTTAATGACAAGATTACGAAAATACCCCTAATAGTCCAATAAAATATAGCAAGTGTAATATTGTACGGAAATTAAAACAACACTTGATATTTACGTGGAAACCCTCATGGGAAAAACCACGGGCTAGTAAGTAAGCCACACTCGAACCTCGAATCCACTAAATGTGCAAAACGATTACAACCTAATCCCGGAAGTAATCACACACCTACCTAATCCCGTTATAAGCGAACCTAGTCCGATTGCTTGCGAATTAAGCAACCTAATCTCGGTCACAACACAAGACTTAATTCTCTAAAAAGAGATTAACACCCTAAGTGAATATATGAATATTCAAATGCAACATAGAGCAAGAGAAACTCTATATGCTAGTCTAAGATGATGAATTTGCAATTAAAAACAATCCTAGATATTAAAGCTAAATGACATGTCAATTAGCTTAGATAATTATTGATTATAGAAACCTAGATATCTATCACAAAACAACACTCAATCAAATCAACACAACAATCTCTATCTTGAATATTAGAATATAATCTAAGAACAATCAAGTAATAAAAGAGATGCCATAATAAATAGAACACTAATTATATATGATAATAGTGAAAAACTTACCAAAGCAAGTGTGATGATGAAAGACCCATGCAAGCAAGCATCCTATATATGCTAAAGAATGCTAGATGAACTTTGATGCAAATGGATTTTTGGTTTGAGTGTTTAATGAGCAAACTTGGTTGCTTTCTCTCTTAAAATTCTCTCTTTTGAAAGTAGGGTTCTTGATGATTAAAGAGTCACATTCAGAACAAGAGAAAGTGATGTATTTATAGGCATGAAAAACATAGCATATGAAAAGACAAGTTTGCCCCTGAAACGCACTGATCTAGTCGGTCAGGCCGCCGATTCTAACCGCCGAATTGAACCCGAGAGGAACAGGGGAACAACGGCGGTTTCATTCAGCGGTTTCGTGACCGCCGATCTAACCGCCGAATCAAACCGAGAGATAAAATCAATCAGGTATGAACGGCGTTTCATTCGGCTGTTTCGTGACCGTCGATTCAACCGCCGAATTAGACCGAGAGATAAAATCAATCAGGTCTTGAACGGCGGTTTCGAACGACGGTCGTGACCACCGATCATAACCGTAGAATTGCTCCAGACACTTCTGGAAGCAAACGACGGTTACATTCGGTGGCCAGGCCACCGATCATAACCGCCGATCACCAACATAGGTGAAAACCAAGGAGAAGCCAAGGGCATTCTCCGTATGCGGTCTTCACGCAAAACCAAGCACATTCTAGTACATGTGCGGACGTTTCCGAATACTATCGGGAAACGAATTATAAGTCACAAATTCACACAACAAACAATAACATATAGGTGCAAGTGTGAAATGTGGCATGTGAAGAGAAAGCACACATATGCAATGTATGTTAAGTGTGTGTGTACAACTAATCTCTTCAAAGAAAAATAAGCACTAGAGATATACCTTTGGAGTGCTTATCAAGACGAGGTCTTCAAAGGGCTTGAGCAATAGCAACAACACCTAAGCTACCCTTACAAAGGACCCCAACATGTGGTTTGTCCACGAAATGAGCCAAGCAACAAATGGGAACCTTACAATGACAATACCTCATCCTCACCGTACAATGTTCACTCCAATAAACTCATAGTTGATAGCATACTCTCATCCTCACATTACAAAGAGATCCATAGACTAAAAGGTCTTCAAGTCTTCATGAGTCTTCAAGAATCCATTCTTTGATCTTCAAGGTACCTATGAGAAAAGTAGTAAACCAACAAGAGATCTTCTTCCAAAGAAGAATGGTGATATATGTTATCAAAAACAAACAAACATACCAAAAACAAACAATAACATCCCTTATCTCAAACAAATGCCTTATCTCAAATAAATGTTCTTTTTAAAGCACTCCCTAAACTCCTTAACCCTATTAAGCAAGAATTCTTTTCTCCCCCTTAAAACAACATCTCAATCAAGCACAAAGAGGTACAAGACTTACACATTTGGAAGATTTCTCCATACATGGTGAGGTATACATTTTTCTCCCCCATTTTATCAAACATGGTGAGGTATACTTTTTCTCCCTCTTTTTGTCAAGGAATAGACAAAGGACACAAGAGATAAAGAATGAGATATTAAGCAAACAAATTGTATAGAAAGCGAAATTGAATAAACTAAGCTCCCCCTTAGGCAATATACTCCATATTATGATCACCAAGTAGATTTGTTCACAAGAGACTCCACACATTCACACATTCAAGCAATAACAAAAAATATTTCATCACTTTTCAAAGTCCAAGAGATAATCATAGATTTTCATTAATCTCTCAAAAATATTCTCATATTGCTAATGAATCAAGCACATAAGCAAAATATGTGTGTGTGTGAATGCTTCTCACATACATATAAGGAGCAATTGTGATATCAACATGCAAACTCTATCCACACCTATCCATTTAAAGCATTTCCAATCTAGGTCAAACTGATATTCATCTAGGTTTTGCTTTTAAAGAGAATAGATTTCAACATGTGAGAGTGTGTGTGCATGTGCCTTGTTTACTCGTTTCTATTTGACAACCCGAGCTTTTCACAATTCTCTACTATGCACCATTAAGCCTTTTATTTTTCATTTCTTTTAGGCTTAATAATCAAAGATTATTATTTTTTTTTTAATGATTCTTTTCAACACTTCTTTGATTTTTCTAACAAAAACATATACACCTTATGGCGGCTTTCACTCATCACAATGGCGTAGCCCTTTCCTACATTGGGCGCCTGCACAACTAAGGTGTATAGCCTTTTCCATAAGGGTGCTCGTTGAATTCTATGTAGTACCGAAGCGAAATGGATACATACCATAGGTCATCTATCATGTACTAAGCAATAGGCTTCTAGATGCATCCATAATTTACACATTTTCAACCACAAAACCTCAAAACTAAAACATATAAGAGAAGCATTAGTGCACTTTTTCAAAAATAAGATTTTCAAGCTCAAGTGCATCATCTAGAAACAATGGAAGTTATTTGTTTAAGATCATTACTTCTGAAGTGAGTAGCTCTCAAAGATATTAATTTTCAATTTTAGTTTTGCTTATCAAGCCACTCAACAATCACACAAGCACATCAACAATCGCACACAAATCATGCCAATGGACATTCTAAGAGTTTTAAATCTCTCTTTGTCCAAGGGCTTGGTGAACAAGTCCACAAGTTGATTTTTAGTAGGCATATGCTCTAGAATAACAATAGATTGTTCAACTAGGTCTCTATTGAAATGATGCCTAATGTGTATGTGCTTTGTGCAGGAGTGTTGAACCGGATTTTTAGAGATGTTAACGGCACTTAAGTTATTACAATAAAGTGTCATTTTTTCTTGTTCTATCTCATAATCCTTAAGGATTTGTTTCATCCAATGCAATTGTGTGCATGCACTTTTGCCCACAATGTACTCGGCTTCGGAAGAAGAAAACGAAACGGAATTTTGTTTCTTACTTGACCAAGAAACCAAGTTATTCCCAACATAAAAGCAACCACCGGATGTGCTTTTACGGTCATCTATGTTTCCCGCGTAATTGGTATAACAATAGCCTACATGGATATCATTGGTATCAAATGAATAAAATAGACAGAGACTATGAGTTTCTTTAATGTACCTAATGATCCTCTTGACAGCTTTCGAGTGTGATTCTTTGGGATTTGCTTGAAATCTAGCACACAAGCCTACACTAAAGCAAATATCCGGTCTACTAGCCGTTAGGTAAAGTAGATTTCCTATCATGCTTCTATAAAGGCTTTGGTCAACACTTTTTCCCTTTTCATCTTTGTTAAGTTTAAAAGTAGTACTCATGGGAGTTTCAAATTCTTTACCACTTTCTAGGCCAAACCTCTTAACTAGGTTTTTAGCATATTTAGAAGGATTCAACATTATGCCCATGCTAGTTTGCTTCACTTGCATTCCTAGAAAAGTAATTTAACTCACCCACCATACTCATTTCAAATTCACTTGACATAACACTTACAAATTCATCAACCTTGGTTTTATTAGTAGACCCAAAAACAATGTCATCAACATATATTTGTGCAACAAAAATATCATGATCATGATGTTTGATAAACAATGTTCTATCAATGCCACCTCTCATATATTGGTTGTCAACAAGGTATTTAGTCAACCTGTCATACCAAGCTCTTGGAGCTTGCTTAAGATCATAAATAGCCTTTTTCAATCTAAACTCATGATTAGGAGAGTGTGGGTCTACGAAACCCTTAGGTTGTTCCACATACACTTCCTCTTGAAGGTATCCATTGAGGAAGGCACTTTTGACATCCATTTGCTATAATTTGAACTTTTTAGGACAAGCAATGGACAACAAAAGCCTAATGGACTTGAGACGTGCAACGGGTGCAAATGTCTCATCAAAGTCTACACCCTCAACTTGAGTGTAGCCTTGAGCCACTAGCCTAACCTTATTCCTCACAATCTTGCCACTTTCATCGGTCTTATTCCTATATACCCATTTAGTTCCAATTACATAATATCTTTAGGCCTAGGAACTAAGGACCATACTTCATTCTGTAGGAACCCAGGGTTACGGATCGCGTAGCAGAAGGGTTTTAATTTTTTTTAATGCAATCATAAACTAACACATTTGTACAGTAATAATCAAATGCAATAAGAAGGAGATGAAACTAATTCATACCAACGTTTGTAGGCTGCTTCTTTCTTTTCGATCTGCTTCCTGATTTGAACCACAAGATCTTCCTAGCTATCACCTAGGACTGGTAACGGCATGTGGGCGCGTCACGGTACTCAGGAACAAGGAGGATGGAGAGACACATGAAAGCAACACCTTGCTATGGTGAAGTTCGGCCACCTTACTTTTTAAAATGAAAAGCTTTTTTTTTTTTGTTTCTAGTTGGCCGCGCCCCTGTTTCTCTTTTCTTATTTTTACGCTCAAAACTATTTTGATCGTATTCTTGTGTTGTACACTTATCAGTTACCTAAAATGTATATATCATATATCTATATATATTTTTAAACTGATTTAAATTTTTTATTAAATCCTTTTAAAAGATATCTGATATCTTTTAATAGATATTAATAAAGTTTGAATTTAAACTTTTTAAATTCAAATTCAATAATTAATTAAAAATAAAATTATCACATTATCTTATCTTTCAAAATTAAATATCAAAGAACACCCTCCAATAATGATTAATTACATAATTAAATAATCTAATTATTTAATTAACATAATAATCTCATTATTCAACTAATTCCCAAATAAACATGTGTCACTTTCGTAACACAATTAATTAGACAATCCAATTAATTAACCGTGACCCTTGTTACCTAAATCGATCGGGCTAGCAAGGGGACCTAATGGACCCACAGTATTTTGAGCTCCAATAATCCTTAGAAATAAATAATTAAACTTTTTAATTAATATTTCATGATTATTAACTTCGGTGTTATTCCACTAAAAACCCGAAGCTACACTCTCTCAACTATAGACGTTTTTACACAAACCAATAACTCTTGGTGTCCATCGATATAGCTATTACATATGGTATGATCCTCCACAAGTAGTTCATAATTAGAGCTAGGTCATAATGTCCGTTATACCCCTCTAATTATGTCTTTCCATTAAGTACCATTGATTCTCTAATGAACAATAAATCTTACATTCCTTACGGAATTAGAAGAGCGCTCATATTGTTCAACCCCTGAATCAACCCTTAAGGGAACTACTATCTACCTCTCACAAGAAGGAGTGGTTTCCAATATTGTGTGCAGACCTTCCCAGCCACAAATCAAACTGTGATTCCAACATACGAAGTTATTGACCGGGAATGCAACTCCTATCTCACCCATGGTATATCAAAAACACTACAAAAAAAATCCCTATCAGTGACGAACTATTTCCGACAGCGCTAATTGCTGTCGGTAATAGTACCTTTTTCGACGGCCATATCAGTGCCGTCGGAAATGAGTAAAAATCTGATACGACATTTCCGACGGCCAAATGACCGTCGGAAATAGTCTTTGTGCCGTCGGAAATAGTCTTGTTCCATTGGAAATGAGGAAAAAGTAATCCAACATTTCCGACGGCCTAATTGCCGTCGGAAATAGTCACATTTCCGACGGTAAATTGTCTTTTCCGACGGCATTTAGCTGTCGGAAAAGATTAATTTTTTTTTTTTTGGAAAAGATTAAATTTTTTTTTAAGTGTCAAAAACATATTTTTATATAAAGTTTCTTCAAATAATTTGTATAAATAAAAATTTCATGATTTATTTTTTCTTGAAAAATAAAAAGTTAGATAAAATAATTATATAAACTCTATTTCGTAGTAAGCATTTAATACACCTGATTTTCCTTAAATTCCTATCTGGACAATGACATATATGTGCAAAAATCAGGAGTGAACACTTTGATGCAACAGAAATACACAAAACATTTGTCAGGGTTATGATGCAAGGATTTGTGAGATATTGACATCATTCTTTAGGAACTCCCTCTTATTATAAGCAATTTTATCTTGAAAAATTACCCGATGGCAAAATATCGCCAGTCAACTGTCTAGAAAGTCACGTAGGGATGTTAAGGAACATTACGACGCCCTCGTACATGACATCTACAAGATTGGTTTGGGTTGTGTCAAGTTGTCGAGTTATGTCGATGACTTGTGGGACTTTTTGTGCCGTCGGAAATAGAAAAAATAAAATAAATAACAGTACTGCATTTCCGACTACTTTTGGGCCTTCAAAAATAGTCAAATAAGCCGTCAGTATCATTGGAAATGCTAAAATTTAATTCGAATTACTTTATGGAAACATCTTACTAAATTAACTAAATATAAAATATAGTAAAATTATTAGTAATCACAAGAACATTTAGTTATTTTTAGTTATGTTTAGTGACACTATATCAGATTTTTTAAAACAAACTCTAATAATTTCAATAAAATATTATTTTTAAAAACAATATCTCAATAGTTATATTTAAATAGTATAAAAAAAATATTTAATTAGATATTTTATAAAAATATCAATAGCTTATATATAAATAGTATGCAAAACATATCAGATATAACGTTATAGCAAAATGGTAAGGGTAACCCTTATTGTCATTCAAGTCAAGGGTTCGAACCCCATGAGTTTCATGGATTTAACGCTGCTGGGTGATGTGGCGCGTGTCAGGTGAGGTGGCGCCTGTCAAGTAGAGTCGCACTATTTTTTTTTTTTTTTTTTTTATAATTTGACTATTTCCGACGGCAATAAGCCGTCAGAAATAATGGTAAAGCCATCGGAAAATGCAAGTAATTTTGACCACCCTTAATTACTATTATCGACAGCATTTTTATCTTTTCCGACGGCCATAGCCATCGGAAATGGTAGTATTTGTGACGGCTCGTCGGTAAATGGTTTTTTCCGACAAGAGTATTTGTGACGGCCTCCGACGGCCTTTTCCCGTCGGAAATATCGGAAAAGAGTATTTCCGACGGGAAATGATCTTTTCCGACGGCATTTAGCCGTCGGAAAAGACCATTTTTTTTGTAGTGAAACCACGATCTAACCTGATGGAGTCGATAAGACACTTAGGATTAAGATCACCCATATGTAGCCATCATTTGTTGATATATATGAATCTCATCTTGTAACGGATCTTAGTGAGAGATTCATATAGATCATGGCCCAGTCCTATATGATCACATCATATAAGGTGCCTCCATTCTTATATCACCATATGAATAGTCTAGGTTAAGACCATCGTACATTACGGAATAGACCGCAGTTGTAGATTAACCACAAATAAAGTACCCAACTCTTTTTGCTATCTACGGACTCTTTAGATTGCTCATCTCAAACCGAATACCTTTGTATATGACACTCATATACTCAGTTAGAGATTACATCCGACAATTTTGGATGTTAAGTACACATGATATAAATAAATGTATGAGACAATTTGAATGAATAAACTACTTCTTTTATATATGTTCAATTCACATTTACAAATTACAAGCTTTAGGGCAAAAACCCCAACAATATCCCACTTGCACTAAAGCATGTTGAAACAAATATACGGTGTGTTCAATATAAGTCTGGGGGGGGGGGGGGGGGGGGGAGGGGGGGGGGTTAATAGATTTTATCCAATTATTACCCAATTTTCGCGATTAGTCAATTTTCACGAAAATACCCCAAACTAGTCAATTCAAAACAACAAGTGTAATATGGTGTGGAAATATAAATAACACTTGATGTATACGTGGAAACTCTCAACAGGGAAAAACCACGGGTTGGTAAGTGTGCCACACTCGAACCTCGAATCCACTAATGATAATGAAGATTACAACCTAATCCCGGTATGTAACTCACTACCACTACCTACTCCTGGTATGAGTGAACCTAGTCCAATTGCTTATGTGAACACCTAATCTCGGTGTACGACCTAATCCCAGTCATCACACAAGACTTTCAATTGCTTGTGGCCTAAGCAACCTTAGCCATCAAGTCTTAATTCTCAATGAAGAGATAATAAAGCCTATGTGAATATGTATGAATATTCAAAGAGGAAATAAAGCTAGGGAACCTTAGATGCTTATCTAGGATGATAAAATAACAATTAATACAATCCAAGATATGAATAGCTAAATGACATGTTATAAAGCTTATCTAATCATAGAATAAACAACCTAGATATAGCTATCAAAAATACAACACTCAATAAAAAACAACACACAATCTTTATCTTGTATAATAGCATATGAACTAAGAACATACAAGTAAATAAAGAGATGCCTTGATAGATAAAACACTAATTATATATGATAATAGTGAAGAACATACCAAGGGAAGTGTGTTGAGCAAAACCCATGCAAGCAAGCATCCTAACTAGGCTAGAAAATGCTAGATGATATTTTGATGCACATGAGAATCGTTTTTGAGTGTTAAAAATGAGTTCTTGATTTGATTTTCTCTCAAGTGTTTCCCTTTGAAGTTTAGGGTTCTTAGAGTTAGAGAACTTGTCTTTAGAGAATGAGAAAGTGGTATATTTATAGACATCAAGAATAGGGCATGTGAAAAGACAAGTTTGCCCTTGAAAATGCACGGTCGACAGTTTCATTCGGTGGCCATACCGCCGATTACAACCACCGAATTGAGCCTGAGAAGAACAGAGCATCAACGGCGGTTTCATTCGACGGTTTCGAAACCGCTGAACCAACCGCAGAATCAAACCCGAGAGATTAAATCTGAAAGTAATACAATAAACGCTCGGTGTGTTCGATAAATATATCTAGAGGGGGGGTGGTGAATAGATTTTAACTATTATTACCCAATTTTCGCATGCAAGTCAATTTTATGAAAATGCCCCTACTAGTCAAAAATACAAGCAAGTGTAATATAGTGCGGAATTTAAATAACACTTGATGTATACGTGGAAACCCAACCACTAGGAAAAATCACGGGCTGTTTAGTGCGCCACACTCGGACCACGAAATCCACTAATTGAAATGGAGTTTACAACCTATGTAGACCTCGTCTAACACTCCGGTCAATAACCCCCCACTTCTACCACTTGGGCCTTTAAAAGTGGCTCTAGTCCAATTGCTTGAGGCCTAAGCAATCTTAGCCTCAAGACTTAATTCTCTATGAAGAGATTATGCAACCTATGTGAATATGTATAAATATTCAAATAACAAACAAGGCTATGTAACCTTAGATGCTTATCTAGGATGATAATATAATCAATTTAAATCAACCCTAGATATCAATTGCTAAATGACATGTCAAATAGCTTAGCTAATCAAGATTAATCAAAAACCTAACTAGCTATTGAAAGTAATTAAATACTCGAGGTGTGTTTATCAATATAAAGCTAGAGGGGGGGTGAATAGATTTTATCTAATTATTACCCAATTTTCGCATGCAAGTCAATTTTACGAAAATACCCCTAGCAAGTCAAAAATACATACAAGTGTAATAAGATGCGGAAATAGTAAATGACACTTGATGTTTACGTGGAAAACCCAACCACTGGGAAAAACCACGGGCTGTATAGTGCGCCACACTCGGAACTCGAAATCACTAATTGAAATGAAGTTTACAACCTATGTAGACCTCGTCTAACACTCCGGTCTGTAACCCCTCACTTCTACCCAGCGGGCCTTTATTAGCAACCCTATTCCAATTTGCTCGATCCTCGAAGTCACTACTTGTAATGATGTTTACAGCCAATCCCGGTCTGTAACCCACCACTACTACCCAGCGGGCCTGTAATAGCAACCCTAGACCAAGACTTCAATCTCTCAAAAGAGATGCACAACCCTATGTGAATATGTATGAATATTCAATTAATGCAATAAGAGCTAGGGTACTCTAAATGCTTATCTAGGATGATGATATATTCAATTTAAATCAACCCTAGATATCAATAGCTAAATGACATGTCAAATAGCATAGATAATCATAGATTATAAAAACCTAGATATCTATCAAAAACAACACTCAATCAATTCATCACAAATAATCTCTTTTCTTGTATTTAGCATATGATCTAAAACATACAAGTAATTTAAAAGAGATGGCTTGGTATTTAAAATACTACAATAAGATGAAATTAATCAAAATCTTACCAAGCAAGTTGTGATGATGCAAACCCATACATGGATGCACTCTATATAGACATAGGAGATGCAATATGAAATTTGATGCAAAAGGGGTTTGATTTGAGTGGTTAAAGTTGAGTTCTTGATTTGATTTTCTCTCAAAATCTATCTTTGAAGATTAGGGTTCTTAAGAGTCAAAGAACTGATTCAGATAATGAGAAAGTGTGATATTTATAGACATCAAGAACAGGGCAAGTGAAAAGACAATTTTGCCCCTGAAACACACCGTTCGGCGGTTTCAATCGGCGGCCAGACCGCCGATGACGACCGCCGAAATGAGCTCGTGAAGAACAGAGCATTAACGGCGGTTTCATTCGGCGGTTTCGTGACCGCCGATCCAACCGTCGAATCAAACCCGAGGGATTAAAATCGATCAGGTATGAACGGCGGTTTCGAACGGCGGTCGTGACCGCCGATCTTGACCGCATAATTGCTTCAGACCAATCTGGACTGAAACGGCGGTTTCATTCGGCTGCCAGGCCGCCGATCATAACCGCCGATCACCAACAATGGTGAAAACCAAGGAGAAGCCAAGGGCATTCTCCATAGGCGGTCTTCGCGCGAAACCAAGCACTCATTAGTGCAAGCGCGGACGTTTCCGAACAATGTCGGGAAATGAATTATAAGGCACATATACATACAACAAGATATATCAACCAAAGTGCTAGTGTGTAAAGTGACATGTGAAGAGATGCACATAAAAAATAAGCAAGTATGCAATCATAGCAAGAATGCTAAGTGTGTGTGTGCTACTAAATCTCTTCAAAGAAAAACAAGCACAAGAGATTATACCTTTGGCGTGCTTGTATCTTGAGGTCATGGAAGGGCCTTTGATCTTCAACAATAATCACTTAGACTACCCTTACATTCAAAACCCCAACATGTGGTTTGACCACGAAATAAGCCAATCAACAAAACGGGAATCCTTACAGCTATCACAAAAGAACACTCAATCAATTCATCACAATTAATTCTCTTTTCTTGTATTCAACATATGATCAAAAACATACAAGTAAATTAAAAGAGAATATGCTTGATAGTAAAATACTAAAATAAGATGAAATTAGTCAAAATCTTACCAAGCATGTTGTGATGATGCAAACCCATTCATGGATGAATGCAAGATGAACTTTGATGCACAAAGGATTTGATTTGAGTGTTTAAATGAGCAAACTTGGTTGCTTTTTCTCTCAAAAACTCTCTTTAAAAATATAGGGTTCTTGATGATTAAAGAGTCATTATTCAGAACAAGAGAAAGTGAGATATTTATAGGCATGAAAAACAGAGCATGTGAAAAGACAAGTTTCCCCTTGAAACGCACCGATCGACGGTTTCAATCGGCGGCCAGGCTACCGATTACGACAGCCGAATTAAGCCCGTAAAGAACAGAGCATCAACGGCGACTTCATTCGGTGGTTTCATGACCGCCGATCCAACCGCCGAATCAAACCCGAGATGTTAAATCGATCAGGTATGAACGGTGGTTTCGAACGGCGGTCGTGACCGCCGATCGTGACTGTAAAATTGCTCCAGACACTTCTGGATACATGCGGCGGTTTAATTCGGCAGCCAGGCCGCCGATCATAACCGCCGATCACCAACAGAGGTTAAAACCAAAGAGAAGCCAATGGTATTCTCCGTGGGCGATCTTCGCGTAAAACCAAGCACATTCTAGTGCATGCGCAGACGTTTCCGAACACTATCGGGAAACGAATTACTAAGCACATATACACACAACAAGATATAACAATCAAAGTGTTAGTGTGTAAAGTGACATGTGAAGAGTATGCACACATGATCAAGTATGCTAAGTGTGTTTGTGCTAACTAAATCTCTTCAAAGAAAACCAAGCACTAGAAATTATACCTTTGGCGTGCTTGTCCCTTGAGGTCTTGGAAGGGTCTTCGAGCTTGAAGATCAATCACCTAAACTACCCTTACATTTACAACCCCAACAAGTGGTTTGTCCACGAAATAAGCCAATCAATATATGGGAATCCTTACAATCTCCCCCTTTGGCTATTTCGTGACAAAACCACCACTCACATTGATTCCTCACAACATAATAGAAACTACGGGTCTACAATGATTTTCTACTTTACAAAGAGATATATAAAAACAATCTTGAAGTCTTCAATCTCATGTAGACAAATCAATCCCTGAAAGCAAAGTCTCTATACTTTCCAATTCAAGTAAAAAGTGAGATGAATCAAGTGAGAGCATAAACAAGCATTTGCATTCTAAGAATTTAAGTACAACTACAACATCATGCAATAATTGTGAATGCAATGCTCCCCCTCAATGGGTTACTCCCCCTCAATGTATTGTCTCCCCAACATGCATAATTGCTACCACAATTTGCAACTCCCCTTACCACCATTCTACTTCCTCTTTTTGTCATGATATAGGCAAATGAGTAGTCACCAACCGGGTCACTTAGCAAAGAGAGATAGTAGCATACTATAAACTTGCATAATCATAAAATCCACTTTATGCAACTCAATCAATTGGAGAGAAACAAGGAGATTTATTTAAAATAAATGTGTGAATCAAAACATGCTTTGCATACAAGACATGTAGCATTCAAGTCCAAAATACAATAGTATTTGGCAAAGCAAATGACAAAGGTTTCTAATAAGAATTCAAACCAATTTCACCAATGTCATGAGAGAAGCAAGGATATAGAGTTTTCATTAATTTTAATTTATGAGCAACTATATCCATCTTTATAAGCCAAACATGTCATGAGCAACTTTACACTCTATTTGATTTTTCCGGGAATGAAACCCGTATGATAGTAGACATGTTCAACAAATAAAGAAAGAGAGACAATTTGGAATATAAATTCCTTTGAACGGATACAAGATCCTTTATTCATTTTGAGTCTCATAAGCTTTTTCACACAAGTTTTGCATTTAAAAATTGCAATCATCAATTCATGCTTTTTCATTTGAGCATGTCATTTGAATTTCATGTTTTTCATATGTCATTAGCATGTTATAAAAACAACTCATGCTTTTCAATTTTTAAGCATGTCATTAAGAATCATCATGTCATGGAGATAACTATAGGCCATTCATATCATACTTCCTATGTAAATCTCCTAGTCCAAAAATGCATGTTTGAACATAAATATGACATGGATTGTAGACAAGCATGGTTCACACTTATTGAATTGAAAACATATATACATATGTGCAACCAAGCTTACTCAAGCAATCAACAAAGAAGCCTAAGATTTTTCAAATATTTGCATGCAACAAGTATGCAATATAGCTCTCTTTGCTTGAGTTCCCCATATGGGGTCAATATCATCCTTCATCAATGAAGGTCATGAGGTCCTATAGACCTCCCAAGTCCATTTGACTTGGTTGAACCTATTTGAGACTTGTTAGTCTCATAGCAAGCGGGTTCATTTTTCCTTATCCACATAAATATGACATTTTTTTTCCTAGTGGACAATGGTTCAAGAGTACTAGAAATAATAGGATCATGAACATGAATATTTTCCTTCCTATTAGCATGCATTCTAGCTCTTGTCATTCTCTTTTCAATCATGCTTTTGATTCTACAAAATTTAATGAAATGAAAGCAATTTGGTCTAATGTGACCATCAATACCACAAAAGTGACATGTAGGGATAAATTTAGAATTCATACCATGTCCTTGTGCATGCATAAGAGCCTTCCCATGACTTTGTGGTTGAACGGGTTCAAATCTTCTTTGTTGTTGAACCGGTCTAGCTTGCTTCCTTGATCCATTTTGCATGATTGGCATCTTCCCTTGATGAATTTGAGCGTGAGGGAAGTTAGGTTGAGGAACTTTTTGAGATTGAGGTTGTCTCTTTGGAGCTTCCTTCACTTGTGCACTTCTTGAACATTGTCCTAGATCAATTTTCTTCCTAGGAGTGTGCACCGGCGAGGCTTCTATCTTGCTCAAACTCTTGACAAAGACGGTCTTGGTTGGAGTAGTGATCTCCTTGCTTTCTTCATACCCAATACCTCTCTTGTCACAAGGGTTCTTTCCACTACCAAGAATGTGGTCAAGTTTCTTGGAGCTTGTAGTCATCCTAGACAATGACTCTTTAGCTTCATTAAGCTCTCACTTCAACCCTTTTTCATTCCTCTTAGACAAAGCTAGCTCATCTCTTAGCTTGTCTTCAATCTTCTTGGATGCCTCCACTTGTTTACTTAAGTGGTCATTATGTGTTGAAAGTTCTAGATTTTCATCCTCTAAAATCTTCAACTTTCTATTGTTCATCTTCAATGAACTTTCACACTTGACTATAAAGTCATTAACATCCATTTTCTCTACACTTCCATTTGTAGAGTTAGATGAGGAGTCATCTTCACTTGAGTTATCTCCTCCACTCTCCTTCTCACTAATGGAGTCATTTCCCTCATTAAGACCTTCACCTTGGTCTCTTGAGTCAATGAGAGCCATATCCCAATGAGTAGCTTCGCCTATCACCTCTAGAGCTACTTCTTCATCTTTTTCTTCTATGGGATCACTGTAGGGAAAAATACCGTAGTACACGTAGCGGAAGCGAGACTAAAAATCGATTTAGTATGTTTTAAATTTTTTTCCTTTTTATGAACCTTAACCCTTTAAATTAATTAACCATATATAAAGTAACAAAAGTATAATACCTTTTGTTGCGTGATCCGATTGACTTACGTCAATTGTAATCCGCAAGATCTTCAATCCTAGCACGAACGTGAATCACCTAGGAGCGTGGTCTCCCTTTTCTTTGAATTGCAAACCTGAGAATGGACAAACAAACTTTTCTTTTTCTTTGTCAGTCTTAAAACAATCAAAAGAATACAAAGATTCTTCCGGTCACTTTTGAGTTCTCAATCTAATGATCGAAACTCGCGTGAACCTAATTCGATGTTGCACACACAAGCTTATTGATGAACAAGCAATTAGTGTACCATCAAAAGAATAATCTCTTCTCTTTTTTTTTTTTTAGTAGAAATAATCAAATACTAGTCTATGAGTTTAGAAGAAGAAGAAAATTGAATCAACCAAGCATTAGTGTGGCCGAACCCTATAAGGTCTATTATATAGGGTGGCCAAATTTCTTTCTCTTTTTACTTTAGGGTTGCCGAATTCTATAAGGTGTGGTATTAGGGTTGGCCGAATTTCATCACATCACCTATATAGGGTGACCAAAATTCAACCCTAATTCCCATCATCTTTTTAGACTCCTAACCCTAATTAAACTCATAAGTATTTTTATTCTTTTATTGACTAAATAAAAGGACTTCTTATTTGATTAAATAAATAAACTTAATTATTTATTTTCTTATCAAACAAGTCTTTTACTTTTAGTATACTACCACCAATAGTATAACTCTAGGAAATATATTTCCTTATCAGAAAAAGATTTGTTTCTTAATTAAACAATTAATTAATAATTTAATTAATTCTTATTTAATTAAACAATGAAACAAAATAATATATTTGGCTAATATTTTAACCTTGCCGCCCCACATGTATAAAATGGGTCATATATTATTTTCTTATTTCATTTAATTCATTGGACTTTAAATAAAAAGCCCACATGTGAACCAGACCCATTCTTACTAAAAGAAACAACCCTACATGCCTTTCATTAATATATTAATATAATTGAGCAGCCCATTAAATAAATAATGTGCAAATTATATTCTTAATATATTAAATGCAATTCTTGATGGACCCATAAATTGGTCCGGTAGAATATATCAAGTGATCCATGCAAGTCTGTGTGGATTGGGGATCTTGGCGGGCTATCTAAATTTAAGCTTCAATAGACACAACCTAATCACAATCAACAAATGATTCACTTAGGTCCGATCCATTAATTTTAACTCATTCTACTAAAGAGCTAAAATTGAACTCTTAAATAAAGATAGAAAAGGAAGATGTTCCTCTTTCATAACCCTAGACAATCATATTGGAGATAGTGTATCCTCGTGATTAATATTAGTAATCGCCAAGAGTTCATAGACCGCCTATAACTCTCCAAGTTACTATATTTACTCATATGACCACGTTTTGAACTTGGATATTTTGACTTGTCCAGAAGCCATGTTTTCAATAGTCACTATCGAAAACTCAACGTTGAGATTTAATATCCAATTACCTCAAAATATCCATATGATGATATTATACTCTTATTTAATAAATGGAGCCACGATGTCCATATCTATAAATGAAGTCCTCTATCGATTAACAAATGAATATCACCAAACTATCGAGGATAGACTATGCTATATAATCGTACTCATTGATAACTCAAATGATATCACTTGCAACCATAAGTCCATCATTTATCTCAGGATTAAGATAGACTCTCCGATTGTCCTGATAATGAAAAGACTATTATCTATTGGCGGTTCTAGATAAAGCTTTTCATTGTGATCCAGTTCAATGCACCCAGTGCACTAGATTCTTTTGCTCGAAGACACTCCGATGATTTTAGACTCATCATATCTTATTTGATCCCACTAAAATGATAGCATAAGAATTCTACAACTTTAACAAGATAAAGGTGCCCAACCTTTAACTTAAGTTGTGAACATTATTCAAGACTAACTAAAGAATTGTGTCTACCACATACATATCCAAATGTACGAACAATTCTTTTTTTCTCATAGTCTTTAGACCTTATGATTATTTACTTTGACAATTACAATATTAAACTATAAATGTTATAAGATTTGTTAAACCATAAATCACTCTATTAATATGAAAAAAATTGTTAATTACAACATTACACTCTTGCTATTGAGCATAATCCTAACAATCACTAGTCAAGTCATTCTTACCAACAACTTTATCTTCTACACAAGTGGCCCCAAATGTCGTGTAGTCGATGGTAAGCTCATCATCACTTGATGACTTGTCTCCCTTTCCGGAGTCATCACTTTCGCTCCAAGTGGCGGCCATCACTTTTACCATCTCTTTCTTCAAATTCCCACAATCGGGTGAGATGTGTCCTATACCGCCACACTCATAGCATTAGACCCCTTTCTTTTCACTCTTCTCTTGCCTAGGCTTAAGACTCTTGAAGGGAGCCTTTTTTTTCAAGTCTTGGCCTTTGGATCCAAAGCCCTTCTTCTCGAACTTGACAAATTTCTTGAATCTTCTAAGCAACAATGCCATGTCTTCGTCCGAGTCACCTTTTTCCTCCTTCTCAACCTTGGAAGCTTTCAAAGCAATCCCTTTTTGCTTTTTAGGAGGTGAAATACTAGGAGCCTTCCTAGATTCATAGGCGAGGAGTCTTCCAATTACCTCGCTCGGCTTCATGTCTTTATAAGTGCTATTCTCTTCTAAAGCCGTCACTTTTGCTTCAAACCTAACGGGGAGAGACCTCATAATTTTTTGCTTGACTCTCCTGTCCGTACAAGGGTCACCGAGTTGATGGCTTTGATTGACGATATCCATCAACTTGACTTCAAAGTCATTGAAGCATTCGTCCTTCTCCATCTTGAGCAACTCAAATTGCGTTTGAAGGACTTGAAGCTTGGAATCATTGACAGCATCGGTTCTTTCATGTGCAACCTCTGTAGGGAAAAATACGTCAACGTAGTGGAAGCGAGACTAAAAAAGGTTTTAGTATAGTTTAAAATTTTTCCTTTGATGAACCTTAACCCTTAAATTAATTAAACATATATATATACTATTAAAAGTAGAATACCTTTTGTCGCGTGATCCGATTGACTTGCGTCGATGGTAATCCGCAAGATCTTCCAATCCTATCACGAACGTGAATCACCTAGGAGCGTGGTCTCCCTTTTCTTTGAATTGCGTACCTGAGGATGGAAAAACAAAATCCCTTTTTCTTTTCGTTAGTCACAAAACGTCCAATAAGACAACAAAGATTATTCTGGCCACTTTTGAGTTCTCAATCTAATGATCGAAACTCGCGTGAACCTTATTCGAAGTTGTACACAAAAACCTATTGATGTATAATCTATTAGTGTACTATCGAAATAGAATAATCTCTTCTCTCATATGTCTTGGTCGAAATCTACACACACTAATCACTAGAGTAGGATTTATTTTCTAAGCAAAAGAAATAATTCTCAAGCCAAGCTCTAGGGTTAGCCGAATTCCACTTGCCTCATATTTATATAGTGCTCTAAATTCTTGCCTATTAAAACATATATATGCACTGAATTCTTTGCCTATTAAAATATATAAGTCATCAAGTGCACCGAATTCTTTGCCCAAATATATATATCTCTATTGCATCAATCCTGCACGCCTCTTAATATATATATATATATATATATATATATATATATATATATAATTCTACATGCTTTATAAGAATCTATATATTCGGTACTGCATGCCCCATATAAATAATAGTGTATATCTAATATATATTCTGCCGCATGCATATATGCATATTTATTTCTGCATGCATTCATGCATATATATGTATATATATTTCCGCATGCATATATATTATATATAAACCCTAATCCAACTCTTTAGTATTTTGTGACTATATAAAAGACTTCCTTATTCGACTAGATAAATAAATCTCTTATTTATCTACTTATCAAATAAAGTCTTTTATTTTAACTATACTACCACAATAGTATACTACTAAGAATCATATTTCCTAGTCAGAAAAAGATTTTGAATCTTAATTAAATAATTAATCAATCAATTAATTAATTCTCATTTAATTAAATAATAAAAATAAAACAATATAATATCATATATATATCTCGGCCATGTGCCATATATATTAATATATCTATATATTGTTTTTCTATTTTATTAAATCCATTGGACCTTAATAAAAGGCCCACATGTGAACTAAGCCCATTCTTACTAAAAGAAACAAGTTCACATGCCTTAATACAATTCTAGATGGACCCATAATTAGTCTGGTAGAATATATCAAGTGATCCATGCAAGTCCGTGTGGATTGGGGATCTTGGCGGGCTATCTAAATTTAAGCTTCAATAGACATAACCTAATTACAATCAACAAATGATTCACTTAGGTCCGATCCATTAATTTTAACTCATTCCACTAAAGAGCTAAAATTGAACTCTTAAATAAAGATAGAAGAAGAAGATGTTCCTCATTCATACCCTAGACAATCATATTGGAGATAGTGTATCCTCGTGATTAATATCAGTAATCGCCAAGAGTTCATAGACCGCCTATAACTCTCCAAATTACCATATTTACTCATATGACCACGTTTTGAACTTGGATACTTTGACTTGTCCAGAAGCCATGTTTTCAATAGTCGCTATCGAAAACTCAACGTTGAGATTTAATATCCAATTACCTCAAAACATCCATATGATGATATTATACTCACATTTAATAAATGGAGCCACGATGTCCATATCTATAAATGAAGTCCTCTATCAATTAACAAATGAATATCACCAAACTATCGAGGATAGACTATGCTATATAATCGTACTCATTGATAACTCAAATGATACCACTTGCAACCATAAGTCCATCATTTTTCTCAGGATTAAGATAGACTCTCCGATTGTCTTGATAATGAAAAGACTATTATCTATTGACGATTCTAGATAAAGCTTTTCATTGTGATCCAATTCAATGCACCCAGTGCACTAGATTCTTTTACTCGAAGACCCTCCGATGATTTTAGACTCATCATATCTCATTTGATCCAACTCAAATGCTAGCAAAAGAATTCTACAACTTTAACAAGGTAAAGGTGCCCAACCTTTAACTTAAGTTGTGAACATTATTCAAGACTAACTAAAGAATTGTGTCTACCTCATACATATCCAGATGTACGAACAATTCTTCTTTTCTCATAGTCTTTTGACCTTATGATTATTTACTTTTGACAATTATAGTAATTAAACTATAAATGCTATAAGATTTATTAAACCAGAAATCACATTATTAATATGAATAGATTGTCAAAAACACTATTACACTCTTGCAATTGAGCATAATCCTAACAACCTCTAGAATATCCCATGCCTCCTTGGCTATCCTAGTGTTTTGAATCAGTTTGTACTGATTTTCATCCACTGCACATAGAAGAGCGTGCCAAGCCTTCCTATTCCATTTTGAAGTCTCAAACTCTTCAGTGGACCACTGAGCCTTAGGCTTGAGTACTTCTTCTCCACCACCCGTGGGAGTCATCTTAGGAGCCACATACCCATCTTCAATTGCCATCCATGCCCTATCATGGATTTGACACAACTATGCCTCCATCTTGCCTTTCCATGAGGCATAATTCACACCGGTGAGGAGAGGAGGTCGTGTACTTGACGCACCCTCATGGTTGCCACCGTTTCCGCTAATTGTATATAATGAATGAATTCAAATGAATGCAAAATGTATGAATGAGCAAAAATCACACAAATGCAAAACACACCTAAAATGAGCTAGGATCACCTAAGTATATCTAGGAACCCGCTCTGATACCAATTGAGAGTAATATAATAAAAGCTCGGTGTGTTCGATAAATATATCTAGAGGGGGGGGTGAATAGATTTTAACAATTATTACCCAATTTTCGCATGCAAGTCAATTTTACGAAAATGCCACTACTAGTCAAAAATACAAGCAAGTGTAATATAGTGCGGAATTTAAATAAAACTTGATGTATACGTGGAAACCCAACCACTGGGAAAAACCACGGGCTGTTTAGTGCGCCACACTCGGACCTCGAAATCCACTAATTGAAATGGAGTTTACAACCTATGTAGACCTCGTCTAACACTCCGGTCAATAACCCCCCACTTCTACCACTCAGTCCTTTAAAAGTGGCTCCAGTCCAATTGCTTGAGGCCTAAGCAATCTTAGCCTGAAGACTTAATTCTCTATGAAGAGATTATGCAACCTATGTGAATATGTATAAATATTCAAATAGCAAACAAGGCTAGGTAACCTTAGATGCTTATCTAGGATGATGATATAATCAATTTAAATCAACCCTAAATATCAATTGCTAAATGACATGTCAAATAGCTTAGCTAATCAAGATTAATCAAAAACCTAATTAGCTATCACAAAACAACACTCAATCAATTCATCACAATTAATTCTCTTTTCTTGTATTTAACATATGATCAAAAACATGCAAGTAAATTAAAAGAGAATATGCTTGATAGTAAAATACTAAAATAAGATGAAATTAATCAAAATCTTACCAAGCATGTTGTGATGATGCAAACCCATTCATGGATGAATGCAAGATGAACTTTGATGCACAAAGGATTTGATTTGAGTGTTTAAATGAGCAAACTTGGTTGCTTTTTCTCTCAAAATCTCTCTTTAAAAATATAGGGTTCTTGATGATTAAAGAGTCATTATTCAGAACAAGAGAAAGCGAGATATTTATAGGCATGAAAAACAGAGCATGTGAAAAAATAAGTTTGCCCTTGAAATGCACCGATCGGCGGTTTCGACCGCCGAATTGAGCCCGTGAAGAACAGAGCATCAACGGCGGTTTCATTCGGTGGTTTTGTGATCGCCGTTCCAACCGCCGAATCAAACCCGAGATATTAAATCGATCAGGTATGAACGGTAGTTTCGAACGGCGATCATGATCGTGGAATTGCTCCAGACACTTTCGGATGCAAACGGCGGTTTAATTCGGCGGCCAGGCCGCTGATCATAACTGCCGATCACCAACAGAGGTGAAAACCAAAGAGAAGCCAAGGGCATTCTCCGTGGGTGGTCTTCGCGCAAGACAAAGCACATTCTAGTGCATGCACGGACGTTTCCGAACACTATCGGGAAACGAATTACTAAGCACATATACACACAACAAGATATAATAATCAAAGTGTTAGTGTGTAAAGTGACATGTTAAGAGTATGCACACATGATCAAGTATGCTAAGTGTGTGTGTGCTAACTAAATCTCTTCAAAGAAAACCAAGCACTAGAAATTATACCTTTGGCGTGCTTGTCCCTTAAGGTCTTGGAAGGGTCTTCGAGCTTGAAGATCAATCACCTAAACTACCCTTACATTTACAACCCCAACAAGTGGTTTGTCCACGTAATAAGCCTATCAATATATGGGAATCCTTACAAAATCAATCAGGTATGATCAGTTGTTTCGAACGACGGTTGTAGCTGCCGATCATAACTGTAGAATCACTCCAGACCTTTCTGGACTGAAACGGCGGTTTCCATTCGGCGGCTTCCATTCGGCGGCCAGGCCGCCTATCAAACCGTTGATTCACCAAAGGTGGTGAAACCAAAGGAGAAGCCAAGGGTATTCTCCGTAGGCGGTCTTCATGCTAAACTAAGCACACATTTGTGCAAGCGCGGACGGTTACGAATATATTCGGGAAACGAATTACAAGACACAAAAACACACAACAAGATTACAACAATCAAAGTGCAAGTGTGAAATGTGACATGTGAAGAGAATGCACACAAAAGTAAAGCATACATATGCAAACAATACCAAGTGGGTGTGTTCAACTAAATCTCGTCATGAAAAACTAAGCACTAGAGATATACATTTGGAGTGCTTGTCACCTTGAGGTCTTGAAAGGGCCTATGAGCTTGATCCTTAATTACCTAAACTACCCTTACAATTCAAACCTCAACATGTGGTTTGTCTATGAAATAAGGCATTCAATGAATGGGAATCCTTACAATCTCCCCTTTTGGCTATTTCGTGACAAAACCACCACTCACATCGTTCCTCACAACAAAATTGAATCTACGGGATAACAAAGATATTCTACTTTACAAAGAGATATAAAAATATAAAAAACTCCAAGTCTTCAATCTCTTGTAGAACTATCAACCTTTCAAAACAAATGATTATACTTTCCAAAGCAAGTGTATGTGAGATGATCAAGTGAAAATAAAACAAGCATTTGCATTTAAGAATTTAAGCACAATATCATGCAATGTATGTGTATGCAATGCTCCCCTTTAAAGGGTTACTCCCCCTCAATGTATAGTCTCCCCAACATGCACAATTGCTACTACAAATAGCAACTCCCCTTACCACCATTCTACTCCCCCTTTTTGTCATGATATAGGCAAAGGAGTAGTCCCTAAATGGGTCACTTCTAGCAAAGAGAGATAGTAGCATACAAGATATTTGCATAATCATATAAGTCACTTTATGCATCTCAATTGATTGGAGAGAAACAAGGAGATTTATTTAATGAAAATGTGTGAATCAAAAATGTTTTGCATACAAGACATGTAGAATTCAAGTTCAAAATACAATGGTATTTGGCAAAGCAAATGACAAAGGTTTCTAATAAGAATTCAAACCAATTTCACCATTGTCATGGGAGAAGCAAGGATATAGAGATTTTATTGTTTTCAATATAAGAGCAACTATATCCAACTTTATAAGCAAAACATGGCATGAGCGACTTTGCACCCTATTTGATTTTTCCGGGAATGATACCCCTATGATAGTAGCCATGTTCAACTAATAAAGAAAGAGAGACATTTGGATTTTAAAATCCTTTGAACGGATACAAGATCCTTTATTCATTTGAAGTCTCATAAGTTTTTCACACATGTTTTGCATTCAAGAATATGTAATCATCAATTCATGCTTTTTCATTTGAGCATGTCATATGAATTTCATGCTTTTCATTTGTCATTAGCATGTTATATAAGAATCATCATGTCATAGAGATAACTATAGGTCATTCAAATCATACTTCCTATGTAAATCTCTTAGTCCAAAAATGCATGTTTGAACATAAATATGACATGGATTGTAAACAAGCATGTTTCACACTTATTGAATTGAAAACATATATACATATGTGCAACCAAGCTTACTCAAGCAATTAAAAAAAAGAAGCATAAGATATTTCAAATTTTTGCATGTGACAAGTATGCAAAATAGCTCTCTTTGCTTGAGTTCCCCATATGGGGTCAATCGCTACCCTTCATCAATGAAGGTCATGAGGTCCTATAGACCTACTAAGTCCATTGGACCTAGTTGAACCTATTAGAGACATGTTTGTCCCGTAGCAAGCGGGTTCATCTTTTCTAATCCACTTAGGAGAAACACTTTTCTTCCTAGTGGTCAAAGGTTCAAGAGTTCTAGATGTCATAGGATCATGTAAATGGATCGCATCCTTCCTATGAACATGCATTCTAGCTCTAGCCTTTCTTTTCTCAATCATGCTTTTAGTTTTACACATGTTAATGTAATGGAAGCAATTTGGTCTAATATGACCATCAATACCACAATAATGACATGTAGGAATGAAGTTAGGAATCATACCATGTCCTTGCGCATGCATATGAGCCTTCCCATGTTTTGTGGTTGTCTTGGTAGTTGGATAAGATCTCTCCTTCTTTGTTGTTGACTGAGACTTGATTGCTTCCTCGGTTTAGCTTGCATGATTGGTCTCTTCCCTTGATGGATTTGAGGTTGAGGGAAGTTAGTATGAGGAACTTTTTGAACTTGAGGTTGTCTTCTTGAAGCTACCTTCACTTGTACACTATGAGAGCATAGACCTAGATCAATCTTCTTTCTAGGAGTTTGCATCGGTAAAGACTCTTTCTTGCTTAAACTCTTGACAAACATGGTCTTGTTAGGAGTGGAGGTCTCCTTACTATCTTCAAAGCCAAGACCTCTCTTGTCATTGGGGCTTTTTCCAATACTCAATAAGTGGTTGAGTTTTTTTGTGCTAGAGTCCATCTTAGCCATCAACTCTCTAGCTTATTTAAGCTCCTTTTTCAACCCTTCTTCATTCCTCTTAGACAAAGCTAGCTCATCTCTTAGCTTGTCTTCAATCTTCTTGAATCTTTCCACTTGTTCACTTAAATGGTCAATATGAGCTGAAAGGTCTAGATTCTCTTCTCTCAATCTTTGAATCTTTTCATTGGTCTTCGTTGCTAAGTTTTTAAACTCAGCGAGATATTTATCTAGAACCTTTTTCTCTACATATCCATGTGTGGAGTTAGATGTAGAGTCAGATGTAGAGTCATTTTCACTAGAGTCAATTTCTTCTTGACTCTCATTCTCTTCTTCATTGTAGGAGATCGGAAAGGCAAAATAATTATTCTCACAATCATTCAAGCTCGAGGGACTTTCTTCAACTATTTTCACTTTGTTGTCCCGCTTATGAGAGCTAGCAAGCGCCATAAACTTGGCCATATCCTCTTCATCACTTTCACAAGAAGTAGCGGCCATTTCCTTTCATATTCTACCATTCTCTAAGTTTGCACATTCCTTGGAGATATGCCCGAATCCTCCACATTCGTAGCATTGAATCTTCTCTCTTGAAGACATCTCATGATTTGGCTTGACATTCTTGATTGTGGTCTTCTTCTTCTTGAAGTCATCCCCCTTTGAGCCATAACCACTATTTTGTAGATTCAAGAACTTCTTGAATCCCTTGGTAATGAGTGCCATGTCTTCATTTGAGTCATCCTCCTCCTCTTCCACCTTGAAAGTTTTCAAGGCTAGATTCTTTTTCTTTTTAGAAGGTGACATGGTAGCCTTTCTTGATTCATAGGTTAGAAGTCTTCCAATGACTTCACTCGACTTCATATCCTTATAGGTGTCATTTTCTTCTAAAGCCGTCACTTTAGGTTCGAACCTCTCAGGAAGTGATCACATGATCTTTTGCTTTATTCTTCTATCCGAGTAAGGATCACCGAGTTGGTGACTTTGGTTCACAATATCCATTAGTCTCACTTGGAAGTCATTGAATTGCTCATGCTCTTCCATCCTAATGGTCTCAAACCAAGTTTGGAGGACTTGGATATTGGAGTCCTTAACTACCTCGGTTCCTTCTGTAGGGAAAAATACTGGTCAACGAAGCGAAAGCGAGACTAAAAATAGATTTAGTATGTTTTAAAAATTTTCCTTTGATGAACCTTAACCCTTTAATTAATTAAGCATACATATAAACCAACAAAAGAAGAATACCTTTTGTTGCGTGATCCGATTGACTTACGTCGATGGTAATCCGCAAGATCTTCAATCCTAGCATGAACGTGAATCATCTAGGAGCGTGGTCTCCCTTTTCTTTGAATTGCAAACCTGAGAATGGATAAACAAAGTTTTCTTTTTCTTTTGTTAGTCACAAAACAATCAAAAGAAGACAAAGATTATTCCGGTCACTTTTGAGTTCTCAATCTAATGATCGAAACTCGCGTGAACCTAATTCGATGTTGTACACACAAGCTTATTGATGAACAAGCAATCAGTGTACCATCAAAGAATAATCTCTTCTCTCTTTTATGTTTAGTAGAATAAAAATAATCCTTTTCTATGAATTGAGAAGAAGAAGAAAAATTGAATCATTCAATCAACCAAGGTGGTCGAATTCTATATGTGGTATTATATAGGTTGCCGAAATTTTGCTTCCTCTTCTATTTAGGGTTGCCGAAATCTTCCTCTAAAAAGGGACTAGGGTTGCCGCAAATCACATACCAAAAAGGGTTTTGTTGCACCCTAATTTCCATCAACCTTTAGACTTCAAACCCTAATCCAACTCATAGATATTTTTATTCTTTTATTGACTAAATAAAAAGACTTCTTATTTAATTAAAAAAATAAAATTAATTATTTATTTTCTTATCAAACAAGTCTTTTACTTTTAGTATACTACTACCAATAGTATAACTTTAGGAAATGTATTTCCTGATCAGAAAAAGATTTGTTTCTTAATTAAACAATTAATTAATAAATTAATTAATTCTTATTTAATTAAAACAATGAAACAAAATAATATATTAGGTTAATATTTACACCTTGCCGCCCCACTTATATAAATGGGCCATATATTATTTTCTTATTTCATTTAATCCATTGGACTTTAAATAAAAGCCCACATGTGAACCAGACCCATTCTTACTAAAAGAAACAAGCCCACATGCCTTTCATTAATATATTAATATAATTGAGCAGCCCATTAAATAAATAATGTGCAAATTATATTCTTAATATATTAAATGCAATTCTAAATGGACCCATAAATTGGTCCGGTAGAATATATCAAGTGATCCATGCAAGTCCGTGTGGATTGGGGATCTTGGCGGACTATCTAAATTTAAGCTTCAATAGACATAACCTAATCACAATCAACAAATGATTCACTTAGGTCCGATCCATTAATTTTAACTCATTCCACTAAAGAGCTAAAATTGAACTCTTAAATAAAGACAGAAGAAGAAGATGTTCCTCATTCATACCCTAGACAATCATATTGGAGATAGTGTATCCTCGTGATTAATATCAGTAATCGCCAAGAGTTCATAGACCGCCTATTACTCTCCAAGTTACCATATTTACTCATATGACCACGTTTTGAACTTGGATATTTTGACTTGTCCAGAAGCCATGTTTTCAATAGTCACTATCGAAAACTCAACGTTGAGATTTAATATCCAATTACCTCAAAACATCCATATGATGATATTATACTCTCATTTAATAAATGGAGCCACGATGTCCATATCAATAAATGAAGTCCTCTATCGATTAACAAATGAATATCACCAAACTATCGAGGATAGACTATGTTATATAATCGTACTCATTGATAACTCAAATGATACCACTTGTAACCATAAGTCCATCATTTATCTCAGGATTAAGATAGACTCTCCGATTGTCTTGATAATGAAAAGACTATTTTCTATCGATAGTTCTAGATAAAGCTTTTCATTGTGATCCAGTTCAATGCACCCAGTGCACTAGATTCTTTTACTCGAAGACACTTCGATGATTTTAGACTCATCATATCTCATTTGATCCCACTCAAATGCTAGCAAAAGAATTCTACAACTTTAACAAGATAAAGGTGCCCAACCTTTAACTTAAGTTGTGAACATTATTCAAGACTAACTAAAGAATTGTGTCTACCTCATACATATCCAGATGTATGAACAATTCTTCTTTTCTCATAGTCTTTTGACCTTATGATTATTTACTTTTGACAATTATAATAATTAAACTATAAATGTATAAGATTTGTTAAACAAGAAATCATATTATTAATATGAATAGATTGTCAAAAACACTATTACACTCTTGCTATTGAGCATAATCCTAACAATCTCCCACTTGCACTATAGCAAATGTGTCATATCTCTCATTCCCATGTTCTCACCCCTATATACAATTTCCCTTAAAAGGTGATACTTCCTTTCAATGTGTTTTCCTCTCTTATGACTTCTTGCTTCTTTCGAATTAGCCACTGCTCCACTGTTGTCACAGTAGATAGTGATTTGCTTATTCGCACTAGGAACCACTTCCAAGTCAATCAAGAATTGGCGGAGCCAAACAGCCTCTTTGGCAGCCTCGCATGCAGCAACATACTCAGCTTCCATGGTGGAATCAGCAATACAAGATTGCTTGATACTCCTCCATATGACTGCTCCTCCTCCAACAATAAACACAAATCCTGATGTGGATTTTCTGGAGTCAGAATCTGATTGGAAATCAGAATCTGTATACCCAACAGGAATTAAATCCCCTCCAGAGTATACAAGCATATTATCTCTCGTTCTCTTAAGATACTTGAAAATATGCTTGACTGCCGTCCAGTGATCAGGACCAGGTTTCGATTGAAACCTACTAACTATGCCAACAGCAAAACAAATATCTGGTCTAGTGCAGAGCATTGCATACATGAAACTTCCAACTACCGAGGCATATGGAACCCTACTCATGAATTGCTCTTCATGCTCATTCTTAGGAACTTGTTCCTTAGAAAGTTTGATTCCATGTCTGAAAGGTAACATACCTTTCTTGGAATCCTGTATGGAAAACCTAGACAAGATCTTGTCTATGTATGAAGCTTGGGATAATGCAATCGTTTTATTCTTTCTATCCCTTATGACTTGGATACCTAGAATAAAACTTGCTTCTCCTAAGTCCTTCATATCAAATTGTTTTGCTAACCATTCTTTTACTGATGTCAATACTCCTACATCGTTTCCAATGAGTAGTATATCATCAACATAAAGAATCAGGAAAACCAACTTGTCGCCCTTAATCCTTTTGTATACACAAGGTTCGTCAGGATTCTGAATAAATCCAAAACCTTTGACAGCTTGATCGAACCTTATGTTCCAGGATCTGGATGCTTGCTTTAATCCATATATGGATTTCTGCAACTTGCATACCTTTTCCATTTGGCCCTTTTTAATGAATCCTTCTGGTTGCATCATGTAGATGCTTTCGTCAAGACTTCCATTAAGGAAAGCTGTCTTGACGTCCATTTGCCAAATCTCTAGATCTAAAGATGCTGCAATGGACAAGAGTATCCTAATGGATTTAAGCATGGCCACTGGAGAGAAGGTTTCCTCGTAATCGATACCTTCTTTCTGTGTATACCCTTTAGCTATCAATCTAGCTTTAAAGGTTTCCACCTTTCCATCCATACCTCTTTTCCTCTTGTATACCCACTTGCACCCAATGGGTTTTATCCCTTTAGGTAAGTCTATAAGGGACCAGACTTTGTTATCGAACATAGATTCAATCTCAGATTGCATTGCCTTTTGCCAATGGCGACTATCAACATCCTCCATTGCTTCCTTATACGTGTAGGGATCATCGTCGTCCGGAAGATTCTCCACTGATTCTCCCAGATCGATGTATCTTTCGGGTTGTGTTCTAACCCTCCCACTACGACGAGGAATGGTAGGTTGTTGATCTTGTGTTGGATCGGAACTTACAATTGGGTTAGGTTGTGTAACCTCTCGTGGAATTGTATCTCCTGACATCTCATTCAGGACAATTCTACTTCTAGGCACAAAATCATTCATATAGTCCTTTTCCAGAAATTTAGCATTTGTCGAAACAAATACTTTAAGATCTGAAGGACTATAGAAATAATATCCTTTAGTTTCTTTTGGATACCCTACAAATATACATGTTTCTAAACGGGACTCCATCTTTTCTGTCTTTCCTTTTAACACATACGCAGGACAACCAAATATCCTTAAGTGTTGTAAACTAGGCTTGCGCCCAGTCCACAACTCATGTGGTGTTTGAGGAATTGACTTAGATGGTACATCGTTTAGAATGTATATAGCAGTTTGTAAAGCATATCCCCAAAAAGAAATAGGAAGTGTTGAATAACTCAACATAGACCTAACCATATCCAAAAGAGTTCTATTTCTCCTTTCTGCCACCCCATTCTATTGAGGTGTTCCTAGTGCAGAAAACTGAGAAACTATCCCATTATCAATAAGATATTGCTGAAACTCACCAGATAGATATTCTCCACCACGATCAGATCTCAAGATTTTTATGTGTTTCTCAAGCTGATTTTCTACTTCAGTTTTGAATGCTTTGAACATGTCAAAAGCATCCGACTTATGTCGCATGAGATACACATAGCCAAATCTTGAGTAATTATCTGTGAAGGTGATGAAGTACTAATATCCACCTCTAGCTTGAATGCTTATAGGTCCACATACATCAGTGTGTATCAATCCTAAACATTCAGTGGCTCTTGCGCCTTTGGCCGAGAACGACCTTTTGGTCATCTTACCTTCCAAACAAGATTCACAAGTTGGTAGATCATCAACCTTTAAGTCACTTAAAGGTCCGTCACATACCAATCTTTTAATCCTATTAAGGTTAATATGACCTAGGCGTAAATGCCATAGGTAGGTTTCATCTATTGATAATTTTACTCTTTTATGATCAGGTTCCGTTAATTCTGTGTCTAACGAGTGAGAGATATTTCTATGCAAGAAGTATAGACCATTTTCGGCAAATAATTTTGTCATTCTTACTAATAATGAAAACTTTATTAAAAGTAATCGAATATCCAAATTTATGCAAACAAGAGACTGAAATTAAATTCCTCTTGAATTGAGGTACATAATAAACGTCTATCAAATCTAAATGCCTTCTAGAATCCAAATAAACTCTAATATCTCCCACTGCACTTGCAGACACTAACGTTCCGTTACCTAAACGCAAGTTGATTTCATTCTTATTTAGTCTTTTCCTTTCCTGGAACCCTTGCAAGGAATAACAAACATGATTAGTGGCTCCAGAGTCTATGATCCAAGAATCCGTAGAATCTGCCAGAAAACATGTTTCAAGATAATTAACATTACCTTGTTCCTTCTTGTTCTGAGACTTTGGGCAATTACTTTTCCAATGTCCCTTTTCACCACAAAGAGAGCACTTCCCTTTGATCTTGGTTACTATCTTGGTAGGCCCAAGTTGCTTTTTCTTCTGTTGTTTCTTGACCTTCTTACGGGTCTTAACAGTAGCAACTTTACCAACCAAATGAATCTCTTGACTTATGCCATTAGATTCACAAGTATGAGCAAGTGGCTTAGGAATAGATAGAATAAATTTATGTTTTTCAGCTTGCAGCAACAACCCAATTTTCCTTTTCCATGTGACATAATTATTACCAGTTAAAGTTTTATCTTTTAGGATGTTCATAAGTGATGGGGTCATGATTTCTGAATAAAACAAAATTTTATATGAGTAAATAATCATGATAAAGCACTTTTAAATATTTATCTTGAATTAAATAAATAACTCAATCATAAAAATTCAACGGTGATCCAACACCCATAAACGTTACGCCTCCTTTGGGAGTTCGTACCATTTACTAGTTAGACTAGGTCCCACCTAATTGTTAACATAACAACCAGCGTTTTCAATTTTAGCCTTGCAATTTTACTGACAAGAACTCTTGGGAGGATATCAATAAAATTACATTGAGTGTGTTACCAAGATATCGACCCTCAATTTTCTCTCACGAAAATCCCTCCTTGGGGAGTAGATCTCGTTTGAGTCAATTGTCTAGTCTATCCTTGTAAGGAAGTAGATTGCTAAATTCCATTCATGGACGCCCCTTGGGGGGATTACCAATAAATAATAAAGCTCAACTAACCTTGGAGGCCATAGGTGTTACAAAACACCTTCTCCCACTCAATTATTTAAGGCGTGTGATTAAATCTCATAAAATGATTTGCCAAGTTATCTAGATGCCAATTTAGATACCTAAATCATTCAATGCATGTTCATACCAAAAGAGATATATGAGTGGCACTCCTATTCTATATGTCATGTTATCATACAATAACAAATATTGTAATATTTATGTAAAAAATAAATAGCAACAATTTTGGTCCATCCTAGAAAAGCAAGTAAATTACAATTGTTTAGGAATACAAGATCTTCAAGTGGCCATCAACCATATGCTCATCCCTCGGCTGCCCCCCATAGGCGTGCACAACCCACAACCCCACAAAGGGGCTGCCGTGCACAGCCCATGAGAGTATATAGGGTTGCCGTGCGCAGCCCACCATGATTTGGGCTTGCCATGCGCAGCCCAATCCACTCCTAGGGTGCGCACGGTGCTCGTTCTTGGTTCCAGTTGCTTCCTTTTTCTTCAAGTCTTCGAATCTCCAATACCTGAATACATTGCAGTAGCATTTAAACAATTATAATACTGCAGTATTTTTATTTTATTTTATTTTTTAATCACTGCAGTATTTTTACAATAAAAAACTGCACTAATATTTAATAAACAAACTGCAGTAGCTTTTAATACAAAAAAAAACTGCACTTATTAATTACAAATAAAAAAAATAAAGCAACTATCAAGAAGGAATTATGGTGATGATAGACCACCCTTCTTGTTACAATTCCAAAACAAAATACATTGAAAATCTAGGACCAAAATCGAGCAACAACAATCCACATAAAAACATATATAAAACCATACATCCACATGTAATTATATATGCGAATACCTAGAGTGCCGTCTCTTTCTAAACATGCATAATCACAATAAAAAGAAATAGATTCACGTATATATACGTTAATTAATTTAAAGGGTTCAACCTAGGCTCTGATACCAATTGTAGGGAAAAATACCGGTCAACGCAGCGGAAGCGAGACTAAAAATAGATTTAGTATGTTTTAAAATTTTTCCTTTGATGAACCTTAACCCTTTAATTAATTAAGCATACATATAAACCAACAAAAGAAGAATACCTTTTGTCGCGTGATCTGATTGACTTACGTCGATGGTAATCCGCAAGATCTTCAATCCTAGCACGAACGTGAATCACCTAGGAGCGTGGTCTCCCTTTTCTTTGAATTGCAAACCTGAGAATGGATAAACAAAGTTTTCTTTTTTCTTTTGTTAGTCACAAAACAATCAAAAGAAGACAAAGATTATTCCGGTCACTTTTGAGTTCTCAATCTAATGATCGAAACTCGCGTGAACCTAATTCGATGTTGTACACACAAGCTTATTGATGAACAAGCAATCAGTGTACCATCAAAGAATAATCTCTTCTCTCTTTTATGTTTAGTAGAATAAAAATAATCCTTTTCTATGAATTGAGAAGAAGAAGAAAAATTGAATCATTCAATCAACCAAGGTGGCCGAATTCTATATGTGGTATTATATAGGTGGCCGAAATTTTGCTTCCTCTTCTATTTAGGGTTGCCGAAATCTTCCTCTAAAAAGGGACTAGGGTTGCCGCAAATCACATACCAAAAAGGGTTTGTGTTGCACCCTAATTTCCATCAACCTTTAGACTTCAAACCCTAATCCAACTCATAGATATTTTTATTCTTTTATAGACTAAATAAAAAGACTTCTTATTTGATTAAATAAATAAAATTAATTATTTATTTTCTTATCAAACAAGTCTTTTACTTTTAGTATACTACTACCAATAGTATAACTTTAGGAAATGTATTTCCTGATACTACTACCAATAGTATAACTTTAGGAAATGTATTTCCTGATCAGAAAAAGATTTGTTTCTTAATTAAACAATTAATTAATAAATTAATTAATTCTTATTTAATTAAAATAATGAAACAAAATAATATATTAGGTTAATATTTACACCTTGCCGCCCCACTTATATAAATGGGCCATATATTATTTTCTTATTTCATTTAATCCATTGGACTTTAAATAAAAAGCCCACATGTGAACCAGACCCATTCTTACTAAAAGAAACAAGTCCACACGCCTTTCATTAATATATTAATATAATTGAGCAGCCCATTAAATAAATAATGTGCAAATTATATTCTTAATATATTAAATGCAACTCTAAATGGACCCATAAATTGGTCCGGTAGAATATACCAAGTGATCCATGCAAGTCCGTGTGGATTGGGGATCTTGGCGGGCCATCTAAATTTAAGCTTCAATAGACATAACCTAATCACAATCAACAAATGATTCACTTAGGTCCGATCCATTAATTTTAATTCATTCCACTAAAGAGCTAAAACTGAACTCTTAAATAAAGATAGAAAAGGAAGATGCTCCTCATTCATACCCTAGACAATCATATTGGAGATAGTGTATCCTCGTGATTAATATCAGTAATCGCCAACAGTTCATAGACCGCCTATTACTCTCCAAGTTACCATATTTACTCATATGACCACGTTTTGAACTTGGATATTTTGACTTGTCCAGAAGCCATGTTTTCAATAGTCACTATTGAAAACTCAACGTTGATATTTAATATCCAATTACCTCAAAACATCCATATGATAATATTATACTCTCATTTAATAAATGGAGCCACAATGTCCATATCTATAAATGAAGTCCTCTATCGATTAACAAATGAATATCACCAAACTATTGAGGATAGACTATGTTATATAATCGTACTCATTGATAACTCAAATGATATCACTTGTAACCATAAGTCCATCATTTATCTCAGGATTAAGATAGACTCTCCGATTGTCTTGATAATGAAAAGACTATTATCTATTGACGGTTCTAGATAAAGCTTTTCATTGTGATCCAGTTCAATGCACCCAGTGCACTAGATTCTTTTACTCGAAGACACTCCGATGATTTTAGACTCATCATATCTCATTTGATCCCACTCAAATGCTAGCAAAAGAATTCTACAACTTTAACAAGATAAAGGTGCCCAACTTTTAACTTAAGTTGTGAACATTATTCAAGACTAACTAAAGAATTGTGTCTACCTCATACATATCCAGATGTACAAGCAATTCTTCTTTTCTCATAGTCTTTTGACCTTATGATTATTTACTTTTGATAATTATAATAATTAAACTATAAATGCTATAAGATTTGTTAAACCAGAAATCACATTATTAATATGAATAGATTGTCAAAAACACTATTACACTCTTGCTATTGAGCATAATCCTAACACCTTCATGTGCAACTTTTAGGATGTCCCATGCTTCTTTGGCAATCCTAGTAATTAGAATCAGTTTGTACTAATTTTCACTCACTGCACATCGGATGGAATGTATGGCTTTGTTGTTCCACATGGAGTCAACAAACTCTTAAGGACTCCACTGCGTCTTAGGCTTGAGAACCTCCTCTCCACCATTCATCGGAGTCATCATAGGTGGAGCATATCCATCTTCAACCGCCATCCATGCCCTATCATGGATTTGGCATAAGTATGCTTCCATCTTCCCCTTCCATGAGGGAGTAATTATCGCCGGTGAGCAACGGTGGCCTCACGCTCGACGGTCCCTCTTTGCTCATCCTGAAATCACTCATAGTGTTTGGATGAATGCAAATGAGATGAATGCAAAATGTATGAATAAATCAAAAAATCACACATAATGCAAAACACACCAATAACGAGTTAGGATCACCTTGTAGGGAAAAATACCTGCACGCAGCGGAAGCGAGACTAAAATATGTTTTAGTATTTAGTTTAAAATTTTTCCATAATTTGAACCTTAACCCTTTAATTAATTAACATATAATACTAAAGATATCATACCTTTAATTAATTAACATTGCGTCGATGGTAATCCACAAGATCTTCCAATCCAATCACGAACGTGAATCACCTAGGAGCGTGGTCTCCCTTCTCTTTGAATTGTGTACCTGAGGATGGATTAACAAAACTTTTTCTTTTTCGTTAGTCACAACAAGTTCCAAGAGATAACAAAGAATGTTCTGGTCACTTTTGAATTCACAATCTTTAGATCGAAACTCGCGTGAACCTTATTCGAAATTGTGCACAAAACCTTTTGATGTAAAAGTAACTAGTGCACTATCGAAATAAGAACAAACTTTTCTCTCTATTCCTCTTGGCCGAAAATCACACTAGTCTAAGAGTTGGATTCTATTTTTTTTAGTAAAAGAAAAAACTCTCAAGTCCAAGACATTAGGGTTAGCCTAATTCTCTTTGCACTCAATATATATATATATATTGCATAATATACATATTTGCCCCGAATTCAACTTTTGATTATATAATCTATATATATTGGACGACTTTAACATGCATATATAATATATAATCTAAATTGATTCAACTTACATGTATATCACCTATGTATCTGCATGCTTCATAAATATATATATATATATTGCGGCCAACTGCCACATATAAAATATATAAGTCAATATATATATATCCAATACTGTATGCCACATAAAAATATCAATATATATATCCGGCCTTTTGCCATATATATCTCATACATTGTGGCCGAAATCCTTTACCATGTAGGATTTGTGTCTTTTGACTTAAATCCTAACCCTAAGTAGATTTCCTTATAATTCCAAACCCTAATCCAACTCTTTAGTGTATTTGTGACTATATAAAAGACTTCCTTATTTGACTAGATAAATAAATCTCTTATTTATCTACTTACCAAATAAAGTCTTTTATATTTATTATACTACCACAATAGTATACTACTAAGAAACATATTTCCTAGTCAGAAAAAGATTTTGATTTTTAATTAAATAATTAATTAATCAATTAATTAATTTCCATTTAATCAAATAATGAAACAAAATAATATATTAGACTTTTATGCAAGCCTTGCCGCACATACATATATATATGGCCCATATATTATTTTCTTATTTCATTTAATCACTTGGACCTTAATTAAAAGGCCCACATGTGAACTAGGCCTATTCTTACTAAAAGAAACAAGCCCACATGCCTTAATACAATTCTAGATGGACCCATAAATTAGTCCGGTAGAATATATCAAGTGATTCATGCAAGTCCGTGTGGATTGGGGATCTTGGCGGGCTTATCTAAATTTAAGCTCCAATAGACATAACCCAATCACAATCAACAAATGATTCACTTAGGTTCAATCTATTAATTTTAGTTCATTCCACTAAAGAACTAAAATTGCACTCTTAAATAAAGATGGAATAAGTAAATGATTCTCATTCATACCCTAGACAATCTTATAGGAGACAGTGAATCCTCGTGAAGAATATCAGTAATCGCCAAGAGCTCATAGACCGCCTATAGCTCTCCAAGTTACCATATTTACTCATATGACTACATTTTGAACTTGGATATTTTGACTTGTCCAGAAGCTATGTTTCAATAGACTCTATCGAAAACTTAACGTTAAGATTCAATATCCAATACCTCAAAACATCCATATGATGATATTCCACTCTCATTTTAAAAATCTAGCTACGATATCCATATCTATAAATGAAGTCCTCTATCAATTACAAATGAATATCACCAAACTATCGAGGATAAACTATGCTATATAATCGTACTCATTGATAACTCAAATGATACCACTTGCAACCATAAGTCCTTCATTTGTCTCAGGATTAAGATAGACTCTCTGATTGTCCTGATAATGAAAAGACTATTATCTATTGACGGTTCTAGATAAAGTATTTCATTGTGATCCAGTTCAATGCACCCAGTGCACTAGATTCTTTTACTCGAAGACCCTCCGATGATTTTAGACTCATCATAACACATTTGATCCCAATCAAATGCTAGTAAAAGAATTCTACAACTTTAACAAGATAAAGGTGCCCAACCTTTAACTTAAGTTGTGAACATTATTCAAGACTAACTAAAGAATTGTGTCTACCTCATACATATCCAGATGTATGAACAATTCTTATTTTCTCATAGTTTTTTGACCTTTTGATTATTTACTTTGACAATTATAATTATAAATGCTATAAGATTTTGTTAAATAAACAGAAATCACTTTATTAATATGATAAGATTGTCAATTACAATATTACACTCTTGCTATTGAGCATAATCCTAACACACCTAAGTATATCTAGGAACCCGCTCTGATACCAATTGAAACAAATATACGGTGTGTTCAATATAAGTCTAGAGGGGGGTGAATAGATTTTATTCAATTATTACCCAATTTTCGTGATTAGTCAATTTTTATGAAAATACCCCAAACTAGTCAATTCAAAACAACAAGTGTAATATGGTGCAAAAATATAAATAACACTTGATGTATACATGGAAACCCTCAACAGGGAAAAACCACGGGTTGGTAAGTGTGCCACACTCGAACCTCGAATCCACTAATAATAATGAAGATTACAACCTAATCCCGGTATGTAACTCACTACCACTACCTACTCCCGGTATGAGTGAACAATTGCTTATGTGAACACCTAATCCCGGTGTCAACCTAATCCCGGTCATCACACAAGACTTTCAATTGCTTGTGGCCTAAGCAACCTTAGCCATCAAGTCTTAATTCTCAATGAAGAGATAATAAAGCCTATGTGAATATGTATGAATATTCAAAGAGCAAATAAAGCTAGGGAACCTTAGATGCTTATCTAGGATGATAAAATAACAATTAATACAATCCTAGATATCAATAGCTAAATGACATGTCATAAAGCTTAGCTAATCATAGAATAAACAACCTAGATATAGCTATCAAAAATAAAACACTCAATAAAAAACAACACACAATCTCTATCTTATATAATAGCATATGAACTAAGAACATACAAGTAAATAAAGAGATACCTTGATAGATAAAATACCTATTATCTATGATAATAGTGAAGAACATACCAAGGGAAGTGTGTTGAGCAAAACCCATGCAAGCAAGCATCCTAACTAGGCTAGAAAATGCTAGCTGATATTTTGATGCATATGAGAATGGTTTTTGAGTGTTAAAAATGAGTTCTTGATTTGATTTTCTCTCAAGTGTTTCTCTTTGAAGTTTAGGGTTCTTAGAGTTATAGAACTTGTCTTTAGAGAATGAGAAAGTGGTATATTTATAGACATCAAGAATAGGGCATGTGAAAAGACAAGTTTGCCCTTGAAAATGCACGGTAAGCAGTTTCATTCGGCGGCCAAGCCATTGATTACAACTGCCGAATTGAGCTCGAGAAGAACAGAGCATTAATGGCGGTTTCATTCGATGGTTTCAAAACTGTCGAACCAACACAGAATCAAACCTGAGAGATTAAATCAATCAGATATGATCGACTATTTCAAACGGCAGTCTTGGCCACTGATCATAACCGCAGAATCACTCCAGACCTTTCTGGACTGAAATGGTGGTTGTTATTTGGCGGCTAGGCCAGTGATCAAACCGTTGATTCACCAAAGGTGGTGAAACCAAAGGAGAAGCCAAGGGCATTCTCCGTAGGTGGTATTCGCGCTAAACTAAGCACACATTTGTGTAAGCGCAGACGTTTTCGAACATATTCGGGAAACAAATTACAAAAAACAAAAACACATAACAAGATTACAACAATCAAAGTGCAAGTGTGAAATGTGACAAGTGAAGAGAATGCACACAAAAGTAAGGCATACATATGCAAACAATACCAAGTGGGTGTGTGCAACTAAATCTCTTCACGAAAAACTAAGCACTAGAGATATACCTTTGGAGTGCTTGTCACCTTGAGGTCTTGAAAATGCCTATGAGCTTAATCCTTAATCACCTAAACTACCCTTACAATTCAAACCCCAACATATGGTTTGTCTACGAAATAAGCCAATCAATGAATGGGAATCCTTACACATGTCAGACATGTCTTGTAAACCTAGACCCTCTAGGTGACCTGTAAACACTTTAGCCGGTAAGGTCTTCGTAAATGGATCAGCATAATTGTCCTATGATGTTACCTTGGTCATGATCACATCTCCTCTTTCCACTATCTCTCTGATGAGATGATATTTCCTTTTTATATGCTTACCTCTCTTGTGGCTTCTCTGTTCTTTGGAATTAGCCACAACACCACTATTATCACAATAAAGTGTGATGGGCTTATCCAGATCTGGAACAACTTCCAGATCACTCAAGAACTTATGGAGCCAAACAGCTTCTTTAGCAGCTACATATTCGGCTTCCATGGTGGAATCAACAATACAAGATTGCTTAACACTCCTCCACACAATGGCTCCACCACCAAGGGTGAATACTGATCCATACATGGATTTCCTAGAATCCCTGTCTGATTGAAAATCTGAATCCTTATATCCTAACGGGATCAAATTCTATCCAGAATACACTTGCATATAGTTTCTCATTCTCCGAAGATACTTGAGAATAGTCTTGAAAGCAACCCAATGATCCAATCCTGGGTTAGACTAGTATCTGCTGGCTACTCCCACTGTGAAGCAGATGTCTGGTCTCGTGCATAACATAGTATACATGAGACTACCTACTGTTGACGCATATGGAACACGTCTTATATCCTCAACTTCTTGAGGTGTCTTAGGACATTGTTCCTTAGACAAGTGAACTCCATGTCTGGAAGGTAAATTACCTTTCTTGGAGTTCTGTATCAAAAATCGCATAAGAATCTTGTCGATATATGATGCCTGAGACAATGCTATGAGTTTATTCTTATGATCCCTTACAAGTTGGATCCCTAGAACATAACTTGCCTCTCCCAAATCTTTCATTTGGAATTGGCTAGCCAGCTAGCCCTTTACTTCCGATGATACCCCTACATCATTCCCAATGAGTTCGATATCATCTACGTAAAGAACTAAGAAAACTACTTTCTTGTCAATGATGCGCTTGTAGACACAAGGCTTATCAATGTTTTGCTCGAAGCCATAGGTTTTGATCACATCATCAAACCTTATGTTCCAAGGTCTAGATGCTTGCTTAAGTCAAAAAATGGATCTTTGCAACTTGCAAACTTTTTGCTCTTGATCTGGAGACACGAATCCCTCTGGTTGCATCATGTAGATGCTCTCATCAAGATTGCCATTCAAGAATGCAGTCTTGACGTCCATTTGCCAAATTTTGTAATTAAAATATGCAGCAATGGATAAGAGAATCCGAATATACTTAAACATGGCTACTGGCGAGAAGATCTCTTCATAATCGACCCCCTCTTTCTAGGTATAACCCTTGGACACTAGCCTTGCCTTGAAGGTCTCTACCTTCCCGTCTACTCCTCTCTTTCTCTTATAGATCCACTTACACCTTATGGGATTTACCCCATCCGGTAAGTCTACAAGTTTCTAAACCGAGTTAGAGTACATGGACTCTGTCTCGAGATTCATGGCTTTAAACTATTCCTCTTTGTCAGGATCTTCCATTGCATTCTTAAATGTCAATGGATCATCCACACTATCAGTAGAGACGACATCTCATCCCTCACCTATACCCAAATAGCGTTTAGGTTGTCTTACAACCCTCCTACTATGTCTAAGTGGTAGTGTATCCTGACTAGGAATCATCTGACTATTAGATGTCAATGGATCAACAACTCTTGTTGACTGAGCACTAGTCTTACCAGGCTCCATTTCATTTAATACAATCTTGCTACGAGGTTTATGATCACTAATATAGTTATCCTCAAGAAACGTTGCATTTGTCGATACAAATACTTTGTTCTCTTCAGAACTATAGAAGTATCCACCTTCGGTGTCCTTGGAATATCCTACAAAAAAGCATACCACAGACTTGGGGTCTGGCTTTCCACTTCTGTTCTTCAGCACATGTGCTAGACAACCTCATATGCGGAAATGTTACAAACTAGCTTTACAACCATTCCACAACTTTAAGAGAGTATTAAGAACAAATTTGGATGGGACTACATTCAAAATGTAAGCCGCAGTTTGTAACGCATATCCCTAAAAGGAATTTGGTAATGATGAGAAACTAATCATAGATCTCACCATTTCTGTTAGGGTTCCATTTCTCCTCTCTACGACACCATTCTGTTGTGGTGTACCAGGAGCTGTGAGTTGTGACACTATCCTATACTCGACCATAAAGTCTTCAAACTCTTAGTCAAGGTACTCACCTCCACGATCCGATCATAGAGACTTGATAGTCTTTCCTAACTAGTTCTCAACTTCAGCTTGAAATTCTTTGAACTTTTCAAAAGTTACGACTTCCATTGCATTAGGTAGACATATCCGTATCTCAAGTAGTCATCTATAAAGGTGACATAATACTCATAACCACCCCTTGCTTTAACATTCATCGGTCCACAAACGTCTGAATGTATAAGCTTAAGTGGTTCTTTAGCTCTAAGCCCTTTTTTAGTAAAAGGTCTCTTGGTCATTTTACCTTCTAAACAGGATCCACAGACAGGTAATGTGCCAACCTTTAACTCACTTAAAGGTCTGCTTTTCAATAGTGTATATATCCGATCAAGGTTGATACGGCCAAGTCTTAGATGCCGTAGATACATTTAGTTTTCTAGAGAAATCTTTTGTTGTTTTGTTTTAGGTTTTTCAACTTTAAACAATTCAACGTTGAGCAGTGTAGCATGTATTAATGGCCTTAAAACATACAAGTTGCTTTCGTTTAATCCTGAACAAATATTCAAACCATTCTTTGCAATAATAACAGACTTATTATTAAAAGAAACAGAATATAATTGTTTTGTAAGGTCTCTTATTTTGATTGGCTTATTTCGTGGACAAACCACATATTGGGTTTTAAATTGTAAAGGTAGTTTAGGTGATTGAGGATCAAGCTCAAAGGCCCTTTCAAGACCTCAAGGTGACAAGCACTCCAAAGGTATATCTCTAGTGCTTAGTTTCTTTGAAGAGATTTAGTTGCACACACACACTTGCCATGCTTGCATATATGCTCATTGATCTTGTGTGCATTCTCTTCACATGTCACATTTCACACTTGCACTTTATTGTTGAATATTGTTGTGTGTTTATGTGTCTTGTAATTCGTTTCCCGATATTGTTTGGAAACATCCACGCATGCACGAATGTGTGCTTGGTTTAGCGTGAAGATCACCTTCGGAGAATGCCATTGGCTTCTCTTTTGGTTTCACCACATTTGGTGAAACGGAGGTTGTGATCGACCACCTGGCCACTGAATGGAAACCGCTATTTTATTCCAGAAAGGTCTGGAGTGATTCTGCGGTTATGATCGGCGGCTATGACTGCCGTTCAAAACCATAGTTCATACCTAATTGATTTTTCTCTCAGGTTTGATTATGCGGTTGAATTGGCTGTTTGGTAACCACCAAATTAAACCGCCGTTGTTCCCCTATTCTTCTCGGGTTCAATTCGACAGTTGTGATCGGCGGCCTGGCCACCGAATAAAATCGCTGATCATGCTTTTTCAGGGGCAAACTTGTCTTTTTCACATGCTCTATTTTTTATGTCTATAAATACATCACTTTCTCATCTCTCTGAACCTAACTCTTTCAATACAAGAACCCTAAAGTCTATAGAGAGATTTGTGAGAGAAAAGGCAATCAAGATTGCTCATTTAAACACTCAAAACCATTTTCATATGCATAAAACTTCATCTAGCATCTTCTAGCATATCTGGGATGCTTGCTTGCATGGGTCTTTCATCAACACACTTGCTTTGGTAAGTTCTTCACTATTATCAAATATAATTAGTGTTTTATTTATCAAGGCATCTCTTTTATTACTTGCATGTTCTTAGATTAATTTCTAATATTCAAGATAGAGATTGTTGTGTTGATATGATTGAGTGTTGTATTGTGATAGCTATCTAGGTTTATTTAATCTATGTTTAGCTAAGCTTTATGACATGTCATTTAGCTAATGATATCTAGGATTGTGTTAATTGCAATATTATCATCTTAGATAAGCATATAGGGTTCCTTAGCTCTAAATTGCATTTTGGATATTTCTTATAGTCACATAAGTTTTATTATCTCTTCATTGAGAATTAAGTCTTGATGGCTAAGGTTTCTTAGGCCACAAGCAATTGGACTAGGTTCACTTATATCGGGATTAGGTAGTGGTGGAGAGTTATATACCGGGATTAGGTTGTAATCTTCTTCACCATTAGTGGATTCTAGGTTCGAGTGTGGCTCACTTAACGGCCCGTTGTTTTTCCCGGGATTAGGGTTTCCACGTAAATATCAAGTGTCATTTATATTTCCGCACATATTACACTTGATATATTGAATTGACTAGATAGGGCTATTTTCAGAAATTTGACTAATAACGAAAATTGGGAAAATATTAGTTAAAATCTATTCACCCCCCTCTAGATTAATATTGAACACACCTTAATTTGTTTCAATTGGTATCAAAGCGGGTTCCTAGATATACTTAGGTGATCCTTGCTCATTTTTGTGTGTTTTCCATTTGTGTGATTTTTGTTCATTATACACAATGAGTGGAAATGGTGGCAACAATAAGGGAGCTTCTAGCACGCGACCTCCTCTTCTCACCGGCTTGAATTATTCCTCATGGAAAGGAAAGATGAAATCCTACATATGTCAAATTCATGGCCGTGCATAGATGGTAGTTGAAGATGGATATGATCTACGTATGATGACTCCCACGGGTGGAGGAGAAGAAGTATTGTAGCCTAAAGCACAATGGAACGCACAAGAGTTTGATGCTTCGAAATGGAATAGGAAGGCTATGCATGCCATCCTATGTCCAATGGACGAAAATCAGTATAAACTGATTTAGAATACTATGATTGCCAAAGAGGCATGAGATATCCTAGAAGTTGCACATGAGGGCACCGAGGTCGTCAATGATTCGAAGCTTCAAGTTCTCCAAATGCAATTCGAGTTACTTAGGATGGAAGAGGAAGTATGCTTCAATGACTTTGAAGTCAAGTTGATGGATATTGTCAATTAAAGCCATCAACTCGGTGACCCGTATTTGGATAGGAGAGTCAAGTAGAAAATTATGAGGTCTCTCCCCGATAGATTTGAATCAAAGGTTACGGCTTTAGAAGAAAACAGTGGGTATAAAGACATGAAGCCAAGTGAGACTCCTCGTCTACGAGTCTAGGAAGGCTCCTAACTCTACACCTCCGAAAAAGCATAAAGGAATTGCTTTGAAAGCATCTAAGGATGAAAAGGAGGTAAAGAATGACTTGGACGAAGACTTTACCTTATCTGTGAAAAGGTTCAATAAGGTTATGAAGTTCAGGAAGAAGGGCATTGGATCCAAAGGTCAAGACTTGAAGAAAAAAGGTCTCTTTAAGAAGTTTGAGCCTAGGTAAGAGAGGACTGAAAGGAAAGGGGTCCGATACTTTGAGTGTGCTGAGATAGGTCACTTTGCCCCCGAATGTGCTAATCACAATGACAAGAAGAAGGGAAAAGTGATGGCCACCACTTGGAGTGGAAGTAGTGATGACTCTAGTGAGGGAGATGAGTCTTCGGATGATAAAGATCTCATGGCCAACTTCTTAGCCTTTGCCTCATCCCACAAGAGCAAAAGTGCTAGTGAAAAAAGAGGAAGGAAGTCAAGAGGAAAATGACTCAAGTGAAGATGGCTCCGACTCTAACTCCACAAATGGATATGTGGAGAAAGAAGTTCTTGTTGAATACCTCACTAAGTTTAAAAGCTTAGAGATGAAGACTAGGAAAAATATTCAAAGGTTGAGAGAAGAGAATCTAGAGCTTTCATCTCATATTGACCACTTAAGTGAACAAGTGGAAAGGTCCAAGAAAGTAGAAGAAAAGCTAACAAAGGAGTTAGACTTTTCTAAGAGGAATGAAGAAAAGTTAAAGAGGGAGCTTGAAAAAGCTAAAAAATCTATAACTAGTGATCGGTTCATTTCTATACATGTTTTAGGCCCCGATTTCCTATTATTTATGCTTTGTTCTCGAGTGAATTAGGGTGTTTAATGTGTTTGTTGAGCATGTGTAGTTCCATTCCATAAAAGTGGTGTTAAATCTTATTTTGGAAGAAAAGGAATCAAAAGATGGAGAAAATGAACAAATTGGAAGAAACCATGGAAAGGTGAAGTTTTTCCAATGCAGAATAGTCAGATTGCGAGGCCCATATCTCTCAGCTCCGATTGAATTGTGTGTCCTGCCACCCATGGATGGAAAGCACCAGAAGTCTAGTTTCTAGTGCACTTTTTGGATCGCAATTTTGATATTCCTAGAAGACGTTATGACCGATTTAGTAACTGAAGATCGGAGCTGGAAGGAATTACCGCGGGCCAGGACCGCCCTTCATGCAACTTGCCTAGGGAGTGGCCTAGGTAGCGACCCAGAATAGAAGAGCTCTGCTTGACATGCAGCTACTGAGGTAACATGCCTCTGGAGCGACCCAGGGAGCGGTAATACGTATTTTTGATGGATTTCAGCTCCGAATTGGTCCAGAATTGTCCCAAAGCTTCCCAAATCAAATCCTAATAACTTTAGAAGATCAAGACATGTTTGGGAAACTTCCTAAACTCAAATTAGGAGTCAATCATCAAGATAGGAAATCCAAGTTAGGAAAGGATTCTCATTCCTTGTTTCATTCTACTTTCCCACTTGGTGGATTTCCTAAACTAAAGAAGAATTGGGGGTTCACAAGGAAAAATTACCTATAAATACTTCCTATTCTTTTCAATTCAAAGAGACATCCAAGGGAGGCTCCAAGCCACAGAAGGGGGCCATCCCCCATCACTCCGACCACCACACATCGGGTTTTCTCTACATCTCTTCTATGTTTTTATCTTCTCCATTGATATGTAACTAAACCTTTAACTAGGGGATTGATGTAACCGATTTTGGATAACTCTATGTGAACAATTAGTCTATCTTTTGTTAATCAACTGGGTTTTAGTTTTGTTTATTGAATTAATTGCTCTATTCTACCTTCTCTTATTATGTTGCGACCGCAAGTGATTTGAGTTTTGTAGCTTAGTTTACCCATGAGATTAAGGTTTAGATGTGGATGACCATTCCATTTAATTCTTAATCACAAGCTTAATAAATAAGAAAATTGATATATGCATGACCGTGCTATGTTAATTTGGCTTAGAGTTTTGTGTAAAACATGGTGAAAGTACTCACGGTGTGTAAATTATTATTATTAATCTAGAAGGGGGGGGGGGGGGGGTGTGGTTGAATAGATTTTAACTAATTTTACCCAATTTTCGTGTAATGACAAGATTACGAAAATACCCCTAATAGTCAATAAAATATAGCAAGTGTAATATTGTGCGGAAATTAAAACAACACTTGATATTTACGTGGAAACCCTCACGGGAAAAACCACGGGCTAGTAAGTAAGCCACACTCGAACCTCAAATCCACTAAATGTGTAAAACGATTACAACCTAATCCCGGAAGTAATCACACACCTACCTAATCCCGGTATAAGCGAACCTAGTCCGATTGCTTACGAATTAAGCAACCTAATCCCAGTCAAAACACAAGACTTAATTCTCTAAAAAGAGATTAACACCCTAAGTGAATATATGAATATTCAAATGCAACATAGAGCAAGGGAAACCCTATATGCTTATCTAAGATGATGAATTTGCAATTAAAAACAATCCTAGATATTAAAGCTAAATGACATATCAACTAGCTTAGATAATCATAGATTATAGAAACCTAGATATCTATCACAAAGCAACACTCAATCAAATCAACACAACAATCTCTATCTTGAATATTAGAATATAATCTAACAACAATCAAGTAATAAAAGAGATGCCATAATAAATAGAACACTAATTATATATGATAATAGTGAAAAACTTACCAAAACAAGTGTGATGATGAAAGACCCATGCAAGCAAGCATCCTAGATATGCTAAAGAATGCTAGATGAACTTTGATGCAAATGGATTTTTGGTTTGAGTGTTTAATGAGCAAACTTGGTTGCTTTTTCTCTTAAAATTCTCTCTTTTGAAAGTAGGGTTCTTGATGATTAAAGAGTCACATTCAGAACAAGAGAAAGTGATGTATTTATAGGCATGAAAAACAGAGCATGTGAAAAGACAAGTTTGCCCCTGAAACGTACCGATCGGTGGTTTCATTCGGCGGCCAGGCCATCGATTCTAACCGCCGAATTGAACCCGAGAGGAACAGGGGAACAACAGCGGTTTCATTCGGCGGTTTCGTGACCGCCGATCTAACCGCCGAATCAAACCGAGAGATAAAAACAATCAGGTATGAACGGTGGTTTCATTCGGCGGTTTCGTGACTGCCGATTCAACCGTCGAATCAAGCCGAGAGATAAAATCAATCAGGTCTTGAATGGCGGTTTCGAACGGCGGTCGTGACCGCCGATCGTAACCATAGAATTGCTCTAACACTTCTAGAAGCAAACGGTGGTTTCATTCGGTGGCCAGGCCGCCGATCATAACCGCCGAATACCAACATCGGTGAAAACCAAGGAGAAGCCAAGGGCATTCTCCGTAGGCGGTCTTTGCGCAAAACCAAGCACATTCTAGTGCATGCGCAGACGTTTTCGAATACTATCGGGAAACGAATTACAAGTCACAAATTCACACAACAAAAAATAACATATAGGTGCAAGTGTGAAATGTGGCATGTGAAGAGAAAGCACACATATGCAATGTATGTTAAGTGAGTGTGTGCAACTAATCTCTTTAAAGAAAAATAAGCACTAGAGATATACCTTTGGAGTGCTTATCGAGATATACCTTTGGAGTGCTTATCAAGACGAGGTTTTCAAAGGGTTTGAGCAATAACAACAACACCTAAGCTACCCTTACAAAGGACCCCAACATGTGGTTTGTCCACGAAATGAGCCAATCAACAAATGGGAACGTTACACATGGGTTTTGACAATTGCTCATTACATGACCCTGTGTGAGTAATAGGAAGAACCCTAGATCATTAGTCCGTATTCGTTGCATGATCGTGTGCGAGTATTGGAAAGGATCTTCGAACTTAATTGAATTATCTTGAAAACAAGCCCGTAAACTGGATTGAAGTGTTTAACGAGACTGATTGTGAGCATTGAGTGTCTAAGAAAGGTGCATCGATTCCCTAGTATTTCTCTCCATATATTCATCCCTTGTGTGATTTTTGATTTAATTTTAGTCTCTAGTTTAGATTCTCATAATTTAAGTTAATTTTAGAATTAAACAGATTTCCAAAGCAAAGCATTATGCAATTTAGTTTTTCGCACTTGGAGTAAATCCTTGCTAGATTAATTGGCTTTCGACCAATAGAATCGCCGATCCTAGTGAACGAACTTTCTTAGTAAATTGAACACAGATTTTACTGCATCAACTAGGATGGCTTCTAGCACCGAAAAACTTGACCACATGCTAGGTGTTGGAAAAAGTCCGTGTGATAAGAGGGGTCTTGGGTTTGAAGATGGTAAGAAAACCTCCACCTCTAACAAGACCGTTGTAAGGTTCCCATTTTTTGATTGGCTCATTTCGTGGACAAACCACATGTTAGGGTTCTTTGTAAAGGTAGCTTAGGTGTTGTTGTTGTTATTGCTCAAGCCCTTTGAAGACCTCGTCTTGATAAGCACTCCAAAGGTATATCTCTAGTGCTTATTTTTCTTTGAAGAGATTAGTTGCACACACACACTTAACATACATTGCTTATGTGTGGTTTCTCTTCACATGTCACATTTCACACTTGCACTTATATGTTATTTTTTATTGTATGAATTTGTGACTTGTAATTCATTTCTCGATAGTATTCGGAAACGTCCGTGCATGCACTAGAATGTGCTTGGTTTTGCTCGAAGACCGCTTACGGAGAATGCCCTTGGCTTCTCCTTGGTTTTCACCTATGTTGGTGATCGGCGGTTATGATCGGCAACCTGGCCACCGAATGAAACCGCCGTTTACTTCCAGAAGTGTCTGGAGCAATTCTACCGTTACGATCGACGGTCATGACCGCCGTTCGAAACCTCCGTTCAAGACCTGATTGATTTTATCTCTCGGTCTGATTCGGCGGTTGAATCGGCGGCCACAAAACCGCCGAATGAAACCGTTGTTCATACCTGACTGATTTTATCTCTCAGTTTGATTCGGCGGTTAGATCGGTGGTCACAAAACCGCCGAATGAAATCGCCGTTGTTCCCCTGTTCTTCTCGGGTTCAATTCGGGGGTTAGAATCGGCGGCCTGGCCACCGAATGAAACCGCCGATCGGTGTGTTTTAGGGGCAAACTTGTCTTTTCACATGCTCTGTTTTTCATGCCTATAAATACATCACTTTCTCTTGTTTTGAATGTGACTCTTTAATCATCAAGAACCCTACTTCTAAAAGAGAGAATTTTAAGAGAGAAAGCAACCAAGTTTGCTCATTTAAACACTCATACCAAAATCCATTTGCATCAAAGTTCATCTAGCATTCTCTAGCATATCTAGGATGCTTGCTTGCATGGGTATTTTATCAGCACGCTTGCTTTGGTAAGTTTTTCACTATTATCATATATAATTAGTATTTTATTTATTATGTCATCTCTTTTATTACTTGATTGTTCTTAGATTATATTCTAATATTCAAGATAGAGATTGTTGTGTTGATTTGATTGAGTGTTGCTTTGTGATAGATATCTAGGTTTCTATAATCTATGATTATCTAAGCTAATTGACATGTCATTTAGCTTTAATATCTAGGATTGTTTTTAATTGCAAATTCATCATCTTAGATAAGCATATAGGGTTTCCCTTGCTCTATGTTGCATTTGAATATTCATATATTCACTTAGGGTGTTAATCTCTTTTTAGAGAATTAAGTCTTGTGTTGTGACCGGGATTAGGTTGCTTAATTCGCAAGCAATCGGACTAGGTTCGCTTATACCGGGATTAAGTAGGTGTGTGATCACTTCCGGGATTAGGTTGTAATTTCATCACATTTAGTGGATTCGAGGTTCGGGTGTGGCTCACTAAACAGCCGTGGTTTTTCCCGTGAGGGTTTCCACGTAAATATCAAGTGTTGTTTTAATTTCCGCACAATATTACACTTGCTATATTTTATTGTCTATCAGGGGTATTTTCGTAATCTTATCATTAAACGAAAATTGGGTAAAATTAGTTAAAATCTATTCACCCCCTCTCTAGATTAATAGTTTACACACCGTGAGAACTTTCAACTGTGTTTGTCAAGAGCTTGGGCAACAAAGAAGCTTCATTGGTGCAAACTCCTAGGAAGAAAATTGAACTATGACAATGTTCAAATAGTGCACAAGTAAAGGTGACGCCAAGACAGCAACCTCAAGCCAACATTCCTCAACGATTGGCTCAAAAAGGGAAGAGGTCAATCATGCAAGATCAACCTCGGATGCAATCAAGTCTTGGTCAACAACAAAGTATGAGAGATCCTATTCAACAACCATGACAACCACAAAGACAAGGGAAGACTCCCATGAATGCACAAGGACATGGTATGATTCCTTCTGTCATTCCTATGTCATTTTTGTGGTTTTAATGGTCATATTAGACCAAATTGCTTTCGATACATTAAAATGTGTAGAACTAGAAGCATGATTGAAAAGAGAAAGAATAGAGCCAAGATGCATGTTCCTAGGAATGATAAAATTGATTTGCATGATCCTAGGACATCTAGAGCCCATATACCAAAGACCACTAGGAAAGAAAATGTTTTACCTAGGTGGATTAGAAAGAATGAAAATGTTTGCCATGTTGCACAAATTGCCTTAAAGGCAAATTTTTCTAACTTTTGGTATTTAGATAGTGGGTGCTCTAGGCACATGACGGTAAATAAGAGTTTCTTCAAGACTCTTGTCATGGAGGAAGGAGGATGTGTCACCTTTGGTGATGGATCCAAAAAAAGAGTTATAGGGAAAGGAACCATTTCCGTTCCCGGATTACCCTCCTTATCTAATGCTTTATTTGTTGATGGCTTGAAAGCCAATTTGATAAGCATTTCTCATCTTAGTGATGAAGGATATTCCGTCTTGTTTAGCAAAAATGATTGCTCTATCCTAAAGTCCGATGGACAAACCTTGTTGAAAGGTATGAGATCTAGTGACAATTGCTATTGTCTTGAAACTAGAATAGCCTAAAAAAATGTGTCTAAGGATGAGCAAATTGAGTTATGGCATGAAAGACTAGGCCACATGAACTTTAGGGATTTACAAATCCTAGATAAGTTCAATAGTGTGCGTGTTCTTCCCAAGCTTGGGAAGAAAGCCAATGGTGTTTGTGGACCTTGCCAACAAGGAAAACAAACCAAAAGCATGCACAAAAAAAAGGCAAGTATCTCTCCACCAAGGAGCCACTAGAGCTTCTCCACATGGATCTTATAGGTCCTATGCAAACTGAGAGTTTAGGTGGAAAGAGATACATTTTTGTTTATGTTGATGATTTCTATAGGTTCACATGGACATATTGTAGGGAAAAATACGTCAACACAACGGAAGCGAGACTAAAAACGAGTTTAGTATAGTTTAAAATTTTTCCATAATTTGAACCTTAACCCTCTAATTAATTAACATATAATACTAAAGATATCATACCTTTGTCGCGTGAACCGATTGACATTGCGTCGATGGTAATCCGCAAGATCTTCCAATCCAATCACGAACATGAATCACCTAGGAGCGTGGTCTCCCTTCTCTTTGAATTGTGTACCTGAGGATGGATTAACAAAACTTTTTCTTTTTCGTTAGTCACAACAAATTCCAAGAGGCTACAAAGAATGTTCCGGTCACTTTTGAATTCACAATCGTTAGATCGAAACTCGCGTGAACCTTATTCGAAATTGTGCATAAAACCTTTTGATATAAAAGTTACTAGTGCACTATCGAAATAAGAACAAACTTTTCTCTCTTTTCCTCTTGGCCGAATTCTCACACTAATCTAAGAGTTGGATTCTATTTTTTTCTAGCAAAAGAAAAAAAACTCTTAAGCATAAGACCTTAGGGTTCCTTAAAATATACAAATAATATATATATATATATATATATATATTTAGTGGCCACAAGTCCCATGCAAAAATTATGTATATATATATCTCTTTATATATGCTTGAATCCTACTTTATATATATATCTCAAACATATAGCCTACATATTCTGCATGCCTATATGTATATATATATATTTCCGCATGAATTCCGCATGCATATATGTATATATATATTTCCCCATGCATTCATGCATATATTTATTTCCATTCCTCATGCATATATGTATAAATATATTTCCGCATGCATTCATGCATATATATTATATACAAACCCTAATCCAACTCTTTAGTGTATTTGTGACTATATCAAAGACTTCCTAATTTGACTAGATAAATAAATCTTTTATTTATCTACTTACCAAATAAAGTCTTTTATTTTATTTATACTACCATAATAGTATACTACTAAGAAACATATTTCCTAGTCAGAAAAAGATTTTGATTTTTAATTAAATAATTAATTAATCAATTAATTAATTTCCATTTAATCAAATAATAAAAATAAAACAATATAATATCATATATATATCTCGGCCATGTGCCATATATATTAATATATCTATATATTGTCTTTCTATTTTATTAAATCCATTGGACCTTAATAAAAGACCCACATGTGAACCAGACCCATTCTTACTAAAAGAAACAAGCCCACATGCCTTTCATTAATATATTAATATAATTGATCAGCCCATTAAATAAATAATGTGCAAATTATATTCTTAATATATTAAATACAATTCTAGATGGACCCATAAATTGGTCCGGTAGAATATATCAAGTGATCCATGCAAGTCCATGTGGATTGAGGATCTTGGCGGGCCTATCTAAATTTAAGCTCCAATAGACATAACCCAATCACAATCAACAAATGATTCACTTAGGTTCAATCTATTAATTTTAGTTCATTCCACTAAAGAACTAAAATTGCACTCTTAAATAAAGATGGAATAAGTAAATGATTCTCATTCATACCCTAGACAATCTTATAGGAGATGGTGTATCCTCGTGAAGAATATCAGTAATCGCCAAGAGCTCATAGACCGCCTATAGCTCTCCAAGTTACCATATTTACTCATATGACCACATTTTGAACTTGGATATTTTGACTTGTCCAGAAGCCATGTTTCAATAGACTCTATCGAAAACTTAACGTTAAGATTTAATATCCAATACCTCAAAACATCCATATGATGATATTCTACTCTCATTTAATAAATGGAGCCACGATGTCCATATCTATAAATGAAGTCCTCTATCGATTAACAAATGAATACCACCAAACTATCGAGGATAGACTATGCTATATAATCGTACTCATTGATAACTCAAATGATAACACTTGCAACCATAAGTCCATCATTTATCTCAGGATTAAGATAGACTCTCCGATTGTCCTGATAATGAAAAGACTTTTATCTACTGACGGTTCTAGATAAAGTATTTCATTGTGATCCAGTCCAATGCACCTAGTGCACTAGATCTTTTACTTAAAGCCACTTTGATGATTTTGGACTCATCATAACACATTTGATCCCACTCAAATGCCAGTAAAAGAATCTACAACTTTAACAAGATAAAGGTGCCCAACCTTTAACTTAAGTTGTGAACATTAATCAAGACTAACTAAAGAATTGTGTCTACCACATACATATCCAGATGTACGAACAATTCTTCTTTTCTCATAGTCTTTTGACCTTATGATTATTTACTTTTGACAATTATAATATTCAAACTATAAATACTATAAGATTTGTTAAACCAGAAATCACATTATTAATATGAATAGATTGTCAAAAACACTATTACACTCTTTGCTATTGAGCATAATCCTAACACATATTTTCTTAGAGAAAAATCCAAAACTTTTGACAAGTTTAAAATGCTTTGTACTAAAATACAAAATTAAATGAATTCAGACTTTAAAATCATTAAACGGATTAGAAGTGACCATGGGAGGGAGTTTGAGAATGCCATCTTTGAAAACTATTGTAATAACTTAGGCATCTCCCATGATATTTTTGCTCATAGGACACCTCAACAAAATAGAGTTGTTGAGAGGAAGAATAGGGTGTTCAAGAGATGGCCTACGTGATGTTGCTTAGCAACAATGTCCCTAGGAACCTATGGGTCGAAGCCATCAATATGGCTTACTATATAGGAAATAGAGTTTTCCTAAGGCCTGGAACTAGGAATACTTTCTATGAGTTATGGAAATGTAGAAAGCCAAATGTTAGCTACTTCCACTCTTTTGGAAGCAAATGCTACATTTTAAATGACGATGATCAATGATCGGACTATTTTATACCTATTTGAGGTCCCCCATTTCTGATCGTTTGTCTCGTTTTCGAGCATATTTTTATATATAATGTTTTGTTTGAGCCTTGTGTAGGTATATATTCCCTACAATAGGTATTTGAGCTTAAAGATTAGTTTGGGAGGCAAAATGAGCCAAAAACGGAAGAAATTGTATATGCTCGTGTAGAATGGTCAACTTGCAAGGGTCATATCTTCCTCCTTATATTGAACCACATTGATATCTTTATATATTCGGAAAGCCCCGGAAGTCTAGTTTCCAAAACATTTTACGGATTACAATTCCGAGCTTTCTGCAGGAAGTTATGCCCATTTCCATAACGGTGCACAATGCTGAAAATGCTGAAATGCTGTTAGGTCTAAACGACTACTTCAAACGGCGGCCTGGCCGCCGAACTAAACCACCGAATCACTCCAGAAAGTCATTTTTTAGGTGAATTTTAGGGACAGATTCGTTCATTCACCCTAACCTTCAGCCCTAACCTCCTAACACTATATAAACACCTTATTCTCTTCTCTCCCAATAGAATACACACCCCACACCACTTCCTCTTCATCTTCATCTTCATCTTCATCTTCATCTTCATCTTTATCTTCATCTTCTTCACATAATAAGAGAGAGAGAAGCTTTCTAGAGCATCCATGGAGGTTTTTCCTCCATGGATGCTCCCCACTTCATCTTCTACCCATCATCCACCCATTTAGGAGTTGATTGCAAGGAGAAAGGAAGGTCTTTGGACCAATTTCGAGCTAAGGTTTCATGGAGGACTTGGAGGAGGTTTTCTTCAAGGGTTGTCTCCTTTAACTCATCTCTTTGTATTTCTTGTTTTCTTAAATGTGTAATCCCCACTTGGGAATATTTGTAAACCTATATTTGTGCTCAATATATATGATGGTTGTTTTTATATCTAATTTGTGTTTTGACTCATTCTTGCTTTTATTAAATATATCTCTATCTTGAAATGCTTGTGTATGGAGATTGGAAATTAATATGTATTCATGGATGGGATTAGGAGTAACTTAATATAATTTAGGAGTAGTTGTAATCAAATATCCCATTTTGTGTTTGTATGTTGATGGAAGGTCGAAATTAACTTGTATGGATGGGTTTGAGTGAATTAGAGTTAGGATTGTGCCTTTGGAAGGGCTTTCCGGGCATAGTTTTGGCTAATTAGCTAGGAAGAATGGGTGAACCTATAAATTGTCGTATTAGATGAGGTTTGGTTCTATGTTTTTGTTAACAATTGGACTTTGGCTATTTTTCACTCTAGGGGCTCTAGGTGAGTCATGGTTAGAGTTACAATTATTGGTCTTTGGCTATCTCTCACGCTAGGGGCTCTAGGTGAGTTATGGTCGGAGATACAATTACTCTTTCCACATTCATTAGACTTTCACGTTGCCATTTTACATTACGAAGCTATCATTAGGGCTCAATGTTGTTTTATTTGTAGAATCGGTTCACATATGTTGGTTGCGGTTTCGTGTTTGAGAGGTTCTCAACACACTCTTCAACCGTTAGCTATATGAATGGGTATAAATTGGATTGAGGCAAGAATGAACCCTTAACTAAAATTTGATGTCCTTAATGTCTAACAACCAACTATTTGTGCACTTATGTATGGTGAATTTGTTGAACCTTGTGTGACCATTTTCATGCATCTCTCCTATCCACCATTTTATTTATCATTTTAAACACCATTCTCACCCTTCCATATTCTCTTTGTTTTTATTTATTTTCATTTTCATTCTATACACACACACACACACACACACACACACACACACATCGCATTGTACATACATTTCACACACACCATTCTCACCTTTCCGCATTCTATTTACATGCTTACAATAAACTCTAGAACTTGATACGGTTGACGGATCACACCTCCCTGCGGAACGATACCCTTGCTTGCCGCTTTACTAGTCTTTTGCTAGTTTAGAGCACATTGCATAGGAAACCTCTTTTTAAATGAAAAAATCTTTTGATCCTTGCGATTTCTTAACGACGGAAAAAGCGAGTATCAATCAACTTGGCAAATTTGATGCTAAGAGTGATGAGGGTATCTTTATTGGCTATGCCTTAAATAGTAGAGCCTATAGAGTTTTCAATTCGAAGACTCGAAGCGTCATGGAATCATCCAATGTTATCATTGATGATGAAAGGCTTAAGTCTAGTGACCATGTGGAGGAGATTGCTAGAGTATATGACTCCTCCTTGGAGAAGGTTGTGGTGACTCCTAATGTTGGGACGTCTAATCTTGGTGATGATAACACACAACCTCTTGATAGAGCTCCTCTCTTGAACTCTAAAGAACCCGCTCCATGGGTTAGACAACTCCATGATAAGAATGACATCATTAGAGAAGTGAATGAGGGTGTTAGGACTAGGCGTCAAATAGCTAATCTGATTAGCTACACATGTTACACCTCTCAAACCTAAAAAGGTTGATGAGGCCTTGAATGATGAGTTTTAGGTTCTTGCCATTCAAGAAGAGCTAAACCAATTCGAAAGGAATGGGGTTTAAACTCTAGTTCCTAGGCTTAAGAGCACTAATGTGATAGGCACCAAGTGGATATATAGGAACAAATCCGATGAGGATGGCAACATAGTGCGTAACAAGGCTAGACTTGTTGCATAAGGGTACTCTCAAATTGAGGGTATCAACTTTAAGGAGACATTTGCTCCCGTTGCCCGATTAGAGTCTATTAGGCTTCTCTTGTCCATCTTTTGTGCGCACAAGTTTAAATTGCACCAAATGGACGTCAAGAGTGTCTTCCTTAATGGCTTCTTGCAAGAGGAAGTGCTTGTTGAACAACCGAAGGGGTTTGTGGATGCACACCACCCCAACCATGTATATTGCCTCAAAAAGGCTTTGTATGGGTTGAAACAAGCACCGAGGGCTTTGTATGAGCGCCTCACTCAATTTCTTGTTGACAATGACTACACAAGGGGTAGTGTTGACAAGACTCTATTCATCAAGAAAGACAATGATGAGCTCTTTATAGCTCAAATATATGTTGATGATATAGTGTTTGGCTCCACCAACAATACCAAGGTCCAACAATTTGTTGATGTTATGTCTCATAAATTTGAGATGAGTCTTGTTGGTGAGCTAAGTTACTTCCTAGATTTGCAAATTAGGCAATTACAAGATGGGATTTTTATAACCTAAGCAAAATATGCCAAGAACCTAGTGAAGAAGTTTGGTCTTGAAAATGCCAAACATTTTGATACACCCATGAGTACTACTTTAAAGCTAAGCAAGGATGCTAGCAGAAAAAGTGTGGAACAAACGTTGTATCGGGGCATGATTAGTAGCTTGCTTTATTTGACTGCAAGTAAGCTTGATATCTCCTTTAGTGTGGGTGTGTGTGCTAGGTACCAATCGGATCCTAAGGAGTCCCATCTTCTTTCCATTCAGAGAATCATTCTTTATGTGAATGGGACTTCCAACTATGAGATTTGGTACTCTTTTGATACTAATGCTAGTTTGCTTGGCTTTAGTGATGCGGATTGGGCAGGAAATTGCAGTGATAGGAAAAGCACATCGGGCGGTTGCTTCTTCCTTGGGAACAACCTAGTCTCTTGGTTTTGTAAGAAGCAAAACTTAATTTCCTTGTCTACGGCCGAGGCCGAGTACATAGCCGCGGGGAGTGGATGCACACAACTCCTTTGGTTGAAGCAAATGCTAGTAGACTACGGATTCAACCAAGGTACACTCACTCTCTTTTGTGATAACATGAGTGGTATTCATATTTCCAAGAATCCGGTTCAACATTCTAGAACTAAGCATATAGACATCCGCCATCATTTCATTAGAGAGCTTGTTGAAAATAAATGCATAGTACTTGAACATATAGGTACTAATGATCAACTTGCAGACTTATTTACTAAACCCTTAGATGCAACTAGGTTTAAAACTCTTAGTAGATCTATTAGGATATGTGTTGTGGAGTGATGTGTTTTGGTGATTGACCCCATATGGGGAACTCAAGCAAAGAGAGCTATTTCATACTTGTCACATGCAAAAATTTGAAAATTTTTATGCTTCTTTATTAATTGCTTGAGTATCTTGGTTTCACATATGCTTATATGATATTGTCTTCAAATAAGTGTGAACCATGCTTTATTTACAATCCATGTCATATTTATGTTCAAACATGCATTTTTGGACTAGGAGATTTACATAAGAAGTACAATTTGAATGACCTATAATTATATCCATGACATGATGATTCTTTTATAACATACTAATGTCAAATGAAAAAGCATGAAATTCAAAATGACATGCTGAAATGAAAAGCATGAATTGATGATTGTAATTCTTAAATGCAAAACATTGTGTGAAAAAGCAAAAATGAGACTTCAAATGAATAAAGGATCTTGTATCCATTCAAAAGATTTTAAAATCCAAATGTCTCTCTTTCTTTATTAGTTGAACATGGCTACTATCATACAGGTATCATTCCTGGAAAAATCAAATAGGTTGCAAAGTCGCTCATGCCATGTTTCGCTTATAAAGTTGGATATAGTTGCTCTTAAATTGAAATCAATAAAATCTCTATATCCTTGCTTCTCTCATGACAAATGGTGAAATTGGTTTGAATTCTATTAGAAACCTTTGTCATTTGCTTTGCCAAATACCATTGTATTTTGGACTTGAATGCAACATGTCTTGTATGCAAAGTATTTTTATTCACACATTTTCTCAAAATAAATCTCTTTTGTTTCTCTCCAATTAATTGAGTTGTATAAAGTTGCTTATATGATTATGCAAATATCTTGTAGGCTACTATCTCTTTTTGCTACAAGTGACCCGGTTAGGGGATACTCCTTTGCCTATATCATGATAAAAAGGGGGAGTAGATTGTGGTAAGGGGGAGCATGCATTATAGTAGCAAATGCACATATTGGGGAGATTGCATATTGAGGAGGAGTAACCTATTCAGGAGGAGCATTGCATTACACATTCATTGCATGATGATTGTGCTTAAATTCTTTAAATGCAAATGCTTGTTTTATTTTCACTTGATCATCTCACATACACTTGCTTTGGAAAGTGTAATTTTTTGTTTTGAAGGGCTGATAGTTCTACAAGAGATTGAAGACTTGAAGTTTTTTACATTTTTATATCTCTTTGTAATGTAGAATATCTTTGTTATCCCGTAGATTCAATTATGTTGTGAGGATCAATGTGAGTGGTGGTTTCGTCACGAAATAGACAAAGGTGGAGATTCGATTGGCATATTTCGTGGACAAACCACATATTGAGGTTTAAATTGTAAGGGTAGTTTAGGTGATTGAGGATCAAGCTCAAAGGCCCATTCAAGACCTCAAGGTGACAAGCACTCCAAAGGTATATCTTTAGTGCTTAGTTTCTTTGAAGAGATTTAGTTGCACACACACACTTGCCATGCTTGCATATATGCTCATTGATCTTGTGTGCATTCTCTTCACATGTCACATTTCACACTTGCACTTTGTTGTTGAATATTGTGGTGTGTTTATGTGTCTTGTAATTCGTTTCCCGATATTGTTCGAAAACGTCCGCGCATGCATGAATATGTGCTTGGTTTAGCGCAAAGATCGCCTTCGGAGAATGCCATTGGCTTCTCCTTTGGTTTCACCACATTAGGTGAAACGGCGGTTGTGATCGATCGCCTGGCCACCGAATGGAAACTGCCATTTTATTCCAGAAAGGTTTAGAGTGATTCTGCGGTTATGATCGGCGGCCACGACCACCGTTCATACCTGATTGATTTTTCTCTTGGGTTTGATTCTGCGGTTGAATCGACGGTTTCGTAACCGCCAAATGAAACCTCCTTTGTTCCCCTATTCTTCTCGTGTTCAATTCGGCGGTTGTGATTGACGGCCTGGCCACCGAATAAAACCGCCGATCATGCGTTTTTAGGGGCAAACTTGTCTTTTTCACAAGCTCTGTTTTTGATGTCTATAAATACATCACTTTCTCATCTCTATGAACCTAACTCTTTCAATACAAGAACCCTAAAGTCTATAGAGAGATTTGTGAGAGAAAAGGCAAACAAGATTGCTCATTTAAACACTCAAAACCATTTTCATATGCATAAAACTTCATCTAGCATCTTCTAGCATATCTAGGATGCTTGCTTGCATGGGTCTTTCATCAACACACTTGCTTTGGTAAGTTCTTCACTATTATCATATATAATTAGTGTTTTATTTATCAAGGCATCTCTTTTATTACTTGCATGTTCTTAGATTAATTTCTAATATTCAAGGTAGAGATTGTTGTGTTGATATGATTGAGTGTTGTATTGTGATAGCTATCTAGGTTTATTTAATCTATGTTTAACTAAACTTTATGACATGTCGTTTAGCTATTGATATCTAGGATTGTGTTAATTGCAATATTATCATCCTAGATAAGCATATAGGGTTCCCTAGTTCTAAATTGCATTTCGGATATTTCATATGCATTTTGGATATTTCATATATTCACATAGGTTTTATTATCTCTTCATTGAGAATTAAGTCTTGATGGCTAAGGTTTCTTAAGCCACAAGCAATTGGACTAGGTTCACTTATACCGGGATTAGGTAGTGCTGGAGAGTTATATATCGGGGATTAGGTTGTAATCTCCTTTACTATTAGTGGATTCAAGGTTCGAGTGTGCTCACTTAACAGCCTGTGGTTTTTCCCGGGATTAGGGTTTCCACGTAAATATCAAGTGTCATTTATATTTCCGCACATATTACACTTGATATATTGAATTGACTAGATAGGGCTATTTTCGGAAAATTGACTAATAACGAAAATTAGGTAAAAATTAGTTAAAATCCATTCACATCCCCCCCCCCCCCCCCCCCCCCCCCCCCCGGATTAATTTTGAACACACCTTAATTTGTTTCATGTTCCAACCACTTTGAAACTGAAATCAAATTTCAATTAAATCCAGGAATTAAAAATACATTATTCAATCAAAACAATAAAACAACTTCCAAAATGTAGTCTAACTACACCCACTGCTCAGGCTGACATGACATCCCTTGACCCAACACACATAGAGAAGGCTCCCTCCTTAATCTGTGTCCAAGAATTAGTCTACTGCATAGAAGAACAAACATGGTTAGTGGCCCCCGAATAAACTATCCAGGGTGAAGAATCATCTTCCACTATACATAATTCAAGAACAAGTAAATCATATTTACCTTTCGCCTTTTTCTTCTTGGCTACCTCATCTAGATATAGAGGACAATTCCTCTTCGACTGTCCAACCTTGTTGCAATGGAAACACTTTCCTTTTCCTTGGTCAGTAGAGGTGCCCTTTTTCTTGCCTTGGGCTTTCTTGGGCTTAGGCTTACTCTTAGCCTTCCCAGCATACCTCTTCCTCTTCTTATTACCAGAGGAAGATGGTTCGGCAACATTTGCCTCACCGGTCTTACTTTTGTTGTCCTTAGTTAAAGACTCAAAAGTAGTGAGCTCATTGAGCAATTGAGTGAGATTGAACCTAAGCTTGTTCATCCCATAGTTACTCCTAAACTGATCAAAACTCTTTGGAAGAGTCATCAGTATGATGCTCACTTGATTAGGTTCATCAATGGCCCCACCATTGATCTCTACCGTGTTGAAATATGACATCATGTTCGCGCGAAACCAAGCACTCATTAGTGCAAGCGCGGACGTTTCCGAACAATGTCGGGAAACAAATTATAAGGCACATATACACACAATAAGATATATCAACCAATGTGCTAGTGTGTAAAGTGACATGTGAAGAGATGCACATAAAAATAAGCAAGTATGCAATCATAGCAAGAATGCTAAGTGTGTGTGTGCTACTAAATCTCTTCAAAGAAAAACAAGCACAAGAGATTATACCTTTGGCGTGCTTGAATCTTGAGGTCATGGAAGGGCCTTTGATCTTCAATCATTAAACACTTAGACTACCCTTACATTCAAAACCCCAACATGTGGTTTGACCACGAAATAAGCCAATCAACAAAACGGGAATCCTTACAATCTCCCCCTTTGGCTATTTCGTGACAAAACCACCACTCACATTGATTCCTCACAACAAAAATAAACCTATGGGTCAATGAAGATTTTCTACAATACAAAGAGATATATAAAAATAAAACTTGAAGTCTTCAATCTCTTATAGAACAATCATTCCCTGAAACAAGGTTTTTAAACTTTCCAAAACAAGTAAAAGTGAGATGAATCAAGTGAGGACATAAACAAGCATTTGCATTTCTAAGAAATTAAACACAACATCATGCAATGTATGATGAATGCAATGCTCCCCCTCAAAGGGTTACTCCCCCTCAATGTATATTCTCCCCAATGTGCACCAATTGCTACAACAATTTGCACCTCCCCTTACCACATTCTACTCCCCCTTTTTGTCATGATGTAGACAAAGGAGTAGTCCCCAACCGGGTCACTCAAGGCAAAGAGAGATAGTAGCATTCTAGTATATGCATAATCAATATAAGCCACTTTATGCAATCTCAATTAATCGGAGAGAAACGAGGAGATTTATTAGATAAAATGTGTGAAACAAAATGCTTTGCATACAAGACATATAGCATTCAAGTCCAAAATACCATGGTATTTGGCAAAGCAAATGACAAAGGTTTCTAATAAAAATTCAAACCAATTTCACCATTGTCATGAGAGAAGCAAGGATATAGAAATTTCATTGATTTCAATTTAAGAACAACTATATCCAACTTTATAAGCTAAACATGTCATGAGCAACTTTGCACCCTATTTGATTTTTCCGGGAATGAAACCCGTATGATAGTAGACATGTTCAACCAATAAAGAAAGAGAGACATTTGGATTGTAAAATCCTTGAATGGATACAAGATCCTTTTTCATTTGAGTCTCATAAGCCTTTTTTCACACAAGTTTTTGCATTTAAGAACGCAATTATCAATTCATGCTTTTTCATTTGAGCATGTACATGAATTTCATGCTTTTCATAAGACATTAGCATGTTATTTAAGAATCATCATGTCATGGAGAAATCATAGGTCATTCAAATCATACTTCCTACATACATCTCCTAGTCCAAAATGCATGTTTGAACATAAATATGACATGGATTGTAAACAAGCAAGGTTCACACTTATTGAATTGAAAACATATATACATATGTGCAACCAAGCTTACTCAAGCAATCAACCAAGAAGCATAAGATTTTTCAAATTTTTTGCAAGTGACAAGAATGCAAAAATAGCTCTCTTTGCTTGAGTTCCCCATATGGGGTTAGTATCATCCTTCATTAATGAAGGGCATGAGGTCCTATGGACCTACCAAGTCCATTGGACTTAGTTGAACCTATTTGAGACTTGTTAGTCTCGTAGCAAGCGGGTTCATTTTTCCTTATCCACATAGATATGACATTTTTCTTCTTAGTGGTCAAAGGTTGCATGTCATTCACTAACCTAGGATTATTGACAAGGAATTTCCTAGGCTCATGCAAATGGGCTCTTCTTAGCCTCTTTTTCTTTATCATGCTATCAATCCTACAATGCTTAATGTACTTAAAGCACTTAGGCCTAATATGCCCATAAACACCACAATAATGACAAGTTGGTACAAAGTAAGAATTCATACCATGTTCTTGTGAAGTCATTGGAGACTCATCATGCATTTGATGTCTCCTTTGGTGTTGAGTCGGTTCATGTCTTCTATTTGGTTGAACCGGAATGGGTTGCCTCCTTGGATTAGGTAGCATGTTTTGCCTCTTTTCATAGTGAGTCATTTGTTGAGGAGAGTTGACTCGAGAGGCTCTAATCCGTTGAGCTTGGGGTTGTCTTGCTTTCACCACCTTCACTTGTGCATTTGTCGAACATTGTCCTAGTTCTAACTTCTTCCTAGGAGTTTGCACCGGTTACGCTTCTATCTTACCCAAACTCTTCACAACGGTCTTCTTAGGAATAGAGCAATCCTTGCTCACTTCGAATCCAAGACCTCTTTTGTCACAAGGGCTTTTTCCTACACCAAGTATGTTGTCAAGTTTCTTGGTGCTTGTGGTCATTCTAGTCAATGACTCTTTGGCTTCAACAAGCTCTCTCTTCAAACCCTCTTCATTCCTCTTAGACAAGGCTAGCTCATCTTTTAGCTTGTCTTCTTCCACCATGGATCTTACCACTTCATCATTCAAGTGGTCCACTTGTGTTGAAAGCCTAAGTAATTCTTCCTTTAACCTTTGAATCTCTTTTTCATTCTTTAACTTAGAGCTTTCAAAACTTTCAAAGTTGTCCTTAAGATCCATTTTCTCCACTTGCTTCTTTAGGAGGTCATTGTATGTTGTAAGCTCTAGATTTTCTTCCTCTAAAATCCTTAGAAATCTATCTTTCTTCTTCATGGAGCTTTCAACATTGACTATAAAGTTATGCATATCCATATTCTCTACATTTCCATTTGTAGAGTTAGATAAGGAGTCATCTCCACTAGTGTCATCTTCTAGACTCTCCTCCTCTCTTATGGATCCAATTTCCTCATCAAGACCTTCACCTTGATCTCTTGAGTCAATAAGTGCCATATCCCAATGTGAAGCAACAACTATCTCCTCTAGAGCTACTTCTTCAACTTTCTCTTCTATGGGATCACTAGCAACGGAATTCTTACCAACAACTTCATTTTCTTCACAAGTGGCACCCAATGCCTTGAAGTTATTGATAAGCTCATCATCACTTGATGACTTATCTCCCTCTTCGGAGTCATCACTTTCACTCCAAATGGCGGCCATCATTTTTTCTCTCTTGTTCTTCAAATTCCCACAATCTAGTGAGATATGACCTATGCCACCACACTCATAGCATTGGATCCCTTTCCTTTCGCTATTCTCTTGCCTATGCTCAACCTTCTTGAAAGGAACCCTTTTCTTCAATTCTTGCCCTTTGGATGCATGACCCTTTTTCTCGAATTTTACAAACTTCTTGAATTTTCTCATTAAAAGTGCCATGTCTTCATCCGAGTCATCCTTGTCCTCCTTCTCAACCTTGGAAGCTCTCAAAGCAATCCCTTTTTGCTTCTTTGAAGGAGTGGAGCTAGGACCCTTCCTAGACTCGTAGGCGAGAAGTCTACCTATTACCTCGCTCGGCTTCATGTCCTTAAAATCACTATTTTCTTCTAAAGCCGTCACCTTAGACTCAAACCTCTCGGGAAGCGATCTCAAAATCGTAAGGGTCACCAAGTTGATGACTTTGGTTGACAATGTCCATCAACCTAATCTCGAAGTCGTTGAAGCACTCATTCTCCTCCATCCTAAGTGTCTCAAATTGAGTTTGGAGGACTTGAAGTTTGGAGTCCTTCACTACTTCGGTTCCCTCGTGTGCAACCTCTAAGATGTCCCATGCCTCCTTGGCTATCTTAGTGTTCTGAATCAGTTTGTACTGATTTTCGTCCACTGCACATATAAGGGCGTGCCACGCCTTTTGATTCCACTTGGACAACTCAAACTCAGGTTGTGTCCACTGTGCCTTAGGCTTGAGCACTTCTTCTCCTCCACCCGTGGGAGTCATCATAGGAGGCGAATATCCATCTTCAATGGCCATCCATGCCCTATCATGGATTTGACACACATATGCCTCCATCTTCCCTTTCCATTGGGAGTAATTTATGCCGGTGAGGAGGGGTGGCCGTGTGCTTGAAGCACCCTCATGGTTGCCACCGAATCCACTCATTGTATCAAATGAATGAATGAAATGTATGCAAAATGTATGAATGAGCAAAAATCACACAAATGCACAACACACCTAAAATGAGCTAGGATCACCTAAGTATATCTAGGAACCCGCTCTGATACCAATTGAAAGTAATTAAATACTCGAGGCGTGTTCTATATAAAGCTAGAGGGGGGGGGGGGGGGGGGGGGGGGGGGGGGGGGGGTGAATAGATTTTTAACTAATATTACCCAATTTTCGCATGCAAGTCAATTTTATGAAAATGCCCCTACTAGTCAAAAATACATACAAGTGTAATATAGTGCGGAATTTAAATAACACTTGATGTATACGTGGAAACCCAACCACTGGGAAAAACCACGGGCTGTATAGTGCGCCACACTCGGAACTCGAAATCACTAATTGAAATGAAGTTTACAACCTATGTAGACCTCGTCTAACACTCCGGTCTGTAACCCCTCACTTCTACCCAGCGGGCCTTTATTAGCAACCCTATTCCAATTTGCTTGAGGCCTAAGCACTCTTAGCCTCAAGACTTACTTCTCAATGAAGAGAACAACCTATGTGAATATATATATGAATATTCAAATAACAAACAAGGCTAGGTAACCTTAGATGCTTATCTAGGATGATGATATAATCAATTTAATCAACCCTAGATATCAATTGCTAAATGACATGTCAAATAGCTTAGCTAATCAAGATTAAGCAAAAACCTAATTAGCTATCACAATCAACACTCAATCATTTTCATCACAAATAATCTCTAACTTGTATCTAGCAAATAATCAAAAGCATACAAGTAATTAAAGAGATGTATTAATATGAAAAACACTAAAGTAATATGAAATTAGTGAAGAACATACCAAATAAGATGTGATGATTCAAAACCATGCATGGATCAATTCTATGAAGGCATAGAAGATCAAATATGAAATTTGATGCAAAAGGGATTTGATTTGAGTGTTTAAAGATGGGTTCTTGATTTGATTTTTTCTCAATCTCTGATTAAGTTTCTTTAAAGATGGGTTCTCTGAGAAAAAATCAAATCAAGAACCCATCTTTAAACACTCAAATCAAATCCCTTTTGCATCAAATTTCATATTTGATCTTCTATGCCTTCATAGAATTGATCCATGCATGGTTTTGAATCATCACATCTTATTTGGTATGTTCTTCACTAATTTCATATTACTTTAGTGTTTTTCATATTAATACATCTCTTTAATTACTTGTATGCTTTTGATTATTTGCTAGATACAAGTTAGAGATTATTTGTGATGAAAATGATTGAGTGTTGATTGTGATAGCTAATTAGGTTTTTGCTTAATCTTGATTAGCTAAGCTATTTGACATGTCATTTAGCAATTGATATCTAGGGTTGATTAAATTGATTATATCATCATCCTAGATAAGCATCTAAGGTTACCTAGCCTTGTTTGCTATTTGAATATTCATATATATATTCACATAGGTTGTTCTCTTCATTGAGAAGTAAGTCTTGAGGCTAAGAGTGCTTAGGCCTCAAGCAAATTGGAATAGGGTTGCTAATAAAGGCCCGCTGGGTAGAAGTGAGGGGTTACAGACCGGAGTGTTAGACGAGGTCTACATAGGTTGTAAACTTCATTTCAATTAGTGATTTCGAGTTCCGAGTGTGGCGCACTATACAGCCCGTGGTTTTTCCCAGTGGTTGGGTTTCCACGTATACATCAAGTGTTATTTAAATTCCGCACTATATTACACTTGTATGTATTTTTGACTAGTAGGGGCATTTTCATAAAATTGACTTGCATGCGAAAATTGGGTAATATTAGTTAAAATCTATTCACCCCCCCCCCCCCCCCCCCCCCCCCCCCCTCTAGCTTTATATAGAACACGCCTCGAGTATTTAATTACTTTCAATGTTCATGACATGTTCCCGAACAGATGCGCCCTCTTTCATCCGAGCAAGCATTGCGGAACGAGGAGCTTTGTGCCGCTTTTGCTTAGAGGGCTACCTGAACATGGTTTACAATGACTCCATTATTTCAAATGCAGTACCCATTGCTTCATGCTTAATGACAAGCACGTCTATCATACATGCTAACATTTATGTTTGGGCTTTCTCATCTGATGAGACCCATTTCTCATATGCCTCACAAACAGTTCGTGCCACATTGGCAATAGGCGTTGGAGGACATTCCTCTGTAAGCATAAACTTTAGGCCCTTGGTGACCAAGATTGCATTTATGTTATGTTTCCATTTAGTGTAGTTATCACCAGTTAATTTGTCATTGACTATGATTTGTAATAGTGCAGATGACATGGCTGAAAAACATAAATTAAGAATTCATTCAGTCATACATTCAAAACATGTGTGAATGTTCAGCATAAAATTAAACATGATGCATGAAAATGTTTAATGAACAAGAGCAACCCTAAGAAAACAATGTTTCTATGCCACGACAATCCAGCATACCACAAGTAAGTGCCACCTTAGGGTCAGTCAAATTCTTGCATGTTGGATCGAGACCTTCTCAATCAAATGATATGCTAGAATAACTCTTATTCCAATATCATTCAACCATCGTTTATTTAGTCAGGTTTTTAATTAACCAATTTAATTAAAACCTTATGAGCGTAACCCATCATTTCAGATCTCATAAGCTTAACTCAAGAATTGCCGCCTTAGGGTCGGTCAATACTGAAATCCTCTTAGACATCCTATCCGTTAGGAAGTCAACCTTGGTATTGATTCTTATGGAAACCCTCCTTAGGGAGAACGAAAGCAAAGCCGTCACGAGACCCCACTTGAATCTTACGATGTTGAATTCATGATGGAGACCGTGGGATATAATGTCATATATCCCTCTCCCACTCACTATTATATAATAAGGGTTTTCTATTAAAATTAATGCACTTAGATTAAACTAGATTAAACAGCTAATTTCAATCTAAGCGTCAAGTGCATTAATCACAAATTATTAGAATCCTATTCCAATCACTAATAAACTAATTCGATTTTTAACTCTTAAAAATCTATTTCATTAGTGATAATTCTATTCTATGTAAACTATTTACTATTAAAACTAAACACATTATTAGGTCCAATTATTATTAGGGGCTTAATCGAATTAATCCTAATATATATAAAGGACCCTACTAATCTGAGTAATTAAACTCTTTAATAAAAAGATTAGTGATTAATGAGAATTACCAAGTTTTTATTCCTATAAACTAATCCCATTAATATATTGCCAATTATGTGAATTACCCATTTTAATCAAATTAAAAAAAATAAACGCATAATATAGATGGCTATAATGCATGTATGACATATCAACATATATATGTGTAGGCACACCTAATCTAAATGATATGTATATGCATGGCAATGCTTTAATCATCTCATAATAAAAGCATACATGAGTTGACCGAGTACAATGGGTTTATCTAACTTAAAAAAAATTTAATTACAAAAATTATCCAAGGCATTCCTTGGTCTTCTTGTAATTCCAAAAATCTTCAAGTCCATCTCTAATATATTATGTGTCTTTTGAGCCCAAAAATCAAGTCCAACTTGATTTATTTTATTGAATCCATCTCATGGATTAAATCCCTTAAAGCCCAAATGTTACTCTAACATTTTTTGGAGGCTTAGGATTTCCCAAAATCAGCCCAAACGTTCTCGCGCACAAACAGCCCTTGCCCTTGCGAACATGTGCATGGATGGCGCACAACGCTTGCGCGTTTAATGCACGTGGCTGCTGCATAGCTGTTGCATTATATATATTTTTATGCGTGCATCACTTGCACTTTGCGACAGTGCCTTGTGTGACGTCTTGTGCCCATTATTTTTTTTTACAATTGTGTGCTGCACCTTTTGCACAGCTGTGTTGTGCTTACGTGCAACACTTGCACACAACAACAACATGTTGCATGACAATCATGCATGCATGCCTTGTGCCTATGCGCTGCCGCTTGTGTGTCCAACACACGTCCGATTTCTTCATCTTCATCCATTGATTTCTTCATACATATTTTACAATAAAATACATAACAAAAAATTTACAGCAAAGAAAATACAGCAGAAAATTAAAATAAAATATTAAAATTACATCCCGGGATTAATATTACATTGAAAAATATTACAACCATTAAAACGAAACCCTAAACCCATTGTACCATACAATTAACGACCAACCATGTTTATAATAAATAAATAAATAAATAAATTATAAACATCATACAATCATTAGAAAGTGCCTACACATTCATACATACAATCAGGAGCAATTGAATTCGATTATACTGTACAAAAAATGGCTTTGATACCACTTTGTAGGAAACCAGGGTTACAGATCGCGCAGCGGAAGGGTTTTAATTTTTTTTTAATGCAATCATAAACTAACCCATTTGTACAATAATAATCAAATGCAATAAGAAGAAGATGAAACTAATTCATACCAATGTTTGTAGGCTCTGATAATGCCTATTTCTACACTTGATGTAGCCTCATTTTACCTACCATTTGCCTTAGATTCCAGGTCAAACCGGTTTATTTAATGTTTAAATGAGCTTGTGCAGGCTTCTTCAGCAATTCAAGGGATATTGAGCTAAGTTGGGCAACATTGGAGCAAAAATGAGTAGTTGAGGAGGTGAAGAAGGAGTCGGCGCCTGATGTCCAGCGCAACCACCAGCGCTGCACAAGCGCCGGACGTCTAGAGAAGCGCCGCTGGTCGTGCGCTGGACGACCAGCACCGGACGACCAGGGCCAGAGGGACAGAAACCTACCGTTTGTTATGCGCTGGACACCGGCGCCCCTCGATTACGCTGGACGACCAGCGCAATAGCATTCCAGCTCAGCTTTCTCTAGGTTTTTGTGCCCTAATTCCACACTTTATAAATACCTCATTTCAGCTTCATTTGAGAGACCTCTCACACGACCCTTAAGCTCCAAATACTCCCATATCACTCCAAAAACACCCAAGAACACATCTTTCACCAAAATCCTTCACTAAATCACCCAAATCCTTCATCAAATCACCATCTAAACCAATTTCTCACTTCACCACCTCATTTCCTTACCTAGATCCACCATAAAAACCACACCTTGGAGCAAAAGAAGTCAAAGAGAGAAGAAGCCTAGCACAACCAAGCAAGAGAGGAGGAGTTCTTCACATTAGTTTACTCTAATCTCTTCTCTTTTTACATTTATTTGTTTTCCATTATGGCTTGTACTCATTATTCACATTTGGTAGCCATTTATTGTATCATGAACTAAAACTTCCTTGGCTAAGGCCAAGATGAAGCCTTTTCCATGAATTGTTAATAAAGGCCATCACTTTATCATCATTGCTTGTGTTGTGTACATTTATTTCATGTTCTTAATGATTATTGGATGTCTAGCTAGCATTTAGTAATTGTTTGGTTGTAATGTGAAGTACCGAGAGGAGAAGCACACAACGTGCTCGATGAAATGAGTGATAGAGGTTGGTAAGATAGAGATATGTGATGCTAGCCTCTAAGATTCAATATGTGTGCCATGAACTTAATGAATTTGTATGTAGTTCGGATAACCATTGAGAAATAGGTTATTGGTGCATATAAATGTTGTCTTTATCACTTGAGAGAGGTTAGAGACAAATAGAGGGTATCACGAATCTACACACACACTTGCATACTTTACTTTAACGATGTGCCTAAAATTAATGAGAATTGGATAGGTGGATTCATGGTCTTAGCCTATTTTCCCATAAGAGATAGAACCACTTGCTTGTGTTTGCCTTTGCTTAAGTTTGCTTACTTGTTTATTTTCAATTATTGCATCAGTGTAGTTTAAGTTTATATTTGAGTAGTATAATCCAATCATTCAATTTTTGCTTGTTTGAATAGCACCTAAACTAGTCAATTTCGGTAATCGGTCACTCGATCCCTGTGGGAACGAACTCTTATTTACCAATGTGCTACTCTTCGACCTCGTACTATTGCGAGAGTCATAAAGAGACTAGCCAATTTTTGGCGCCGCTGCTGGGGATTGAGCGGATGATTGATATCGATACTAGTTAGTTTATTACTAATTTGAACCTTTTAATTTAGTTTGTGTGTTTCTTTTCATAGGTACCATTGCTCTTGCATGCATCCACGTATAAAGAGCCAAAATTTTCACTTCTTGAATTTTGATCCGAAGATTGAGAAAATAGCTCGAAGAAATAAGTGTGAGGCAAGGTTGAGAAGAGCAGAAATGGGTGATCAAAATGCACAGTTAGGACACATAGATTTGCCTCCTGTGGCAAATCAAAATCAAGGGGAGTTGCCTCCTTAAGCCATTCCAGTGCAAGAAGGTTTTCCTCATGTTGTGGATAAACGTACCCTACGGGATTACACAATGCCTAGAGTCGAGCAGAACCAATCGTCCATTCGCCGACCAACAATTGTGGCAAATTCCTTTGAGATAAAGCCTTCGGTGATTCAGATGATTGGCACTACGTGTATGTTCAATGGCTTGGCGAATGATGATCCAAACTTGCACCTTAAGAACTTCAACGAGATTTGTGACACCTTCAAGTACAACGGGATTCCCGACGAGTTTATCAAGTTGAAGTTATTCCCATTCTCCTTGGGAAATGATGCGAAGATATGGTTGAACTCTCAACCACCAAACTCGATCATTACCTTTGATCAATTGGCCCAAGCATTTCTGAATAGATTCTTTCCACCAAGGAATGCCGCTCGTCTTAGGAATGAAATCCTTTCTTTCCAACAATTTGAGAATGAGAGTCTCTACGAAGCTTGGGAAAGGTTTAAGGAGCTTCAAAGGAGATGTCCTCACAATGGTCTTGCAAGGTGGCAGACTTTGCAAGCTTTCTACCAAGGGATTACGGTGTCAACAAGGAACTTAGTGGATGCAGCTGCTGGAGGTTCTCTAATGAGCAAGTCAATGGATGCGGCCAATGCTCTCCTAGAAGAAATGGCACTCAACAATAGCCAGTGGGGAAACCAGAGGCAAGTACCGAAGAAGATTCCAGGTAAATTAGAAGTAGATGAGTTGACAAGTGTGAAGGCTCAACTAGTGGCTCTTCAAAATGAAATGAGCAAGATGAGTGCAGGGCCTAGTAATGTGGAAGTAGCTCAATGTGAATGGTGTTTGGGGCCACACTCTAGCATGGATTGTCAAGTTGGAAGCCCATTTGCTTCAAGCTCGTCAGAACAAGTATCCTTTGTGAACTACAACCAGAACTTTCAAAATCAACCCCAATAACAACATGCCAACCAAAATCCCCAAAACAATCCATACTCAAACACATATAACCTGACATGGAGAAACAACCAAAACTTGTCATGGAAGGACAATCAACCTCAACATCAACCAAAGACAACCTCCCGGATTCCACCAACCTCACCAACAAAACTACCTTAACCAAGCCCCGAACAACTAAGTGGAGAGAAAGTCTAACCTAGAGGAAATATTCTCTAGATACATGGGCAACTTAGACACTAGGATGGAGACCCAAGACTTAGCCTTGCGGAAGCTTGATATGAAGATTGACCAAATTGCTTAACATTCACAAGCCTTGATCCAAAACCTAGAAATGCAAGTCGGTCAACTAGCTAGGGGACAACAAGGAAGACAACAAGGGTCTTTACCAAACGACACAGTGATTAACCCTAAGGAACAATGCAAGGCCATTGCATTGAGAAGTGGTAGAGAGGTTGCATTGCCGGATGACTTTGGGAAGGGAAAATAAGTTGTTGTTGAAGAAGAGGGTATTTGCGAAGAAGAGGTTGAAGTAGAAAAGAAGAATTTAAGTCATGATGACATGGTCCCCACATCAAATGACCGCCTCCACAACCCCAAGTCAAAGCCTATGTTCCTCCAATCCCATACCCCCAAAGGCTGAGGAAACACAAGGATGCCCATCAATTTGCAAGGTTCTTGGAAGTGTTTAAGAAGCTCCATATTAATATTCCATTTGCCGAAGCCCTAGCACAAATGCCCATTTATGTCAAGTTCTTAAAGGACTTACTTTCCAACAAACGGAAGCTTAAAGATTTCAAAACGGTGGCATTAACGGAGGAATGTAGTGCTATTTTACAAAACAAGCTCCCTTCTAAGTTGAAGGATCCGGGCAAATTTATAATACCATGCACCATTGGAACCTTGGAATTTAACAAAGCCTTGATCGATTCGGGGGCAACCATAAACTTGATGCCTTACTCGGTGTTCAAAAAGCTAAATGTTGGAGAAGTGAAGCCCACCTATATCACTCTCCAATTGGCGGACCGGTCAATCAAATATCCTAGAGGCGTGATGGAAGATGTCCTAGTGAAGGTGGATAGCCTATACTTTCTGGTGGATTTCGTCATTTTGGAGATAGAGTAGGATGTAGAGATACCTCTTCTCTTAGGAATGCCGTTCTTGAAGACGGCGAGTGCTTTAATTGATGTAAGAGATGAGAAGATGACTTTGAGAGTTGGTGACGAACAAGTAGTGTTTGATATGTCTAACACAACCAAAAGGGCATTGGACATGGGTGATTGTTATAGGGTGGATGTGTTTGAGCCCATGATACAAGAGTACTTGAGAAAGGAGAACCCTAAAGAGCGGCTTGAAGCGTGTATAATGCATGGAGTGATGAAAGAGGATGAGAATTTGGAAGTTGAAGAATGTGCCAAACAACTCAACTCCCTACCCTTGAGGACATTTAGGGGAAGATTGCACTTTAAAGAACTTAGGGTGGGAAAGCAAAACTCCAACCATCTATTGAGAAGCCGCCAACTCTAGAGCTCAAACAATTACCATCTCACTTGCGGTATGCTTTCTTAGGAGATTCATCAACACTACTGGTAATAATCTCAGCAAGTTTGTCCAAGATTGAAGAGGAGAAGCTACTAAGGGTGTTGAGAGAGTATAAAAGAGCAATTGGTTGGTCAATTTCAGATATCAAGGGGATTAGCCCATCCTTATGCATGCACAAGATCTTGATGGAAGACAATTTCAAGCCCTCGATGGAAGACAATTTCAAGCCCTCGGTGGAACACCAAAGAAGACTCAATCCCAACATGAAAGAGGTTGTGAAAACGGAAGTGTTGAAACTTTTGGATGCGGGGATCATTTATCCAATATCGGATAGCCCTTGGATAGTCTGGTTCAAGTGGTGCCCAAGAAAGAGGGGATGACGGTAGTACCGAATGAGAAGAATGAATTGATCCCCATGAGGACCGTTATCGGATGGAGAGTGTGCATCGATTATCGGAAGTTAAACAATGCCACCCGGAAGGACCATTTCCCACTTCCATTCATAGATCAAATGTTGGAGAGGTTGGCCGGCCATGACTACTATTGCTTCCTTGACGAATTTTCCGGTTACAACCAAATGTATATTGATCCCGAAGACCAAGAGAAGACCACATTCACTTGTCCCTATGGCACATTTGCATATAGAAGAATGCCATTCGGGTTGTGCAATGCACCGGCCACATTTCAACGGTGCATGATGGCAATATTCTCGAACATGGTGGAGAAATTTATTGAAGTTTTTATGGATGACTTCTCAGTTTTCGGAGCATCCTATGATGATTGTTTGAAGAAATTGGGGTTAGTTTTGCAAAGATGTGAAAAGACTAATTTGATACTAAATTGGGAGAAGTGTCAATTCATGGTGAAGGAAGGCATTGTTCTAGGCCATCGGATTTCTTCCAATGGAATTGAAGTGGATCGGGCCAAGGTAGAAGTCATAGAGAAGCTACCTCCTCCTACCTCAATCAAGGGCATTAGAAGCTTCCTTGGACATGCCGGGTTTTATAGACGCTTCATCAAGGACTTCTCCAAAATCACAAAACCCCTTTGTCATTTGCTAGGGAAAGATGTCCCTTTCATTTTTGATGAAAATTGCCTTCTAGCTTTTGAGAAATTTAAGAAGAAGCTTACCTCCGCTCCTATCATGTCGGCACCAGATTGGGAACTTCCCTTCAAACTAATGTGTGATGCAAGTGATTATGCGGTGGGAGCCGTTTTGGGGCAAAGAAGAGATAAGAGGCTCCATGTGATCTACTATGCGAGTCAAACCCTAAATGATGCTCAAGTGAACTATGCCACCACGGAAAAGGAACTCTTAGCCATTGTCTTTGCCTTTGACAAATTCCGATCTTACCTGGTGGGCTCAAAGGTGATTGTGTACACCAACCATGCGGCAATAAAATACTTTATGGCAAAGAAAGATTCCAAGCCACGATTACTTAGGTGGATTCTCCTCTTACAAGAGTTCAACTTGGAGATTAAAGATAAGAAAGGATCCGAGAACCTTGTGGCAGATCACCTTTTAAGGCTAGAGAGGAATGAGAGGGATGAAGTGCAAGTAGCCATAAATGAAGCATTCCCGAATGAGCAAATACTAGTGGTCCAAGACTTAATGGCTCATTGGTTTGCCGATATTGTGAATTTTCTAGCAAGTGAGGTCATACCGACGGAGATGAACTTCTACCAAAAGAAGAAATTCCCCTCGGATGCAAAGTCATACTTGTGGGATGAGCCACTCCTATTCTGGATTTGTAGTGATGGTCATATTAGAAGATGTGTACCCGAGGAAGAGATGAGGGATATCCTCATGTATTGCCACTCTAAGGAGTGTGGAGGACACTTTGGAGCAATTAGAACCTCAAGGAAAATCCTTCAATCGGAATTCTATTGGCCTACACTTTTTTGAGATGCAAGAAGTTTTGTGGAAGCATGTGACCGGTGCTAAAGGACCGGTAATATTAGCAAGAAGGATGAGATGCCACTAAATGTGATGCTTGAAGTGGAATTATTTGATGTATGGGGTATTGATTTCATGGGACCATTCCCAAGCTCTTACGGAAACCAATATATCTTGGTGGCGGTCGACTACGTGTCTAAGTGGGTGGAAGCTATAGCCACACCAAAGAGTGATGCCAATGTGGTCACGAAATTCCTAAAGAAGAACATCTTCACAAGATTTGGTACTCCAAGAGCAATTATTAGTGATAGAGGCTCTCACTTTTGCAACAAGTTGTTTAAAGCTCTATTGAAGAAGTATGGTGTGAAGCACTGCATCACCACCCCTTACCACCCTCAAGAAAATGGTCAAGCGGAGGTGTCAAATCGAGAAATCAAGAGCATCATAGAAAAGACAGTGGGAAGCCGGAGGAAGGATTGGGCTAAGAAACTCGATAATGCTCTATGGGCTTATAGGATGACCTTCAAAACCCCATTGGGCATGTCTCTTTATAGGCTTGTCTACGGAAAGGTGTACCACCTTCCGGTGGAACTTGAACACAAAGCATATTGGGCTTTCAAAAAGTTGAACTTTGACATGCAAGCGGTGGGAGAGAAGAGGTTGCTTCAACTCAATGAATGTGATGAAATCCGACTTGAAGCATATGAGAATGCCCTCATTTACAAGGAGAAAGCCAAGAAGTGGCATGATAGAAGGATTGCGAAGAAAGATATTCAAGTGGGGAACCAAGTTCTCCTTTTCAACTCAAGACTTTGATGCGCACGTAATAGTTCTAAAATATATCCTCGGTGGTGCCAATAACTTGATCGGCACACACGGGACACACAGTTCTATAAACTGTGGTAAATGATGGTACGTGCGTGCGAGTGTAAAATTACCCTTTTCGCAAGTATACGAGTCGAACGAGTCGTATAGCAGTTAAAAGCAAGGGTATCGTTCCCACGAAGGAGGAGTTATACGTAAGGTCGGTTCTACGTCTATGTTATAGTCAATTTATATATATATTATTATTTACACTATTAACATGCAAGAAAAGTAAAAGGGGATGGTTGAAAGCAAATTAAACTAACTAATCTAAAATTACACTAAAACTAAACTAAGATGGCAATAATTAAATTACAACTAAATTAATATTAACTAACTAAACTAACAAGTCTACCTAATCAATTAACTAATTAACACTAATTAACTAAACTAAACTAATCTAATTACCAACTACACTCATGATTGGTCATGAGAGAGTGTAGTTGTGAGATGGTAAATACATGCAAATGCTAGGAATTGGGTTCATGCAATAAATCCACTACCTAGTTGATAGTAATAAGCTTACACAATTGGTATTAACCAATCTAATCTAGGATTAGCACACACACAAATAATCATCCATGCATGCTATTGAGGTCTCAATTAATCTAATCCTATTACATGTCAATTAATTAGTTAATCAATTAACATGCATCAATTAAGCTCAAGCAAACAACTAATCAACCAAAATATGAATAATATTACAATCCCACCAATATTCCCAACATAAACATGTATTAAAATTACAACACAAATAACAAGAAGCTAAAGTTAAACAAAAGAGATGTAGAAAACAACCCAATCTCTTGAGGAGTCTTCAAGCTAGCTAGGCTTCTCCTTATTCTTCCAAAGCTTGGAGCCAAAAGATGTTGATAGTGAGCTTGGTTGGTGTGGATGATGTATACTAAGGGATTCTAAGCTATTTAGGTGTAATATATGACATGTATAGTGTGGAAATGTATTTGTTTGGATATTAGAGATGGATTTTAGGGTTAGGAAAGGAGAATATATATATAGGGGAGGTTTTGGAGATCTTTTGGCCGAAATATCTCCAAGGTCGGCTAAGTTGGCGAGCTCAAAACGTCAAGCTCGCGGGCTCTTGCCCGCAGCATGAAGTCGCCGGCCATTTTTGGAGGTTGGAGGCGAGTTTGTACGTTCTGGAATGCGGGCATTGTCTCGCTGCATGAAACCGCCGTCGTTTGGCGAGTTTGGAATGTCTAGATTGGCGAGAACAAGGCCGCTGAAGTTGAACTTGAACTTGAACTTGAAGGTTGGTGGCCATGGAGTTTTGGCTTGTTGGAGGAGAGAGGAAACTCGTGCATGGAAGGCTGGAAATGAGTCCATCGTGACCGGAGGGAGTGTGGCCGTCGATCTGGGCAGAATTTAGCCAGAAAAATAGTTAAAAAGGGGCCAGAAATGGCCAGGTCACGACCGGGTCTGAAACCGGGTTGGGTCGCTCCACCGAGTATCGGGTCGGGCAGGCTGCATGAAGAAGACGACTGACGTCAGCCTTGCGTCAGCGTGACGCAATCAGGCCAAAAACGACGTCGTCTTCTGCTGACGTGGCGCGCTGACGCCTGCGCTGACTGGAAAATTACAGTTTGCTCCCCTCAACTCTTCCATAATTGCAGAATCTTCAATCTTCTCCAGAATATTGCATTTTAGCCCCTATTTCTCCAAAATTACCAAAATGCCCCTGAATTCCTCTATTTCCCTGAAACACTTATTTAAACCATTAAAATCCCTATTTTACTCAAGAAACGAATACAAAAGATAGGAAATGGGAGTGCTAAATGTGAACATTTGCAGCGCGTTCAGACCCCCAAACCTAACTTTTGCTCGTTCTCGAGCAAAACAAAACAAAACAAAACAAATACATAAACAACTACTAAGCATAATTAAATATAAACTAATTAGTCCACTGTCGTGGGAGAAACGATGGCACTTAGCATGTGCCACAAGCCTTTTAAACCTCTAGGTGTCCCTAGTAGGAGGAGTGTAGTCTCCTGAGGGTTTACAGCTACGATACCCACAAACGCAAAGTTAACAATTAAAAACTACAATTCAAAATATTTTGCAAAAACAAAGCCATACAAAAATGAGATATCAGAAGTTGTGCATATGAGGAATTATACATGTGAGACTCGCTGAGTGGTGGGTAACCTAAAGTCATTCAATTGACTGAAACACATAATGTAAATCCCACACTCAAAATGTTATAGCTTCAAATACAACGCACTCAATGCTTGGATGTAATTCGCCTCGACTCTAATCCTCACTGGATTTCACTCTGTTTTTCTCTCAGAGTCCTAGGCACACTCTCTATCAAACACATGCGATTTGGAAGTTATGTACATGGAATTCAAATAAATAACGCATGTGAGTATTAGAAATAAAGCTCATTTTCTGAAAATTGATCTCATGAAGGAATTGAATGCCATGAACGTGGTAGAGCATATTAACATTCGTATTCCCTAGATAGAATTCCTAAAAGATCAATTAATTCTTCCCTACTTGTGTTGGCCAAGGTGATATGTGGTGTATGATATATGGAATGTATATGGAGGTACTAATCATGCCAAGATGTTTCACTTTACATTTTTCAATTCGAAAGCTCATTTTAAATTATTCATTAATACAAGCGTCTAGGCAATAATTTTGAACTTTGGATTGTGCTATCTAATCACTCTCACTGAAGTAATCATTTCTTTGAAGATTGAAGGCTTTAAGTGCTTAATTTTTAACACTTAATTTTTGAAAGCCTTTATTTTAGCACAAGTTACAAAATAGGCCTCAGTACGCGCTATTACAATTTTGAGCTTAACAATTGAATTTTCTACTTAGTAGAATTTAACAAGATTAGTAGCTGTGTAGATTAAGTGTATAGGTCTATGGATTAGGGTGTTGTGTGATAGGTTTTTGTGATTGGCCATGTTTGTATTGAATCAAGCATAAAGGGAAATGGACGTGTTTAGGCAATTTGGTAGTGTATACTACAAAGTCCTAATATCATTTCTAAAAGTCCATCTATCATGGGAATACAAATTCAACATGTTATCCACAATTATGAATAATCTATGGCAAACAATGTGAATGATGCAATGAGATCACAATGAAAAACATGTTCGAAGAGTGTATAAGAGTAGAAACATAATTTACCCTTAAAAATGAACGCTACGGCACAATACTCACGGGTAGTCTCCACTATTAATCCTAACAACCGAGTATGGAGTCTCGTCCACTTAGACACTAAGAGAAAGGGACTAAGTTCACATTATGCAAAGCAATCCTAGACTAACAATAGTTAGCCAGGACTCAGCAAATGACACATGCGAAAACTCCTCAACGGCACAACTCAACACATCTCATTCAAACAATTTTATTCAAAGATGGCTCAATTTGTAAAATTTTGAAAAATTTATTCAAAAACACAAAAACTTAACGACACATATGTGTCCGCACTCGTCTTCTGCTGACGTGGCGCACTGACTGGAAAATTACCGTTTGCTCCCCTCAACTCTTCCATAATTGCAGAATCTTCAATCTTCTCCAGAATAATGCATTTTAGCCCCTATTTCTCTAAAATTACTAAAATGCCCCTGAATTCCTCTATTTCCCTAAAACACTTATTTAAACCATTAAAATCCCTATTTTACTCAAGAACCGAATACAAAAGATAGGAAATGGGAGTGCTAAATGTGAACATTTGCAGCGTGATCAGACTCCGTTTGTTTCCCGAAAAACTCAAAAGCCGGTGGATGGGCCCTTTTACCGTCACCCAAGTGTTCCCATACGGAAGTGTGAAAATTGAAAATGGAGCAAAGGAGAAGTTCAAAGTCAACGGCCAAAGACTAAAGCTTTATTGGGAGAATACATTGGAAGAGCCAAATGAGAAGGTTCTTCTCAAAGAACCACCTTGATTCATCCATCCAAGGGAGGTACCTTCTTGTAAATATTAGTTAGATTTATTTGATTTCATGCCTTTATTTCATATTTTTAGATTGAGTTTTTCCCTTCTAAACTTGAATTACACATTGTAAAATCTTTTTGACAAATGTGGACACAATGTGAACATTGCGTAATTTAGGTTTGGAGGTGTGGGAAACTCTATTGTGTTAGATTTACTAAGTTCTTTTTGTAAAAAATTTTATTTTTTCCCTTTTTGTCTTCAAACCTATGCATGTAATATTTGTGGTGGAGTGTTGAGATTTTCAGTGAAAAAGAAGTTAGGGAACAATTGAGGGCAAATTGGTCCATAAGATGACCAAATACAATGGAATCCAGGTCGTGCGCTGGACGACTAGCGCCACGACCAGCGTTGGACCAGCGGCGACTCTCTGTCCCAATTACGCTAGTGTCGTGCACTGGTGGTATGCCTGATGACCAACACTCAAGGCAAAAAGAAGGGACCCATCACTTATTCAAACGCGGTCGTTTTTGGCGAAGAAGGCCTATGCGCTGGTCGTGCGCTGGTCCTGCGCATGACAACCAGCTTATAGAGGAATTTTTGCAAATATATTTCCCTCGTCGGTTGCAGCTGCTTCACACATTCAAAACACATTCAAGACAATTCTCTCAACACTCTCAAGCCTCTCAAGCAAGAAATTTGGTAAGTCCCCACTCAAATCCTCTTGTTTTTAGTTCAAATGCACCCAAATCTACATCAAATCCTTCTCTACACAAGCTAGGGCATAGATTTGGGAATTTTTGTGGTTAGGGTTTTGAATTTGGGGATTTTTAAGAAAACTTTGATTTTGAGACCTATCTTGACCGAATTTGGATGAATTATTGTATGGGTTTAGTTTATTTTGCTTCTTTATGCATTTTTGGAGCATTGGTGGTGTGATTTGGTCTTGGCTTGGTATATTTTGATCGATTCGGCACAGTTGATGTTTCACATTAGGGTTTTGTTGTGATTTTGCATTGTAGTGTGGTGTGGAATATTTTTTTGAAGTGTTAGAATTAAGTGTGGTTGTGCCTAGTGCCATTTTGCGTGGAGTGTGGGGGTCGGATTGACTGATTTTCAGCTGAAACTCTGCCCAATTTTTTTTGGGATTCACTAATCTTGAAGATGGGTAAGATGAATGATCCCGCTAGGGGTAAAGCTAAGATGCCTGTTGAAAGAACATCTAAGAGCAGAAAAAAGAAAGCTCCAGAGCCATTTGTTGAGAATAGAGAATACACTCGGAGGCTTCAAAAGCTTCAAACTCACATAGTTATCTATGAGAGAGGAATTCACCTAGCCGACCTTATGGACACTTCCTTGCCAAACATAGTTGAAGAAAGGGGTTGGGAAAGGTTTGTGCAGCACCCGACTGTGGCAAATGTCACCTTGGTTAGAAATTTTTATGCGAGCATGGTCCCGAAGACTTTCTACACAGGAGGTTCAGTTTTGGTGAGAGGAATTGAGGTGCAGGTCACTCAAGGCATCATCTGTAAGGTTCCCATTTGTTGATTGGCTCATTTCATGGACAAACCACATGTTGGGGTTCTTTGTAAGGGTAGCTTAGGTGTTGGTGTTATTGTTCAAAGCCCTTTGAAGACCTCATCTTGATAAGCACCAAAGGTAATATTCTAAGTGCTTACTTGTCTTGAAGAGTTAGTTGCACACACACATATTCCATGCATTTCCATACTTTGTGTATATGTGTGTCTTTTTATGTGTGCTTTCATGATTATATAATATCTCTTCTTGCATTTGTTATTGATTGCATCTTGTAGTTCAAATGCCATGACATGATTAGAACTAGGTTGCATTGTGTAAAAGTATTGGCGATGTTCACCCGCCCTACAGGCGCCTTACGAACAACACCCATATAGGGCTTTGAGCAAATTTGCTCTTAGCCGCTGTACACCTGCTCTATGTAGAGTGGGTGAACAGCGGTGCCACTGGTGATATTTTTTACACTTGATGGTCCGCCCAAAAACCGCTCTACAAATAACGGGTGAAGGACGGCTCTCCAGACCCGAGAGCAACCGCCCCTAGGTCACCTAGAATCCACCCTACGTTGGGCGATCACGAAGAACATGTTCTTCACAATCCCAGGTGAACCGCTGTACACCCGCCCTACGTATAATGGGTGAACAGCAATCAAGGCATTTTTTGTGTCAACTTTTCAAAACGATCACACTTCAACTTGACACCCTATATATATGCCCCTTTGATTTTAGGTCATTCAAGTGAGTTGATTTTCAGATTTCATACTTAGGATATTTTTCAAAGCAAGAAAAATACACAAGAACTCACCTTTAATTACTCAAACACTCTTTCCATGATCATCAATCATCATCTAGCATCATCTTTGATCATCTAGATATCATCTTGCATGGATTCTTCATCACACTTTGCTTGGTCAGTTTTTCACTAATATCTTACATATTTTATATTTTTCTTTGCAAGCAATCTCATTTTATTACTTGTATGTTATTCATATATATCTTAGATACAAGTTTGAGATTAGTGTTTTTGAATGTTTGAGAGTTGTATTGTGATAGCTTTCTAGGTTTGCATAATCTATGATTTGCTAAGCTAATTGACATGTCATTTAGTTCTTAATATCTAGGATTACTTTTATTGCAAAATCATCATCTTAGATAAGCATATAGGGTTCCTTTGCTCTATGTTGCATTTTGGATATTCACATATTCACTTAGGGTGTTAATCTCTTCATTGAAAAGTAAGTCTTGTGTGTAGCTGATCGGACTATTGCAAGTACCAAAATTCCACACTTGGAATACACAAATCGAATGAGATGTATAATTGCAAGCAGGATCGTTCCTCAGGGAAAGGGAGGATATTTGGCTATAACTAAAATATGTACACTAATCTAAACTACGTGCGGAAAAGTAAAATTCATTTTTGATTTTGGAATTTGTTTTGACAATTAAACTAAATGAAATTAATCAATCTAAAACAAGTAATTGAAATGAAAGGTGTGATATATGATGATGGATATTGGGGAATTGAGTCGACAACTAAAAGATTTCCTAATGTAATGAACTAGTCTAATTAAGCACTTTCATCCTACTCAAGGGTTGTTCTTTAATTGATTTTACTCATTAATGTGCAAATTCAAACCTTGACTCAAGTAAGCCCTACTATGAGTCTTGGTGGAAATAGATTCAAGCTCTTACCCAAGTGAACCCCACTATGAGTAATTGCCCAAATAATATTCTTAAGAACAAATTAAAGGTCTTGTACCAAATAACACATGCATGCATCAATTTTCAATTTCATATATGCTAAAGATTGGAGAATGAGTTAAAAGCCATTCAAACCCTAAACCACAACCTTCACATGTGAACCATTTTTACCACAAGCTAAATTGAACCCCAATATTAACAAGTAAAGTAAAAATGGCAACTTCAAAGCAATGAAATGAAAATATACCAAGAGAGGATTTGTATAAATAGATGACTAGTTCAAATACATGGGATTATCACATAAGTTGTCTCATCAATTCCCCAATAAAAGGGTTTAGTTACACATAATGGAAATAGAAATGAAAATAGAAGAGTTGTAGAGAAAACTCACAAAAATCTTCATGAGTCTTCTTGTTCCTTAATGAGCTTGAAATCTCCTTGGCCTTGGTGATTCCCTTCTTCTCTCTTCAATTAATTTCCAAAATGAGATGGAAAGAATGTAGTTGAAATGGATTAATGAAGGTTTGGGAGTGATGGAAGTTAGAGAGAGGTTAGAGAGTTTTAGAGAGAGGATAGGGTTTCATGGAAATGGTGGAGAGTGATAAGAGAAGGAGAAAAAAAGGATATTTATATGTGGTCCCATGAGGTAGGGTTGAAATCTCGGTGCTGGTGACGTGGCACATGATCGGCCGTCAGAAACGGCGGCCAGGCCACCGAATGTAAACCGCCGAATTGAAAATGGACCTACTGGAATCGATCTGCGGTTGGATCATGGCCGCCGAATACACCTGACACTTCTGGAATGCAATGGCGGTTTCAAACGGCGGCCAGACCGCCAAATGGAACCACCGAATTCTTCTTTTCTTGCCAAATTACCGTTTTGCCCCAAAATGCTCTCCTTTCGCTGCTTTAAACCCAAAATCACTGGATTTCTTCGTTCATCAACCCAGAATACAAAAAGTACCTGTACAATCAACATCGAGACATAAATCTCATGAATTTACTCGAAAGTCAATCAAAAGTATCGGAAATAGGGGTGTATTTCTATATATGTAATGGCTCGATCAGTAGCTTTCGGGATTAGGTTGCTTAGATCGCAAGCAATTGGACTAGGTCCACTTATACCGGGATTAGGTAGGTGTGTGATTACTTTCGGGATTAGGTTGTAATCATTTTACACATTTAGTGGATTCAAGGTTCTAGTGTGGCTCGCTTATTAGCCCATGGTTTTTCCCGTGAGGGTTTCCACTTAAAAAATCAAGTGTTGTTTATATTTCCGCATCTTATTACACTTGCTTTATTTTATTGACTATTAGGGGTATTTTCATAATCTTGACCATACACAAAAAATTGGGTAAAATCTTTAAAATCTATTCACCCCCCCCCCCCCCCCCCCCCCCCCTCTAGATTAATATTAATCACACCGTCAGAACTTTCATCATCAATGACTACTTTGGCATAACCCTGTTCCCCCAAGATGCTCTACCTCTTGGATACAGGACTTTTGATGGATCTAATGGGCAGCTAGCTAGACTTCTGAGGGGGAATGATGATAGTAGGTGGGATAGGAAGCATCTACTGAAGCAATCTCAGTTGCTAAAGGACTTAGCCATTTTGAGCCTTTTCATCTCGGCATCTCTGAAGCCCGTAACCCATGTAAGCTTAATAGCAGTAAAAAAAGGCTGAATTGTTAGCATCCTTCATCTCCGAGGCCCCAATCGATATTAGGAGGGTTATTAAGGCCGAAATCAACGACGCAGGGGATTTCAACATCAAAGAAAAGAAGAAGCAAGCTAAGAAACCCATCCATTTCCCATGCTTGATTACCCAACTGTGCAGGGATGCAGGAGTTCCAGAATATGACGATGATAGCATTCATATTGGTGATTGGGCGCCTGTAAGCCTCCGTTCATGGACGGACTCCTTGAGCAAGGGAAAGGGGGCAAAGAGACGAAGGTTAATGAGACCTTTGCCTTCAGAAAGAGACTCCGGTCCTGAGGAGTCTGATGAGGATGACTTTGATTTTGAGGCCCCAGGTGACGACATGAATGAAGACAACCCTAAGGGGAGCGGCTCGATCATGGACAAACTGAATTGGTTGGTGGATACATTCAAGACCAGTCAAATCTCCCAAGTTCGCATGGAAGGAAAGATTGATGCCCTCTCTCAGCAGTGGAGTGATTACTTGCATGAGCAGCAGAAGCAGGATGCCGAAATTGAGGATATTAGGGTTGACGTGGCTACCATGAGGACCCAGCTTGGCTATCAGACCTATCAGAGGAGAGAGTGCCGCAAGAGGCCACCACCACCACCGTCTGCCGGTACCCCAGGTTTCTCAGCTGCTGATTATGTGCCTGACGATATGACGCCTGTAGACATTGAGAGGATGATGAGAGGCCAAGGTTCAAAGGAGTAGGATTGATCAAGCTAACCATTTCATGCCACCATCTGCTCCATTTTCTTTCATTTGCTTTTTATTTTCGTTGTTGAATGCTTAACTGGGTAGTTGTTTTTATTTTGGATATTCACTCATTTTTTGCTTTTTGATTTATAACTTGTAGTTACTTATCGCATATTTTATTTTGGATTTCTATTTTCCATGATTAGACTTTCTTACCTTTTTTTTTTTTTTTTTTTTTTGCCTTTTTTTTTTTTTTTTTACTTTAGTTTTTCACTCATATTTAGTTTTAAATTGCGGAGTTGTATTGTGCCTAGGTTTTAGGTTGAGTTTGTGTTAGGGTTGCATTTTGGTTTCCCTCCCGCTTCTAAGCTTACATTGTCCAATCCTTTTTATGTGCAAACATTGGGGACAATGTTTCGTTTAGGTTTGGGGGTGCGGCCATCCAGTAACCCTCTCGCGTCTTCATTTTTATCTTTATTGCATGAGTGTCTTGTGTGCTATTATTTATTTCAAAAAAAAAAGTTTGCATGATTGTGTAGGCTTAGAGCCAAATTTTTTCAAATTTCTACCATTTCGAGTCAAAATCTAGAGCAGTAAGGGCTGCTTGTTGAGATGCCTTTGAGTTAAGTCGTTGTAGGCACTTTTTGCATGCCATGCGTTATTAAGGGAGGCCATGTTGGTCAAAGTTGCATCACATTGCTTGCATACATCCTAACGGATTCATTTTGTGTTTTAGTGAATGAGGTAGCATGCTTGAGATGTCTAGATCATTAATGGAGACTACTACCCACGTGAGCTTCATTGCCCAAATATTGCGTCCACAAGAGTGAATTTTATTTCTATTCTCTAAACACTCATCATGTAGTTATTAGGCATAATAAAAAGGACCTCTTTTCATTGTATTGAGCATTAAAGAACAAATCTTTAGTATATTTACCTCATGTGTTTCCCTTGTTGGCTTGCTAGACTCATACCTTTAGAGATGACGTAGGCAATGTGTGTTAGTCACTCAAAATGACCCAAACACATCCTTAAGCCTTGTGTGTGTGTGCTTAAATGTCCAAAGAATGTAGACCTTCACACTAAACTCAATCACCATATCTACCCATCTTACATTTACATCACATCAAACCCAAACACTAGACCATCCCATAACATTGATCATGGCTAGAAAACATTAAGAGAAAAATTGAAGCTCAAAAAGAAATGTACCATCCAAGTAGCGTGTACTTAGGCTATTATCAAAAAAAAAGAAAAAAGAAAAAAGAAAAAAGTTGCTCAAATACTAAGCAACACAATTGTACAAATTCTTAAAGTCAATAAAATGCCTAAACGCTAAGAAGGGATTACAAAGTGTGCTAAATAGAAAACTCTAGCATGATCATTGGCTCGCCAATAATTCCATATCCACCTGGCTTATACATCACCATCCAACCATAAATTCCACTTGCACTTAAAAGAAGTCCTAATTGATCTTTAGGGAGAGTCTAGCTTGAAAACAAGGGTGTTCTTAATACTTGATTCCATTCTTGAGGTTCATTTGCATGAAAATATGAGCGTTCTTAAAAACTTTTCATATGCGTTTTAACTTTGAAAATTTCATTGTGCATAAACTCCAACTCGCATATGTTTGATGAGTGAGCCTAGGTTCGGTGTGATAAAATAATGAGAGAACCTAAGAAAGGGTTAGAGTCAAAGCGAAATGTTATCTAATGACTCTTGTGTTCAATGCTTTTGATACTAAATTCACTAAGAAGTCCGGAATTGCAAGCATTAGTGTTGTAGCACCTTGGCTAACACACCTCTAGACTACACTCAATTATCTTAGCATGCTTGTGTCTACTTTACGGTTCGTCCAATGTTGCATCTCGTCTTTTGTTGACTCAGTAGAAAATACGTTTGTGGGAACCGTTCTGTAGGCTCTCACGAGACTTCACTCATCCACTAGGGATCGCCTAGGGGTTTAAAAGGCTTGTGGCACGTGCCAAGTGCCATCATGTCACCCATGAAAGTGGTGTTTTCCTTTCTATAATTTTTTAGTAGGTTTATCTTAGTTTTGTTTGTTTTGGTTTTGCTCGGGGACGAGCAAAAGATAGGTTTGGGGGTATTTGACAATGCCTATTTCTACACTTGATGTAGCCTCATTTTACCTACCATTTGCCTCTGTTTCTGGGTCAAACCGGTTAATGTTTAAATGAGCTTGTGTAGGCTTCTTCAGCAATTCAAGGGATACTGAGCTAAGTTGAGCAACATTGGAGCAAAAACGAGCAGTTGAGGAGGTGAAGAAGGAGCTGGCGCCTGACGTCCAGCACAACCACCAGCGCCGAACGTCCAAAGAAGCACCGCTGGTTGTGCGTTGGACGACCAGCGCCAGACGACCAGCACCAAAGGGACAAAAACCTGCCGCTGGTTGTGCGTTGGACACTGACGCCCCTCGACGGCGCTGGACGACCGGCGCTGGACGACCAGCGCCACACTAGCGCAACAGCATTCCAGCTCAGCTTTCTCTAAGTTTTTGTGCCCTAATTCCACACATTATAAATACCTCCTTTCAACTTCATTTGAGAGACCTCTCACACGACCCTTAAGCTCCAAATACTCCCATATCACTCCAAAAACACCCAAGAACACATCTTTCACCAAAATCCTTCACTAAATCACCCAAATCCTTAATCAAATCACCATTTAAACCCATTTATCACTTCACCACCTCATTTCCTTACCTAGATCCACCATAAAAACCACACCTTGGAGCAAAAGAAGTCAAGGAGAGAAGAAGCCTAGCACAACCAAGCAAGAGAGGAGGAGTTCTTCACATTAGTTTACTCTAATCTCTTCTCTTTTTACATTTATTTGTTTTCCATTATGGCTTGTACTCATTATTCACATTTGGTAGCCATTTATTGTATCATGAACTAAAACTTCCTTGGCTAAGGCCAAGATGAAGCCTTTTCCATGAATTGTTAATAAAGGCCATCACTTTATCATCATTGCTTGTGTTGTATACATTTATTTCATGTTCTTAATGATTATTGGATGTCTAGCTAGCATTTAGTAATTGTTTGGTTGTAATGTGAAGTACCGAGAGGAGAAGCACACAACGTGCTCGATGAAATGAGTGATAGAGGTTGGTAAGATAGAGATATGCGATGCTAGCCTCTAGGATTCAATATGTGTGCCATGAACTTAATGAATTTGTATGTAGTTCGGATAACCATTGAGAAAAAGGTTATTGGTGCATATAAATGTTGTCTTTATCACTTGAGAGAGGTTAGAGACAAATAGAGGGTATCACGAATCTACACACATACTTGCATACTTTACCTTAATGATGTGCCTAAAATTAATGAGAATTGGATAGGTGGATTCATGGTCTTAGCCTATTTTCCCATAAGAGATACAACCACTTGCTTGTATTTGCCTTTGCTTAAGTTTGCTTACTTGTTTATTTTCAATTATTGCATTAGTGTAGTTTAAGTTTATATTTGAGTAGTATAATCCAATCATTCAATTTTTGCTTGTTTGAATAACACCTAAACTAGTCAATTTCGGTAATCGGTCACTCGATCCCTGTGGGAACGAACTCTTATTTACCAATGTGCTACTCTTCGACCTCGTACTATTGCGAGAGTCATAAAGAGACTAGCCAGGCTCCTTCTTTATTTTTGATCTGCTTCCTGATTTGAACCATAAGATGTGAGGATTATGCTCAATATCAAGAGTGTAATATTGTTTTTGACAATCTTTTCATAATAATAAAGTGATTTATGTTTTAACAAATCTTATAGCATTTATAGTTTAATTATTATAATTGTCAAAAGTAAATGATCATAAGGTCAAAGGACTATGAGAAATAAAGAATTGTTCGTACATCTGGATATGTATGAGGTAGACACAATTCTTTAGTTAGTCTTGAATAATGTTCACAACTTAAGACAATGGTTGGGCGCCTTTACCTTGTTAAAGTTGTAGATTATTTTGCTAGCATTTGAGTGGGATCAAATGTGTTATGATGAGTCTAAAATCATCAAAGTGTATTTGAGTAAAAGAATCTAGTGCACTAGATGCATTGAATAGGATCACAATAAAATACTTTATCTAGAAACCATCAATGGATAAAAGTTTTCATTATGAGGACAATCGGAGAGTCTATATTAATCCTGAGATAAATGATGGAGTTACGGTTACAAGTGTTATCATTTGAGCCATCAAGGAGTACGATTATATAGCATAGTCTATCCTCGATAGTTTAGTGGTATTCATTTGCTAATCGATAGAGGACTTCATTTATAGATATGGACATTATGGCTCCATTTATTAAATGAGAGTAAAATATCATCATATGGATATTTTGAGGTATTGGATATTAAATCTTAACATTAAGTTTTCAATAGTCTCTATTGAAACATGGCTTTTGGACAAATCAAAATATCCAAGTTCAAAATGTGGTCATATGAGTAAATATGGTAACTAGGAGAGCTATAGGCAGTCTATGAGCTCTTGGCGATTACTGATATTTTTCACGAGGATACACCATCTCCAATACGATTGTCTAGGGTATGAATGAGAAACATTTACTTATTCTATCTTTATTTAAGAGTGCAATTTTAGTTCTTTAGTGGAATGAACTAAAATTAATAGATCAAACCTAAGTGAATCATTTGTTGATTGTGAATGGATTATATCTAATGAAGCTTAAATTTAGATAGCCTGCCAAGATCCCCTATCCACACGGACTTGGATGGATCAGTTGATATATTCTACCGAACTAATTTATGTGTCCATCTAGAATTGTATTAAGGCATGTGGACTTGTTTCTTTTAATAAGAATGGGTCTAATTCACATGTGGGTTTTTTATTAAGGTCCAATGGATTTAATAAAATGAAAAAAAAAAAAATATATATATATATATATATATATATATATGGCCCATGTTATGCACTTGGGTGGCAAGGCTAGTGTATTAGCCTATTATATTAGGGACAATCTATAGAACACCGGTGTTTCTATACACCTTTAAAAAAAAATCCAACTCATCAAATCTTGACCCCTAATTTGTCCAACTTTCACATCTGATGGTTATGTTTTAAAGTTGTTGTGATTCCCTATGCATTCTAATATTACCTTCTTAGCAGGTCACAAAACCTAATGACCGTTTGTTCTTCACAAAGCCCAATAGTTACTGTTTTTAATTTTCCTCCTTCCCAACGCTATTTTCTTCTTCTTTCCAAATCCAACTCTTTTTTTATTTAAACGTACAGAAACACTTCTTCTCCTTTCCAAATCCAATTCTTCTCCTTCCCAACGCTATCTTCTGAACTTTTCTGGTTTACTAGCTCAAAAACTCTTGTGCACTTTTCTTTGTTACCAGCTCAAACACTTCAATCGAATTTTTTCCAAACATTCACTTCAATCGATCATTCGTCTTGCTGATTGATGTTTTGGTCTGGTGTTCTGATTCGTCTATTTGTGTTCGTATTGAAATCTCATCTCCAACCCATTCTTTTTTGCTTCATCAAGTTTGATCTCACAGGTAAACATCCACTTCATTCGATCATTCGTCTTGCTCATTGGTGTTTTGGTTTAGTGTTCTGACTCGTCTATTTGTGTTTGTATTGAAATCTCACCTCTAACCCATTCTTTTTTTAGTTCATCAAGTTTGATCTCACAGGTAAACATCCACTTCAATCGATCATTCGTCTTGCTCATTGGTGTTTTGGACTGGTGTTCTGACTCGTCTATTTGCGTTCATATTGAAATCTTGCCTCCAACCTATTCTTTTTTGCTTCATCAAGTTTGATCTCACAAGTAAACATCCACTTCAATCGATCATTCATCTTGCTCATTGGTGTTTTGGTTTGGTGTTCTTACTTGTCTATTTGAGTTCGTATTAAAATCTCACCTCCAACCCATTCTTTTTTGCTTCATCAAGTTTGATCTCATAGGTATGTCTCTTTCGTGTATATTTTTTTTTTGATTAGCTTTGAATTCAATATGAAATTACTTATTGTTTGAATCGTTATTTTTATCTCATCTTTACAATACATCCATGGTTGTTTTGATTAGTTTTGAATTCAATATGAAATTACTTATTGTTTGAATCGTTATTTATCTCATCTCTACAATACATCCATGGTTGTTTTGATTAGTTTCGAAATCAATATGAAATTACTTAGGGTTCGAATTCATAGAATCAATAATGTTTTCTTGTTTGTACTTGTTTCTTTATCTTATCTTTATAATAATCTTTCTATAATTTTGAAGGTGAATGATTCATGTTCAAAATCTCGGTGATTCCTTACATCAATAATGTTGTCTATAATCTATGTATAAATTCTATGCCGGATGATGCATATTCAAAATCTCGATGATTCCTCACATCAATATTGTTTTTCTGTTTGCTATTACTTTTATTATAATTCGATCAACACATATTATTGCGATCAAAAAGTTACTTATATTTCTATCATCTTGTTTTGACTTTGTATAGTAACGGTTGGGAGTGGATCGCAAAGTAAGCCTGATAACAAGGATGGATTGTTTTTAACACCAAATAATATGTATTCTGCTGGGGTTAATTCTGTGCAAATTTCATCATAGGAAGGCAGTGACAATCAAGATGTTGATTTGAATCATATCAAAAATATGAAATTTGATTCTGTGGAAGATGCAAGGTCATTTTATCTTGGTTATGCTAGGGGTAATGGGTTTGGTATAATAGCGACGAACTTGGACTATGACCGTGAATGTAGAGTATGAAGGAGAAAGTGGGTTTGTGATAAGTAGGAATCAAGAAAGGAGGGGTATTTGATCGATAAAAATAGGAAACGCAAGCCAAGGCTGTAGACAAGACAGAATTACAAAGCTTGTTTCTCAATTAGCATAGACAGTCATACGTTAAAGTACATGATAAAGGTATTTATCAATGATCATTCACATAAACTAGCAACTTTACGTGAGGTTTCATGCCATCGATCTCACAGAAACGTAAATGAAGGAGACTATGCCCAAATTGACGCCATGGGCAAAAACTTCATAAGAGGTTGTCAAACATTTGAGTACATTGTTGACCAGAAATGGGGATACCCGAAAATTAGATTCACTCGAAAGAGCTTGTATAACAAGATTGCTAAGATGAGACAATTAATTTTTTTTTAAAGTGATGCACAAGCAGCAATTTCGTAATGTTGTAAAAACCAAAGGCAGACCCACTAGTCTGACTGCACCTACCACACCAGCAGCCAAGCTGCAGAAGCGTGAAAGACCAAATCAATGCCGTATTTGCCACATTTCTGGGCACGACTGGCGTAATTGTCCAAAAAAAGAATCAGACAGTTAGTCACTTTCATTAGTGTTTGGGTTCATGATGCATTTGAATTTTGTCATTGGTTGTTTGTTATGCATTGTGTTTTCATTGGGTTGTTTTTTAATGATCCTGAATGTTAGTTACTTTCATTATTGTTTGTTGTTTTGATAATTCTCATAGGGTTGTTTGTTTTATGATTTCAATTGACATGTACTTTGTTTGATTTGTGGAGTTTGAACTGGACCACCTGGAAACATAATTTTTTATAGACTAAAAAAGCTCAAATGTTATAAGATGACTTCCATTGAAATTTAAGTAGTTTTGTTTGTACATTTTGTACTAGGCCACAGGGAACCAATATGTTTTAAGATGTATTAATAAATGAAAAAGTTTGAGATTACATTTAGAAAAGAACGATCAAATAAAAGATGGATCGATTATATTATAAAAGAATTAATTACGTGTCTATAAGCCCAGCAAATGCTTCAAAGACAACCCAAAAGATTTTATTGATTACAAAAGGGCTAGTGTTGATTATAAAAGCCAATTTGTTTTTATTTGTTGAAAGTTGCCCTATACGTACTTAACCAAAATTATCTTCTAATTCAAAACCTGCACTTATCTTACCTCCGATGTCAACTATTAAGGTACAACATAGATAACCTAATATGAAGAAATTTTAGACTTGAAACACATGGTTACAAAATAGATGTAATGCGATCACGTAAAAAAAAATGCAATTACAGGAACCATAGTAATGTAACGTTACGTAGGATATCACATTTGATAGTAATCGATTACACCACAGTACACATTGTTTTAGGAATTTAGATAGTAGCCAAAGAAAGGCAATCAAAGACAGAAATATAAAAGCCCGAGTTTTCTGAATGGTTGCCCTCTTCCTAGCTAAATCAAACTCCAACACCCGAACATGATCTTTTAAGCTCATATTTTCTCTTTCATAGAACTGATGAAGTCATTCCGACCTATGAAATTCCCTCTGTAACCTCTGCATTTGTTCATTCAATGACATATCAGCTGTGATAATTGTAACCGGTACTTCAGGTCCCAACCATTTGAAGAAATTGCATCCACCAAATTCTTTCTGTAGTATAATATTGAAATGTAAGCTGTATTATTTCATAAATCAATCTATATGAATATAACTTAAAATAGTCACTTATAGTTCACTAACATTTCCTTTGGAACACCATTCGAATAGTCTCTTATGGTTCCAAGGTGTTATGCATGGCAATATATTATCTCAATGGTAACCCACAATTGCATTTTCCCTCCCCATACCCATGTACATTTGATGAAGAGGAAGATGACATTAATAAAACCTTTTATTGTGCAAATAAGCGAATATGAATACAACATTCCCCAACAAAACAAACAATTTACAACTACTACTTTTTTTCAATAAAAAAGAAATCTAAATATCTAGATTTATCAAAACAATTTAAAAGTCAGATTAAGTATATGCAAACACTTGATTAAGTCTATAATTGTGAATATTATATATAAAATTTAAAGAATTTCAAACTTAGCTACAGCTATAAACTTCAGACAATTTATTTTTATTTATTTTTTTAAAAAATACAACAGTTATGATGAACTTTAAACAAACTAAAAAATCATGAAAACTTAGCTACACCATCTCTGTACGAATGTGATAAACCATCACACCATTATCAGACCCAGTCAAGTATAATTTTCCATCTTTTCGACTTCTAACTACATATGACAACCAATAATCATCACAAAAAATTGAAATATGCTAAATCAAAATTATTAAATTGCAAAATCAGTAATCGAAAGTTATGAAATAAGAGAAAAAAAAAATTAAGCAACCTGGTGTGGTGTAGATTGTTCCAAGTTTGATGGATGTACACAGCAGATCGTGAGGGAAACACAGAGAGAGAGAGAGAGAGAGAGAGAGAGAGAGAGTTTTAGGGTTTCTGAAAGTTATGTATGGTGTTTAGAGTGAGTATTAGGGTTTTATTTATTTATTTATAGATCATATTTATAAAATTACTGAAATAACCTTAAAACACCATAAAATATTATTTCAAACGAGACATTTATTGCACAGATTTCAACACATTTTTTTATTCATTTTTCCTTATTTTTTTAATATCCCGAATCCTTTAGAATAAAGATTTTCTAGAAGCAATTAATATTTCATCTTCCCTTTCCATATTACTATTTTTCATATACTTTTATTAAATTAGATTCATTACATTTAGGAAATAAAAAGAAAGGTTTGTGTTTTTTTTTATTACATATGTTTCAAAATATTTGTTTTTTCGTTTTTTTTTTTTTTAATATTCTGAATCCATTTTTTTAATATAGGTTTTCTAGCAGCAATTAATGTTTCATCTTTCCTTTATTAGTTATAACAATATTACAAAAAATTTTATAACTATACAATTCATATCTCCATATGCACATAAAGTGATTTAAGCATTCATAGTGTAATGTTGATATCAAAGGATATCAAAGTTATACTTATATCATATGAATACCCGATTCATGAATGTTCCCATATGCACATAATATGTTTCGAATAACTAACATATAGTAGTTATAATGTTATTACTAAATGTGTACAATTGCTCAATTCATGCATCATCTCATATTAATTTTTAAAGTATGAGGTATAACAGTATAATATTTTTTATTTGCAAAGTAATCAAAGTTTAATAAGATTGAATATGTTGATACACCATTGAACATTTTACTTGACCGATGCCTGATTTTTTTTCATAAGGACTTGTTTTCAAATAAATATATCAAAGCATGCATCTATAGTGTTATAAATTGTTGTATAACTATAAAATTCATGTTCACATATGCACATAAAATAATTTAAGCATTCATAGTTAAATATTGATATATAGGATATCAATGTTATATCTATATCAAATGATTGCCCAATTCATGCCTCCATATGCACATAATAGAATATCAAGGTTATACCTATATCATATGATTGCACAATTCATGTTCCCGTAATTATATGTTTATTAATTGAAATTTATTAGTTATAACAATATTATAAAATGTTTTGTTACTATATAATTCATGTCCTCATATGCACATAAAGTGATTTAAGCATTATCAAAGTTATACCTATATTATATGAATGCCCAATTCATGTATATTCCCATATGCACATAATATGTTTCGAATAATTAACATATAGTAGTTATAATGTTAATACTAAATGTGTACAATTGCTCAATTCATTTTCCCATAATCATTTTTATTAATTGAAATTTATTAGTTATAACAATATTACAAAATGTTTTATAACTATACAATTCATGTCGCCATATGCACATAAAGTGATTTAAGCACTCATAGTTTAATGATGATATCAAATTTTGTTAATATAATAGTATAATTGACATTATTTATTTAAAGCATGAGGTATAACAGTAGAATATTTTTATTTGCAAAGTAATCAAAGTTTAATAAGATTGAATTAGATGATACTATATATCATTGAACTATACACAATAAGTTCTATGCAATTATGTAAGGTGAAAATAACACAAAAAAACGAAGCTGATTTGAATTATGTAAATACATTGGGACATGCATGTTGTGTAACTATTGTAATTTGAATCGGAAAATATACAAGCATGTTGTTATTTTAATTTAAATATCGTTGATTGATATTTAAAATTTAATGAGACTGTATTAATATATGAAATCCATAGATTTTGAATTTAGGTGTGTGCATATGAAAGATGTAGGACATTGATTTATGGCATAAAATATGTGAAGAGTTTAGGGCTTTCCAAAAATATAAAGATGTAGGGTTTCTGGTTTAAATTTTGTTATGCATTCATGAATATGTGGCTGGTTATTATTTATATTTTAATAAGATTGGTCAATTGGGATACAGGTTTATCCACACCTTTTACGTTCTTCAATGAAATTTTTATTTGCTGGTTGATATATATATATATTTTAATAAGATAGATTGTAATCATTGATATAGATTACGGATCTCTTAACTTCAAACTCTTCATATTCAACCTTTTAATATATTTCCTTTCTATTGGTTGTTTTAGTTAACTATGGTTGGTCCAAATTTAATACAAAGCCATCTGTAATGTATGCACAGCTTGAAATTTATTATTAAAATAATTTCCAATACAAAGCTGAAATATAATTTTATTTTATTTTTTAACTTAAAAAGACTTTTAGCCTCTCTTTCTCTCTCTTCGATTCACAAATTAAAACCCTAAATGAAACTCTTTTCATCACACTACTGTTGTTCCTTTCACAAAAAATTGTCTATCACGCAGTTATTCTTCTGTTAACGAAAGGCTTATGTGATCAGATGTACAGACCTAAAAGGTTTGTGAAAATCGCATGATCTGCTCTTTGTAAATGTTTATATTTCCGCATCAATGTTTATATTTGTGTTTTTTTTTTATAGGTTTTTGCAAGCTTTTGTACTCACATATTTGAAGGTGTTTTGATTGGTTTCACAATCCCTGCATGTGTTTATTGAAGTGTTTATTGTGATAATTCGTGTTTGAAAAATATTTTTACACGCACTGAACACATAACTGTACTGTCAAAATCCCAAACTCTTCGAAAAGCATTCATCTACGTTGCTTCTTCTTTGATCTGCTATGTGTTTGATGAATGGTTTATAGTGATAGTACCTGCTTGTTCAATGGTCAATGTTAGATATGATTACAGTGGTTCAATATGAACATGATTAACTTCGGCATGCAAGTTTTGAAATTAAAACCAGGTTTGCTTGAGCATGTTTTGATGGATAATTTTTGCTCCAAAAATTTATGTTTTATTAGCTATTATTCTTGTATGATGATAATTTTTGTTTGGTCTTGATTAAAATTCTTGTTTATTGTTTTTTAATTATAACATATCAACATTGTACATGTATTGTGATTCAGTTAATAATTGTTGACATTTCAGTAAATATATGTTCTTTATAATGCATTAAACATAATTTCATAGTTAGTTACAAATTTGGTATGTATATCTTATTCTTTGTAAAAAATTTAAAATTAGTGTTTTGTAGGGATTTGATACTTAATATCATGAAAAATGGTGAAAAAAAAACGCAACCTTTGTTAATTCGGGATGTTAACAAGAAACTTATCCATGTGAAAATATCAGTTAGAATCCGTATTATATATTTTATATGATCGAATAGTTGTTTGTATAATCAAAACGTAAAACATATAATAACATTTAAAAGAGTATTGGTATGGAAAGATTTGCATTGTCAAATATATGAAAAACTTTACTATAAAACTATCAATTAGAATCCATATGAACTAATTTATGTGATCGCATATTTGTACAGTAATCACAACTTAATATGCACATAATATGTTTTAAAAGAGTATTGATATATGAAGATTTGCATTGGCAAAAGCATGAAAACCTTTTGTGTAAAAATATCAGTTAGAATCCGTATTAAAAACAGTGTCTGTGATAACCCTTTTCAGACATATATAATCCCATTTAAAAGGTATTCGATATTTAATATTTACTTTAAGAAATGCATGACAACCCTTTCTGTATCAATTACAATAAGAATCCATATTATATATTAATTTTAAATGAACAACAATGCAAATTTAATTTAATAATTTGCATGGAAAGTGTGCAATTGGCAAGGAAACACTAATTGATCATACATTACGAAACAATAATAGTCTATATTGCATTTTCGAGAAAGTAATATCATCATTTTGTTTTTCTATTTAATAAAAATATTGATCATGCATTGGACAATTAGTTAAAGCCTATAGGGTTATCAAAACCTAAATATTTTAATGAAGTTTAAATAAAACATCCATTGAATGTAAGCGACAGAGCTATATTCAATGAATTAGCTATATCCCTTTATTCAAGAAAATTTATTGATGCATTTAAGACACGATTGCAAATTTGGTTGGATGAATAACTTAATTACTTTATCTGTGTGCCTTGGTTATTATATTATCCTTTTGTTATCCATTTCAGTATTTATTGAAAAATGCATGTACATTACTCAATTAATTTGATGCTTTCCGAGATATATAATTATTATTTATGGATGAATATTTTCATACAAAATTTCAAACTATATACACTTACAAGAGTCTATTCCCATCCCTTAAAAAAAACGCCTGTAAAAGAAACAAGGTGTATAATTCAATTATTAGGAATACTAATCCCTTAATATCCATATTAATGATTGCCAATTGCATTACTATGGATATTTTCGAGAAAGTTAATTTAATAATTCGCATGAGAAGTGTACAATTGGCAAATAAGGAAACACTAATTGACCATACATTACGAAGCAATAAGAACCTATATTGCATTTTCGAGAAAGTAATATTATCTTTTTGTTTTTCTATTTATTAAAAATATTGATCATGTATTGGACAATTATTTAAAGCCTATAGGGTTATCAAAACCAAAATATTTTAATGAAGTTTAAACAAAACATCCATTGCATGTAAGCAGCAGAGCTTTATTCAACGAATTAGCTGCATCCCTTTATTTAAGAAAATTTATTGATGCATTTAAGACGCGATTGTGAATTTGGTTGGATGAATAACTTAATTACTTTATTCGCGTGCCTTGGTTGTTGTGTTATCCTTTTGTTATCCGTTTCAGTATTTATTGAAAAATGCATGTAAATACAATGCATGTACATTACTCAATTAATTTGATGTTTTCCAAGATATATAATTATTATTTATGGATGAATGTTTTCATACAAAATTTCAAACTATATACATTTAAAGGAGTCTATTCCCATCCTTAAAAAATAAAAAAAATTAAAAAAAATATCCTGTAAAAAAAAAAAAGAAGAAAAACCTGTAACAAAAAAAAAAAAAAAGGTGTATAATTCAATTATTAGAAATACTAATCCCTTAATATCCATATTAATTATTGCCAATTGCATTAATATGGATATTTTCGAGAAAGTTAATTTAATAATTCATATGAGAAGTGTGCAATTGGGAAGTAAGGAAACACTAATTGACCATACATTACGAAGCAATAATAACCTATATTGCATTTTCGAGAAAGTGATAATATTGATCATGCATTGGGCAATTAGTTAAAGCCTATAGGGTTATCAAAACCTAAATATTTTAATGAAGTTTAAATAAAACATTCATTGCATGTAAGCGGCAGAGTTTTATTCAATGAATTAAATGCATCCCTTTATCCAAGAAAATTTATTGATGCGTTTAAGACGCGATTGTGAATTTGGTTGGATGAATAACTTAATTACTTTATCCGCATGCCTTGATTGTTGTTTTATCCTTTCGTTATCCATTTAAGTATTTATTGAAAAATACATGTACATTACTCAATTAATTTGATGTTTTCCGAGATATATAATTATTATTTATGGATGACTATTTTCATACAAAATTTCAAACTATATACACCTACTGGAGTCTATTCACATCCTAAAAAACAAATTTAAAAAAAAAAAAAAAACCTGTAAAAAAAACAAGGTGTATAGTTCAATTATTAGGAATACTAATATCCATATTAATGATTGTCAATTGCATTAATATGGTGAATTTGGTTGGATGAATAATTTAATTACTTTATCCGCATTAATATGGTGAATTTGGTTGGATGAATAACTTAATTACTTTATCCGCATGCCTTGATTGTTGTTTTATCCTTTCATTATCCATTTAAGTATTTATTGAAAAATGCATGTACATTGCTCAATTATTTGATGTTTTCCAAGATATATAATTATTATTTATGGATGACTATTTTCATACAAAATTTCAAACTATATACACCTACTGGAGTCTATTCACATCCTAAAAAACAAATTAAAAAAAAAAAAAAACCTGTAAAAACAATAAGGTGTATAGTTCAATTATTAGGAATACTAATATCCATATTAATGATTGTCAATTACATTAATATGGATATTTTCGAGAAATTTAATTTAATAATTCACATAAGAAGTGTGCAATTGGCAAGTAAGAAAACACTAATTGACCATACATTACGAAGCAATAATAACCTATATTGCATTTTCGAGAAAGTAATATTATCCTTTTGTTTTTCTATTTAATAAAAATATTGATCATACATTGGGCAATTAGTTAAAGTCTATAGGGTTATCAAAACCTAAATATTTTAATGAAGTTTAAATAAAACATCCATATCATGTAAGCTGTAGAGCTTTATTCAATGAATTAGCTTCATCCCTTTATCCAAGAAAATTTATTGATGCGTTTAAGACGCGATTGTGAATTTGGTTGGATGAATAACTTAATTACTTTATTCGCGTGCCTTGGTTGTTGTATTATCCTTTTATTATCCATTTAAGTATTTATTGAAAAATGCATGTAGATACAATAATGCATGTACATTACTCAATTAATTTGATGTTTTCCGAGATATATAATTATTATTTATGAATGACTTTTTTCATACAAAATTTCAAACTATATACATCTACAGGAGTTTATTCCCATCCTTTTTAAAAAAAAAAAATCACTGTAAAAAAAGTAAGGTGTAGAATTCAATTATTAGGAATACTAATCACTATTAATGATTGTCAATTGCATGTCCCCCCACCCAAAAAAAAAAAAAAAAAAGTTGGAATAACTCTTTTTTGTATTTTTTTAAGTCGAGTGGTGATCCCTGCATTTTTTTTTTTATAGAGATTTATTAATTCTTTTTTTATATAATTAGATACAACCTAGGATAGAAAAAAAAGAATGACCAAAAAATATATGAATGGACACTTTTTAAATTACCTTATGTGATTTGGTGATCTATGATGTATTTTTATAGGGATTTGGTTTCTTTTCTATATTTCGATGCAAACAAGACAAAAAAAATATATGGAATGACTATTTTTCAAATTATCTTATGTTGTTTAGTGATCCATGATGTATTTTTATAGGGATTTGGTTTCTTTTTTATATGTTGATACAAACAAGACAAAAAAACAATGAACAAAAAATATATGGAATAACTCTTCTCCGAATTCTTTAAGAGTTCATACACTTACGAAACGCACCATAGCAGGTGTTATCTGAAATACAAACAAACCCAAAAGATGTGATCGCGAAAATAATAACACCTTAAAGATGTGATTACATAAGATAAAATTAAAAATACACAAAAATAAATAAATAATAACAAGCACTGTTTCAGTCAAGCATTTATAGGTTTTTAAATTGTGAGACATCACCATTTGTATTCACATCTCCAAAAAAAAAAAAGTACCCTTTTTTCTATCGATCAATCACCAAAGAATAGCAATCAAGCGTTAGCAACTTGATTATTGTTGATTACTGGAGTTTGCTTCATCGGTGGTGGATTGAGTTTGCTTCACTGGTTGTGGTGGTGGCAGTAAAAGAAGAAATTGGTAGGGATCATTCTTCAAATATTTTTGCAAGGGCATGATGATTAGCTTTCTGTTTAGCACTTTTGTTGTATGACGGTTTACCCTCTCCTGAAGCATGTTGAAGTAAATGCTCCAACTTGTAATCATGTTTCTTCTTTCCAGGACAGAATGGGCAACTTAACCTATCATTCACATTCACCTTATAGTTGCTAGCCTTCGGATCTTCATACGGCTTCTCAGTGTATTCATTGAACTCAGAAATACTAAAATACGTCTCTTCTTTGGAACTATACTCCATTTGAAAATAGGAGATTAATCATATTTTTATCATGTAACAAATATCATAATAGAGAAAAAAATAAAGGAAGAAACAAAAGGAGATTTACAATATAAAATTAAATAGAGAGATATAGACTTTACATTGTAAGCTATTGTCTTTGTCTGTAAATGGAGCAAAAGAATGATTTTAGAGAAGATATATTGAATTTATTTTATAGGAAAATGAAACAATTAATATTTTAAGGGAGGCTGAAGACACACCTTATGTATTAGGGGAGATGCTTAAGTACCTCAAGGGTTAGATGTAAGTTGCAATTGGCACACCCGGCCATTAAAATATCACCATGTCATTAATTTTACAAACCCAACACCAACATTGCCATGTGAAAAAAAACCTGCCAAGTCATGAATTCCAACCTATCTTCCATTTATTATTTTTAAATACCATCTTCGAGGTTCACCTCAACATCTCCATCTCTGGAAAAAAAAAATTCACAGCTCCATCTCTAGATTTAAAACCCAATAACTAAAATTTTCATACATTTGATTATTAAAAATATGTAAAGAAATTAAATTAAAAATAACTAAAACTTAAAAGATAAAACCTTTATAAATATGAATCTCAGGTCTCTTTCTCTTACCATCTCTCATTATTATCTTCGACCCATCATCTCAGTCTCAAAATTTTAAAACCCATCAACTAAATTTTTTGTATACTGCATTTGGGTATAATTTTTTTTTTACCATAATAAATCAGAAACATATATATATATATATCTGTGTGTGTGTGTGTGTGTGTGTGTGTGTGTTTGTTTCAAAAAAAAATGTTTTGATTTAGTGATTTAAACAAAAAAAAAGAAAGAAAAAAGAATGGAGGCTAATCAAATTATTTAAACTTTAAAAAAAAAAAAATAATAAAACAAATGGATTTGCGTAGCCATCAAGAGAGAAGGAAAATAAATCGATTGAAAATAAGAAGAGAAGAAGTTTCTTGGTTGAATGATGGAAAAGGAAAAAGGAGTAGATATGAAAAAACAAAATAAAATAAAAGGGAAAATATAGAGATTTGTAGAGACGTGAAGAGAGAGGAGGAGTTTTTGATGTGGCAGTGTTGGTGTTGGGTTTATAAAATTAATGACATGGCGAAATTTGACTGGCCGAGCGTGCCAACTCATCTCTTGACCCAGAGGTACTGAAGCATCTCCCAGATTCTAATTAAGAGAGTGAGCTCCAACATATTCTAATTAAGAGAGTCATTAAGGATCTCTTTGAGCTGTACAAATTGCAGATCCTACATAAATTAATTCTAACTTGATAATAATAATTTATTAAAACCATTAATTGTAGCTGCATGCATTGATATATTTATTTGAAACCAAGTCCCTATGAAAATATTCACACATTGATCAAGTAAACTGTTCAATGGTGTGTCAACATGTTCGATCTTATCAAACTTTGATTATTTTGCAAATAAAAAATATTATACTGTTATACTTCATACTTTAAAAAATTAATATGACACCATGCAAGAATTAAGCAATTGTACAAATTTAATAATAATAGTATAACTGCTATATGTTAATTATTCGAAACATATTATGTGCATATGGGAACATGCATGAATGAGAAAAACCTGCAAGAAACAAATTGAAAACAACCCTAACGTTCCGTTGATTCGCGCACGAATACCGGAATATTAGGCTTCAAATACAATAATCAACTTCGCGTACGAAGGATGTGGTAAATGGATAGTTGAGAAACATTCTCTGTATTTTTTATTAATCAAAAGCTGTCTTTCAAACCCTAATACAATATACTTAAATAGAATTTCAAAACTTGACTAACAAGAAAATCCTAAACAAACGGGAAAGAATCCTAAAACAAAAAGATATCAAATCTCCTAAAAATCAAAAGAATCCTAAAACTTTAAAACCTATCTAAAAGGAAAGAGGATTTGATTTAATAAAATCAAATCATAAAATAATTAATAACCTAATTATATATAAACTAAAAGGAAATAAAATAAACGTACGGAATCATGACAACAATTAAAAACCATAAAAATCGAAACAGCTGTCTTGGTGCGCATGAAACTTAATGGCCAAATTATGATATGCTGGAGCCCATTATAGAAGATGGGTCTTCATAACATTTGTAGGGCTCGTCTTGGGCTTTCCGGAAACATATTATAATAGACGATTCGATCTCATATGCCCTCTGTAGAGGTCCACGAAGTTCAGCCCAGATTATCTCGTCCAGCTCACTGTGTCCAGCTCTCGTCCAGCTCAAGTCTTCGCGCAATAATCTAAATGGCCAATTTGGGCCTGTTGTGATCTGTTACGGAGGACGGAGTCTTTATAACATTTGTAGGAATCGTCTTGGACTTTCCGGAAACATATTATAATGTTGATTTTGAGTTCGTTTGCCCTCTGAAAAGGCCCCTGAAATTTGCCTATTCTGACAGTTAAAACCATTCCGAGTCTTTGCTTCCTTCTTTCCGCACCCTTCGTCTTTGAGTCGATTCCTCCGCTCCATGAAATCCAAACTTTGTTTGCCGTATCGTCTTTGCTTGCTACATCAATATGATATATGTATAACTTTTTTTTTTTAAAGAAAACTTCATTACTCAGCAAAAGCAGAAACAAACACACCATCTTTAATAAGCACGAAGCCAACTATGATATCCCTTAATATCAACCATTACCACTATGAATGCTTAAATCACTTTATGTGCATATAGGGATAAGCATTGTAATTTATAAAACATCTTTGTAATAGTGGGACAGGGAAGATGAAACATTAATTGCTTCCGGAAACTTCTTGTCTTAATGGAATGGGATATAAAAACATAAATGATTAAATAATTTGTTGAAATACTCAGGCCAAAATGCTCATTTAAAATAAATTTTATGGGTGGGGTTAAGGCTATTTGAGGTAATTTTATAAATATCTAAAGAAAACGAAACAACGCTAGTAAACACCTATAACATATCTAGAAACCCTACCTCTCTCTCTCTCTCTTTCTCTGGGATCTTATCGTCGCTTCTCTCTCCTCTCGCCGATCTCTGTTTCTCTTTCTCACAATTTACTGTGTACATTCACAAACTTGGAACAACTACCTCACGGCCAGGTTACTTACTTTTTTTTTTTCTGTAAGTTTCATAACTTTCTATTACTGTTTTTAATTTTAATATTTCGCATAATTTTAAAATTTTTTATTGCTATGGTGTCATATGCGTTAGAAGTCGAAAGATGAATCGTTATACTTGCTGATTCTGTAATGGGGTGATGGTTTTAATCGCATTCCTACCCATATGGTGTAATTCACGTTTTTATGATTTTTGATTTTTTGACAGTCATTATCACATTGTATGTTTTACCATAACAAAATTTTTGTCCAAAGTTTATAGCTGTATCGTTAAGTTGTCACTTGTTTAAATTTTATATATAATATTCTGCAATTATATATTTACTTAAGTGTTTACATGTAATTATTCTAACTTTTAGATTGTTATTTTTCTAAATTTGATAAATCTGGATATTTAGATTTCTTTTTTATTGAAAAATAGTAGTAGTTGCAAATTGTTTGTTTTGTTGGGGAAGGTTGTATTCATATTCTCTTACGTATGCACAACCTGAAATTTATTATTAAAAAAACTTCCAATGCAAAGCAGAACTATAATTTCATTTTTTACCCTTTTTTAACATCAAAAGACATTTAGCATCTCTCTGTCTTCGATTCACGATTTGAAACCCTAAATACAACTCTTTTCATCACGCTGTTGTTGTTCCTTTCACTAAACATTGTCATCACGCAACTATTCTTCTGTTAACGAGAGGCTTATGTGATAAGATTGATAGATCTTAAAGGTTTGTGAAAATCGCACGGTCTGATCTTTGTAAATGTTTATATTTTTGTTGTTTTAGGTTTTTGCAAGCTTTTGTACTCAAAAGTTTGAAGATGTTTTGATTGATTTCGTAATCTCTGCATGTGTTTGTTTAAGGGTTTATTATGATAATTCGTGTTTGTAAAATGTTTTTGCACACAATGAACATGAAAAATATGTATGTTTTATTCTTTATAGAATCCATATTTGAAAAGCATTTATTATTGTTGCTTCTTCTTTGATCTACTACGTGTTTGATGAATGCTTTATAGTGATAGTATCTGTTTGTTTAATGGCTAATGTTTGATATGATTGCAATAGTTCAATACGAATATGATTACCTTCGGCATACAAGTTTTGAAAATGAAACCAGATTTGCTTGAACATGTTTCGATAGATAATTTTTACTCTTCAAAGAGAATTTATCTGTTGCTTATTCTTTGATCCGCAATGTGCTTGATGAATGGCCAATGTGAGATTTGATTGCAACGGTTCAATATGAACATGATTACCTTCTGGATGCAAGTTTTGAAATGTACAAATATGTTTGCTTGAACATGTTTCGATGGATAATTTTTGCTCCCCATATTTATGTTTTTTTGTCGTTTATTCTTGTATGATGATAATTGTTGTTTTGTCTTGGTTAGAATTCTCGTTTACTGTTTTCTAATTATAACATATCCACATTGTTTTATTGAAAATATATATATATATATATATATATATATATATATATATATATATATATATATATATCGACATTGTACATGAATTGCGATTCAGTTACTAATTGTTGACATTTCAATAAATATATATTCTTTATAAGGCATTAAACATAATTTCATAAGCACTTAGAAAAATTATGTGTGTATGTCTTACTTGTCGGTTAATGTGTATACCACCAACAATTTGTTACACACACTATTGAGCTACATAGCACACCGTTGGTGGGTTACGACCAACACGTTAGAGGGATAGGTTATATGCATAAGTTAGAATCTATATTAAATATGGTTTGTGGTCAATGTATCATGAATCGCCGGTTAATGTGTTTGTGGTAACCCACCAACAGTCTGTTATGCACACTATTGAGTTGCATAGCACACCGTTGGTGGGTTACGACCAACACGTCGGTGGGATAGGTTATATGCATCAGTTAGAATCCATATTAACTATGTTTTGTGGTCACGATTTTAATCAATGTATCAATTGTAGTAACAATCCATATTATATATGTTTCGTGATCGAATGTCTGTTTTGGAATTACAGTTTAAGACATATAATCATATTTTTTAGAGTGTTGATATACGAAAATTTGTATTGATAAATGCATAATAACTTTTTCTGTAAAAATATCAATTAGAATACAAATTAGATGTTTTTTGTGATAACTTATATTTCGTTACAAGCACAATTGAATATGTATAATTAACGTTAAAAGAGTTGATTTTATTTATATAATATTTTATTCATATAATCACAATTTAATATGTGTAATCACATGTAAAACGTATTCCGTATATAATATTTGCATTGATAAATGCATGACAACACTTTTTGTATCAATTACAATAAAAATCCATATTTTAAAGACTGTTGACATACGAATATTTGTATTGATAAATGCATGACAACATATTCTAAAAATATAAATTAGAATACATTTTATATATATTGTGTGTTTGAAAATTTATTATTACAATCACACCTTAATAAGTATAATTACATCTAAAAGAGTCTATATAAATAGTTTCAATTAGAATACATATTACATATCTTATGTGATTGACTATTTATTTGTATAATCAGTAAATAAAAAGTATAATCGTAAACAGTAACAATGGGTTTTGGGTCTTGGGGTTCTTGAGCTTGTCTCTTGACGAGCTAGAGCCCTATGAGGCTTGGGCTAGTCATTAGCATACAATTTACATAAATTCTGTGTTTGAATATATATTATTACTATTACAACTTTAGAAGTATAATCACACATGAAAGAGTCGATATAAACAACTTCAATCAGAATCCATATTACATATCTTATGTGATTGATGTTTTATTTATATAATCACTAAATAAAAAGCATAATCACAAATAGTAACGATGGGCTTTGGGTCTTAGAGTTCTTGGGTTTGTCTCTTGACAAGCTACAGCCATTTGATGCTTGGGCTAGTCATTACAATACATTTTATATATATTCTGTGTTTGAAAATATATTATTACAACTACAATGTAATAAGTATAATTACATTTGAAAGAGTCGATATAAACAGTTTCAATCAGAATCCATATTACATATCTTATGTGATTGACTTTTTATTTATATAATAACTAAATAATCAGTAACGATGAGTTTTGGGTCTTGGGGTTCTTGGGCTTGTCTCTTGACGAGCTAGAGCCCTTTGATGCTTGGGCTAGTCATTAGAAAACAATCTACATAAGTTCTGTGTTTGAATATATATTATTACAATTACAACTTCAGAAGTATAATTACATCTGAAAGAGTCGATATAAACAGTTTCAATCAGAATTCATATTATATATATTATGTGATTGAATATATATTTATATAATCACTGAATAAACAGTATAATCGTAAATAGTAACCATGGGATTTGGGTCTTGAGGTTCTTGGGTTTGTCTCTTGACGAGCTAGAACCCTTTGAGGCTTTGGCTAGTCTGACTTCAATAAGATTTTTTTAACTTAAAATAGTATTTGTGATCATAAATATTTTAATACAATCACAACATGATTATGTAAATATCACTCGTTGTAGAGGGTGGAACAGTTTTATTGAAACACTGTGTAATGCAAATCCCACATCGAAAAATAAAAAGGGATTAAAATGATTTATAAGTAGTAAAGTAATGCCTAGACATTGAACAATAGGCCTCCCAATTGGGCCTAGCATTTAAACATATTAAAGTAATGATGGGCTTTGGGTCTTGAGGTTCTTGGGCTTGTCTCTTGACAAGCTAAAGCCCTTTGAGGCATGGGCTATTCTGACTTTAATAAGGGTTTTTAACTTAAAATACTATTTGTGATCGTAAATATTTTAATACAATCACAACATGATTATGTAAATATCACTCGTTGTAGATGGTGGAACAGTTTTATTGAAACACTGTGTAATGTGAATCCCACATCAAAAAATAAAAAGGGATTTAAATGGTTTATAAGTAGTAAAGTAATGTCTAGACATTGAACAATAGGCCTCTCAACTGGGCCTAACATTTAAATATATTGAAGTAACGATGGTCTTGGGGTTCTTGGGCTTGTCTCTTGACGAGCTGGAGTCTTTTAAGGCCTGGGCTATTCTGACTTTAATAAGGGTTTTTAACTTAAAATACTATTTATGATCGTAAATATTTTAATACAATCACAACGTGATTATGTAAATATCATTCGTTGTAGAGGGTGGAACAGTTTTATTGAAACACTGTGTAATGCGAATCCCACATCGAAAAATAAAAAGGGATTAAAATGGTTTATAAGTAGTAAAGTAATGCCTAGACATTGAACAATAGGCCTCCCAACTGGGCCTAACATTTAAACCTATTGAAGTAACGATGGGCTTTGAGTCTTGGAGTTCTTGGGCTTGTCTCTTAACGGGCTAGAGCCCTTTGAGGCCTGGGCTAGTCTGACTTTAATAAGGTTTTTTAAATTGTTTTTTTTTTCTTTTTTTTAAGAGAGATGTATGTTGGATCTATAAAAAGCACAACAAAAAATGAAGTTTATGGATTACAATTTTGTTTTTTTATTTTTTTGTTTTTTTTCCATATATACAACTGTTGTTGATATGAATGATGTAAGTACAATGGGCATGTATGCCTACTGTGGGACTATTGTCAATTATTTCATTAAACAAAAAAAAAAAAACAAAAAAAACTTCTCTTACTAGACAAAAAAAATTAAATATATCAAACTCGGACACTAGGACAAAGGGGTTGTAAGCCTGTACCCAAAGCTCTATCAATTCTCTTACTTTGTTGGATATTAGATTTACCAGCCCTATTATATTTTTAACTATTCACATGTATCGACTGTTATCACACATTCCAAATTATGTTTACCTGTATCTAATGTAATCACACATTTCAAATGATGTTTATTCATATCGAGTGTTATCACACAGTACAAATGCAAATCGAATAACGGGAACATATTTAATTTTAAAAATAAATGATTGATGTTTAAATTTGAAACACATTTATTGTTTTTGTCACCTGCATTGATTGTTTTTTAAATTTGAAAAGAAATGATTGTTTTACCTAGGAAACAGTTAATAAAGCAAAAATTTAAATTGCCTTGGATTAAATGGTAACCTGCTCAACAAGTTTACAGGTAAACAACAGGTAGTGGTGTTTAGTACACCGTTGTTCTATGGACAACCCCATTATATTATATTATTTTATTATTTAATTAAATGGAAGTTAATTAATTAATTATTTAATTAAAAGTCAAAATCTTTTTCTAACTTGGAAATAGGTTTCTTAGTGTTATACTATTGCTAGTAGTATGATAAGAATCAAAGACTTTATTTGGTAAGTAGATAAATAAAATAAATTTATTTATCTAGTCAAATTAGGAAGTCTTTGATATAGTCACAATTTAATAATACACTAAAGAGTTGGATTAGAGTTTGGATTCTAAAGTTGATAGGAATTATGGTTAAACACAAATCCTCTTTTGGGGAGGATTTTGGCTACATGGATGAATCATCTTTAGGAGAGGATTTCGGCCAACCCTAATATTTTTAGGGGAAGATTTTGGCCAGCCCTAATCCTCTTGGGGTGAGGATTTCGACCACCATATATATACCCCATCATAGGATTCGGCCACCCCTAATGTTCTTGGAGAGAGTTATTTCTTTTGCTTGAAAAATAATCCAACTCTTAGACATAGTGTAAAATTCGGCTAAGAGAAATAAAAAAAAAAAGAGAAGAAACGTTTTATTTTGATAGTGCACTACTAGCTTTTACATCAAAAGGCTTTGTGCACAACTTCAAATAAGGTTCACACGATTTTCAATTAAAAGATTGAGAATTCAAAAGTGACCGAACGTTCTTCGTTTTCTCTTGGAAGATTATTGTGACTAACAAATTTTTTTTTTTTTTGTTATCCATCCTTAGGTACACAATTCAAAGAAAGGGAGCCCACACTCCTAGGTGATTCACATTCGTGAATTGGATTGGAAGATCTTACGGATTACGATCGACGCAACATCAATCATCACGTAGAAAAAGGTATGTTATCTTTTAATATATGTTAATTAATCAAGGGTTAAGGTTCTACTTTTAAAGGAAAAATTTTAAACTATACAAATCAGTTTTTCACTTCCACCGCGTGTATTTTCCCTACAATTGGTATCAAAGCCAGGTTGTACCCTTGATTAATTGATGTATATATATGTGAATCTATTTCTATTATTGTGAATATGCATGTTTTAGAAAGAGTTACAAGGATAGACTAGACAATTAACTCAAACGATATCTACTCTCAAAGGAGGGATTTTCGTGAGGGAAAATATTGAGGGTCTATATCTTGGTAACACACTCAATGTGGTTTTATTGATATCCTCCCAAGAGTTCTTGTCAATAAAATCGCAAGGCTAAAATTGAAAACGATGGTTGTTATGTTAACAATTAGGTGGGACCTAGTCCAACCAGTAAATGGTGCAAACTCTCAAAGGAGGCGTGACATTTATGGGTGTTGGATCACCATTGAATTTTACGATTGAATTAATTATTTAATTCAAGATAAATATTCGAAAGTGCTTTATCATGATTATTTACTTATATATATTTTTGTTTTATTCAAAAATCATGACCCCATCCCTAATCAACATCCTAAAAGATAATACTTTAACTCGTGATAATTATGTCACATGGAAAAGGAAAATTAGGTTGTTGCTGCAAGCTGAAAAACATAAGTTCGTTCTAACTACTTCAAAACCACCTGCTCCTACCAATGAATCCAATGTGGTGCAAAGAGACGAGTATGAGCAGTGGAAGACTTCAGATGATATGGCCAAATGTTACATTATGGCCACTATCTCCGATGTGTTGCAACAACAACATGAAGGAATAGAGACTGCTGCTGATATAATGATGTCTCTAGAGGAGATGTTTGCTATGAGGTCTAGGTTGACTAAGAGAGAGGCAGTGACTGCTTTTATGAATCTTAGGATGAAACTTGGACAGGCTGTGAAAGATCACATGATGAAAGTCACAGCACATCTCAACATCGCAGAACTTGATGGTGCTAAGATAAACGGAGAGATGAAAATTAACATGATTGTCAACTCACTATCTGATTCCTTTGATCAATTCAAGTTGGACTACACCTTGAACAATAAGGAATACACCTTGAACAATAAGGAATACACCTTGCAAGGCCTGATGCAAGATGTTCGAAGCGCTAAAAAGATCCTTGTGAAAAGCAAAGGTCAAGAGATTCATATGGTTGGTAAAATTGCTACTATTAAGACCCGTAAAAAGGTCAAGAAACAACTGAAGAAAAAGCAACTTGGGCCTACCAAGAAGGAGACTAAGAAAGTAACCAAGATCAAAGGGAAGTGCTTCCTTTGTGGTGAAAAGGGACATTGGAAACGTAATTGCCCAAAGTCTCAGAAAATGAAGGAAGAAGGTAATGTTAATTATCTTGAAACATGTTTTCTAGCAGATTCTACAGATTCTTGGATCTTAGACTCTGGAGCCACTAATCATGTTTCTTATTCCTTGCAGGGGTTCCAGGAAAGGAGAAAGCTGAGTAAGAATGAAATCAACTTGCGTTTGGGCAACGGAGCGTTGGTGTCTGCCAGTGCAGTAGGAGATATTAGAGTTCATGTAGATTCTAGTAGGCATTTAGATTTGATAGACCCTTATTATGTACCTCAATTCAAGAGGAATTTAATTTCAGTTTCTTGTTTAAATAAATTTGTTTATTCGGTTACTTTTAATAAAGATTTTATTATTAGTAGGAATAACAAATTTGTTTGCAAAGGTACACTGGAAAACGGCTTATTCTTTTTGCATAGAAATATCTCTCACTTATTAGACATAGAATCAACGGAACCTAATTGTAAAAGAGTAAAATTATCAAAAGATGAAACCTACCTATGGCATTTGCGCATAGGTCATATTAACCTTGATAGGATTAAAATATTGGTTAATGATGGACCTTTAAGTGACTTAAAGGTTTATGATCTACCAACTTGTGAATTTTGTCTGGAAGGTAAGATGACCAAAAGGTCGTTTACGGCTAAAGGTACATGAGCCACTTAATGTTTAGGATTAATACACACTGATGTATGTGGTCCTATAAGCATTCAAGATAGAGGTGGATATGAGTACTTCATCACTTTAACGGATGATTAATCGAGATTTGGCTATGTGTATCTCATGAGACATAAGTTGAATGCTTTTGACATGTTCAAAGCATTTAAAGCTAAAGTGGAAAATCAGCTTGAGAAACCCATAAAAATCTTGAGATCTAATCGTGGTGGAGAATATCTATATGGTGAGTTTCAGCAATATCTTATTGATAATGGGATAATTTCTAAGTTTTTTGCGCCAGGTACACCTCAACAAAATGGGGTGGCAAAAAGGAGAAATAGAACTCTTTTGGACATGGTTAGGTCTATGTTGAGTTATTCAACGCTTCCTAATTCTTTTTGGGGATATGTTTTACAAACTGCGATGTACATTCTAAACGATGTACCATCTAAGTCAGTTCCTCAAACACCACATGAGTTGTGGACTAGGCGAAAACCTAGTTTACAACACTTTAGGATATTTGGTTGTCCTATGCATGTGTTAAAAGGAAAGACAGAAAAGATGGAGTCCCATTCAGAAACATGCATATTTGTGGGGTATCCAAAAGGAACTAAAGGATATTATTTCTATAGTCCTTCAGATCTTAAAGTATTTGTTTCGACAAATGCTAAATTTCTAGAAAAGGACTATATGAATGTTTTTGTACCTAAAAGTAGAATTGTCCTGAATGAGATGTCAGGAGATACAATTCCACAAGAGGTTTCACAGCCTAGCCCAATTGTAAGTTCCGCACTGAAATAAATACTTGGTGTGTTTAATATTAATCTAGACGGGGGTGAATAGATTTTAATCGATTTTACCAAATTTTCGGGTATAGTCAAGATTACGAAAATGCCTCTAATAGTCAATATAGTATAGCAAGTGTAATATGGTGCGGAATGTAAATAACACTTGATATTTACGTGGAAACCCTCATGGGAAAAACCACGGGCTAGTAAGTGAGCCACACTGGAACCTCAAATCCACTAAATATGTTATGATTACAACCTAATCCCGGTATATAATCACACACCTACCTAATCCCGATATAAGCGGACCTAGTCAAATTTGCTTGTGATTTACGCAACCTAATCCCGGAAGCTACACAAGTCTCACTTCTCAATGAAGAGAAAATACAACTTAAGTGAATATATGAAATATCTAAAAATGCAATTAGAGCTAGGTAACCCTATATGCTTATCTAGGATAACAATATTGCAATTAAGATAATCCTAGATATCAGTGGCTAGATGACATGTCAAATAGCATAGCTAAACTTAGATTATGAAAACCTAGATAGCTATCAAAATACAACTCTCAAACATTCAATACACTAATCTCAATCTTGTATCTAAAAAATATATGAAATACATACTGAAAGTAAATAACAATAAACGCTCGGTGTGTAAGATAAATATATCTAGAGGGGGGGGGGGGGGGGGGGGGTGAATAGATTTTAACTATTATTACCCAATTTTCGCATGCAAGTCAATTTTACGAAAATGCCCATACTAGTCAAAAATACAAGCAAGTGTAATATAGTGCGGAATTTGAATAACACTTGATGTATACGTGGAAACCCAACCACTGGGAAAAACCACGGGCTGTTTAGTGCGCCACACTCGAACCTCGAAATCCACTAATCGAAATAGAGTTTACAACCTATGTAGACCTCGTCTAACACTCCAGTCAATAACCCCCCACTTCTACCACTCGGGCCTTTAAAAGTGGCTCTAGTCCAATTGCTTGAGGCCTAAGCAACCTTAGCCTCAAGACTTAATTCTCTAAGAAGAGATTATGCAACCTATGTGAATATGTATAAATATTCAAATAACAAACAAGGCTAGGTAACCTTAGATGCTTATCTAGGATGATGATATAATCAATTTAAATCAATCCTAGATATCAATTGCTAAATGACATGTCAAATAGCTTAGCTAATCAAGATTAATTAAAAACCTAATTAGCTATCACAAAACAACACTCAATCAATTCATCACAATTAATTCTCTATTCTTGTATTTATCATATGATCAAAAACATACAAGTAATTAAAAGAGAATATGCTTGATTAGTAAAATACTAAAATAAGATGAAATTAATCAAAATATTACCAAGCATGTTGTGATGATGCAAACCCAATCATAGATGAATGCAAGATGAACTTTGATGCAAAAAGGATTTTATTTGAGTGTTTAAAGGTGAGTTCTTGATTTGATTTTTTCTCAAAAATCTCTCTTTGAAGTTTAGGGTTTTAATAACTCAATGAACATTATCAGAGAATGAGAAAGTAAGATATTTATAGACATCAAGAATTGGGCATGTGAAAAGACAACTTTGCCCTTGAAATGCACCGATCGGCGGTTTCAATCGGTGGCCAGGCCGCCGATCACGACCGCCGAATTGAGCCCGTGAAGAACAGAGCATCAACGGCAGTTTCATTCGGCGGTTTCATGACCGCCGAATCAAACCTGAGAGATTAAAATCGATCAGGTATGAATGGCGGTTTCGAACGGCGGTCGTGACCGCCGATCTTGACCGCAGAATTGCTTCAGACCTGTTTGGACTGAAACGGCGGTTTCATTCGGCGGCCAGGCCGCCGATTATAACCACCGATCACCAACAATGGTGAAAACCAAGGAGAAGCCAAGGGCATTCTCCGTGGGCGGTCTTCGCGCAAAACCAAGCACACATACGTGTGAGCGCGGACGTTTCCGAACACTATCGGGAAACGAATTACTAAGCACATATACACACAACAAGATATAAAACAAAGTGCTAGTGTGTAAAGTGACATGTGAAGAGAATGCACACATGAACAAGTATGCTAAGTGTGTGTGTGCTAACTAAATCTCTTTAAAGAAAAATCAAGCACAAGAAATTATACCTTTGGCGTGCTTGTCCCTTGAGGTCTTGAAAGGGCGTTCGAGCATGAAGTTCAAACACCTAAACTACCCTTACATTATCAACCCCAACATGTGGTTTGTCCACGAAATAAGCCAATCAAGATATGGGAATCCTTACACATACAAGTGATGAATGAGATTGCTTGTTAAGAAAGACATAAAATATGTAAGATATTAGTGAAAAACTTACCAAGCAAAGTGTGATGAAGAATCCATGCAAGATGACATCTAGATGACCAAGGATGATGCTAGATGATGATTGATGATCATGGAAAAGGTGGTTGAGTAATCAAAGGTGAGTTCTTAGTATTTTTCTTGCTTTTGAAAAATATCCTAAGTATGAAATCTGAATATGAACTCTCTTAAGTGACCCAAAGTCATAAAGGCATATATATAGGGTGTCAAAGACAAAGTGGTGCGTTTTGATAAGTGACACAAAAATTGCCTTGGGCACTGTACAGGTCGCTGTACGTAGAGCGACTTGTATAGCGCCTACCTAGAAAAATGAAGAACATTCTTCATTGGCGCTATTCGAACAGCACCTGAATAGCACCACAACTCTGTTCTCTCGGGAAAACAGAGAGTCCTTGTACGTACAGTGCTTTGTACAACGACCTTACAGCGACCGATTAAAATCGATCAGGTCTGTACAACGCCAAACCCATTTCCATCAGGTCTTAGATAGGCGCTGTACGAACAACGCTTTCAACAGCCCTTTGTACAGTGCCTTACACAATGTATGCAATCCTAAGGCTTTAATTGACATGGCTTTGGACATACAAAATGCAATCATATAAACAAGCAAGAAGAGAGATTAATGAACATTAATGAACATATATAAGACCCATAACATACAAGAATTAAACACTATGCATGAGTTGTATGTGTGCGTGACTATCTCTTCAAAGCAAGTAAGCACTTAGAATTTTACCTTCGGTGCTTATCAACGATGAGGTCTTCAAAGGGCATTGAACTTGAACACCAATACCTAAGCTACCCTTACAATGAACCCCAATTGTGGTTTGTCCATGAAATAAGCCAATCAAATAAATGAGACCTAACAATCTCCCCCTTTGGCTATTTCATGACAAAACCACCACTCACATAGATCCTCACAACATAATTGAAGCTACGGGATAGCAATGAAATTCTACATTACGAAGAGATAAGAAAATAAAACTTCAAGTCTTCAATCTATCAAACCTTCAAAACAAACAAAATTACACTTCCAAAGCAAGTGTGTGTGAGGTGATCATGTGAAGTTAAAACAATCATTTGCATTAAAAAAAATAAGTACAACATCATGCAATGTATGTGAATGAAATGCTCCCCCTCATTAGGTTACTCCCCCTCAATATGTAATCTCCCCAACATATATGCTACTTACAACTAGCAACTCCCCTTACCACATTCTACTCCCCCTTTTTGTCATGATATAGGCAAAGGAGTAGTCCCCAACTAGGTCATTTCTAGCAAAGAGAGATAGAAACATACAAGATATTTGCATAATCATATAAGTCACTTTATGCATCTCAATTAATTGGAGAGAAACAAGGAGATTTATTTAAAAGAAAATGTGTGAATCAAACATGCTTTGCATACAAGACATGTAGCATTCAAGTCCAAAATACAATGGTATTTGGCAAAGCAAATGACAAAGGTTTCTAATAGGAATTCAAACCAATTTCACCATTGTCATGAGAGAAGCAAGGATATAGAGATTTCATTGATTTTAATTTAAAAACAACTATATCCAACTTTATAAGCGAAACATGGCATGAGCGACTTTGCACCCTATTTGATTTTTTCGGGAATGATACCTGTATGATAGTGGCCATGTTCAACTAATAAAGAAAGATAGACATTTAGAATTTAAATTCCTTTGAACGGATACAAGATCCTTTATTCATTTGAGTCTCATAAGCTTTTTCACACAAGTTTTGCATTTAAGAACGCAATCATCAATTCATGCTTTTTATTTCATTTGACATTAGCATGTTATTAAAGAATCATCATGTCATGGAGATAACTATAAGTCATTCAAATCATACTTCCTATGTAAATCTCCTAGTCCAAAAATGCATGTTTGAACATAAATATGACATGGATTGTAAACAAGCATAGTTCACACTTATTGAATTGAAAACATATATACATAAGTGCAACCAAGCTTACTCAAGCAATTAAAAAAGAAGCATAAGATATTTCAAATTTTTGCATATGACAAGTATGCAAAATAGCTCTCTTTGCTTGAGTTCCCCATATGGGGTCAATCACCAAAACACATAACTCCACAAGACATATCCCAATAGATCTACTAAGTGTTTTAAATCGAGTAACATCTAAGGGTTTAGTAAATAAGTCCGCAAGTTGATCATTAGTACCTACATGTTCAAGTACTTTGCATTTATTTTCAACAAGCTCTCTAATGAAATGATGACGGATGTCAATATGCTTAGTCCTAGAGTGTTATACCGGATTCTTGGAAATATTAATAGCACTCATATTATCACAAAAGAGGGTTAGAGTACCTTGATTGAATCCGTAGTCAACTAGCATTTGCTTCATCCATAGGAGTTGTGTGCATCCACTCCCCGCGGCTATGTACTCGGCCTCGGCCGTGGACAAGGAAATCGAGTTTTGCTTCTTGCAAAACCAAGACACCAAGTTGTTGCTTAGAAAGAAGCAGCCGCTCGATGTGCTCTTCCTATCATAACAATTTCCTGCCCAATTCGCATCACTAAAGCCTACAAAACTAGCATTAGTGTCAAAAGAGTACCAAATCCCATAGTTGGATGTCCCATTCACATAGTGAATGATTCTCTTAACAGAAGAGAGATAGGACTCCTTAGGATCCGCTTGGTACCTAGCACACACACCTACACTAAAAGAGATATCGGGCCTACTTGTGGTCAAATAAAGCAAGCTACCTATCATGCCCCGATATAGAGTTTGTTCCACACTTTTTCCACTAGCATCCTTGCTTAGCTTCAAAGTGGTACTCATGGGTGTATCACAATTTCTGGCATTTTCAAGACCAAACTTCTTCACTAGGTTTTTGGCATATTTGGCTTGGGTAATGAAGATCCCAAGAAAGGTATGTTACCTTTCAGACATGGAATCAAACTTTCTAAGGAATAAGTTCCTAAGAATGAGCATGAAGAGCAATTCATGAGTAGGATTCCATATGCCTTGGCAGTTGGAAGTCTCATGTATGCAATGCTCTGCAATAGACCAGATATTTATTTTGCTATTGGCATAGTTAGCAGGTTTCAATCGAAACCTGGTCCTGATCACTAGACGACAGTCAAGCATATTTTCAAGTATCTCAAGAGAACGAGAGATAATATGCTTATATACTCAGGAGGGGATTTGATTCCCGTTGGGTATACAGATTCTGATTTCCAGTCAGATTCTGGCCCTAGAAAATCCACATCAGGATCTGTGTTTACTCTTAGAGGAGGAGCAATCATATTGAGGAGTATCAAGCAATCTTGTATTGCTGATTCCACCATGGAAGCTGAGTATGTTGCTGCATGTGAAGCTGCCAAAGAGGCTGTCTGGTACTGCCAATTCCTAATTGACTTATAAGTGGTTCCCAATGCGAATAAGCAGATCACTATCTATTGTGATAACAATGGAGCAGTGGCTAATTCGAGAGAACCAAGAAGTCATAAGAGAGGAAAACACATTAAAAGGAAATATCATCTTTTGGGGGAGATTGTGCATAGGGGTGACGTGACGATTACTAAAATCGCGTCAGCAGAAAATCAAGCGGATCCCTTCACAAAGGCTCTACCACAGAAGAGTTTTGATGGGCATCTAAAGAATATGGGAATAAGAGATATGACACATTTGCTATAGCGCAAGTGGGAGATTGTTAGGATTATGCTCAATAGCAAGAGTGTAATATTGTTTTTGACAATCTTATCATATTAATAAAGTGATTTCTGTTTTAACAAATCTTATAGCATTTATAGTTTAATTATTATAATTGTCAAAAGTAAATAATCATAAGGTCAAAAGAATATGAGAAAAGAAGAATTGTTTGTACATCTGGATATGTATGAGGTAGACACAATTTTTTAGTTAGTCTTGAATAATGTTCACAACTTAAGGTAAAGGTTGGGTACCTTTATCTTGTTAAAGTTGTAGATTCTTTTGCTAGCATTTGAGTGGGATCAAATGGGGTATGATGAGTCTAAAATCATCAAAGTGGTTTTCAGTAAAAGAATCTAGTGCACTAGGTGCATTGAATAGGATCACAGTGAAATACTTTATCAAGAACCCTCAGTAGATAAAAGTCTTTTCATTATAAGGACAATCAGAGAGTCTATCTTAATCCTGAGATAAATGATGGACTTATGGTTATAAGTGTTATCATTTCTGCTATCAATGAGTACGATTATATAGCATAGTCTATCCTCGATAGTTTGGTGGTATTCATTTGCTAATTGATAGAGGACTTCATTTATAGATATGGACATCGTGGCTCAATTTATTAAATGATAGTATAATATCATCATATGGATGTTTTGAGGTATTGGATATTAAATCTCAACGTTGAGTTTTCGATAGTGTCTATTGAAAACATGGCTTCTTGACAAGTTGGAATATCCAAGTTCAAAATGTGGTCATATGAGTAAATATGGTAACTAGGAGAACTATAGGCAGTCTATGAGCTCTTGGCGATTACTGATATTATTCACGAGGATTCACTACCTCCAATAAGATTGTCTAGGGTATGAATGAGGAACTTTTACTTATTCTATCTTTATTTAAGAGTGCAATTTTAGTTCTTTAGTGGAATGAACTAAAATTAATAGATCGAACCTAAGTGAATCATTTGTTGATTGTGATTGGGTTATGTCTATTGAAGCTTAAATTTAGATAGCCCGCCAAGATCCCCAATCCACATTGACTTGCATGGATCACTTGATATATTCTACCGGACTAATTATGGGTCCATCTAGAATTGTATTAAGGCATGTGGGCTTGTTTCTTTTAGTAAGAATGTGCCTAGTTCACATGTGGGCTTTTTATTAAGGTCCAATGGATTAAATAAAATGGAAAAATAATATTTGGCCCATATATGTGTATATGGGCGGCAATGCTAAATTGTTAGTCTAAAATATTATTTTATTTTGTTATTTGATTGAATGGAAATTAATTAATTTATTAGTTAATTATTTAATTAAGAATCAAAATCTTTTTCTGACTAGGAAATACGTTTCTTAGTAGTATACTATTGTGGTAGTATAATAAGAATAAAAGACTTTATTTGATAAGAAGATAAATAAAAGGATTTTATTTATTTAGTCAAATTAGGAAGTCTTTGATATAGTCATAATTGAATAATACAAGTTGGATTAGGGTTAGGATTCTAAGGTTGATAGATATTTTTGGTGTAACACAAATCCCCTAGCAAGGAGGATTTCGGCCACCGCCCTAATTACCTATCATAGAATGCGGCAACCCTAAATATATTTAGTCAAGAGAATTCGTAAACTATATAGAAATATAAAGTGCAGAATTTGGCTAATATAATATATATATAAGGAAAGTGCAGAATTTGTGCACGATATATATTTTAATAGGCAATTGAATTTATGCACTATATATATATGAGGCAAGAGAATTCGGCGACACCACATTAATTATGTGAAAAGGAATTCGGTCAACCCAAATACTTGCTAGGCTTGAGAGTTATTTTCTTTTGCTTGAGAAAATTAAAATCCAACTCTAGAGATTAGTGTGAGAATTCGGCCAAGAGAGAAAAAGAGAAGAGATCATTTTATTTCGGTAGTGCACTGGTAGCTTATACATCAATAGGCTTTGTGCACAACTTCAAATAAGGTTCACGCGAGTTTCGATCATTAGATTGAGAATTCAAAAGTGACCGGAACGTTCTTTGTTATCTCTTGGAGGTTTAGTGACTAAAGAAAAAGAAAAAGTTTTTGTTATCCATCCTCAGGTACACAATTCAAAGAAAGGGAGACCACGCTCCTAGGTGATTCATGTTCATGATTGGATTGGATGATCTTACGGATTACCATTGACGCAACATCAATCGGATCACGCGACAAAGGTATGATACTCTTAGTTAAATGTTAATTAATTAAAGGGTTAAGGTTCATCTTAAGGAAAAATTTTAAAACATACTAAAACCTATTTTAGTCTGGCTTTCATTGTGTGCACGTGTTTTTCCCTACACATTTCATTAGAGACCTAGTTGAACATTCTATTGTTACTCTAGAGCATATGCCTACTAAAAATCAACTTGGGGACTTGTTCACCAAACCCTTGGACAAAGAGATTTAAAATTCTTAGAATGTCCATTGGCATGATTTGTGTTGATTGATTTCTTCGTGTGATTGTGAGTGGCTTGATGAGCAAAACTTTATTTGAATATCAATATCTTTGAGAGCTACTCACTTGAGAAGTAATGATCTTAAACAAATAACTTATATTGTTTCTAGATCATGCACTTGAGCTTGAAAATCTTATTTTTGAAAAAGTGCACTAATGCTTCTCTTATATGTTTTAGTTTTGAGTATTTGTGGTTGAAAATATATAGATTATGGATGCATCTAGAAGCCTATTGCTTTGTACATGATAGATAACCTATGGTATGTATCCATTTTTCTTCAGCACTACATAGAATTCAATGAGCAACTTCATGGAAAGGGCTACATCATTGTGATAAGTGAAAGCCGCCATGAGGTGTATATGTTTATGTTAGAAAAATCAAAGAAGTGTTGAAAAGAATCATTGAAAAAAAATTCTTTGATTCTAAGCCTAAAAGAAATGAAAAATAAAAGGCTTAATGGTGTATAGTTGAGAATTGTGAAATGCTCGGATTGTCAAATAGAAATGAGTAAATGAGCCACATGCACACGCACGCTCATATGTTAAAATCTATTCTCTTTAAAAGCAAAAACACGGATGAATATCGGTTTGACCTAGATTGGAAATGCTTTAGATGAATAGGTGTGGATATTGTTTGCATGTTGATATCACAATTACTCCTTGTATATTTATTAGAAGAATTCACACACACACATATTTTGCTTATGTGCTTGTTTCATTAGCAATGTGAGAATATTTTTGAGAGATTAATGAAAATCTATGATTCTCTCTTAGACTTTGAAAAGTGTTTTCTTTTATTGCTTGAATGTGTGAATATATGGTGTCCCTTGTGAACAAATCTACTTGATGATCATAATATGGAGCATATGTTTAGGGAGCTTAGTTTATTCAACTTCGCTTTCTATACGATTTGTTTGCTTAATATCTCGTTCTTTATCTCTTGTGTCCTTTGTCTTTTCCTTAACAAAAATGGGGAGAAAAATGTATAAATCATCATGTTTGTTATGTGGGAGACCATGTTTGATATAAGGGAGAAAGAAAATGTATACCTCACTATGTGTGGAGAAACGTTCCAAATGTATGAGTTTTGTACCTCTTTGTACTTTTATGGAGACTTTGTCTTAAGGGGGAGAAAAGAATTCTTGTCTAATTAGTTAAGGATCTTAGGGAGAGCTTTAATGTGAAAAAATTCATACGCTTGAGATAATGCATTTTTGTTTGAGATAAGGGAAGTTTCTTATTTGTTTATGTGATGATATCTCACCATTATTCTTTGGAAGAAGATCTCTTGTTTGGTTTGCTATGTTTCTCATAGGTACCTTGAAGTTCAAAAAAGGGATTCTTGAATACTTGAAGACCTTTTAGTCTAGGGATCTCTTTGTAATGTGAGGATGAGAGTATGCAATCAACTTTGAGTTTATTGGAGTGAACATTGTATGGTAAGGATGAGGTTTTGTCTGGAATAGCCAAAGGGGGAGATTGTAAGATCTTAGATTTGTGTTGGCTTGATTCCATTGCAGAACTCTCTTTATTTGTAATGGTTAGTTGCTTAGGTGGTTCTTGGTGAAAAGAAGCGTCAAAGGAGAAAAGCAACTTCTCATGCAAATATCGTCTTCAAGAGGAAAAACGCGTACTTAGATGCTAAGGTATAAAGATACTTTTTCCTCTTGCAAGGTGTAAGCGCACAGACACACAATTCATACATGTGTATCCCTGCATCATTGTGCTACATTTGGTATAACACATTCACACGCAATTGAAGTATGCACATGCATTAGTCTCATACTGACAAACATTGTAGAATTGCATGTTCTATGATTATCTCTATGAAATGGCATACTTGTGTGACTTTGTGTTTATTTGTTTTTGTTTTATTGTTTTTGGACTTGAACATGATCTCATATGATTCCTTATTGAGTCCCGGTCATTTCAATTACTCATTCATTTGGTTTCGAGTCCAAACTAGGAAGCTACGCTACTTTACGTTCTCATACGTTGTGTTGTCTTCATCATTGTGTATCGAGTCGAATTCTCAACCTTTTTGCAAAGTTTCATAGTTTCCATTGTTTGTGAGGGAGTCACGGTTTGTAATTTGAAGACGGATTCGAATTTGGAGTTCGGAGGCCCGGATACGGCCGAAGAATGCGAGAGGAGCGCAAGGGAAGCAAGCATTGGCCAACGGCAAAGCTTAGAGAGGGCGTAAGGAGGCCGTGAGCCTCACGGCCCACACATCTGTTAGGATTATGCTCAATAGCAAGAGTGTAATGTTGTAATTAACAATCTTTTTCATATTAATAAAGTGATTTCTGGTTTAACAAATCGTATAGCATTTATAGTTTAATATTATAATTGTCAAAGTAAATAATCATAAGGTCTAAAGACTATGAGAAAAGAAGAATTGTTCGTACATCTGGATATGTATGTGGTAGACACAATTCTTTAGTTAGTCTTGAATAATGTTCACAACTTAAGTTAAAGGTTGGGCACCTTTATCTGGTTAAAGTTGTAGAATTCTTTTGCTAGCATTTGGTGGGATCAAATGAGATATGATGAGTCTAAAATCATCGGAGTGTCTTCGAGCAAAAGGATCTAGTGCACTGGGTGCATTGAACTGGATCACAATGAAAAGCTTTATCTAGAACCGTCAATAGATAATAGTCTTTTCATTATCAGGACAATCGGAGAGTCTATCTTAATCCTGAGATAAATGATGGACTTATGGTTGCAAATGATATCATTTGAGTTATCAATGAGTACGATTATAACGCATAGTCTATCCTCGATAGTTTGGTGATATTCATTTGTTAATCGATAGAGGACTTCATTTATAGATATGGACATCGTGGCTCCATTTATTAAATGAGAGTATAATATCATCATATGGATGTTTTGAGGTAATTGGATATTAAATCTCAACGTTGAGTTTTCGATAGTGTCTATTGAAAACATGGCTTCTGGACAAGTAAAAATATCCAAGTTCAAAACGTGGTCATATGAGTAAATATGGTAACTTGGAGAGTTATAGGCGGTCTATGAACTCTTGGCGATTACTGATATTAATCACGAGGATACACTATCTCCAACATGATTGTCTAGGGTATGAATGAGGAACATCTTCCTTTTCTATCTTTATTTAAGAGTTCAATTTTAGCTCTTTAGTGGAATGAGTTAAAATTAATGGATCGGACCTAAGTGAATCATTTGTTGATAGTGATTAGGTTATGTCTATTGAAGCTTAAATTTAGATGGCCCGCCAAGATCCCCAATCCACACGGACTTGCATGGATCACTTGATATATTCTACCGGACCAATTTAATGGTCCATCTAGAATTGCATTTAATATATTAAGAATATAATTTGCACATTATTTAAGTAATGGGCTGCTCAATTATATTAATATATTAATAAAAGACATGTGGGCTTGTTTCTTTTAGTAAGAATGGTTCCGGTTCACATGTGGGCTTTTTATTTAAAGTCCAATGGATTAAATGAAATAAGAAAATAATATTAGGCCAAATTTTATTCAAGTGGGGCGGCAAGGTTAATATTTTAACCTAAGATATTATTTTGTTTTTATTGTTTTAATTAAATAAGAATTAATTAATTCATTAATTAATTGTTTAATTAAGAAACAAATCTTTTCTGATTAGGAAATATGATTCCTAGTCTTATACTATTGTTGGTAGTATACTAAAAGTAAAAGACTTATTTGGTAAGAAAATAAATAATTAATTTTATTTATTTAATCAAATAAGAAGTCTTTTATTTTAGTCAATAAAAAGAATAAATTATCTATGAGTTGGATTAGGGTTTGAAGTCTATTCTTTTATGGAAATTAGGGTGCAACACAAACTCCTTTTAGGAGTGTGATTTGCGGCAACCCTAGTAGAAAAAGAGAGCAAGATTTCAGCAACCCTAATAGGAAAAGAGAAGAAAATTTAGGCCACCTATATATTCATATGTATAGAATTCGGCCACCCTATGCTTTGTGCTTGAGAGACAATTTTTCTTCTTCTTCTTAATTCATAGAGAGCATTAATTTTATTCTACTAAAACATAAAAGAGTGAATAAATTATTCTTTGATGGTACACTATTTGCTTGTTCATCAATAAGCTTGTGTGTACAACATCGATTTAGGTTCACGCGAGTTTCGATCATTAGATTGAGAACTCAAAAGTGACCGGAATAATTTTAGTCTTCTTTTGATTGTTTTTGTGACTAACAAAGAAAAGAAAAGTTTATTTGTCCATTCACAGGTTTGCAATTCAAAGAAAAGGGAGACCACGCTCCTAGGTGATCCACGTTCGTGCTAGGATTGAAGATCTTGCGGATTACCATCGACGTAAGTCAATAGGATCACGCGACAAAAGGTATTCTTCTTTTGTTAGATAATATATATGTTTAATTGATTAAAGGGTTTAAGGTTCAATAAAAGGAAAAAATTTAAAACCATACTAAACGATTTTTAGTCTCGCTTCCGCTGCATGTACTACGGTATTTTTCCCTACAACATCCCTCTGCCCTGTGAGGCTCATGCACCTCTCATGGGGTTGAGGATGTGTCCTCTAATTCGTCACTGAATCTCCCTCCTTCTCTCCAATTCGTAAGTGAAGAAAATTTGAAAAGATAGAGAGCTGAAATTTCTTCAAGTTTTTGATTTATTGTTTTGATCATAACTCTTTCATTTCAACTCGAAATTGAGTGATTCAAAGGCCAAAAATGTTGGTCTTGAAGAGAGGAACAAAACTCAAGAGTTTTCAGAGTCAAATGATTTCGTCAGTTTTCACAGCAAGCAGATTTCAGTCCGAGTCTCATCATTTGTAGGTGAAACATCTTCTTCTTACTGTCTCTTTTGATCATCACATTCAATCTTCCTATTTGATAGGTGAAATGTATTAAGAATGATGTTAGTTCACACTCTAGGCTTGTTTGATCGATTGATTATTGAGTTTTAGCTTTGTGATCTCATTTGAACATATTTTAGCTAAACTTGATTAACTTGAAATTGATTCTAGAAATGGCTTATATGATGTGCTTCATGATGAATTCTAGGTTTAATTTCATGATCTAAGAACTAGGATTTTTTGAGTGATTGATTGAATATTCTAATCTTGTTCTTATTGATTCACATGCTTTGATTTTTAGATACATTTGTGATTGTTTGTTGAAAGCATATTCTAGATTATCACTAAGCATGTTCATAGAGCTTGATTGATCATGTTGCTTTATTTTATTGTATTTTGCATCATTTACATCACCTAGATCAAAGCCTTGTAATAGGTAAAAGTCTCTTTCAAAGTGAGTGAAGCTTTGATTAGAGCAAGAAGTCTTGACCAGGACATGTGGTCCGGATAGTCAAGCAACACTACTACAAAAATGTTAAAAGACATCACTAGAAATCACTAAAAGAAATCGGTTTTTGGTAACCGATTTTTCAAAAGCTTGACATCGGTTTTTATAAAAACCGATATCTTAAAAATTACAGTTTCAAAAGACATTGGTTTTTAAGAAAAACGGTATTAAAAAAAAAACGTTTAGACATCGGTGTTTATAAAAACCGATGTCTTAAATTTTGCGTTGAGAAGACAACGGTTTTTATAAAAACCGATATTAAAAACAAGCGTTAAGACATCGGTTTTTATAAAAACTGATTTGGATTCAAAAGCAAAATTCTGCAATGCAAATCTGATCTATGTCCACATTCAAGTGCGCATCTCTAAAAATACTCAACGTTATTTGCTCAACTTTTGACACAAGAAAGTAGACATGAAAACAAACACTTTTAAATAAGAAAATATTCCAAAAATTGATTCGGAAAAGTGTGAAAATGAGCGATGAAAACAGCTCACTCGCGGATTCGCGGATTCGCAAATCGCTTCTGACCTTTGACTGAATAATTGATCATAACTTTCAAAATACTGCCCAGAATTTTATGTTCTTTATACCATTGGATTCGTATCAAAAAATTGAAGAACCCAACATGAACAAAAAAATTTATTTCCTTGCCCAAAGATACATTTTTAAGGAAAGAGTTTGCATAAAAATATCTCGAATCGCTTCAATTATGACCTTTGACTGAATAATTGATCATAACTTTCAAAATAACGCCCGGAATTTTACGTTCTTTATACCGTTGGATTCGTATCGAAAAATTAAAGAATTCACCATGGACAAAAAAATTTATTTCTTTGCCAAAAGATACAATTTTAAGGAAAAGGTTTACACAAAAATATCTCCAATCGCTTGACCTTTGAGTACTCATGAATAATTGATCATAACTTTCAAAATACCACCCGGAATTTTACGTTCTTTATACCGTTGGATTCATATCGAAAAATTGAAGAATCCACCATGGACGAAAAAATTTATTTCATTGCCAAAAGATACATTTTTAAGGAAAACGTTTGCACAAAAATATCTCCAATCGCTTCTAAAATTTGACTGAATAATTGATCATAACTTTGAAAATACCGCCCATAATTTTACGTTCTTTATACCGTTAGATTCGTATCGAAAAATAGAAGAATCCAAATAAAGAGTTTTAGGGAAAACGTTTGCACAAAAATATCTCCAGCAGAACACACAAAACCACACAATAAAAAATGAAATGAAAAATGAACCCACCAATAAAATTTATTTAATGTATATATATTTGTAGTAGAAATTAGAATTTTGATTAGTTGAGTAAATTTAAATTTATCAAACAAGTTTTTTAATTTTTAATTTTTATTTCTAACAACTCATATAGGTTATATATAAATATTGTGCAATTGTTAACATATCCAATCTTGTAGTCAGGCGGTAAAGGCTTACTACTTTGACTTTGAGGTTGCAAGTTCGATTCCTCATAATGACAATTACTTGTCATTATTATCAGAGGTGGGGTTGGCTGGAAGGTTGAGCAAGGCGGTGACAGTGGGATTTTTTTTTAATACATCAATTTTACATCAGGGCTTTTAAATCGGTTTTAACTAAAACCGATGTCTTTTCTCCTGGGTTTTTAAATCGGTTTTAAGTAAAACCGATGTCTTTTCTCTTGTTTTACATCGGTTAAAAACCGATGTCTTTTGTGCTTTTTTTCTAAATCACTCAAAAAGACATTGGTTTTAAAAATTTCAAAAACCGATTTCTTCCATATAAAAAAACCGATTTCTTTTGCATTTTTTGTAGTAGTGCAAAAGACTTAGTTAGGAGTGTGGTACTCCGGATGGTTGAGCTAGGGAAGCTTGACTAGGATCTTTGTGATCTGGATAGCTAAGCAAGGAAATCTTCCTAAAGGCTTGAATGTCTTGGATAGGAAGTTGCTTCCTAGAGGTGTAGGACACACCTTGGATAGGGAGTAGGCTAGGTGGTTCACTAGGCCCGAGGGTAGACTAGGAGTTGATAGCTTAGGGTGGATATCATGTGTTGATAGCCTTGAGTGTGTAAGTCCTTGTCATCATAATGAATTGCTTTGCTGATGGTTGTGGTATCAACCCGTGGATGTTTCCTCTTTGAGGTTTTACCACGTAAAAACAATTGTTTCATTTTTCATTTTTATGTTTCTTTATCTTCCATATCATGTATTGATTGTATCACTTGTATATTAATTTCCGCATTTGTTGGCTATAACAATTCATTTGTTAAGACACATCAAGTGTGCATTTAATTCTTGTATTTGAGAAATTCGAATTTGGAAGAAATTGGGCCTATACCTATTCACCGCCCCCCTAGGTATATTATACACTATATTGCTTAAGGGAATTTCAAAGATGAAGTTGCCAACTTCATAGCCTTTGCCTCCTCCCACAAGAGCAAAGGTACTAGTGAAGAAAATGAGGAGAGTTAAGAGGAAAATGACCAAGTGAAGATGATTCCTCATCTAACTCCACAAATGGAAATGTGGAGAAAATGGATGTTCATGACTATATAGTCAAGTTTGAGACCTCAAGGGTGAAGAATAAATGAGAAATTCGAAGGTTTAAAGAAGAAAACCTTGAGCTATCAACCCAAGTTGACCACTTGAGTGGAGAAATGGTGAGAGCTAAGAAGATTAAAGATAAGCTACGGATGAGTTAGCCTTATCTAAGAGGAGTGAAAAAGGGATAAAGAGGGAGCTTGAAGATGCTAGAGAGTTGATAGCTAAGATGGCCTCTAGCACTAAAAAACTTGATCACATGTTAGATGTTGGAAAAAGGCCAAGTGACATGAGGGGTCTTGGCTTTAAAGATGACAAGGAGTCATCCACTCCAAGCAAGACCAGATTTGTTAAGAGCATGAACATCAGGGAGTCTCCTCCTCCTCAATTACATAGAAAGAAAATTGGCCTAGGAGAATGTTCAAGAAGTGCTCAAGTGAAGGTGGCACCAAGAAGTCCACCTCAAGCTCAACCTAGAAGAGCTCCTCAAGCTAACTTCCCTCATCCTAAAGTCCATCAAGGGAAGAGACCAATCATGTAAGCTCAACTGAGGAAGCAACTAAGTCTCAGTCAACAACAAAGATGGAGAGATCCATTCTAACAACCAAGACAACCGTGAAGACATGGGAATGCCCTAATGCATACACAAGGTTATGGTATATTTCCTAACTTTATTCCTACATGTCATTTTTGTGGCATTGATGGTCACATTAGACCAAATTGCTTTCATTATATTAAAATGCGTAGAGTTGAAAGCTTGATTGGAAAGAAAAAGGCTAAAGCCAAGATGCATGTTTCTAGGAAAAATAGAGCCAATTTGCATGATCCTAGGAAACCTAGAGCCCATGTACCCATGACCACCATGAAAGAAAGTGTTTCTCCTAGATGGATTAGAAGAAATGAATTCTTTTGCTATGTTGCTCAAATTGCCTTGAAGGCAAACTCTTCTAATTTTTGGTACTTAGATAGTAGGTGCTTTAGGCACATGACGGGAAACAAGAGTTTTTTCGAGATTCTTATCATAGGGGAAGGGGAATTTGTCACCTTTGGTTATGAGTCTAAAAAGAGAGTTGTAGGGAATGGAATCATCTCCATTCCCGGTTTACCCTCCTTGTCCAATGCTTTATATGTTGATGGCTTGAAAGTCAATTTAATAAGCATCTCTCATCTTAATAATGAAGGACTTTCTGTCTTGTTTAGCAAGAATGATTGCTCTATCATAAAGCCCGATGGACAAACCTTATTGAAAGGTAAGAGATCTAGCGACAATTGTTATTGTCTTGAATCTAGAGTTGTCTCTTGTAATTCATCCAAGGATGAGCAATTTGAGTTATGGCATGAAAGACTTGGCCACATGAACTATTGAGATTTATGAGTCTTAGATAAGTTCAATGTTGTGCGTGGCATTCCCAAGCTTGGGAAGAAAGTCATTGGTGTTTGTGGACCTTGCCAATAAGGGAAATAAACCAAGAGCATGTACAAGAAGGGCAAGTATCTCTCCATCAAGGAGCCCCTAGAGCTTCTCCACATGGATCTTATGGGTCCCATGCAAACTGAGAGTTTAGGTGGAAAGAGATACATTTTTATATGTGTAAATGATTTCTCCAGGTATACTTGGACATATTTTCTTAGAGAAAAATCTGAAACTTTTGATAAGTTTAAAATGCTTTACATTAAACTTCAAAATGAAAAAGACTCTAACATTAAAAGCATTAAACCGATTAGAAGTGATCATGGGAGAGAGTTTGAGAATGCCTACTTTGAAAGCTATTGCAATAGCTTAGGCATCTCCCATGAGTTTTCAGCTCCTAGGACACCTCAACAAAATGGAGTTATTGAGAGGAAAAATAGGGTCCTTCAAGAGATGGCCTGTGTGATGTTGCTTAGCAACAATGTCCCTAGGAACCTATAGGTTGAAGCCGTAAACACGGCTTGCTATATAGGAAATAGAGTCTTCCTAAGGACCAGCACTAGGAAAACCTCATATGAATTATTGAGAGGTAGAAAGCCAAATGTTAGCTAATTCCGCTCCTTTGGAAGCAAATGCTACATTTTAAATGACCGTGATCAACTTGGCAAATTTGATGCTAAGAGTGATGAGGGTATCTTTATTGGCTATGCCTTGAATAGTAAGGCCTATAGAGTTTTCAACTTGAAGACTCAAAGCGTCATGGAATCATCTAATGTTGTCATAGATGATTGTAGGCTAAAAACTATTAACCATTAGGATGAGGTTGCTATAGTTGATGATTCTTCTTTGGAAAAGATTGTGGAGACTCCTATTGATGAGAGGTCTAACCTTAATGATGAGGACACACAACCTATTGATAGAGTTCTTTTCTTGAACTCTAAAGAACCCACTACATGGGTTAGACAACTCCATGATAAAAATGACATCATTGGAGAAGTCAATGAGGGTGTTAGGACTAGGCGTCAAATAGCTAATCTAATTAGCTACACTTGCAACACCTACTACACCTCTCAAATTGAACCCAAAAAGGTTGATGAAGCCTTAAATGATGAATTGGGGGTTCTTGCCATGAAGCAAGAGCTAAACCAATTCGAAAGGAATGAGGTTTGGACTCTAGTGCCTAGGCCTAAGAGCACTAATGTCATAGGCACCAAATGGATATATAGGAACAAATCCGATGAGGATGGCAACATTGTGCGTAACAATGCAAGGCTTGTTACACAAGGGTACTCTCAAATTGAGGGTATCGACTTTGAGGAGTCTTTTGCTCCCGTTGCCCATTTAGAGTCCATTTGGCTTCTCTTATCCATATCTTGTGTGCACAAGTTCAAATTGCACCAAATGGATGTGAAGAGTGCCTTCCTCAATGGCTTCTTGCAAGAGGAAGTGTTTGTTGAGCAAGCCAAGGGGTTTGTGGATGCACACCACAACAACCAGGTCTATCGCCTTAAAAAGGCTTTTTATGGGTTGAAATAAGCACCGAGAGCTTGGTATGAGCGCCTCACTCAATTCCTTGTTGACAATGACTACACAAGAGGTAGTGTTGACAAGACATTTTTCATCAAGAAAAACACTGATGAGCTTTTCATAGCTCAAATATATGTTTATGATATTGTGTTTGGCTCCACTAACAACACCAAAGTCCAACAATTTGTTGATGTTATGTCTCCTGAATTTGAGACGAGTCTTATTGGTGAGTTAAGTTACTTCCAAGGTTTGCAAATTAAGCAATTGAATGATGAGATTTTTATAACCCAAGCTAAATATGCTATAAACCTAGTGAAGAAGTTTGGTCTTGAAAATGCCAAACATTATGATACACTGATCAGACCAAAATTGGTATGATTTTGGCCATCACTTCCTTCTCTTTTTGCTTGATTCTCGAGCAATATCCCATGATTTAATTGTGTGAATTAAGTGTTTTCAGGTATTTACAAAGTTCAGGTGCATTGAAGTAATATTGGAGAAATAGGGCAAAAGTGTAATTATTGAGGGAAGAATTGGAGTTATCGCAAATTTAGAGGAGATCAAAGGAGAATTGTGTAATTTGCCAAGCAAATTAGCCAAAACACGCCACGTCATCGATGCTGTGCATTTTGATTAAATGAAGAGAGTGGGCATAAGCCCAACAACAAGCCTAATTCAGCCCAAGCAAGTAGCCCAAATCAAGTGGCCCAAACTCAAAGCACAAGCCCAAATCCCTTACCCAATCCACCTCACGGGCATCCTATGCATGCCCTTGATCCCTGCTAAGTGAACCCCATATGAGGTAGATTAGTCCTTGCTACGTGCACCATTGCCCAGTTCTAACTACACCCCATATAAAGACAAAGAAAAAGCAGCTGCATGCACCCCAGCCCCCTACCAAATGCACCCCATCTTCTTCTTCAACCTTCTTCCTCTTCATGTGTGGAGGCAGCCACGGCCACCTCAAACCCTAAGACGCCGCCTGAACACGCTTTTTCTATTGTTAGGAAATTGCGATTCAAAAGATGTTTATAATAAAATTCCTACATAATGTGCTCTATGTTTTGAAAACAAGTAAAGCGGTAAGCAAAAGTTCGTTCCACAGGGATTAGGTTAGATTAATCAATCTGCGATATAATCTATGTTAGTCTAATCTAGGTGCATAAAACATAAATCATATTTTGGGTTTTTGATTGGTTAAGATATAATAAACTAGAAAAGTAAATAACAATAATATAAAAAATTGTATAGATAGAAATCCAACATCAATAATACTAGATAAGAGAAATGAATGTAAACAATTAATATAGATGCTAGGGAATTGATTGATTAGCAAGTGGGTATGGGTAGTGCTTTTTAAGCCACTTTAATGGACCAATCTCTACATGTTAACCATTTGTTTTCTAAGATGTGTTTAGGTCATTACTATGAACCCTAAACATCTTCCCACCATAATGCTTAACCGATTAAGGAAAGGGGGTCATGGTGGGATTGGTTGGTTACAAATCTAGGTTTAGATTAGTGTGGTTGATTTACCCTCCACTAATCTATCCTATTTATTGGGTTCTTAATCACACAAGGGTGTCAATCCAAGGATGATTGCATAACATGTTAATCTAAACAAGATTGTAATTAACAAGTGGATATACAAGTCAATCACATAGTGAATAGAATCTAATGAATAAATAAATAGAACACATATAGAGATTCATTACAAAGCTTAAGCAAATACCCACAACCAAATGTTCCTCAAATCTATCCCCTAGATTAGGGGTTTAGTTACACATAGTTACAATCAAATAGAAAGCAAGTAATAGGTAAGGAAATCACCATTAGGTCTCCTTCTTTAGTGCTTGCTCCTTCCTTTCCAAGAGTGCTCCTAGTGCAAAGAGTGGTAGAAGAGGATGTGTCTAGATAGGTGGATGGCTAATGGGTAGTGACAAAGGTAATGGGTGGAGAAGATGGAAAGAGAGGAATGATTTAGGTGAGGTAGTCTAGTTATTTGTTGATGAGATTGGAGTGGAGAAATGGGTGGATTAGGAATGGTGGAAGAGGGAATTTCTTGCTTGAACAAGTGTATTTTAAAAGGAAAAATAGGATGAATTTATAGTGTTTTCGAATTAGGTCACGAGTGGATAATTACCAAAATACCCCTCTGGCATGGTAATTCGCCTAGCCAATCAGAGATTGACACAGTGAGTGTAAGGATTCCCATATCTTGATTGGCTTATTTCGTGGACAAACCACATGTTGGGGTTGTGAATGTAAGGGTAGTCTAAATGTTTAAGGTTGAAGCTCGAAGGCTCTTTCAAGACCTCAAGGGACAAGCACGCCAAAGGTATAAATTTTTGTGCTTGATTTTTTCTTTGAAGAGATTTAGTAAGCACACACACACTTAGCATACTTGCATTTGTGTGCATACTCTTCACATGTCTCTTTACACACTAGCACTTTGGTTGATATATCTTGTCGTGTGTGTATGTGCTTTACAATTCGTTTCCCGACATTGTTCGGAAACGTCCGCGCTTGCACTAATGAGTGCTTGGTTTCGCGCGAAGACCGCCTATGGAGAATGCCATTGGCTTCTCCTTGGTTTTCACCATTGTTGGTGATCGGCGGTTATGATCGGCGGCCTGGCCGCCGAATGAAACCGCCGTTTCAGTCCAGATTGGTCTGAAGCAATTATGCGGTCAAGATCGGCGGTCATGACCGCCGTTCGAAACCGCCGTTCATACCTGATCGATTTTAATCCCTCGGGTTTGATTCAGCGGTTGGATCGGCGGTCACGAAACTACCAAATGAAACCGCCGAATGAAACCGCCGTTGATGCTCTGTTCTTCACGAGCTCAATTCGGCGGTCATTATCGGCGGCCTGGCCGCCGATTGAAACCGCCGAACGGTGCGTTTCAGGGGTAAAATTGTCTTTTCACATGCCCAAGTCTTGATGTCTATAAATATCTTATTTTCTCATTCTCTGATTAAGTTCTTTGAGTCATTAGAACCCTAAACTTTCAAGAGAGATTTTTGAGAAAAAATCAAATCAAGAACTCAACTTTAAACACTCAAATCAAATCCCTTTTGCATCAAATTTCATATTTGATCTTCTATGCCTTCATAGAATTGATCCATGCATGGTTTTGAATCATCACATCTTATTTGGTATGTTCTTCACTAATTTCATATTACTTTAGTGTTTTTCATATTAATACATCTCTTTAATTACTTGTATGCTTTTGATTATATGCTAGATACAAGTTAGAGATTATTTGTGATGAAAATGATTGAGTGTTGATTGTGATAGCTAATTTGGTTTTTAATTAATCTTGATTAGCTAAGCTATTTGACATGTCATTTAGCAATTGATATCTAGGATTGATTTAAATTGATTATCTCATTATCCTAGATAAGCATCTAAGGTTACCTAGCCTTGTTTGTTATTTGAATATTCATATATATTCACATAGGTTGTTTCTCTTCATTGAGAAGTAAGTCTTGAGACTAAGAGTGCTTAGGCCTCAAGCAAATTGGAATAGGGTTGCTAATAAAGGCCCGCTGGGTAGAAGTGAGGGGTTACAGACCGGAGTGTTAGACGAGGTCTACATAGGTTGTAAACTTCATTTCAATTAGTGATTTCGAGTTCCGAGTGTGGCGCACTATACAGCCCGTGGTTTTTCCCAGTGGTTGGGTTTCCACGTATATATCAAGTGTTATTTAAATTCCACATCTTATTACACTTGTATTTATTTTTGACTAGTATGGGCATTTTCGTAAAATTGACTTGCATGCGAAAATTGGGTAATAATTAGATAAAATCTATTCACCCCCCCTTTAGCTTTATATAGAACACACCTCGAGTATTCTTTTCAATTGGTATCAGAGCGGGTTCCTAGACATACATAGGTGATCCTAGCTCATTTTGGTGTGTTTTGCATTTGTGTGATTCTTTGATCATTCATACATTTTGCATTCATTTCATCCATTCATTATTCACTATGAGTGGAATCGGTGGTACAAATGAGGGTGCTTCGAGCGTAAGGCCACCCCTCCTCACCGGTATAAATTACTCCCAATGGAAAGGGAAGATGGAGGCATATGTGTGTCAAATCCATGATAGGGCATGGATGGCCATTGAAGATGGATATTCGCCTCCTATGATGACTCCCACAGGTGGAGGAGAAGAAGAAGTGCTCAAGCCTAAGGCACAGTGGACACAACCCGAGTTTGAGTTGTCCAAGTGGAATCAAAAGGCGTGGCACGCCCTTATATGTGCAGTGGACGAAAATCAGTACAAACTGATTCAGAACACTAAGATAGCCAAGGAGGCATGGGACATCTTAGAGGTTGCACACGAGGGAACCGAAGTAGTGAAGGACTCCAAACTTCAAGTCCTCCAAACTCAATTTGAGACACTTAGGATGGAGGAGAATGAGTGCTTCAACGACTTTAAGATTAGGTTGATGGACATTGTCAACCAAAGTCATCAACTTGGTGACCCTTACTCGGATAGAAGGATCAAGCAAAAGATAATGAGATCGCTTCCCGAGAGGTTTGAGTCTAAGGTGACGGCTTTAGAAGAAAACAGTGATTTTAAGGACATGAAGCCGAGCGAGGTAATAGGTAGACTTCTCGCATACGAGTCTAGGAAGGGTCCTAGCTCCACTCCTTCAAAGAAGCAAAAAGGGATTGCTTTGAGAGCTTCCAAGGTTGAGAAGGAGGACAAGGATGACTCGGATGAAGACATGGCACTTTTAATGAGAAAATTCAAGAAGTTTGTAAAATTCAAAAAGAAGGGTCATGCATCCAAAAGGCAAGAATTGAAGAAAAGGGTTCCTTTTAAGAAGGTTGAGCATAGGCAAGAGAATAGCGAAAGGAAAGGGATCCAATGCTATGAGTGTGGTGGCATAGGTCATATCTCACTAGATTGTGGGAATTTAAAGAACAAAAGAGAAAAAATGATGGCCGCCATTTGGAGTGAAAGTGATGACTCCGAAAAGGGAGATAAGTCATCAAGTGATGATGAGCTTATCAATAACTTCAAGGCATTGGGTGCCACTTGTGAAGAAAATGAAGTTGTTGGTAAGAATTCCGTTGCTAGTGATCCCATAGAAGAGAAAGTCGAAGAAGTAGCTCTAGAGGAGATAGTTGTTGCTTCACATTGGGATATGGCACTTATTGACTCAAGAGATCAAGGTGAAGGTCTTGATGAGGATATTGAATCCATAGGAGAGGAGGAGAGTCTAGAAGATGACACTAGTGGAGATGACTCCTTATCTAACTCTACAAATGGAAATGTAAAGAATATGGATATGCATGACTTTATGGTCAATGTTGAAAGCTCCATGAAGAAGAAAGATAGATTTCTAAGGATTTTAGAGGAAGAAAATCTAGAGCTTACAACATACAATGACCTCCTAAAGAAGCAAGTGGAGAAAATGGATCTTAAGGACAACTTTGAAAGTTTTGAAAGCTCTAAGTTAAAGAATGAAAAAGAGATTCAAAGGTTAAAGGAAGAACTACTTAGGCTTTCAACACAAGTTGATCACTTGAATGATGAAGTGATAAGATCCATGGTGGAAGAAGACAAGCTAAAAGATGAGCTAGCTTTGTCTAAGAGGAATGAAGAGGGTTTGAAGAGAGAGCTTGTTGAAGCCAAAGAGTCATTGACTAGAATGACCACAAGCACCAAGAAACTTGACAACATACTTGGTGTAGGAAAAAGCCCTTGTGACAAAAGAGGTCTTGGATTCGAAGTGAGCAAGGATTGCTCTATTCCTAAGAAGACCGTCTTTGTGAAGAGTTTGGGTAAGATAGAAGCGTCACCGGTGCAAACGCCTAGGAAGAAGTTAGAACTAGGACAATGTTCGAAAAATGCACAAGTGAAGGTGGTGAAAGCAAGACAACCCCAAGCTCAAAGGATTAGAGCCTCTCGAGTCAACTCTCCTCAACAAATGACTCACTATGAAAAGAGGCAAAACATGCTACCTCATCCAAGGAGGCAACCTATTCCGGTTCAACCAAATAGAAGACATGAACCGGCTCAACACCAAAGGAGACATCAAATGCATGATAAGTCTCCAATGACTTCACACGGATATGGTATGAATTCTTACTTTGTACCAACTTGTCATTATTGTGGTGTTTATGGGCATATTAGGCCTAAGTGCTTTAAGTACATTAAGTATTGTAGGATTAATAGCATGATAGAGAAAAAGAGGCTAAGAAAAGCCCGCTTGCATGAGCCTAGGAAATCCTTTGTCAATAATCCTAGGTTAGTGAATGACATGCAACCTTTGACCACTAAGAAGAAAAATGTCATATCTATGTGGATAAGGAAAAATGAACCCGCTTGCTACGAGACTAACAAGTCTCAAATAGGTTCAACTAAGTCCAATGGACTTGGTAGGTCCATAGGACCTCGTGCCCTTCATTAATGAAGGATGATACTAACCCCATATGGGGAACTCAAGCAAAGAGAGCTATTTTTGCATTCTTGTCACTTGCAAAAAATTTAAAAAATCTTATGCTTCTTGGTTGATTGCTTGAGTAAGCTTGGTTGCACATATGTATATATGTTTTCAATTCAATAAGTGTGAACCGTGCTTGTTTACAATCCATGTCATATTTATGTTCAAACATGCATTTTTGGACTAGGAGATGTATGTAGGAAGTATGATTTGAATGACCTATGATTATCTCCATGACATGATTATTCTTTTATAACATGCTAATGTCTTATGAAAAGCATGAAATTCATGTACATGCTCAAATGAAAAAGCATGAATTGATAATTGCGCTCTTAAATGCAAAAACTTGTGTGAAAAAAAAAAAAAAAAAAAAAAGGCTTATGAGACTCAAATGAAAAAGGATCTAGTATCCATTCAAGGATTTTACAATCCAAATGTCTCTCTTTCTTTATTGGTTGAACATGTCTACTATCATACGGGTTTCATTCCCGGAAAAATCAAATAGGGTGCAAAGTTGCTCATGACATGTTTAGCTTATAAAGTTGGATATAGTTGTTCTTAAATTGAAATCAATGAAATTTCTATATCCTTGCTTCTCTCATGACAATGGTGAAATTGGTTTGAATTCCTATTAGAAAACTTTGTCATTTGCTTTGCCAAATACCATGGTATTTTGGACTTGAATGCTATATGTCTTGTATGCAAAGCATTTTGTTTCACACATTTTATCTAATAAATCTCCTCGTTTCTCTCCGATTAATTGAGATTGCATAAAGTGACTTATATTGATTATGCATATACTAGAATGCTACTATCTCTCTTTGCCTTAAGTGACCCGGTTGGGGACTACTCCTTTGCCTATATCATGACAAAAAGGGGGAGTAGAATGTGGTAAGGGGAGGTGCAAATTGTTGTAGCAATTGGTGCACATTGGGGAGAATATATATTGAGGGGGAGTAACCCTTTGAGGGGGAGCATTGCATACATAAATCAACATGATGTTGTGCTCAATTTTTTAAATATGCAAATGCTTGTTTTAATCTCACTTGATTCATCTCACCTTTTCTTATTTTGGAAAGTTTAGAAACCTTGTTTCAGGGAATGATTGTTCTACTTGAGATTGAAGACTTCAAGTTTATTTTTATATATCTCTTTGTAAAGTAGAAAATCTTAGTAGACCCGTAGTTTCTATTATAATGTGAGGAATCAATGTGAGTGGTGGTTTTGTCACGAAATAGCCAAATGGGAGATTGTAAGGATTCCCATATCTTGATTGGCTTATTTCGTGGACAAACCACATGTTGGGGTTGTGAATGTAAGGGTAGTCTAAATGTTTAAGGTTGAATATCGAAGGCCCTTTCAAGACCTCAAGGGACAAGCACGCCAAAGGTATAAATTCTTGTGCTTGATTTTTTCTTTGAAGAGATTTAGTAAGCACACACACACTTAGCATACTTGCATTTGTGTGCATACTCTTCACATGTCTCTTTACACACTAGCACTTTGGTTGATATATCTTGTCGTGTGTATATGTGCTTTACAATTCATTTCCCGACATTGTTCGGAAACGTCCGCGCTTGCACTAATGAGTGATTGGTTTCACGCGAAGACCGCCTATGGAGAATGCCATTGGCTTCTCCTTGGTTTTCACCATTGTTGGTGATCGGCGGTTATGATCGGCGGCCTGGCCGCCGAATGAAACCACCGTTTCAGTCCAGATTGGTCTGAAGCAATTATGCGGTCAAGATCGGCGGTCATGACCGCCGTTCGAAACCGCCGTTCATACCTGATCGATTTTAATCCCTCGGGTTTGATTCAGCGGTTGGATCGGCGGTCACGAAACTGCCAAATGAAACCGCTGAATGAAACCGCCGTTGATGCTCTGTTCTTCACGAGCTCAATTCGGCGGTCATTATCGGAGGCCTGGCCGCCGATTGAAACCGCCGAACGGTGCGTTTCAGGGGCAAAATTGTCTTTGCACATGCCCAAGTCTTGATGTCTATAAATATCTTATTTTCTCATTCTCTGATTAAGTTCTTTGAGTCATTAGAACCCTAAACTTTCAAGAGAGATTTTTGAGAAAAAATCAAATCAAGAACTCAACTTTAAACACTCAAATCAAATCCCTTTTGCATCAAATTTCATATTTGATCTTCTATGCCTTCATAGAATTGATCCATGCATGGTTTTGAATCATCACATCTTATTTGGTATGTTCTTCACTAATTTCATATTACTTTAGTGTTTTTCATATTAATACATCTCTTTAATTACTTGTATGCTTTTGATTATATGCTAGATACAAGTTAGAGATTATTTGTGATGAAAATGATTGAGTGTTGATTGTGATAGCTAATTTGGTTTTTAATTAATCTTGATTAGCTAAGCTATTTGACATGTCATTTAGCAATTGATATCTAGGATTGATTTAAATTGATTATCTCATTATCCTAGATAAGCATCTAAGGTTACCTAGCCTTGTTTGTTATTTGAATATTCATATATATTCACATAGGTTGTTTCTCTTCATTGAGAAGTAAGTCTTGAGGCTAAGAGTGCTTAGGCCTCAAGCAAATTGGAATAGGGTTGCTAATAAAGGCCCGCTGGGTAGAAGTGAGGGGTTACAGACCGGAGTGTTAGAGGAGGTCTACATAGGTTGTAAACTTCATTTCAATTAGTGATTTCGAGTTCCGAGTGTGGCGCACTATACAGCCCGTGGTTTTTCCCAGTGGTTGGGTTTCCACGTATATATCAAGTGTTATTTAAATTCCGCATCTTATTACACTTGTATGTATTTTTGACTAGTATGGGCATTTTCGTAAAATTGACTTGCATGCGAAAATTGGGTAATAATTAGATAAAATCTATTCACCCCCCCTCTAGCTTTATATAGAACACACCTCGAGTATTCTTTTCAGTGAGGTTCACTGTGAGCTTTGTGGCGACAAGCAAGGACGACAATGGTGGCGACACTCTTAGGTCCAGAAACAACCCCTTATCGCTGTGACGACATCGAACGAGCAAACCGCGACAATCATTTAGACCAATTTCACGAAGGTATCACGGTTTTGTCAAAGGGCAACCGTTCGATTGTGGCGACGGTTGGAGCTAGGGTTTGGGGCATCAATTGTGGTCGACTGTTGGAGGAAGAAGATAGAAGGATGAAGAAGATGGGGTGTGCTTAGAAATGGGCTGAGGTGTAAACAGCCTTTAGTTATTTGTCTCTGCTAGGGTGTAATTAGAACGTATCTGGGGTGCGCTTGGGCTTTGAGTCTGTTATTCTAAAATGGGGGTGCTTAGCAGTGGGCTGGGGGTCAATAAGAGGCCCAAACCCAATAGCAAAATGCACCGCAGCACTTATGACGTGGTGCGGTTACCTGTTTTTCTTGGTGAATTACAGATAGCCCCATCTTCTCTTATAAAACCACAATTTCTTCAATCTTCCTTCAATACTTTACTGTTTCACCCCTAATTGACCAAAATTACTCCAATGCCCATGAACTTCGTAATTATTTGAAAATACTTAATTAACAACATTAAAACACGGGGAAACGCCCGAGAATCAAGCATAAGGAGACGGGAATGAGGGCTAACATCATACCAATTTTGGTTCGATCACCACCGCCTAAGTCGCCCCCTTTTTTGGCCTATCTTCAACCGATTTCGGTCCCAAAATGACGGTGAGCTCATCGGTAGACTGGTCATTCTTCTTCTCGGTCCTATAACGACCGGAATCCAAGTTGCCAAATCCTGCCTCGATCTCCCTGATGTCGCCACTTCCTAAACCGTGACCAAACCGTGTAAATCTATGTCGCAATTTGCATTTTGATGTCACCACGGCAACAGGGAGTTGATTTTGGCTCCAAATGATGTCACCCCAGTGTCGCTAAAGCATCGCCATGAACTCAAACAGCGACCTTCTCTGTGTTCAAATCTGATTGGGTGTGTAAATTACAAGATGCACCCCTTTTATAGACTAAACAGTAATTTGCCATGGTCAGAGGGTGTTTTGGTAATTTACCACCTGTGACCTATGTAAGGTTCCCATTTGTTGATTGGCTCATTTCGTGGACAAACCACATGTTGGGGGTTCTTTGTAAGGGTAGCCTAGGTATCGATGTTATTGCTCAAGCCCTTTGAAGACCTCATCTTGATAAGCACCGAAGGTAAATTTCTATGTGCTTACTTTTCTTTAAAGAGATTAGTTGCACACACACACTTAACATACATTGCATTTGTGTGCATTCTCTTTACTTGTCACATTTCACACTTGCACTTATGTGTTATTTTTTGTTGTGTGTAATTGTGTCTTGTTGTCTTGTAATTCGTTTCCCGATAGTTTTCGGAAACGTCCGTGCTTGCACTAGAATGTGCTTGGTTTAGCGCGAGGACCGCCTACGGAGAATACCCTTGGCTTCTCCTTGGTTTTCACCTTTATTAGTGATCAGCGGTTATGATCGGCGGCCTGGCCACCGAATGAAACCGCCGTTTGCTTCCAGTAGTGTATGGAGCAATTCTGCGGTTATGATCGGCGGTCTCGACCGCCGTTCGAAACCGCAGTTCAAGACCTGATTGATTTTATCTCTCGGCCTAATTCGGCGGTTGAAACGGCGGTCACGTATGAAACCGCCGTTTTCACACCTGATTGATTTTTAATCTCAAGTTTGATTCGACGGTTGGATCGGTGGTCACGAAACCGCCGAATGAAACCACCGTTGGTCCCCTGTTCCTCTCGGGCCAATTCGGCGGTTCTTATCGGCGGCCTGGCCACCGATTGAAACCGCCGATCGGTGCGTTTCAGGGGCAAACTTATCTTTTCACATGCTCTGTTTTTCATGCCTATAAATACATCACTTTCTCTTGTTCTGAATGTGACTCTTTAATCATCAAGAACCCTATTTTAAAAAGAGAGATTTTTAAGAGAGAAAGCAATCAAGTTTGCTCATCAAACACTCAAACCAAAATCCATTTGCATCAAAGTTCATCTAGCATTCTCTAGCATATCTAGGATGCTTGCTTGCATGGGTCTTTGATCATCACACTTGCTTTGGTAAGTTTTTCACTATTATCATACATAATTAGTGTTTAATTTATTATGGCATCTCTTTTATTACTTGATTGTTCTTAGATTATATTCTAATATTCAAGATAGAGATTGTTGTGTTGATTTGATTGAGTGTTGTTTTTATGATAGACATCTAGGTTTCTCTAATCTATGATTATCTATGCTAATTGACATGTCATTTAGCTTTAATATCTAGGATTGTTTTTAATTGCATATTCATCATCTTAGATAAGCATATAGGGTTTCCCTTGCTCTATGTTGCATTTGAATATTCATATATTCACTTAGGGTGTTAATCTCTTTTTAGAGAATTAAGTCTTGTGTTGTGACCGGGATTAGGTTGCTTAATTCGCAAGCAATCGGACTAGGTTCACTCATGCCGGGATTAGGTAGGTGTGTGATTACTTCCGGGATTAGGTTGTAATCGTTTACACACTTAGTGGATTCAAGGTTCGAGTGTGGCTTACTTACTAGCCCGTGGTTTTTCCCGTGAGGGTTTCCACGTAAAAATCAAGTGTTATTTAATTTCCGTATTTTATACTTGATTTATTGCTTTATCTATTTAGGGGTAATTTCGTAATTTGGACTAACACGAAAAATTAGGTAAAAAGCTTAAAATCTATTCACCCCCCCCCCCTCTAGATAGTTTTATACACACCGTGCTATAATTTGTTTCAATTGGTATCAGAGCGGGTTCCTAGACATACATAGGTGATCCTTGCTTATTTTGGTGTGTTTTGCATTTTGTGTGATTTTTGATCATTCATACATTTGCATTCATTTCATTCATTCATAAACACTATGAGTGGAAACGGTGGAAATGGTGGTGGCAACGAAGGTGCCTCAAGCACAAGGCCTCCACTTCTTACCGGATTGAACTATTCCCAATGGAAAGGGAAGATGGAATCCTACATATGCCAAATTCATGACCGTGCATGGATGGCGGTGGAAGACGGATATGATCTACCCAAGATGACTCCCGATGGTGGAGGAGAAGAAGTATTGAAGCCTAACGCGCAATGGAACGCGCAAGAGTTTGAGGCTTCAAAGTGGAATAGGAAGGCGATGCATGCCATCTTGTGTGCTATGGATGAAAATCAATATAAATTGATTCAAAATACTAGGATAGCTAAGGAGGCTTGGGACATCCTAGAGATTGCACATGAGGGAACCGAAGTGGTGAAGGACTCTAAACTTCAAGTCCTTAAAACTCAATTCGAGATGCTTAAGATAGAGGAGAATGAGTGCTTCAACGACTTCGAGATCAAGTTGATGGATATAGTCAACCAAAGCCATCAACTTGGTGATCCATATTCGGATAGGAGAATCAAGCAAAAGATTATGAGATCTCTACCCGATAGGTTTGAATCGAAGGTGACGGCTTTAGAAGAAAATAGTGGATATAAGGATATGAAGCCGAGTGAGGTGATTGGAAGACTTCTAGCTTATGAGTCTAGGAAAGGGCCTATCTCCACACCCACTAAAAAGCAAAAAGGAATTGCTTTAAAAACCTCCAAGGATGAAAATGAGGCAAAAAAGGTTGACTCGGATGAAGACCTTGCCTTGTTTGTAAAAAGGTTCAACAAGGTTATGAAGTTTAGAAGAAAGGGCTTTGGATCAGAAGGTCAAGATTTGAAGAAAAATGGCTCTTTCAAGAAGTTTGAACCTAGGCAAGAAAGGACGGAAAGGAAAGGGGTCTGATGTTTCGAGTGTGGTGGCATAGGTCACTTTGCCCCCGAATGTGCAAATCACAATGAGAGGAAAAAGGGAAAAGTTATGGCCGCCACTTGGAGTGGAAGTAGTGATGACTCCTATGAGGGAGATGAGTCTTCGGATGATGAAGAGCTCATGGCTAATCTTCTAGCTTTTGCCTCCTCCCATAAAAGCAAAAGTGCTAGTGAGAAAGAGGAAATGAGTCAAGAGGAAAAGGACTCAAGTGAAGAAGAAAGTGATTCCTCTTCTAACTCCATAAATGGATTTGTGGAGAAAAAGGTGCTTGCTAAATATCATGCCGAGTTTAATGATTTAGCAATCAAGAGCACAAGAAAGATCAAGATGTTGAGAGAAGAAAATCTTGAGCTTGCATCTCATAATGACCACTTAGGTGAACAAGTGGAAAAATTCAAGAAGATGGAAGATAAGCTAAGAGAGGAGTTAGTCTTATCTAGGAGGAATGAAGAAAGTCTAAAGAGGGAGCTTGAAGAAGTTAGAGATTCTATGACTAGGATGGATTCTAGCACCAAGAAGCTTGACCATATGCTTGGTGTTGGAAAGAGTCCATGTGACAAGAGGGGTCTTGGGTATGAAGATGACAAGAAGATCTCAACCTCTAACAAGACCGTGTTTGTCAAGGGTTTGAAGAACGAAGAAACTTCATATGTGCAAATTCCTAGGAAGAAGTTAGAAGTAGGACAATGTTCAAATGCACAAGTGAAGATGAGGCCAAGAAGGCAAACTCAAGCTCAACCCCCTAGGGTCCCTCAAGCCAACATTCCTCCACAATTGGCTCACAAAGGAAAGAGACCTATCATGCAACCTCAAGCTAGGAAGCAATCTAGACCGGTTCAACAACGAAGAAGGATTGAATCCTTTCATCCACAAAGACAAGGACAAGGACAAGGTATGATTCCTTATTTTACTCCTATATGTCACTTTTGTGGATTTGATGGTCATATTAGACCACATTGCTTTCGATATATAAAAATGTGCAAAACTAGAAGCATGATAGAGAAGAAAAAGAAAAGAGCCATGATGCATGTTCCTAGGAAAGATAATATTATTATGCATGATCCTAGGACATCTAGAGCCCATGTACCAAAGACCACTAAGAAAGCTAAGATTGTTTCTAGGTGGATTAGAAAGAATGAAAATGTTTGCCATGTTGCTCAAATAGCCTTGAAGGCAAATTCTTCTAATTTTTGGTATTTAGATAGTGGGTGCTCTAGGCACATGACGGGAAACAAGAGTTTCTTCGAGACTCTTGTTATGGAGGAAGGAAGATATGTCACTTTTGGTGATGGATCCAAAAAGAAGGTTGCAGGGAAAGGAACCATTTTCGTTCCCGGATTACCCTCCTTATCCGATGCTTTATTTGTTGATGGCTTGAAAGCCAATTTAATAAGCATTTCACATCTAAGTGATGAAGGATATTCCGTCTTGTTTTGTAAAGATGATTGCTCGATCCTAAAGCCCAATGGACAAACCTTATTGAAAGGTATGAGATCTAGCGACAATTGCTATTGTCTTGAAGCTAGAATTGTCTCAAACAATGTGTCCATGGATGAGCAAATAGAGTTGTGGCATGAAAGACTTGGCCACATGAACTTTAGGGATCTACGGACCCTTGGAAAGTTCAATTGTGTGCGTGGCCTCCCTAAGCTTGGGAAGAAAGCCAATGGTGTTTGTGGACCTTGCCAACAAGGAAAGCAAACTAAAAGCATGCACAAAAAGGGTAAGTATCTCACCACCAAGGAGCCTCTTGAGCTTCTCCACATGGATCTCATGGGTCCTATGCAAACCGAGAGTTTAGGTGGAAAGAGATACATTTTTGTTTGTGTTGATGATTTCTCTAGATTTACATGGACATATTTTCTTAGAGAAAAATCCGAAACTTTTGATAAGTTTAAAATGCTTTGTACTAAAATACAAAATGAAATGAATTCTAACATTAAAAGCATTAAACGGATTAGAAGTGACCATGGGAGGGAATTTGAGAATGCCTCATTTGAAAGCTATTGCAATAGCTTAGGCATGTCCCATGAGTTCTCGGCTCCTAGGACACCTCAACAAAATGGAGTTGTTGAGAGGAAGAATAGGGTCCTTCAAGAGATGGCCCGTGTGATGTTGCTTAGCAACAATGTCCTTAGGAACCTATGGACCGAAGCCGTCAATACGGCTTGCTATATAGGGAATCGTGTTTTCCTAAGGCCCGGTACTAGAAACAACTCCTATGAGTTATGGAAAGACAAGAGGCCAAATGTTAGCTACTTCCACACTTTTGGAAGCAAATGCTACATTTTGAATGACCGTGATCAACTTGGCAAATTCGATGCTAAGAGTGATGAGGGTATTTTTATTGGCTATGCCTTGAATAGTAGAGCCTATAGAGTTTTCAATTTAAAGACTCTAAGTGTTATGGAATCATCCAATGTCGTATTTGATGATACTAGGCTCAAGTCAAATGATCATGAGGAGGAGGTTATTTTTAGTGATGTTTCTCCTTTGGAGAGGGTTGTGGTGTCTCCTAATGTTGGGACCTCTAACGTCAACAATGATGACACACAACCTATTGATAGAGTTCCTCTCTTGGACTCTAAAGAACCCGCTCCTTGGGTTAGGAAACTCCATGATAAAGAAGATATCATTGGAGAAGTTAATGAGGGTGTTTGGACTAGACGTCAACTTGCTAATCATATTAGCTACACATGCTACACCTCTCAAATTGAACCCAAAAAGGTTAAAGAAGCCTTAAATGATGAATTTTGGGTTCTTGCCATGCAAAAAGAGCTAAACCAATTCGAAAGGAATGAGGTTTGGACTCTAGTTCCTAGGCCTAAGACCACTAATGTCATAGGCACTAAATGGATATTTAGGAACAAATCCGATGAGGATGGCAACATAGTGCGGAACAAGGCTAGACTTGTAGCACAAGGGTACTCTCAAATTGAGGGTATCGACTTTGAGGAGACATTTGCTCCCGTTGCCCGTTTAGAGTCTATTAGGCTTCTCTTGTCCATTTCTTGTGTGCACAAGTTCAAATTGCACCAAATGGATGTCAAGAGTGCCTTCCTCAATGGCTTCTTGCAGGAGGAAGTGTTTGTTGAACAACCCAAGGGGTTTGTGGATGCTCACCACCCCAACCATGTTTATCGCCTCAAGAAGGCTCTATATGGGTTGAAACAAGCACCGAGGGCTTGGTATGAGCGCCTCACTCAATTTCTTGTTGACAATGACTACACACGTGGGAGTGTTGACAAGACACTATTCATCAAAAGAAACAATGATGAGCTTTTCATAGCTCAAATATATGTTGATGATATAGTGTTTGGCTCCACCAACAACACCAAGGTCCAACAATTTGTTGATGTTATGTCTCATGAATTTGAGATGAGTCTTGTTGGTGAGCTTAGTTACTTCCTAGGTTTGCAAATTAGGCAACTAGATGATGGGATTTTCATAACCCAAGCCAAATATGCAAAAAACCTAGTGAAGAAGTTTGGTCTTGAAAAAGCCAAACATTGTGATACACCCATGAGTACCACTTTGAAGCTAAGCAAGGATGCTAGTGGTAAAAGTGTGGAACAAACGTTATATCGCGGCATGATAGGTAGCTTTCTCTATTTGACCGCAAGTAGGCCCGATATCTCCTTTAGTGTGGGTGTGTGTGATAGGTACCAAGCGGATCCTAAGGACTCCCATCTCTCTTCCGTAAAGAGAATCATTCGCTATGTGAATGGGACATCCAACTATGGGATTTGGTACTCTTTTGACACTAATGCTAGTCTTGTAGGCTTTAGTGATGCGGATTGGGCAGGAAATTGTGATGATAGGAAGAGCACGTCGGGCGGTTGCTTCTTTCTAGGCAACAACTTGGTGTCTTAGTTTTGCAAGAAGCAAAACTCTATTTCCTTGTCCACGGCCGAGGCCGAGTACATAGCCGCGGGGAGTGGATGCACACAACTCCTATGGATGAAGCAAATGCTAGTAGACTACGGATTCAACCAAGGTACTCTCACTCTCTTTTGTGATAACATGAGTGCTATTAATATTTCCAAGAATCTGGTACAACATTCTAGAACTAAGCATATTGACATCCGCCATCACTTCATTAGAGAGCTTGTTGAAAATAAATGCATAGTACTTGAACATGTAGGTACTAATGATCAACTTGCGGACTTATTTACTAAACCCTTAGATGCTACTCGATTAAAAACTCTTAGTAGATCTATTGGGATGTCTTGTGGAGTGATGTTCTATGATTGACCCCATATGGGAAACTCAAGCAAAGAGAGCTATTTTGCATTCTTGTCACTTGCAAAAAATTTGAAATATCTTATACCTCTTCTTTTAATTGTTTGAGTAAGCTCGGTTGCTCATATGTATATATGTTTTCAATTCAATAAGTGTGAACCTTGCTTGTTTACAATCCATGTCATATTTATGTTCAAACATGCATTTTTGGACTAGGTGATGTATGTAGGAATTATGATTTGAATGACCTATGATTATCTCCATGACATGATGATTCTTTAATAACTTGCTAATGTCAAATGAAAAAGCATGAAATTCATATAACATGCTCACATGAAAAGCATGAATTGATGATTGCATACTCTTAAAATGTAAAACCTTGTGTGAAAGCTTATGAGACTCAAAATGAATAAAGGATCTTGTATCCGTTCAAAGGAATTTACATTCCAACTGTCTCTCCTTCTTTATTGGTTGAACATAGCTACTATCATACGGATATCTTATCCGGAAAAATCAAATAGGGTGCAAAGTCACTCATGCCATGTTTCGCTTATAAAGTTGGATATAGTTGTTCTTAATTTGAAATCGATATATTCTATATCCTTGCTTTACTCATGACATTGGTGAAATTGGTTTGAATTCTTATTAGAAACCTTTGTCATTTGCTTTGCCAAATACCATTGTATTTTGGGCTTGAATGCTACATGTCTTGTATGCAAAGCATGTTTGATTCACACATTTTCTATCAAATAAATCTCCTTGTTTCTCTCCAATTATTTGAGATGCATAAAGTGACTTATATTCATTATGCAAATCTTGCATGCTACTATCTCTCGTTGCTATGAGTGACCCGGTTGGGGACTACTCCTTTGCCTATATCATGACAAAAAGGGGGAGTAGTAGTAGTATATGGTAAAGGGAGTTGCTTATTGGGGAGAACATTCATTGAGGGGGAGTAACCCGTTGAGGGGGAGCATTGCATACACATACATTGCATAATGTTGTGTCTAAACTTTTAACATGCAAATGCTTGTTTTTGTTCTCACTTGATTCATCTCACTTTTTACTTGTATTGGAAATGTTAGAAACTTTCTTTTCAGGGCTTGATTATTCTACAAGAGATTGAAGACTTGAGTTGAAGTTTTATTTTCTTATCTCTTTGTATTGTAGAAAATCATAGTTGTCCCGTAGTTTCTATTTCTTTGAGGAATCAATGTGAGTGGTGGTTTTGTCACAAAATAGCCAAAGGGGGAGATTGTAAGGTTCCCATTTGTTGATTGGCTCATTTCGTGGACAAACCACATGTTGGGGGTTCTTTGTAAGGGTAGCCTAGGTATCGATGTTATTGCTCAAGCCCTTTGAAGACCTCGTCTTGATAAGCACCGAAGGTAAATTTCTATGTGCTTACTTTTCTTTAAAGAGATTAGTTGCACACACACACTTAACATACATTGCATTTGTGTGCATTCTCTTTACTTGTCACATTTCACACTTGCACTTATGTGTTATTTTTTGTTGTGTGTAATTGTGTCTTGTTGTCTTGTAATTCGTTTCCCGATAGTTTTCAGAAACGTCCGCGCTTGCACTAGAATGTGCTTGGTTTAGCGCGAAGACCGCCTACAGAGAATGCCCTTGGCTTCTCCTTGGTTTTCACCTTTATTGGTGATCGGCGGTTATGATCGGTGGCCTGGCCGCCGAATGAAACCGCCGTTTGCTTCCAGTAGTGTATGGAGCAATTCTGCGGTTATGATCGGCGGTCTCGACCGCCGTTCGAAACCGCCGTTCAAGACCTGATTAATTTTATCTCTCGGCCTAATTCGGCTGTTGAAACGGCGCTCATGTATGAAACCGCTGTTTTCACACCTGATTGATTTTTAATCTCAGGTTTGATTCGGCGGTTGGATCGGCGGTCACGAAACCGCCGAATGAAACCGCCGTTGGTCCCCTGTTCCTCTCGGGCCAATTCGGCGATTCTTATCGGTGGCCTGGCCGCCGATTGAAACCGTCGATCGGTGCGTTTCAGGGGCAAACTTATCTTTTCACATGCTCTGTTTTTCATGCCTATAAATACATCACTTTCTCTTGTTCTGAATGTGACTCTTTAATCATCAAGAACCCTATTTTAAAAAGAGAGATTTTTAAGAGAGAAAGCAATCAAAGTTGCTCATCAAACACTCAAACCAAAATCCATTTGCATCAAAGTTCATCTAGCATTCTCTAGCATATCTAGGATGCTTGCTTGCATGGGTCTTTGATCATCACACTTGCTTTGGTAAGTTTTTCACTATTATCATACATAATTAGTGTTTAATTTATTATGGCATCTCTTTTATTACTTAATTGTTCTTAGATTATATTCTAATATTCAAGATAGAGATTGTTGTGTTGATTTGATTGAGTGTTGTTTTTATGATAGATATCTAGGTTTCTCTAATCTATGATTATCTATGCTAATTGACATGTCATTTAGCTTTAATATCTAGGATTGTTTTTAATTGCATATTCATCATCTTAGATAAGCATATAGGATTTCCCTTGCTCTATGTTGCATTTGAATATTCATATATTCACTTAGGGTGTTAATCTCTTTTTAGAGAATTAAGTCTTGTGTTGTGACCGGGATTAGGTTGCTTAATTTGCAAGCAATCGGACTAGGTTCACTCATACCGGGATTAGGTAGGTGTGTGATTACTTCCGGGATTAGGTTGTAATCGTTTACACATTTAGTGGATTCAAGGTTCGAGTGTGGCTTACTTACTAGCCCGTGGTTTTTCCCGTGAGGGTTTCCACGTAAAAATCAAGTGTTATTTAATTTCCGCATTTTATACTTGATTTATTGCTTTATCTATTTAGGGGTAATTTCGTAATTTGGACTAACACGAAAAATTGGGTAAAAAGCTTAAAATCTATTCACCCCCCCTCTAGATAGTTTTATACACACCGTGCTATAATTTGTTTCAACCTAAATTGAAAACCCTATATATACATCACTATTTTCCCCTTTTAGAAAACTCTTGACAATCAAGAAATCTTCTTTCTTCCACCATTCCTAATCCCACCATTCTCCGGTCCAATAAACACCTAGATTACTTCACCTAAATCTCTCCTCTCTATCCATCTTCTCCACCCCTTTCCTTTGTCACTTTCCAAATGACTCCACCTATCTAGACACATCCTCAACACCCAATCTTTGCACTAGCCACAACAAGGAAGCTCAAGGAAAGATCAAGCTTACAAGAGAGACCCAAAGGTGATTTCTCTCAATTTTACTTCCTTTCTTTGTTTGTGATTATGTGTAATTAAACCCCCATTCTAGGGGGATGATTTGAGAGACTTTTGGACAATGAGTATTTATTAAGGCTTTGAATATTACGCTTATTCAATTAAAGTTTTATTCACTTTTTAATTAGATCTTGCACTTATGTGATTGATTGAGTGTCGACACACTTGTTGATTGCAATATGTCGTAGGATTTATTTGTGATAAAATTGGTTGAGTTATTGACACACTTGATTAATTGTAGCACATAGTGAATAGGATAGGCTTTTGGAGGGTAGACCTACCACGATTGCCTAGGCCATTTGATCGTCACTAACCTTTCCCACCTTGACCCCCTTTCATTAATCGGTTAGGCATTTTGGTGGGAAGTTATTTAGGGTTCGTAGTGACGGTCTAAGCAACACTTTTGAATGAGATCGGTCCTTGATTGTGTGAATAGTGCGTTAATGAAGCCATTGATGAATTGCTCAAAGTCCATTAGCTACTCTATCATTTCCCTAAACTCCCAATTAATTGTTTAAATCATTCTCTTATCTAGGTTGTCGATATTGGATTTCTATCTATTCATTTTCTCTTTACATTTTGTTATTTTATTTTCCATGTATGTTTGATGGTTTCTTAAACCATACACCATTCAAACTACCATGATTTACTTTATTTGCATTTTAGATTACTTAAATAATTCAACTAATTACTCTAATTCCATGTGGAACGATCCTTAGTCTGCCTCTTTACTAGCTTTCAAAACTTAGAGCACATTGCGTAGGAATTCCTTTATAAACATTTTTTGATAATCCGCAATTTGGTAACGACACAAAAAGCGGGCGATCAAAATGGCGCTGCTGCCGGGGAATTAGTAGCAATTGTTGAATTACTTAACTTTTCTTTGTAGCTTAGGATCTTATTAGTTAACCTACTAACATATGTTTTCTTTTAATTATTATCTTTTGCTAGTTTTTAGTTTGTTTGTTAAATTTTCATATTTCTTTTGTTATTCATATTTGTAGTTAGATTTTTTTAGGTTGTTTGTCAATTTTGTTATTTTTAGATTTTCTAGTCTTGTTTCCCTTTTTGTCTTGTTTTCATTTTTCTTTTATTTTTCTTTTCAGGAGCAATGGATCCTTTCACTATGCACTTGGAGGAATTTAATAGGAAAATGGAGTTGTTTGCTTCAAGGACTTCGGGAATAGGACAAGCAAAGGCTATAGCTTGCACATTTTGTGGAATGCATGGGCACGAGACATGGGGTTGCCATTCAAGAGGAGAGCTTTCTAATGATGGAGGACAAGCCCAAGCCTCAAATTCCTACAATTCGTGGCCTATGCATGAACCATGTGGAGATTTTGATAATCCGGGGTCAAGTTATGAACGGTATACCGATCCGTACAAGCCGGATTAGAGGAGAGATCAAGACACTCAAGCTCATGCCTATGTGTGATCTCAAGAGAAGACTTTGAATGATTTTATTCAAAGTGCTTAAGCCTTCCAACAAAGATCTCAAGCCAACATACAAGCCAATGAACAAGGATGGAAACAACAAGATGAGAGGATGGAAGCCTCAATTAGAAGAATGGAAGGGCACTTTGAGATTATTGTCGAAGCTATACAAAGTCGGGTGCATGAAGAGTCCTTGAGTCATCCGGAGAAGGAAAATGCTACCACCATCCCGTTGAATGGTGAGAATGTCGATACCGAAGTTAGCTTTGATTTCTTTGATTACTTGCCTAATGTTTCAGGAAAGGAAATAGAAAAGGGGGAGACTGAATAACAAATGAAGGAAATGGATGATGTCTCTTTTGAGGCACCGCTCCTATACGAGGAGTCCATGCCTTATGTCCCTCTCATTGCTCATTCATGCCGCCTACACAAAAGCAATTGGTATAGGATGTTTTCTAAACTTTCTAAACCACTTTTTCAAATGCACATTTACTTGCCCTTGCTTGTTGTGATTAGGAACACACCGATGCGCACCAAATATTTCCAAGATCTAGTCTCGCATTGGCATATCTTTGAAGCCTTGGAATTCGGTTGATCGATCCAAGTAGCACATCTAGTGGGGATGTAAAACCAAGCACTTGGTGGGAGGCAACTCACCTAGGTACAATTTCTTTTCTTGCTTTTTAATTTGTTTTATTGCTTGCTTAGAATAAGGGTGAGAATTGTTTGTGATAGTAGATTTAGGCTTGAATGATCACATATTTTGTCCACATAGATTGTGATGGTAACTCTTGATGAACTTACATTGCTATATCTCTTGAGTTGTTGATGAATATAGAGAATAAAATTGAACCTCTTGAATCCAATCTTTGGGATAAAATTTTGATATGGACATTGATGTTGTTTTGGCTATTTGATTAAGGATGTGTGTTGCGCCGCGTTTACTGGTTTATATGCCCCAAAGACATTGAGGACAATGTCTAATTTAGGTTTAGGGGTGTGTGCGCAACACTGTCTCTTGTTTGCAATTGTGTGCAAATATTTTGAGCTTAAAATTTTCAAAAATCTTGTGATAATGCTATGCTTGAGCATATTTTGCCTGTTGAGATTGTGCCATTGTGTGTGCGAGTAAGGAATTGTGCATCTTTGTGTTGCTTAGTTTAGAATAACTTCATGCCATTTAGAGTTGCATTGCACGAAGCGCGCTAGTTCATTTCTCTTTATGTTGGAGTGAATATTCAATTGTGCTTGAAGGTTAGGAATTAATAGTGGAGACTTCCCGTGAGGTTCACAAACACGGCCTAAAAAGCCTATTTTGAGGGAAAGTTTTCACTCTTTAAACACTCATTCAAACACACATGTTAAGCATATTTAAAATGTCTCATTTGCACTTAATTATTGTTTGCCATAGAACATATGGACTACTTGTGGATGCCTTAATTGACTTTGTGGACAAACTTTTAGAGATGATTTTAGGCAATGCATGTGAAAAACCACCAAATTGGCCTAAATACTTCCAATCCCTCTATGTGTGTGCTCCATTGCCCATTTGAAGCCAAACACAATTAAGTTTTTCATTCATGAACCACATCAGCATAAACCATATAGCCTATACACTAGACTTACCTTGTACCAAATGGTTTGCTAAGGCTTAGGGGTTGAATGTAAGCTTTGAGGTGTATTAAAATGTAAGGCGTGTACCTAGGCAAGTATGTATGTGCAAACTCATTAAAAAAGATGAAATGCATTGCTTGAAAAGAAAAGAAAAGAAAAGAAAAGGAAAGTAAAGAAAAGAAAAGCTAAGCAAAAGAAAGGAAAAAAAAAAAAGATAAATGAGGCATAAAATGCCTAAATGAATTATGTGGAATTAAATGAGCTACTCAATAAAAATTAAGAGTAGAAAATGCACAAAGCAAATTGTAAGCATGGACGCCAAAGTGTGGAATATGCAAGTTGTAATGAGCAAATTGTGCTTAACTTAGAATGTATGCCTTAGTGTGACCAATGGGTGTTTGCTATCAATATTTCCCATTTATTGACTCACCATTCACCTTAGGCCTTATTACAACCAAATGAAAGACCTATTTGATATTTAGGGATGTCCACTTTGGAAGTTTTGGTTGATGCATGTTCTTTTCGGTTCATGTTTTTCAATTCCATTTATGAGACAAATTTTCAGAAATTGTGTTTTTAAATGATCATGTGCAATTATATTTGATATCTTGAACATAAACTCATATTACATATGAATTATGAGTGAAGCCTATGAATCTGTGTGAAAATGAGAGAATCCGAAGAGGATTAGATGTCAAGGCGAATTACATTCTTTTCCTAATGGCACTCTAGTCTTGAAGCTTTAGCATCTTGATTGTAGGATCGCGTTGCGTGCAATGTGTACTTCGAGTGGCATGACTTTAATCTTCATTCGGTATCTCTTACATGCATTATTTCCTAATGAGCACAACGTTGGTTAAATCTCTTCGCTTTTGGTTTTGCAAGTTGAATATTGAACTTAGACACATGTCCATGAGTGCTTATATTTGTTTTGCTCGAGGACGAGCAAAAGATAGGTTTGGGGGTATTTGATCTGACCAAAATTGGTATGATTTTGGCCCTCACTTCCTTCTCTTTTTGCTTGATTCTCGGGTAATATCCCATGATTTAATTGTGTGAATTAAGTGTTTTCAGGTATTTACAAAGTTCGGGGGCATTGAAGTAATATTGGAGAAATAGGGGCAAAAGTGTAATTATTGAGGGAAGAATTGGAGTTGTCGTAAATTTAGAGGAGATCAAGGAAGCATTGTGTAATGTGCCAAGCAAATCAGCCAAAGCACGCCACGTTATTGATGCTGTGCATTTTGATTAAATGAAGAGAGTGGGCATAAGCCCAACAACAAGCCCAATTCAGCCCAAGCAAGTAGCCTAATCAGGTGGCCCAAACTCAAAGCACAAGCCCAAATCCCTTGCCCAATCCACCTCACGGGCATCCTATGCATGCCCCTGATCCCTGCTAAGCGCACCTTATATGAGGCAGATTAGTCCTTGCTACGTGCACCCTTGCCCAGTTCTAACTGCACCCCATATAAAAACAAAGAAGAAGCAGCTGCATGCACCTCAGCTCCCTACTGAATGCACCCCATCTTCTTCTTCAACCTTCTTCCTTTTCACGCGTGCAGGCAACCATGGCCACCTCAAACCCTAAGACGCCGCCACCTGAGTCGCCCCCATTTCCGGCCTATCTCTGGCCGATTCTGATCCCAAAATGACGGCGAGCTCACCGGTAACCTGGTCGTTCCTCTTCTCGGTCCTCCGACGGTCAAAATCCAAGCCACCAAATCACACCTCAATCTCCCCAATGTTGCCACTTCCCAAACCGCGACCAAACCGCATAAATCGATGTCGCGATTTGAATTTTGATGTCACCACGGTGACAGGGAGTTGATTTTGGCTCCAAATGATGTCGCCCCAGTGTCGCCCAAGCATCGCCATAAACACAAACAGCGACCTTCTCTGTGTACAAATCTGATTTGGTGTGTAAATTACAAGATGCACCCCTCTTATGGACTAAACGGTAATTTGCCATGGTCAGGAGATGTTTTGATAATTTACCACTCGTGACCTAAATTGAAAACCCTATATATACATCACTATTTTCCCCTTTTAGAAAACTCTTGACAATCAAGAAATCTTCTTTCTTCCACCATTTCTAATCCCACCATTCTCCTCTCCAATAAACACCTAGAAGACTTCACCTAAATCACTCATCTCTATCCATCTTCTCCACCCCTTTCCTTTGTCACTTTACAAATGACTCCACCTATCTAGACACATCCTCAACACCCAATCTTTGCACTAGCCACAACAAGGAAGCTCAAGGAAAGATCAAGCTTACAAGAGAGACCCAATGGTGATTTCTCTCCATTTTACTTCATTTCTTTGTTTGTGATTATGTGTAATTAAACCCCCATTGTCATATTACCCTCTCCCACTCAATATTTTGAATTGCAGTATTTTAATTACGAAATATCTAATATTATGTACTAATATCAATGATAAAAGTTAAATCAAAATATCTCATATTTTCAACTTTTAATAACCACGGTTGGATTTGGTCAAGATTGTAATTAACAAGTTTAATTACATCTTTTGACCATTTCAGATTTTTTCGACTTAACTCAAAAATTGCCGCCGTAGGGTAGGTCAATTTTGAAATACATCTAAAAATCCTATCGCATGGATGACAACCTTGTTATTGACTCAAATGGACACCATCCATAAGAGGACGAAATCAAAGCATCTCGAGGCGCCATTTAAATCTCACGGTGTTGTACTAATGGTGGAGACCATGGGTAATATCGTTATATTACCCTCTCCCATTCAATATTTTGACTTGATGCATTTCAATTACAAAATATCCAATATTATGAAATAATAACAATTATAACAAATTATAAAACATTTCTAATCTAAAACAGTTTTAGAATAGAATATTTATGCATGTCATGTTATGACGATTCCAGTAGGCACTTACTAACTAAGATGACATGTTATATGCATGAACATATTATATAATTATCGCATAAAAAATAATATGAAAAAGCAAAATAAAAACTAAATGAATTTTGGCCGAGTTCCTTTGGATATTTAAATTACAACCAAAAAAAAAAAATTAATCAAATTACAAAATTAGTCTTGTTGTAATGTTCCTCCAGGATGTGATCCAATCTCATTGATATGTTGATAACGCCATCTTCTTCAATCTCACAATTTACAAAAAGTCCTATACCCCATCAGGATTACAAATTTTTATCTAAAAACTGAAGAAGCGATAAAACATAAAATCCAAAGGAACCATATAATTAACGACCAAAAATTATTTTTATTTACCATTCATCACATGAATAAAAATAACCATTAAAACACATTTAATGCAAAGTGCCTACTACCGGAATCAATTTTAATATTAAAATCAATATAATCTACAACGTGGCTCTGATACCAATTATTGGTTCCGAGAACCGAAATCGGTATCCGCGCAACGGAAGGGCGGTGGGCCCAGTTTTTAAATTTTTTTCGTAAAAACAAAAACATTTTAACCGGATTGTTGTGATTATATTGATTCTAATATTTAACTGTAAACAGTAGGGAAAGAAATCATTACCCTTGTAGACTTTCCATGATTCGCTTGAACTGAGTTCCTCCACTGTAGAATCTTCGTGATTCCCTCAAACCAGGTTCTTCCACACTGAATCTCCAACACCAAAGAACCGACGAGTGGGCGTCTCAGTATTGAATAGAAAAATTCGATTCTCGAATTTCAGTACTTGTTGTGTACTCAACACTTGAGAAAACTGGAAAAATATTGAGAGACTATCTCACAATATTCTTTAGAGGCTTAATATTCAAAAATATTTATCTATTTTCTTTTCTCTGAATCTCTCGTGTAAGAAAAATAAATAGGACACAAAGCAAAAAACAAAAAAACTTCTTGGAGTTGTGTATTTCTCTCTTATAAATGAAAACCAAAGAACCTTTCTTTGTTCCTCTCTCTCTTGTAAGAACTTGTGTTTTTTAAAACAAGAACTCTCCTTGTCTTGTTTTCATCAAGCCAAAGGGAAAAACCTCCTTTTTCAAAAAAAAATCTCCTTTTTTTTTATGCTTCTTAAAACTCACACGAGAGAGAGAGAGAGAGAGCTTTTTTTCTTGGGTGGTGAGGTTTGTCAACAATATTTATGCTAGGGTGGGTGGTGTATAGAAGCATAGAAGAGGAGCTTGCTTTTCAACCTTGTTATTAATGTAATGAAGAAAAACCAACAAAAAATCTGCACATGTTGAAAAGTTGAAGGACTAATTGCTTGCCATCCACCCTAATTTTTTGACTATTAATAACAATAATAAAACCCATCCCATTTTTTGACTATTAATAACAATAATTAAAACCACCGATCAACAACTCCAAAAAATAATATAATATATATATTAAAATAATCAAAATATTATTTAATATATATATATATATAATTAAATAATTAAACATTATTTAATTAATAAAACAATATATAAAATTCTTTATGTATAGATGATTAATTTCAAATTAATCACTATGCCTCATTATACCTTAATATTCAATACAGTGTTATGGAGATGGCATGGGGACACATGGACCTATAATTTCAAGCTCCAATAAATCTTTGATATTTAATTAAACTCTTTAATTAAATATAATATTTATTAATTCCAGATTTATTCCACTAAAAATCTGAAACTGCACTCTTGTCATTATATAATTAATTACTCGAATAGGAATTGAACAGTCCATTGATATAATCATTACATATAGATCAATCCTCCATAAACAGTTCATAATATGAACTAGGTTCAAATCCGTTGACCTCTCAATTACTTATTTATCCTTAAGTGCCCGTGATTCTCTAATGAACAATTATTTATGATCTTATCATAAATTGAGCACTCTATCATTCAAGACCCGAATCATTTACTCAAGAGAACTATTTGTATACTTGAATTACAAAGGAATGGATTCCATCTTGTATATTATCATTCCTAGCTAAGTATATTATCATGTCTCCAAGATACAAGGTTTTAGGTTTGGAAATTAGAGCAAACCATGCCGACTAAGTCAAAAGACACAACTCTATAAGTAGGAGTCTGTTAAATACTCAGGATTAAGATTGTTCCATATATGACCATCTGATTGATAAAAGGGAATACTTTATTTCAAGATGGAGATTATTAAAGATTCCAATTTATCATGTCCACGTCTTGTATAATCTTATTATACAAAGTACCTTCATTCTAATGTCACCACACCAACAGTTCGGATAAAACTGTTCCATTCTTAATGGGAATGAACCGTACTAGTAATTTTAATTAATTAAAGATCCCAACTTTAATTATCAATTATAGACAATTAATATTATTACATTAAACATAATCCTCATGTATATAACAACTTATATACTATGTTTAATATTAAATTTAATAATCATGGAATTTTATGTTATTAATACAATATTAATAACATTAAATGCACACAAATATATAATAGAATGTTAATCTAATTATTAATTCAGCAAGAAGATTAACAACATGTGTTCTTAGGGCATTATCCCCAACAGTGACCGTATAGGGTTTGACATGATCAACCGAGGTTGTAAACACCATTACAAATAGTGAATTTGAGGATCATGTGTGGTGCACATATTAGCCCATGGTTTTTCCTTACTGAAGGTTTCCACGTAAAAATCAAGTGTTGTTTATTTTCCGCACTTTACACTTGATTGTTGTTTTGACTAGAAAGGGGTTTTTATTGAATATTGACTAATCAAGAAAAATTGGTAAATAAACTTGATTAAAATCTATTCACCCGTCGCCCCACCCATCTAGATATAATTAGGCACGCCATAATAGTTTCAAGATCTTAGTCATAGATTCATATGGATCATGGCCCAGTCCTATATGATCAAATCATATAAGGTGCATTTATTCTCATAACACCATATGAGTTGTCTAGGATAAGACCACTATACATTACGGAATGGACCATAGCTGTAGATTAACCACAAATAAAGTACCCAACTTTATTTGCTTTCTTCGGACTCTTTAGATTGCATGTCTCAAAATGGATTCCGCTGTATATGACATTCATATACTCAGTTTGAGATTACATCTAGCAATCTTGGATGTTAGCACATATAATATAAATGTATGAGTCATGTTAATTGAATAAAATAACTACTGTTAACTGCCAAAAAAGGCAGGGGTCCAAGAAAGAATTTTCCATCCATGCCAAGATTATTTGTAGTAGAAGGACACTACAAGGAGTATCCAACTACACGGGAAGAAGCCAAACCGGTACGTCTAGGTATTCCTTCTACAAATCCAGATCAAGATCAGGGTCATCTAGATCCTCAAATACCAGGAAACATGAAAGTCAAGGTTCTAAGCACCCCGCTACTGCATTGTCCCGGTACCTCGATGCCTAGAGTATACTGGTACCACGATCTGGTAGGATACATGGTACCCCGATACCCCGAACTCTCATAGGACCATTGTAAGGTTCATGATTTGTATTGGCTTGATTCCATTGCAAAACGCTCTATATTTGTAATAGTTGTTGCTTAGGATGTTTTTGGAAGAAAAGAAGCTTCAAAGTTGAAGAGGAACGTCTAGTGCAAATATCGTCTTCAAGAGGTGAAAACGTCAAAGGTATACTAAGACTTCTATCATCTTGCAAGGCGCTAGCGCACACACACACAATTCATATATGTGTGTCCCTACATCGTTGTGCAAACATTTGGTATAACACATTCACACACATTTAAGTATGCACATGCATTGGTCTTATATAGACAAACATTGTAGAATTGCATGTTTTATGACTATTGCGTAGATATGGCATACTTGTGTTACATTATATTTATATATTTATGTTTCTTGTTGTTTGGAATTGAATATGTTCTTATTTGATTCCTTATTAAGTTTCGGTCGTTTCGGTTACTCATTCATAAGGTTTCGAGTCCAAACGATGTATTTACACTACTTTGCATTCTCATTCGTTGAGTTGTCTTCGTCGTAGTTTTCCAAGATGATTTCTCAACCATTTGTCAAAGTTTTGTAGTTTTCGTTGTGCATGAGGGAGTCACAATTCGTAATCCAAAAATGGATTTGGATTCAAAATTCGGATGCCCGAATACGGCTGAAGAACGTGAGAGGAGCTCGCGAGGGGCGAGCATGGCCAAAGGCCATGCCTTGGCCACCACGTGTGGATGCCATGTGCCACACGGCTAGAGCACCCTGTAAGGTTTCCTTTTCTTTGATTGGCTTATTTTGTAGACAAACCACAATTGGGGTTTTTGTAAAGGTAGATTAGGCTCTCAAGACCTCAAGAGGAGAAGCACCAAAGGTATATTTCTTGTGCTTGCTTTGCTTTGAATAGATGTAGCTGCATACACACACAACACTTGCATAATTCTTCTTGAATGTTGTGGTTATATTTTGTGTGCATTATTGATTATTTATTCTCTCTTCTTGCATGTGTTTATTTGCATCTTGTGATTAATGTCATATCATGTTAGGCTTAGGATGCATTTCTTTTGACCCTTGCACAATTGCATGTGTTTTCTATGAGAGGTGTCGCTGAGAAGGCTCTGCCCTTCTCTATCGCGGTTGCCGCTGTCATGGGTGTATCGCGGCACTTAAGCGACAGAGATGTATTATCTCTGCCGCGATACATGTCGCGGTTGGATAACCGCAGCACTCAAGCGACAGAGATGTATTGTCTCTGCCACGGTGCATCTGCCGCGGTCTGACCAACCGCGGTAGTCGAGCCACAATAATAATTTTACTGTGCCGCGGTTGATCAACGGCGGCAGTCGTGACCGCGGCAGTACGTCAGCGAGAAGCTGAAACGTTTTATTCAAAACAGCACCACTTTACTTGGATCTCATATATATATGTGGCTTTAATCCTTGGTCGTTTTTCAAGAGTTCAAGAGCCATTTTTTACTTAGCATATTTTTTCAAGAGAAAAATTTCACCAAGAACTCACCTTTCTTTACTCAAACATCATTCCATGACCATCAAACATCATCTGGCATCTTTCTTGATCATCTAGATATCTTTTTGCATGGATTTTTCATCTCACTTTGCTTGGTAAGTTTTTCACTTATATCTTACATATTTTGTGTCTTTCTTCCCAAGCAATCTCTTTTATTACTTGTATGTCATTGATATATATCTTAGATACAGGTTAGAGATTAGTGTTTTGAATGTTTGAAAGTTGTATTGTGATAGCTTGCTAGGTTTTCATTATCCTTGATTAGCTAAGCTATTTGCCATGTCATTTAGCTCTTGATATCTAGGATTGCATTTCTTGATATATCATCATCCTAGATAAGCATATAGGGTTACCTAGCTCTTGTTGCATTTTTGAGTATTTCATATATTCACTTAGGTTGTAACTCTCTTCATTGAGAAATAAGTCTTGTGTAGCTTCCGGGATTAGGTTGCGTAAATCACAAGCAATTGGACTAGGTTCGCTTATACCGGGATTAGGTAGGTGTGTGATTACTTCCGGGATTAGGTTATAATCGGTTACACATTTAGTAGATTCGAGGTTCGAGTGTGGCTTATTTACTAGCCCGTGGTTTTTCCCGTGAGGGTTTCCACGTAAATATCAAGTGTTGTTTAATTTCCGCACCATATTACACTTGCTATATTTTATTGACTATTAGGGGTTTTTTCGTAATCTTGACCTTACACGAAAATTGGGTAAATTTAATTAAAATCTATTCAACCCACCCCCCCTAGATAATATATTACACACCGTTAATTTATTTCAATTGGTATCAGAGCGGGTTCCTAGACATACTTTGGTGATCCTTTGCTCTCTTTGGTGTGTTTTGCATTTTGTGTGATTTGTGTTCATTCATACATTTGCATTCATTTCATTCCTCCATAAACACTATGAGTGGAAACGGTGGAAATGGTGGTGGCAACAAGGGTGATTCTAGCACAAGGCCTCCGCTTCTTACCGGGTTGAATTATGCATCTTGGAAAGGCAAGATGGAGTCGTACATATGTCAAATTCATGACTGGGCTTGGATGGCGGTTGAAGACGGCTACATATCACCCATCATGACTCCTACGGGTGGAGGAGAGGATGTGCTCAAGCCTAAGGCGCAATGGAACGCGCAAGAGTTTGAGGCATCAAAATGGAATATAAAGGTGATGCATGCCATCCTTTGTGCAATGGACGAAAATCAATATAAATTGATTCAAAATACTAGGATAGCTAAGGAGGCATGGGACATCCTAGAGATTGCACATGAGGGAACCGAAGTGGTGAAGGACTCCAAGCTTCAAGTCCTCCAAACTCAATTCGAGATGCTTAAGATGAAGGAGAATGAGTGCTTCAACGATTTCGAGATCAAGTTGATGGACATAGTCAACCAAAGTCATCAACTTGGTGATCCTTACTCGGATAGGAGAATCAAGTAAACGATTATGAGATCGCTTCCCGAGAGATTTGAATCCAAGGTGACAGCTTTAGAGGAGAATAGCACATACAAGGATATGAAGCCGAGTGAGGTGATTGGAAGGCTTCTAGCTTATGAGTCTAGGAAAAGTCCTACCTCCACACCTCCTAAAAAGCAAAAGGGAATTGCTTTGAAAGCCTCCAAAGTTGAGAAGGAGGAGAATGATGACTCGGATGAAGAAATGGCTCTTTTGATGAGAAGGTTCAAGAAATTCTACAAGTCCGAGAATAAGGGTTTCAGATCCAAGGGTCAAGACTTCAAGAAAAAGACTCCATTCAAGAAGTTTGAGCCTAGGCAAGAAAAGACCGAGAAGAAAGGGGTTTGATGCTTTGAGTGTTGTGGCATAGGATATTTTGCCCCCGATTGTGCCAATCATGTTAACAAGAAGAAAGGGAAAGTGATAGCCGCCATATGGAGTGGGAGTGATGACTCAAATGAAGGAGATAAGTCTTTGGATGATGAAGAACTCATGGTTAACTTCATAGCCTTTACCTCTTCTCACAAGAGCAAAAGTGCTAGTGAAGATGAGAATGAGAGTCAAGTGGAAATTGACTCAAGTGATGATTGCTCTTCATCACAATCCATAAATGGTAATGTGGATAGGATGGATCTCAAAGACTACATGGAGAAATTTGAGAGTTCTAGGTTAAAGAACAAGAGGGAAATTAGAAGATTAAAAGAAGAAAACCTAGAGCTTTCATCACAAGTTGACCAATTAAGTGAATAAGTGGTGAGGTCCACAAAGAATGAAGATAAGCTAAGAGAGGAGTTAGTCTTATCTAAAAGGAGTGAAGAAGGTTTGAAGAGGGAGCTTGATGAAGCTAAAGAGTCATTATCTAGGATGGCTTCTAGCACCAAGAAGCTTGACCATATGCTTGGTGTTGGAAAGAGTCCATGCGACAAGAGGGGTCTTGGGTATGAAGATGGTAAGGAGATCTCAACCTCTAACAAGACCGTGTTTTTCAAGAGCTTGGGCAAACAAGTAGTTTCACCGGTGTAAACTCTTAGGAAGAAGATTGATCTAGGACAATGCTCACATAGTGCACAAGTGAAGGTGGCTCCAAGAAGACAACCTCAAGCCAACATTCCTCAACACATGGCTCACAAAGGAAAAGGTTCTATCATGCAAACTCATCCAAGGAAGCAAGCAAGACCGGTTCAACGACGAAGATGGATTGAACCCACTCAACCAGAAAGACATGGGAAAGCTCCTATGTATGCACAAGGACAAGGTATGATTCCTTATTTTATTCCTACATGTCACTTTTATGGTTTTGATGGTCATATTAGACCACGATGCTTTCGGTATATTAAAATGTGCAAAACTAGAAGCATGATAGAAAAGAAAAAGAAAAGCGCCATGATGCATGTCCCTAGGAATGATAAAATTGATTTGCATGATCCTAGGACTTCTAGAGCCCATGTACCAAAAACCACTAAGAAAGAAAATGTATCACCTAGGTGGATTAGAAAGAATGAAAATGTTTGCCATGTTGCTCAAATTGCCTTAAAGGCAAATTCTTCTAATTTTTGGTATTTAGATAGTGGGTGCTCTAGGCACATGACGGGAAACAAGAGTTTCTTCGAGACTCTTGTCATGGAGGAAGGTGGAAGTGTCACCTTTGGTGATGGGTCCAAGAAAAAAGTAAGAGGGAAAGGAACCATTTCCATTCTCGGATTACCTTTCTTGTCCAATGCTTTATTTGTTGATGGCCTAAAAGCCAATTTGATAAGCATTTCACATCTAAGTGATGAAGGACTTTCCCTCTTATTTTCTAAAAATGATTGCTCTATCCTATTGCCCAATGGACAAACCTTGTTGAAAGGTATGAGATCTAGCGACAATTGCTATTGTCTTAAAGCTAGAATAGTCTCAAACAATGTGTCCTTGGATGAGCAAGTTGAGTTGTGGCATGAAAGACTTGGCCACATGAACTTTTGGGATTTACGAATCCTAGGCAAGTTCGATTGTGTGCATGGCCTTCCCAAGCTTGGGAAGAAAGCCAATGGTGTTTGTAGACCTTGCCAACAAGGAAAACAAACCAAAGCCATGCATAAAAAGGGCAAGAATCTCTCCACCAAGGAGCCCCTAGAGCTTCTCCACATGGATCTTATGGGTCCTATGCAAGCCGAGAGTTTAGGTGGAAAGAGATACATTTTTGTTTGTGTAGATGATTTCTCTAGGTTCACATGGACATATTTTCTTAGAGAAAAATCCGAGACTTTTGACAAGTTTAAAATGCTTTGTAATAAAATTCAAAATGAGATGAACTCAAACATTAAAAGCATAAAACAGATTAGAAGTGACCATGGGAGGGAATTTGAGAATGCTTCTTTTGAAACCTTTGTGATAGTGTAGGCATCTCCCATGAGTTTTCGGCTCCTAGGACACCTCAACAAAATGGAGTTGTTGAAAGGAAGAATAAGGTCCTTCAAGAGATGGCCCGTGTGATGTTGCTTAGCAACAATGTCCCTAGGAACCTATGGGCCGAAGCCGTCAATACGGCTTGCTATATAGGAAATAGAGTGTTCCTAAGGCCTGGTACTAGACAAACCTCCTATGAGTTATGGAAGGGTAGGAAGCCAAATGTTAGCTACTTCCACATATTTGGAAGCAAATGCAACATTTTAAATTACCGTGATCAACATGGCAAATTTGATGCTAAGAGTGATGAGGGTATCTTTATTGGCTATGCCTTGAATAGTAGAGCCTATAGAGTTTTCAACTTAAAGACTCGAACTGTCATGGAATCATCCAATGTTGTCACTGATGATACAAGGCTCAAGTCTAATGACCATGAGGAGGAGGTTAGTTTAGATGATGACTCTCCCTTGGAGAAGGTTGTGGAGACTCCTAATGTTGGGACATCCAACCTTGATAAAGAGGCCACTCAACCTCTTGATAGAGTTCCTCTTGTGGACTCTAATGAACCCACTCCATGGGTAAGAAGACTCCATAACAAAGAGGATGTTATTGGAGATGTGAATGAGGGTGTAAGAACTAGGCATCAAATCGCTAATCTCATTAGCTTTACATGCTACACCTCTCAAATTGAACCCAAAAAGGTTGATGAAGCCTTGAATGATGAATTTTGGGTTCTTGCCATGCAAGAAGAGCTAAACCAATTCGAAAGGAATGAGGTTTGGACTCTAGTTCCTAGGCCTTAAAACACACATGTTATAGGCACTAAGTGGATATATAGGAACAAATCTGATGAGGATGGCAACATAGTGCGGAACAAGGCTAGACTTGTAGCATAAGGGTACTCTCAAATTGAGGGTATCGACTTTGAGGAGACATTTGCTCCTGTTGCCCGTTTAGAGTCTATTAGGCTTCTCTTATCCATTTCTTGTGTGCACAAGTTCAAATTGCACCAAATGGACGTCAAGAGTGCCTTCCTCAATGGCTTATTGCATGAGGAAGTGTTTATTGAACAACCCAAGGGGTTTGTGGATGCTCACCACCCTAACCATGTCTATCGCCTCAAAAAGGCTCTATATGGGTTGAAACAAGCACTGAGGGCTTGGTATGAGCGCCTTACTTAATTTCTTGTTGACAGTAACTACACAAGGGGTAGTGTTGACAAGACTCTATTCATCAAGAAAGAACATGATGAGCTCTTTATAGCTCAAATCTATATTGATGATATAGTGTTTGGCTCCACCAACAACATCAAGGTCCAACAATTTGTTGATGCAATGTCTCTTGAATTTGAGATGAGTCTTGTTGGTGAGCTTAGTTACTTCCTAGGTTTGCAAATTAGGCAAATGAATGATGAGATTTTCATAACCCAAGCCAAATATGCCAAGAACCTAGTGAAGAAGTTTGGTCTAGAAAATGCCAAACATTGTGATACACCCATGAGTACCACTTTGAAGCTAAGAAATGATGCTGGTGGTAAAAGTGTGGATCAAACTCTATATCGTGGCATGATAGGTAGCTTGCTTTACTTGATTGCAAGTAGGCCCGATATATCTTTTAGTGTGGGTGTGTGTGCTAGGTACCAAGCGAATCCCAATGAGTCCTATCTCTCTTCAGTTAAGAGAATCATTCGCTATATGAATGGGACTTCCAACTATGGGATTTGGTACTCTTTTGACACTAATGCTAGTCTTGTAGGCTTTAGTGATGCAGATTGGGCAGGAAATTGTGATGATAGGAAAAGCACATCGGGCGGTTGCTTCTTCCTAGGCAACAACTTGGTGTCTTGGTTTTGCAAGAAGCAAAACTCGATTTCCTTGTCCACAGCCGAGGCCGAGTACATAGCCGTGGGGAGTGGATGCACACAACTCATATGGATGAAGCAAATGCTAGTCGACTACGGATTCAACCAAGGTACTCTAACCCTCTTTTGTGATAACATGAGTGCTATTAATATTTCCAAGAATCTGGTACAACACTCTAGGACTAAGCATATTGAGATCCGTCATCATTTCATTAGAGAGCTTGTTGAAAATAAATGCATAGTACTTGAACATGTAGGTACTAATGATCAACTTGCGGACTTATTTACTAAACCCTTAGATGCTACTCGATTTAAAACACTTAGTATATCTATTGGGATATGTCTTGTGGAGTGATGTGATTTGTGATTGACCCTATATGGGGAACTCAAGCAAAGAAAGCTATTTTGCATTCTTGTAACTTACAAAAAAATTTGAAATAACTTATGCCTCTTCTTTTAATTGCTTGAGTAAGCTTGGTTGCACATATGTATATATGTTTTCACTTCAATAAGTGTGAACCTTGCTTGTTTACAATCCGTGTCATATTTATGTTCAAACATGCATTTTTGGACTAGGAGATGTACATAGGAAGTATGATTTTAATGACCTATAGTTATCTCCATGACATGATGATTCTTTTATAACATGCTAATGACAAATTAAAAAGCATGAATTGATGATTGAATGCTCTTAAAATGCAAAACTTGTGTGAAAAAGCTTATGAGACTCAAAATGAATAAAAGATCTTGTATCCATTCATAGGATTTTACAATCCAAATGTCTCTCTTTCTTTATTTGTTGAACATGACTACTATCATACGGATATCTTATCCGAAAAAATCAAATAGGGTGCAAAGTCGCTCATGCCATGTTTCGCTTATAAAGTTGGATATAGTTGCTCTTAAATTGAAATCAATGAAATCTCTATATCCTTACTTTTCTCATGACATTGGTGAAATTGGTTTGAATTCTTATATGAAACCTTTGTCATTTGCTTTGCCAAATACCATTGTATTTTGGACTTGAATGCTACATGTCTTGTATGCAAAGCATGTTTGATTCACACATTTTCTCTAAATAAATCTCCTTGTTTCTCTCCAATTATTTGAGATGCATAAAGTGACTTATATTGATTATGCAAATATCTTGTATGCTACTATCTCTCTGTGCTTCGTCTGACCCGGTTGGGGACTACTCATTTGCCTATATCATGACAAAAAGAGGGAGTATAAGTGGTAAGGGGAGTTGCAAATTGTAGTGGCAATTGTGCATGTTGGGGAGAATACATATTGAGGGGGAGTAACCCATTGAGGGGGAGCATTGCATATACATTCACTGCATGATGTTGTGCTTAAATTCTTTTATGCAAATGCTTGTTTTATCTCACATGAAAAATCTCACTTCACTTGCTTTGGAAAGTTTAGAAACCTTGTTCTGCAGGATTGATTGTTCTACAAGAGATTGAAGACTTGAAGTTGCTTTTTATTTTTGCTATCTCTTTGTATTGTAGAAAAATCCTGTTGGTTTCTAATTTTTGTTGTGAAGATTTTTGTGAGTGGTGGTTTTGTCACGAAATAGCCAAAAGAGGAGATTGTAAGGTTTCCTTTTCTTTGATTAGCTTATTTCGTAGACAAACCACAATTGGGGTTTTTGTAAAGGTAGATTAGGCTCTCAAGACCTCAAGAGGAGAAGCACTAAAGGTATATTTCTTGTGCTTGCTTTGCTTTGAAGAGATGTAGCTGCACACATACACAACACTTACATAATTCTTCTTGAATGTTGTGGTTATATTTTGTGTGCATTATTGATTATTTATTCTCTCTTCTTGCATGTATTTATTTGCATCTTGTGATTAATGTCATATCATGTTAGGCTTAGGATGCATTTCTTTTGACCCTTGCACAATTGCATGTGTTTTCTATGAGAGATGTCACTGAGAAGGCTCTGCCCTTCTCTGCCGCGGTTGCTGCTGTCATGGGCGTACCGTGGCACTCAAGCGACAGAGATGTATTATCTTTGCCACGGTACCTGTCGCAGTTGGATAACCGCGGCACTCAAACGACAGAGATGTATTGTCTCTACCACAGTGCATCTGCCGCGGTTGATCAACCGCTGCAGTCGTGACCGTGGCAGTACGTCAGCGAGAAGCTGAAACGTTTTATTCAAAATGGCACCACTTTACTTGGATCTCATATATATATGTGGCTTTCATCCTAGGTCTTTTTTCAAGAGTTCAAGAGCTATTTTTTACTTAGCATATTTTTCCAAGAGAAAAATTTCACCAAGAACTCACCTTTCTTTACTCAAACATCATTCCATGACCATCAAACATCATCTAGCATCTTTCTTGATCATCTAGATATCTTTTTGCATGGATTTTTCATCTCACTTTGCTTGGTAAGTTTTTCACTTATATCTTACATATTTTGTGTCTTTCTTCCCAAGCAATCTCTTTTATTACTTGTATGTCATTGATATATATCTTAGATACAAGTTAGAGATTAGTGTTTTGAATGTTTAAGAGTTGTATTGTGATAGCTTGCTAGGTTTTCATTGTCCTTGATTAGCTAAGCTATTTGCCATGTCATTTAGCTCTTGATATCTAGGATTGCATTTCTTGATATATCATCATCCTAGATAAGCATATAGGGTTACCTAGCTCTTGTTGCATTTTTGAGTATTTCATATATTCACTTAGGTTGTAACTCTCTTCATTGAGAAGTAAGTCTTGTGTAGCTTCCGGGATTAGGTTGCGTAAATCACAAGCAATTGGACTAGGTTCGCTTATACCGGGATTAGGTAGGTGTGTGATTACTTCCGGGATTAGGTTGTAATCGGTTACACATTTAGTGGATTCGAGGTTCAAGTGTGGCTTACTTACTAGCCCGTGGTTTTTCCCGTGAGGGTTTCCACGTAAATATCAAGTGTTGTTTAATTTCCGCACCATATTACACTTGCTATATTTTATTGACTATTAGGGGTTTTTTCGTAATCTTGACCTTACACGAAAATTGGGTAAATTTAATTAACATCTATTCACCCCCCCCCCCCCCCCCCCCTAGATAATATATTACACACCGTTAATTTGTTTCACACCCCTCTGGTCCCGTGTGCCACACGCGCCCCACACAGGGTTTGTGAGGTGGCCGCTTCTGATTGGGTCGTTTTTGTTCCCTCCTTGAATCATTCAAATATGATTTTCCTTCCCTTCAAACATAACTTGAAGAAAAATTTCAAGAGAAAATTCTGCAGAATTCTTCATGATTTTAGTGTTATTATTTCGATCATAACATTCTCATACAAACTTGAAATTGATTGATCCAAAAACCAAAATTGTTGGTCTTGATGAGAGCTACAAACCCAAAGTATTTCCAGAGGCAGTTGACTTCGTCTTTTTTCTCAGTGGCCTGATTTCAGTACGTGGTTCAACTTTGTATGTGTTACTTGTTCTTCTTTCAATTTCTTTTGATCATCTCTTTTATTCTTTCTATTTGATTGATGAAATGTGTTAAGACGAATGCTAGTACATATGCTAGGGTTTTATGATTGAGTGTTTGTTTGAGTTTTAGCCATTTGATTTCAATTGAACATATCTTGCTAAACTTGACCTATCTTGAAATTGATTCTAGAAATATTATATGTGATGTGCCTCATAACATTTTCTAGGTTTAATTTCATGATCTAAGAACTAAGATTTTTGTGTGATATATTGAATATTAATATCTTGCTCTTATTGTCTCACATGCTTTGATTTCTAGATAGATTTGTGATTGAGTGTTGATAGCATAATTCTAGTTTATCACTAAGCATGTTCATTTAGCTTGATTGATCATCTAGCTTTATTTGATTGTGTTTGCATCATTTGCATCACTTAGATTATTGCCTTGTGTAAGGTTGAAGTCTCTTGCAAAGTGAGTGAAGCTTTGTGGAAAGAGTAAGGAAGTCTTGGGTAGGAAAGTGTTCCGGATAACCAAGCAAAAAGACTTAGCTAGGAGTAGGAAACTCCGGATAGCTAAGCAAGAAATCATCCTAGAAGCTTGAGAGCTTTGGATAGGATGTTGCTACATAGAGGTATAGGACACACCTTGGATAGGTAGTAGGTTTTGTGGTTCACTAGCCCCGAGGGTAGATTAGGAGTTGATAGTTTGAGCGGATATCATGTGTTGGTAGCTTGAGTGTGTAAGTTATTTTCATATAGTGGATTGTTTTGCTGGTGGTTGTGGTACCAACCCGTGGATGTTTCCTCTTTGAGGTTTTACCACGTAAAAATCCTTGTGTCAATTTTTGCTCTACTTTTCTTTATCTTCCATATCTTACATTGATTGCATATCTTGTATATTGATTTACTCTTGCATTAGTTAAATCAATTCATTTGTTGAATCTCTTCAAGTGTGCATTTTCTTTGTTATATTCCGCATATTTTTTAATATTGTAAGAAATTGGACCTATACCTATTCACCCTTCACCACCCCCCCCCCCCCCCCCCCCCCCCCCCCCCCCTCTAGGTATATAATACACTATTGCTTAAGGGAATTTCAACCAGTCTAGCAGGCAACAAGGAGGATGATTTAAATACATCAAAAGAGCAGACTAGCAAGGAAAGAAAGGTGAAACAAATACTCGGTGTGTACAATATATATCTAGAGGAGGGGTGAATAGATTTTAACTAATTTTACCCAATTTTCATGTATAGTCAAGATTACGAAAATACCCCTAATAGTCAATATAATATAGCAAGTGTAATATAGTGCGGAAATTAAATAACACTTGATATATACGTGGAAACCCAACCACTGGGAAAAAACGATGGGATGTTTAGTGCGCCACACTTGAACCTCGAAATCCACTAATTGAAATGGAGTTTACAACCTATATAGACCTTGTCTAACATTCCGGTCAATAACCCCCTCCCCCCCTACCACGCGGGCCTTTAAAAGTGGCTCTAGTCCAAAATGCTTAAGGCCTAAGCAATCTTAGCCCCAAGTCTTAATTCTCAATGAAAAGATAATACTACCTATATGAATATGTAAAATACTCAAAATGCAACAAGAGCTAGGTAAACCTTATATGCTTATCTAGGATTATAATATATCAATTAAAGCAATCCTACATATCAATAACTAGATGACATGTCAAATAGCTTAGCTAATCAAGATTAAGCAAAACCTAGATAGCTATCACAATACAACACTCAATCAATTATATCACAAATAATCTCTAACTTGTATTTAGCATATGATCTAAAAACATACAAGTAATTAAAGAGATGTCTTAATATGTTAGTGAAGAACATACCAAGTAAGTGTAGGGAAAAATACCGTAGTACAAGCAGCGGAAGCGAGACTAAAAATAAGATTTAGTGACTTTTAAAATTTTTCCTTTATGAACCTTAAACCCTTTAATTAATTAAACATGCATATACAATAACCAAAAAGTAGAATACCTTTTGTCGCGTGATCCGATTGACTTACGTCGATGGTAATCCGCAAGATCTTCAATCCTAGCACGAACGTGGATCACCTAGGAGCGTGGTCTCCCTTTTTCTTTGAATTGCAAACCTGTGAATGGACAAAACAAACTTTCTTTTCTTTGTTAGTCACAAAAACAATCAAAAGAATGACTGAGATTATTCCGGTCACTTTTGAGTTCTCAATCTAATGATCGAAACTCGCGTGAACCTAGATCGATATCGTATACACAAGCTTATTGATGATTAAGCAAATAGTATACTATCAAAGAATAATCTAACACTCCTATTTGTTTTAGTAGAATAAAAGCTTTCTATGAATTGTGAAGAAGAAGAAAAATTGTCTCTTGAATAACCTCGGGGTGGCCGAAATCTATATGTGGGAATATATAGGTGGCCTAAATTTTCCTCTCCTTGTCTTTTAGGGTTGCCGAAATCTCTCTTCTTTTTGCACTAGGGTTGCCGCAAATCACCACCTCCAAAGGTTTGTGTTGCACCCTAATTTCCATAAAAGAATAGACTTCTAACCCTAATCCAACTCATAGTTATTTTATTCCTTTTAATGACTAAATTAAAAGACTTCTTATTTGATTAAATAAATAAAATTAATTATTTATTTTCTTACCAAATAAGTCTTTTACTTTTAGTATACTACCAACAATAGTATAACATTATGAATCATATTTCCTAATCAGAAAAGATTTGTTTCTTAATTAAACAATTAATTAATTAATTAATTAATTCTTATTTAATTAAAACAAATGAAACAAAATAATATATTAGGTTAAAACTTAACCTTGCCGCCCCACTTGAATAAATGGGCCAACATATTATTTTCTTATTTCATTTAATCCATTGGACTTTAAATAAAAAGTCCACATGTGAACCAGACCCATTCTTACTAAAAGAAACAAGCCCACATGTCTTTCATTAATATATAAACATAATTGAGCAGCTCATTACTTAAATAATGTGCAAATTATATTCTTAATATATTAAATGCAATTCTTGATGGACCCTTAAATTGGTCCGGTAGAATATATCAAGTGATCCATGCAAGTCCGTGTGGATTGGGATCTTGGCGGGCCATCTAAATTTAAGCTTCAATAGACATAACTTAATCACAATCAACAAATGATTCACTTAGGTCCGATCCATTAATTTTAACTCATTCCACTAAAGAGCTAAAATTGAACTCTTAAATAAAGATAGAAAAGGAAGATGCTCCTCATTCATACCCTAGACAATCATATAGGAGATAGTGTATCCTCATGATTAATATCAGTAATCGCCAAGAGTTCATAGACCGTCTATAACTCTCCAAGTTACCATATTTACTCATATGACCACGTTTTGAACTTGGATATTTTGACTTGTCCAGAAGCCATGTTTTCAATAGACACTATCGAAAACTCAACGTTGAGATTTAATATCCAATTACCTCAAAACATCCATATGATGATATTATACTCTCATTTAATTAAATGGAGCCACGATGTCCATATCTATAAATGAAGTCCTCTATCGATTAACAAATGAATATCACCAAACTATCGAGGATAGACTATGCAATATAATCATACTCATTGATAACTCAAATGATATCACTTGCAACCATAAGTCCATCATTTATCTCAGGATTAAGATAGACTCTCCGATTGTCCTGATAATGAAAAGACTACTATCTATTGACGGTTCTAGATAAAGCTTTTCATTGTGATCCTGTTCAATGCACCCAGTGCACTAGATCCTTTTGCTCGAAGACACTCCGATGATTTAGACTCATCATATCTCATTTGATCCCTCTCAAATGCTAGCAAAAGAATTCTACAACTTTAACAAGATAAAGGTGCCCAACCTTTAACTTAAGTTGTGAACATTATTCAAGACTAACTAAAGAATTGTGTCTACCACATACATATCCAGATGTACGAACAATTCTTCTTTTCTCATAGTCTTTAGACCTTATGATTATTTACTTTGACAATTATAATATTAAACTATAAATGCTATACGATTTGTTAAACCAGAAATCACTTTATTAATATGAAAAAGATTGTTAATTACAACATTACACTCTTGCTATTGAGCATAATCCTAATAGTAAGATGTGATGATCCAAAACCATGCATGGATGCATTCTATATAGACATAGAAGATGCAATATGAAATTTGATGCAAAAAGGATTTGATTTGAGTGGTTAAAGGTGAGTTCTTCATTGGATTTTTTCTCAAAAATCTTTCTTTTAAATTTAGGGTTCTAAGGAGTAAAAGAACTAACGCAGAGAATGAGAAAGTGAAATATTTATAGACATCAAGAACATGGCATGTGAAAAGACAATTTTACCCCTGAAACGCACCAATCGGTGGTTTCAATCGGCGGCCTGGCTGCCGATTACAACCGCCTAATTGAGCTCGAGAAGAACAAAGCATCAACGGCGGTTTCATTCGGCGGTTTCGAAACCACCGATTCAACTGTAGAATCAAACCCGAGAGATTAAATCAATCAGGTATGAATGGTGGTTTCGAACGGCAGTCGTGGCCGTCGAACTTAACCGCAGAATTGCTCCAGACACTTCTGGATGCAAACGGCGGTTTCAATCTGCAGTCGGGGCGGCCAATCTAACCGTCGAATCACCACTGAAGGTGAATCCTAAGGAGAAGCCAAGGCATTCTCTATCGGCAATCATCGCGCTGAACCAAGCACATTTTCGTGCATGCGCGGACATTTCCGAACAATGTCGGGAAATGAATTACCAGACCCATAAACACACAACAAGATATAACAATCAAAGTGCTAGTGTGTAATGTGACATATAAAGAGAATGCACACAATTGTAAGAATGCAAAGTGTGTGTGTGCTTCTAAATCTCTTCAAAGAAAGTAAGCACTTAGAATTTTACCTTCGGTGCTTATCAAGATGAGGTCTTGAAAGGGTATAAACTTGAACACCAACACCTAAGCTACCCTTACAATAAACCCCAATTGTGGTTTGTCCATGAAATGAGCCACTCAACAAATGGGAATCCTTACAATCTTCCCTTTTGGCTATTTCGTGACAAAACCACCACTCACATTGATTCCTCACAACATAATAGAAACTACAGGTCAACAATGATTTTCTACTTTACAAAGAGATATTTTTTAAAAAAAAAAAACTTAAAGACTTCAATCTCTTGTAGAACAATCAATCCCTGAAAGCAAAGTTTCTATACTTTCCAATACAAGTAAAATGTGAGATTAATCAAGTGAGAGCATAAACAAGCATTTGCATTTAAGAATTTAAGCATAACATCATTTAAGAATTTAAGCACAACATCATGCAATGTATGTGTATGCAATGCTCCCCCTCAATGGGTTACTCCCCCTCAATGTATATTCTCCCCAATATGCATAATTGCTACTACAATTTGCAACTCCCTTTACCACCATTCTACTCCCCTTTTTTGTCATGATATAGGCAAATGAGTAGTCCCCAACCGGGTCACTTAGCAAAGAGAGTTAGTAGCATACTAGTTACTTGCATAATCATATAAGCCACTTTATGCAACTCAATTAATTGGAGAGAAACAAGGAGATTTATTTTGATAAAATGTGTGAATTAAAAATGCTTTGCATACAAGACATGTAGCATTCAAGTCCAAAATACAATGGTATTTGGCAAAGCAAATGACAAAGGTTTCTAAAAAGAATTCAAACCAATTTCACCACTGTCATGAGAGAAGCAAGGATATAGAGATTTCATTGATTTCAAATTAAGAGCAACTATATCTAACTTTATAAGCTAACATGGCATGAGCGACTTTGCACCCTATTCGATTTTTCTGGATAGTATATCCATATGATAGCAGCCATGTTCAACCAATAAAGAAAGAGAAACATTTGGATTTTAAAATCCTTTGAACGGATACAAGATCTTTTATTCATTTGAAGTCTCATTTTTGCTTTTTCACACAAGTTTTGCATTTTAAGACTATGCAATCATCAATTCATGCTTTTTCTTTTGAGCATGTTATATGAATTTCATGCTTTTTCATTTGACATTAGCATGTTATAAAAGAATCATCATGTCGTGGAGATAACTATAGGTCATTTAGATCATACTTCTGTTAGGATTATGCTCAATAGCAAGAGTGTAATATTGTAATTGACAATCTTTTCATATTAATAAAGTGATTTCTCGTTTAACAAATCTTATAGCATTTATAGTTTAATATTATAATTGTCAAAGTAAATAATCATAAGGTCAAAAGACTATGAGAAAAGAAGAATTGTTCGTACATCTGGATATGTATGAGGTAGACACAATTCTTTAGTTAGTCTTGAATAATGTTCATGTAGGGAAAAAATACGGTAAACGCAGCGGAAGTGAGACTAAAAAAGAGTTTAGTATATTTTAAATTTTTTCCATAATTTGAACATTAACCCTCTAATTAATTAAACATATATAATCAAAAGTATCATACCTTTGTCGCGTGATCCGATTGACATTGCGTCGATGGTAATCCGCAAGATCTTCTAATCCAATCACAAACGTGAATCACCTAGGAGCGTGGTCTCCCTTTCTTTGAATTGTGTACCTGAGGATGGATAACAAAATCTTTTCTTTTTCGTTAGTCACAAAAACTTCTAAGAGATAACGAAGAACGTTCCGGTCACTTTTGAATTCTCAATCTAATGATCGAAACTCGCGTGAGCCTTATTCGAAATTGTGCACAAAACCTTTTGATGTAAAAGTTACTAGTGCACTATCGAAATAAGAACAAACTCTTCTCTCTATACCTCTTGGCCGAAATTATCACACTAGTCTAAGAGTTGGATTCTATTTTTCTCTAGCAAAAGAAAAAACTCTCAAGTCCAAGACCTTAGGGTTGCTTGATCAATATAATATATATATTTATAGGACGAATTCCTTGCTGAATGTAGTATATATATATTCAACGAATTAAGCTTACCATATAAATAATATATATATATATAAATATATATATCTCAATATTAATGAATTCTGCATGCCACTTGAGAAATATATATATATATATTTTTTGCGCACCATGTCTGCATGCTTTCTAAATATATTTCTCTTCATGCTTTATAAATATACATATATATATTCCCGCTAATTGCCATATATATTTCATATATATCTATATATTGAGGCCAAAATCCTTTACCATGTAGGATTTGTGTCTTTTGACTAAAATCCTAACCCTAGGTAGATTTCCTTAGAATTCCAAACCCTAATCCAACTCTTTAGTGTATTTATGACTATATCAAAGACTTCCTATTTTGACTAGATAAATAAATTCTCTTTATTTATCTACTTACCAAATAAAGTCTTTAATATTTATTATACTACCACAATAGTTTACTACTAAGAAACATATTTCCTAGTCAGAAAAAAATTTTGATTTTTAATTAAATAATTAAATAATTAATCAATCAATTAATTAATTTCCATTTAATCAATTCATAAAAATAAAACAATATTATATTATATATATCTCGGCCATGTGCCATATATATTAATATATCTATATATTGTTTTTCTATTTTATTAAATCCATTGGACCTTAACAAAAGCCCACATGTGAAGTAGGCCCATTCTTACTAAAAGAAACAAGTCCACATGCCTTAATACAATTCTAGATGGACCCATAAATTAGTCCAGTAGAATATATCAAGTGATTCATGCAAGTCCGTGTGGATTGGGGATCTTGGCGGGCTATCTAAATTTAAGCTTCAATAGACATAACCTAATCACAATCAACAAATGATTCACTAAGGTCCGATCCATTAATTTTAACTCATTCCACTAAAGAACTAAAATTGAACTCTTAAATAAAGATAGAATAAGAAGATGTTCCTCATTCATACCCTAGACAATCATGTTGGAGATAGTGTATCCTCATGATTAATATCAGTAATCGCCAAGAGTTCATAGACCGCCTATAACTCTCCAAGTTACCATATTTACTCATATGACCACGTTTTGAACTTAGATATTTTGACTTGTCCAGAAGCCATGTTTTCAATAGTCACTATCAAAAACTCAACGTTGAGATTTAATATCCAATTACCTCAAAACATTCATATGATGATATTATACTCTCATTTAATAAATGGAGCCACGATGTCCATATCTATAAATGAAGTCCTCTATCGATTAACAAATGAATATCACCAAACTATCAAGGATAGACTATGCTATATAATCGTACTCATTGATAACTCAAATGATATCACTTGCAACCATAAGTCCATCATTTATTTCAGGATTAAGATAGACTCTCCGATTGTCCTGATAATGAAAAGACTATTATCTATTGACGGTTCTAGATAAAGCTTTTCACTGTGATCCTGTTCAATGCACCCAGTGCACTAGATTCTTTTACTCGAAGACCCTCCGATGATTTTAGACTCATCATATCTCATTTGATCCCACTCAAATGCTAGCAAAAGAATTCTACAACATTAACAAGGTAAAGGTGCCCAACCTTTAACTTAAGTTGTGAACATTATTCAAGACTAACTAAAGAATTGTGTCTTCCTCATACATATCCAGATGTACGAACAATTATTCTTTTCTCATAGTCTTTAGACCTTATGATTATTTACTTTGACAATTATAATATTGAACTATAAATGCTATAAGATTTGTTAAACCAGAAATCACTTTATTAATATGAAAAAAAAATTGTCAATTACAATATTACACTCTTGCTATTGAGCATAATCCTAACAATCTCCCACTTGCGCTATAGCAAATGTGTCATATCTCTCATGCCCATGTTCTCTAGATGCCCATCTGAGATACTTGAAAATATGCTTGACTGCCGTCCAGTGATCAGGACCAGGTTTCGATTGAAACCTGCTAACTATGCCAACAGCAAAACAAATATCTGGTCTAGTGCAGAGCATTGCATACATGAGACTTCCAACTGTCGAGGCATATGGAACTCTACTCATGAATTGCTCTTCATGCTCATTCTTAGGAACTTGTTCCTTAGAAAGTTTGATTCTATGTCTGAAAGGTAACATACCTTTCTTGGAATCCTGCATGGAAAACCTAGACAAGATCTTGTCTATGTATGAAGCTTGGGATAATGCAATCGTTTTATTCTTTCTATCCCTTATTACTTGGGTACCTAGAATAAAACATGCTTCTCCTAAGTCCTTCATATCAAATTGTTTTGCTAACCATTCTTTTACTGATGTCAATACACCTACATCGTTTCCAATGAGAAGTATATCATCAACATAAAGAATCAGGAAAACCAACTTGTCGCCCTTAATCCTTTTGTATACACAAGTTTCGTCAGGATTCTGAATAAATCCAAAACCTTTGACAGCTTGATCGAACCTTATGTTCGAGGATCTAGATGCTTGCTTTAATCCATATATGGATTTCTGCAACTTGCATACCTTTTCCATTTGGCCCTTTTCAATGAATCCTTCTGGTTGCATCATGTAGATGCTTTCGTCAAGACTTCCATTAAGGAAAGCTGTCTTGACGTCTATTTGCCAAATCTCTAGATCTAAAGATGCTGCAATGGATAAGAGTATCCTAATGGATTTAAGCATTGCCACAGGAGAGAAGGTTTCCTCGTAATCGATACCTTCTTTCTGTGTATACCCTTTAGCTACCAATCTAGCTTTAAAGGTTTCCACATTTCCATCCATACCTCTTTTCCTCTTGTATACCCACTTGCACCCAATGGGTTTTATCCCTTTAGGCAAGTCTACAGGGGACCAGACTTTGTTATCGAACATGGATTCAATCTCAGATTGCATTGCCTTTTGCCAATGGCGACCATCAACATCCTCCATTGCTTCCTTATACGTGTAGGGATCATCGTCGTCCGGGAGATTCTCCACTGATTCTCCCAGACCGATGTATCTTTCGGGGTTGTGTTCTAACCCTCCCACTACGACGAGGAATGGTAGGTTGTTGATCTTGTGTTGGATCGGAACTTACAATTGGGTTAGGTTGTGTAACCTCTCGTGGAATTGTATCTCTTGACATCTCATTCAGGACAATTCTACTTCTAGGCACAAAATCATTCATATAGTCCTTTTCCAGAAATTTAGCATTTGTCGAAACAAATACTTTAAGATCTGAAGGACTATAGAAATAATATCCATTAGTTTCTTTTGGATACCCTACAAATATACATGTTTCCGAACGGGACTCCAACTTTTCTGTCTTTCCTTTTAACACATGCGTAGGACAACCAAATATCCTTAAGTGTTGTAAACTAGGCTTGCGCCCAGTCCACAACTCATGCGGTGTTTTAGGAATGGACTTAAATGGTACATCGTTTAGAATGTATATAGCAGTTTGTAAAGCATATCTCCAAAAAGAAATAGGAAGTGTTGAATAACTCAACATAGACCTAACCATATCCAAAAGAGTTCTATTTCTCCTTTCTGCTACCCCATTCTGTTGAGGTGTACCTAGTGCAGAAAACTGAGAAACTATCCCATTATCAATAAGATATTGCTGAAACTCACCAGATAGATATTCTCCACCACGATTAGATCTCAAGATTTTTATGTGTTTCTCAAGCTGATTTTCTACTTCAGCTTTGAATGCTTTGAACATGTCAAAAGCATCCGACTTATGTCGCATGAGATACACATAGCCAAATCTCGAGTAATCATCTGTGAAGGTGATGAAGTACTCATATCCACCTCTAGCTTCAATGCTCATAGGACCACATACATCAGTGTGTATCAATCCTAAACATTCAGTGGCTCTTGCGCCTTTGGCCGAGAACGACCTTTTGGTCATTTTACCTTCCAAACAAGATTCACAAGTTGGTAGATCATCAACCTTTAAGTCACTTAAAGGTACGTCACTTACCAATCTTTTAATCCTATTAAGGTTAATATGACCTAGGCGTAAATGCCATAGGTAGGTTTCATCTATTGATAATTTTACTCTTTTATGATCAGGTTCCGTTAATTCTGTGTCTAACGAGTGAGAGATATTTCTATGCAAGAAGTATAGACCATTTTCCAATGTACCTTGGCAAATAATTTTGTCATTCTTACTAATAATAAAAACTTTATTAAAAGTAACCGAATATCCAAATTTATTCAAACAAGAAACTGAAATTAAATTCCTCTTGAATTGAGGTACATAATAAACGTCTATCAAATCTAATTGCCTTCTAGAATCCAAATAAACTCTAATATCTCCCACTGCACTTGCAGACACTAACGTTCCGTTGCCCAAGCGCAAATTGATTTCATTCTTACTCAGCCTTCTCCTTTCTTGAAACCCCTGCAAGGAATAACAAACATGACTAGTGGCTCCAGAGTCTATGATCCAAGAATCAGTAGAATCTGCCAGAAAACATGTTTCAAGATTATTAACATTACCTTCTTCCTTCTTATTCTAGAACTTTGGGCAATTTCTTTTCCAATGTCCCTTTTCACCACAAAGGAAGCATTTCCCTTTGATCTTGATTACTTTCTTGGTTTCCTTCTTGGTAGACCCAAGTTGCTTTTTCTTCTGTTGTTTCTTGACCTTCTGGCGGGTCTTAACAGTAGCAACTTTACCAACCACATGAATCTCTTGACCTTTGCTTTTCACAAGGATCTTTTCAGCACTTTGAACATCTTGCATCAGGCCTTGTAAGGTGTATTCCTTTTTGTTCAAAGTGTAGTCCAATTTGAACTAATCAAATGAATCTGACAATGAATTGACAACCATATCATTTTTTGTCTCACCATTTATCTCAGCGCCATGCACTTCATCAATGTTGAGATGTGCTATGACTTTCATCATGTGATCCTTCACAGCCTGTCCAGGTTTCATCCTAAGATTCATAAAAGCAGTCACTGCCTCTCTCTTAGTCGTCCTGGACTTCATAGCAAACATCTCCTCTAGAGACATCATTATATCAGCAGCAGACTCCATTCCTTCATGCTGCTGTTGTAACACGTCGGAGATAGTAGCCATAATGTAACATTTGGCCATATCATCTGAAGTCTTCCACTACTCATACTCATCTCTTTGCATTATGCTAGATTCATTATTAGGAGCAGGTGGTTTAGGAGTAGTTAGAACAAACTTATGTTTTTCACTTTGCAGCAACAACCCAATTTTCCTTTTCCATGTGACATAATTATCTCCAGTTAAAGTGTTATCTTTCAGGATGTTCATAAGTGATGGGGTCATGATTTCTGAATAAAACAAAACATATATAAGTAAATAATCATGATAAAGCACTTTTAAATATTTATTTTGAATTAAATAAATAACTCAATCATAAAAATTCAATGGTGATCCAACACCCATAAATGTTACGCCTCCTTTGGGAGTTCGCAACATTTATTAGTTAGACTAGGTCCCACCTAATTGTTAACATAACAACCAGCGTTTTCAATTTTAGTCTTGCAATTTTACTAACAAGAACTCTTGGGAGGATATCAATAAAATTACATTGAGTGTGTTACTAAGACATCGACCCTCAATTTTCTCTCACGAAAGTCCCTCCTTGGGGAGTAGATCTCGTTTGAGTCAATTGTCTAGTCTATCCTTGTAAGGAAGTATATTGCTAAATTCCATTCATGGACGCCCCTTGGGGGGATTACCAATAAATAATAAAGCTCTGTAAGGTTCCCATTTGTTGATTGGCTCATTTCGTGGACAACCACATGTTGGGGTTCTTTGTAAGGGTAGCCTAAGTATCGGTCATATTGTTCGAAGCCCTTTGAAGACCTCGTGTTGATAAGCACCGAAGGTAAATTTCTATGTGCTTACTCTTCTTTGAAGAGATTAGTTGCACACACACACTTAACATTCATTGCATATGTGTGCATTCTCATCACTTGTCACATTTCACACTTGCACTTATTTATCATATTTTGTTATGTGTCATGTTGTCGTGTAATTCGTTTCCCGATAACTTTCGGAAACGTCCGCGCATGCACTAGAATGTGCTTGGTTTAGCGCGAGGACCGCCTATGGAGAATGCCCTTGGCTTCTCCTTGGTTTTCACCTTTCTAGGTGATCGACGGTTATGATCGGCGGCCTGGCCGCCGAATGAAACCGCCATTTCAGTCCAGATTGGTCTGAAGCATTTCTGCGGTTAAGATCGGCGGTCACGACCGCCGTTCGAAACCGCCGATTCAAGACCTGATTGATTTATCTCTCAGTCTAATTCGGCGGTTGAATCGGCGGTCACGAAACCGCCGTTCGAAACCGCCGTTCATACCTGATTGTTTTTAATCTCTCTGTTTTGATTCGGCGGTTGGAATCGGCGGTCACGGAACCGCCGAATGAACCGCCGAATGAACCGCCGTTTATGCTCTGTTCTTCACGAGCTCAATTCGGCGGTCATGATCGGCGGCCTGGCCGCCGATTGAAACCGCCGATCGGCGCGTTTCTTTGAAACTTACTTAAACGACCACACTTTGTTTTGGCCCCCTATATATATGCCATTTTGTCTTTAGGTCAATTAAGAGAGTTCATATTCAAAATTCATACTTAGGATATTTTTCAAAGAGAAGAAAAATTCCAAGAACTCATTTTTTATTACTCAAACACTTTTTCATGATCATCAATCATCATCTAGCATCATCCTTGATCTTCTAGATGTCATCTTGCATGGATTCTTCATCATACTTTGCTTGGTAAGCTTTTCACTAATATCTTACATATTTTGTGTTTCTCTTAGCTAGCAATCTCAATTAATTACTTGTATGTTATTTTATATACTTTGAATACAAGTTTGAGATTAGTATGATGTATGTTTGAGAAGTTATTTTTGTGATAGCTAATTAAGTTTTGTGCTTAATCTTGATTAGCTAAACTATTTGACATGTCATTTAGTTTTGATATCTAGGATTGTTCTAATTGCATATTAATCATCTTAGATAAGCATATAGGGTTTCCCTTGCTCTATGTTGCATTTGGATATTCATATATTCACTTAGGGTTGTATTCTCTTCATAAAGAAAGTAAGTCTTGTGTGTAGCATCCGGGATTAGGTTGCTTAGATCGTAAGCAAATTGGACTAGGTTCACTCATACCGGGATTAGGTTGTAATCGTTTTACACATTTAGTGGATTCGAGGTTCGAGTGTGGCTTACTTACTAGCCCGTGGTTTTTCCCGTGAGGGTTTCCATGTAAAAATCAAGTGTTATTTAATTTCCGCATATTATACTTGATTTATTGCTTTATCTAGTTTGGGGTAATTTCGTAATTTGACTTAATACGAAAAATTGGGTAATAAGCTTAAAATCTATTCACCCCCCCTCTAGATAGTTTTATACACACCGTGCTATAATTTGTTTCAAGCTCAACTAACCTTGGAGGCCATAGGTGTTACAAAACACCTTCTCCCACTCAATTATTTAAGGCGTGTGATTAAATCCCATAGAATGATTTACCAAGTTATCTAGATGCCAATTTAGATACCTAAATCATCCAATGCATGTTCATACCAAAAGAGATATATGAGTGGCACTTCTATTCTATATGACATGTTATCATACAATAACAAATATTGTAATATTTATGCAAAAAATAAATAGCCACAATTTTGGTCCATCCTAGAAAAGCAAGTAAATTACAATTGTTTAGGAATACAAGATCTTCAAGTGGCCATCAACCATATGCTCATCCCTCGGCTGCCCCCCATAGGCATGCACATCCCACAACCCCACAAAGGGGCTGCCGTGCACAGCCCATGAGAGTATATAGGGCTGCCGTGCGCAGCCCACCATGATATGGGCTTGCCATGCACAGCCCAATCCACTCCTAGGGTGCGCACGGTGCTCGTTCTTGGTTCCAGTTGCTTCCTTTTCTTCATGTCTTCGAATCTTCAATTCCCGAATACATCACAGCAGTATTTAAACAAATATAATACTGCAGTATTTTATTATTATTATTATTATTTTAATCACTGCAGTATTTTTACAATAAAAAAAACTGCACTAAAATTTAATACAATAAAAAAAAAAACTGCACATAATATTAATACACTAAAATAAAAAAATAGCAACTACCAAGAAGGAATTATGGCGATGATAGACCACCCTTCTTGTTACAAATCCGAAACAAAAAACATACATTGAAATTCTAGGACCAAAATCGAGCAATAACAGTCCACATAAAAACATATATAAAACCATACATCTACATGTAATTATATATGCGAATACCTAGAGTGCCATCTCTATCTAAACATGCATAATCATAATAAAAAGAAATAGATTCATGTATATATACGTTAATTAATTAAAAGGGTTCAACCTAGGCTCTGATACCAATTGTAGGGAAAAAATACGGTAAACGCAGCGGAAGCGAGACTAAAAAAGAGTTTAGTATATTTTAAAATTTTTCCATAATTTGAACCTTAACCCTCTAATTAATTAAACATATATAATCAAAAGTATCATACCTTTGTCGCGTGATCCGATTGACATTGTGTCGATAGTAATCCGCAAGATCTTCCAATCCAATCACGAACGTGAATCACCTAGGAGCGTGGTCTCCCTTTCTTCGAATTGTGTACCTGAGGATGGATAACAAAATCTTTTCTTTTTCGTTAGTCACAAAAACTTCTAAAAGATAACGAAGAACGTTCCGGTCACTTTTGAATTCTCAATCTAATGATCGAAACTCGCGTGAGCCTTATTCGAAAATGTGCACAAAACCTTTTGATGTAAAAGTTACTAGTGCACTATTGAAATAAGAACAAACTCTTCTCTCTATACCTCTTGGCCGAAATTATCACACTAGTCTAAGAGTTGGATTCTATTTTTCTCTAGCAAAAGAAAAAACTCTCAAGTCCAAGACCTTAGGGTTGCTTGATCAATAAAATATATATATTTATAGGACGAATTCCTTGCTGAATGTAGTATATATATTGTAAGGTTCTCATTTGTTGATTGGCTCATTTAGTGGACAAACCACATGTTGGGGTTCTTTGTAAGGGTAGCCTAGATATCGGGGTTTATTGTTCGAAGCCCTTTGAAGACCTCATATTGATAAGCACCGAAGGTATATTTCTTTCTGCTTACTTGTCTTGAAGAGATAGTTGCACACACTCACAACTCATGCATTTGTTTAATACTTGTATGTTGTGTGTCTTATTTTTGTGCATTAAGGTTCATTAACATCTCTTCTTGCATGTTAGTTTGATTGCATCTTGCATATCCAATTGCCTTGTCATGCTTAGACTTAGGATTGCATTTTTGCATTGGGCGCTCCCAAAAGCGCTCTACAGAAGCGCTGTACGAACAGCGCCCATTGAGCGCTGTTCAGACCTGATCGATTTAATTCGGTCGCTATTGGGTCGCTGTACAAGCGCTGTACAAAGTGCTGTACAAAGCGCTCTACGTACAGCGCCACTCTGTTTTCCCGTGAGAACAGAGTTGGGACGCTGTACAAGCGCTGTACAAGAGGCGCTCTACGTACAGCGCCCAAGGCAAATATGAGGCCACACCTTGTTTTGGCCCCCTATATATATGCTTCTTTGACTTTAGGTCAACCACAAGAGTTCATATTCAGATTTCATACTTAGGATATTTTTCAAAGAGAAGAAAAATTCCAAGAACTCATTTTTAATCACTCAAACACTTTTTCATGATCATCAATCATCATCTAGCATCATCTTTGATCATCTAGATGACATCTTGCATGGATTCTTCATCATACTTTGCTTGGTAAGCTTTTCACTAATATCTTACATATTTTGTGTTTCTCTTAACAAGCAATCTCAATTAATTACTTGTATGTTATTTTATATACCTTGAATACAAGTTTGAGATTTGTATGATGTATGTTTGAGAAGTTGTATTGTGATAGCTAATTAGGTTTTGTGCTTAATCTTGATTAGCTAAACTATTTGATTGAACATGTCATTTAGTTTTTAATATCTAGGATTGTTCTAATTGCATATTAATCATCTTAGATAAGCATATAGGGTTTCCCTTGCTCTATGTTGCATTTGAATATTCATATATTCACTTAGGGTTTATTCTCTTCATTGAGAAAGTAAGTCTTGTGTGTAGCTTCCGGGATTAGGTTGCTTAGATCGCAAGCAAATTGGACTAGGTTCACTCATACCGGGATTAGGTAGGTGTGTGATTACTTCCGGGATTAGGTTGTAATCGTTTTACACATTTAGTGGATTCGAGGTTCGAGTGTGGCTTACTTACTAGCCCATGGTTTTTCCCGTGAGGGTTTCCACGTAAAAATCAAGTGTTATTTAATTTCCGCATTTTATACTTGATTTATTGCTTTATCTATTTATGGGTAATTTCGTAATTTTGACTAACACGAAAAATTGGGTAAAAAGCTTAAAATCTATTCACCCCCCCCCCCCCCCCCCCCCCCCCCCCCCCTCTAGATAGTTTTATACACACCATGCTTTAATTTGTTTCAATTGGTATCAGAGCGGGTTCCTAGACATACATAGGTGATCCTTGCCTTTTTTGGTGTGTTTTGCATTTTGTGTGATTTTTGATCATTCATACATTTGCATTCATTTCATTCATTCATAAACACTATGAGTGAAAACGGTGGAAATGGTGGTGGCCACGAAGGTGCTTCTAGCACAAGGCCTCCACTTCTTACCAGTTTGAACTATTCCCAATGGAAAGGGAAGATGGAATCCTACATATGCCAAATTCATGACCGTGCATGGATGGCGGTGGAAGACGGATATGATCTACCCAAGATGACTCCCGGTGGTGGAGGAGAAGAAGTTTTGAAGCCTAAGACGCAATGGAACGCGCAAGAGTTTGAGGCTTCAAAGTGGAATAGGAAGGCTATGCATGACATCATGTGTGCAATGGATGAGAATCAATACAAGCTTATTCAGAACACTCAGATTGCAAAAGTGGCATGGGACATCCTTCAAGTTGCACATGAGGGAACCGAGGTGGTGAAGGAGTCCAAGCTTCAAGTCCTCCAAACTCAATTTGAGCTACTTAGGATGGGAGAGGATGAATGCTTCAATGACTTCGAAATCAAATTGATGGACATTGTAAATCAAAGCCATCAACTCGGAGACCCGTATTCGGATAGGAGAGTCGAGCAAAAAATTATAAGATCTCTCCCCGATAGGTTTGAATCAAAGGTGACGGCCATAGAAGAAAATAGTGGCTACATGGATATGAAGCCAAGTGAGGTGATTGGACATCTCCTTGCATATGAGTCTAGGAAGGCTCCTAGCACCACTACTCCTCCTAAGAAGTCTAAAGGAACAGCTTTGAAAGCATCTAAGGATGCAAAGGAGGCAAAGCATGAATCGGATGAAGACCTTGCCTTATTCGTGAAAAGGTTTAATAAGGTTTGGGGTTCAAGAAGAAGAAGGGATTTGGGTCAAGAGGACAAGACTTGAAGAAAAAAGGTTCCTTCAAGAAGTTTGAGCCTAGACAAGAGAGGACCGAAAGGAAAGGGGTCTGATGCTTTGAATGTGGTGGAATTGGTCACTTTGCCCCCGAATGTGCTAATCACAATGAAAAGAAGAAGGACAAAGTGATGGCTGCCACTTGGAGTGGGAGTAGTGATGACTCCAATGAGGAAGATGAGTCTTCAAGTGAAGAAGAGCTCATGGCTAACTTCCTAGCTTTTGCCTCATCTCACAAGAGCAAAAGTGCTAGTGAGAGAGAGGAAATGAGTCAAGAGGAAATTGACTCTAGTGAAGAAGAAAGTGACTCCTCTTCTAATTCCATAAAGAAATTTGTGGAGCAAAAGGTGCTTGCTAAATACCATGCCGAGTTCAATGATTTAGCAATTAAAAGCACAAGAAAGATTGAGAGGTTGAGAGAAGAGAACCTTGAACTTTCGGCTCACAATGACCACTTAAGTGAACAAGTGGAAAGATTGAAGAGGAGAGAGGATAAGTTAATTGAGGAGTTAGACTTATCCAAGAGAAGTGAAGAAGGCTTGAAGAGGGAACTTGTAGAAGTTAAAGGGTCCTTGGCTAAGATGGATTCTAGCACCAAGAAGCTTGACCATATGCTTGGTGTTGGAAAGAGTCCATGTGACAAGAGGGGTCTTGGGTATGAAGATGGCAAGAAGATCTCAACCTCTAACAAGACCGTGTTTGTCAAGTCCTTGAGGAACGAAGAAACTTCATTTGTGCAAATTCCTAGGAAGAAATTAGAAGTAGGACAATGCTCAAATGCACAAGTGAAGATGGGGCCAAGAAGGCAACCTCAAGCTCAACCCCCTAGGGTCCCTCAAGCCAACACTCCTCAACAATTGGCTCACAAAGGAAAGAGACCAATCATGCAACCTTAAGCCAACACTCCTCAACAATTGTCTCACAAAGGAAAGAGACCAATCATACAACCTCAAGCTTGGAAGCAACCTAGACCGGTTCAACAACGAAGATGGATTGAACCCACTTATCCACAAAGACATGGACGAGCTCCTATACGTGCACAAAGACAAGGTATGATTCCTTTTTCCATCCCTATTTGTCACTTTTGTGGTTGTGATGGTCATATTAGACCAAATTGCTTTCAATATATTAAAATGTGTAGAACACGAAGCATGATTGAAAAGAGAAAGAATAGAGCCAAGATGCATGTTCCTAGGAATGATAATATTGATTTGCATGATCTTAGGAATAGTAGAGCACATGTACCAAAGACCACTAAGAAAGCTAAAATTGTTGCTAAGTGGATTAGAAAGAATGAAAATGTTTGCCATGTTACACAAATAGCCTTGAAGGCAAATTCTTCTAATTTTTGGTATTTGGATAGTGGGTGCTCTAGGCACATGATGGGAAACAAGAGTTTCTTCGAGACTCTTGTTATGGAGGAATGTGGAAATGTCACTTTTGGTGATGGATCCAAAAGAAATGTTGTAGGGAAAGGAACCATTTCCGTTCCCGGATTACCCTCCTTATCCAATGTTTTATTTGTTGATGGCTTGAAAGCCAATTTAATAAGCATTTCACATCTTAGTGATGAAGGATATTCCATCTTATTTTCTAAAGATTATTGCTCTATCCTAAAACCCGATGGACAAACCTTGTTGAAAGGCATGAGATCTAGCGACAATTGTTATTATCTTAAAGCTAGTATTGTAACTAATCATGTGTCCATGGATAAGCAAATTGAGTTGTGGCATGAAAGACTTGGCCACATGAACTTTAGGGATCTACGGACCCTTGGAAAGTTCAATTGTATGCGTGGCCTCCCTAAGCTTGGGAAGAAAGCCAATGGTGTTTGTGGACCTTGCCAACAAGGAAAGCAAACTAAAAGCATGCACAAAAAGGGTAAGTATCTCACCACCAAGGAGCCTCTTGAGCTTCTCCACATGGACCTTATGGGTCCCATGCAAACCGAAAGTTTGGGTGGAAAGAGATACATTTTTGTTTGTGTTGATGATTTCTCTAGGTTCACATGGACATATTTTCTTAGAGAAAAATCTGAAACTTTTGATAAGTTTAAAATGCTTTGTAATAAAATACAAAATGAGATGAACTCTAATATTAAAAGCATAAAACGGATTAGAAGTGACCATGGGAGGGAATTTGAGAATGCTACCTTCGAAACCTTTTGTAATGGTTTAGGCATCTCCCATGAGTTTTCGGCTCCTAGGACACCTCAACAAAATGGAGTTGTTGAGAGGAAAAATAGGGTCCTTCAAGAGATGGCCCATGTGATGTTGCTTAGCAACAATGTCCCTAGGAACCTACGGGCCGAAGCCATCAATACGGCTTGCTATATAGGAAATAGAGTTTTCCTAAGGCCCGGTACTAGAAACACCTCCTATGAGTTATGGAAAGGCAAGAGGCCAAATGTTAGCTACTTCCACACTTTTGGAAGCAAATGCTACATTTTGAATGACCGTGATCAACTTGGCAAATTCGATGCTAAGAGTGATGAGGGTATTTTTATTGGCTATGCCTTGAATAGTAGAGCCTATAGAGTTTTTAATTTAAAGACTCTAAGTGTTATGGAATCATCCAATGTCGTATTTGATGATACTAGGCTCAAGTCAAATGATCATGAGGAGGAGGTTATTTTTAGTGATGTTTCTCCTTTGGAGAATGCTGTGGTGTCTCCTAATGTTGGGACATCTAATGTCAACAATGATGACACGCAACCTATTGATAGAGTTCCTCTCTTGGACTCTAAAGAACCCGCTCCATGGGTTAGGAAACTCCATGATAAAGAAGATATCATTGGAGAGGTTAATGAGGGTGTTAGGACTAGACGTCAACTCTCTAATATTATTAGCTACACTTGCTACACCTCTCAAATTGAACCCAAAAAGGTTGAAGAGGCCTTAAATGATGAATTTTGGGTTCTTGCCATGCAAGAAAAGCTAAACCAATTCGAAAGGAATGAGGTTTGGACTCTAGTTCCTAGGCCTAAGACCACTAATGTCATAGGCACTAAATGGATATTTAGGAACAAATCCGATGAGGATGGCAACATAGTCTGGAACAAGGCTAGACTTGTAGCACAAGGGTACTCTCAAATTAAGGGTATCGACTTTGAGGAGACATTTGCTCCCGTTGCCCGTTTAGAGTCTATTAGGCTTCTCTTGTCCATTTCTTGTGTGCACAAGTTCAAATTGCACCAAATGGATGTCAAGAGTGCCTTCCTCAATGGCTTCTTGCAAGAGGAAGTGTTTGTTGAACAACCCAAGGGGTTTGTGGATGCTCACCACCCCAACCATGTCTATCGCCTCAAGAAGACTCTATATGGGTTGAAACAAGCACCGAAGGCTTGGTATGAGCGCCTCACTCAATTTCTTGTTGACAATGACTACACACGTGGTAGTGTTGACAAGACACTATTCATCAAAAGAAACAATGATGAGCTTTTTATAGCTCAAATATATGTTGATGATATAGTGTTTGGCTCCACCAACAACACCAAGGTCCAACAATTTGTTGATGTTATGTCTCATGAATTTGAGATGAGTCTTGTTGGTGAGCTTAGTTACTTCCTAGGTTTGCAAATTAGACAACTAGATGATGAGATTTTCATAACCCAAGCCAAATATGCCAAAAACCTAGTGAAGAAGTTTGGTCTTGAAAAAGCCAAACATTGTGACACTCCTATGAGCACCACTTTGAAGCTAAGCAAGGATGCTAGCGGTAAAAGTGTGGACCAAACCTTATATCGTAGCATGAAAGGGAGCTTGCTCTATTTGACCGCAAGTAGGCCCGATATATCATTTAGTGTAGGAGTTTGTGCTAGGTACCAATCCTATCCCAAGGAGTCGCATCTCTCTTCGGTTAAGAGAGTCATTCGCTTTGTGAATGGGACTTCCAACGATGGGATTTGGTACTCATTTGACACTAATCCTAGTCTTGTAGGATATAGTGATGCGGATTGGGCAGGAAATTGTGATGATAGGAAGAGCACATCGGGCGGTTGCTTCTTTCTAGGCAACAACTTGGTGTCTTGGTTTTGCAAGAAGCAAAACTCGATTTCCTTGTCCACGGTGGAAGCCGAATACATAGCCGCGGGGAGTGGATGCACTCAACTCCTGTGGATGAAGCAAATGCTAGTAGACTATGGATTCAACCAAGGTACTCTCACTCTCTTTTGTGATAACATGAGTGCTATTAATATTTCCAAGAATCCGGTACAACATTCTAGAACTAAGCATATTGACATCCGCCATCACTTCATTAGAGAGCTTGTTGAAAATAAATGCATAGTACTTGAACATGTAGGTACTAATAATCAACTTGCGGACTTATTTACTAAACCCTTAGATGCTACTCGATTAAAAACTCTTAGTAGATCTATTGGGATATGTCTTGTGGAGTGATGTTCTATGATTGACCCCATATGGGGAACTCAAGCAAAGAGAGCTATTTTGCATTCTTGTATCTTGCAAAAAATTCTAAATAACTTATGCCTCTTCTTTTAATTGTTTGAGTAAGCTTGGTTGCACATATGTATATATGTTTTCATTCAATAAGTGTGAACCTTGCTTGTTTACAATCCATGTCATATTTATGTTCAAACATGCATTTTGGACTAGGAGATGTATATAGGAAGTATGATTTGAATGACCTATGATTATCTCCATGACATGATGATTCTTTAATAACATGCTAATGTCAAATGAAAAAGCATGAAATTCAGATAACATGCTCACATGAAAAGCATGAATTGATGATTGCATATTCTTAAAATGCAAAACTTGTGTGAAAGCTTATGAGACTCAAATGAATAAAGGATCTTGTATCCATTCAAAGGAATTTATATTCCAAATGTCTCTCTTTCTTTATTCGTTGACCATGGCTACTATCATACGGATATCTTATCCGGAAAAATCAAAAAGGGTGCAAAGTCGCTCATGCCATGTTTCACTTATAAAGTTGGATATAGTTTCTCTTAAATTGAAATCAATATATTCTATATCCTTGCTTTACTCATGACTTTGGTGAAATTGGTTTGAATTCCTATTAGAAACCTTTGTCATTTGCTTTGCCAAATACCATTGTATTTTGGACTTGAATGCTACATGTCTTGTTTGCAAAGCATGTTTGATTCACACATTTTCTCACAACTAAATCTCCTTGTTTCTCTCCAATTAATTGAGATGCATAAAGTGACTTATATTAATTATGCAAATCTTGCATGCTACTATCTCTCGTTGCTATGAGTGACCCGGTTGGGGACTACTCCTTTGCCTATATCATGACAAAAAGGGGGAGTAGTATATGGTAAGGGGAGTTGCAAAATATAGAAGCAATTGTGCATATTGGGGAGAACATTCATTGAGGGGATTGAGGGGGAGTAACTCGATGAGGGGGAGCATTGCATACACTACATTTTATCATGTTGTGCCTAATTTTTTTTTTAAATGCAAATGCTTGTTTTTGTTCTCACTTGATTCATCTCACTTTTTACTTGTATTAGAAATGTTAGAAACTTTCTTTTCAGGGCTTGATTATTCAACAAGAGATTGAAGACTTGATGTTTTATTTTCTTATCTCTTTGTACTATAGAATATCATAGTTATCCCGTTGTTTCTATTTTTATGTGAGGAATCAATGTGAGTGGTGGTTTTGTCACGAAATAGCCAAAGAGGGAGATTGTAAGGTTCCCATTTGTTGATTGGCTCATTTCGTGGACAAACCACATGTTGGGGTTCTTTTTAAGGGTAGCCTAGATATTGGGTTTATTGTTCGAAGCCCTTTGAATACCTCGTCTTGATAAGCACCGAAGGTATATTTCTTTATGCTTACTTGTCTTAAAGAGATAGTTGCACACACTCACAACTCATGCATTTGTTTAATACTTGTATGTTGTGTGTCTTATTTTTGTGCATTAATGTTCATTAACATCTCTTCTTGCATGTTAGTTTGATTGCATCTTGCATATCCAATTGTGTTGTCATGCTTAGACTTAGGATTGCATTTTTGCATTGGGCGCTCCCAAAAGCGCTCTACAGAAGCGCTGTACGAACAGCGCCCATTGAGCGCTGTTCAGACCTGATCGATTTAATTGGGTCGCTGTACAGGCGCTGTACAAAGCGCTCTACGTACAGCGCCACTCTGTTTTCCCGTGAGAACAGAGTTGGGGCGCTGTACAAGCGCTGTACAAGAGGCGCTCTACGTGCAGCGCCCAAGGCAAATATGAGGCCAACTTATCAAAACGACCACACCTTGTTTTGGCCCCCTATATATATGCCTCTTGGACTTTAGGTCGACCACAAGAGTTCATATTCAGATTTCATACTTAGGATATTTTTCAAAGAGAAGAAAAATTCCAAGAACTCATTTTTAATCACTCAAACACTTTTTCATGATCATCAATCATCATCTTTGATCATCTAGATGACATCTTGCATGGATTCTTCATCATACTTTGCTTAGTAAGCTTTTCACTAATATCTTACATATTTTGTGTTTCTCTTAACAAGCAATCTCAATTAATTACTTGTATGTTATTTTATATACCTTGAATACAAGTTTGAGATTAGTATGATGTATGTTTGAGAAGTTGTATTGTGATAGCTAATTAGGTTTTGTGCTTAATCTTGATTAGCTAAACTATTTGATTGAACATGTCATTTAGTTTTTAATATCTAGGATTGTTCTAATTGCATATTAATCATCTTAGATAAGCATATAGGGTTTCCCTTGCTCTATGTTGCATTTGAATATTCATATATTCACTTAGGGTTTATTCTCTTCATTGAGAAAGTAAGTCTTGTGTGTAGCTTCCGGGATTAGGTTGCTTAGATCGCAAGCAAATTGGACTAGGTTCACTCATACCGGGATTAGGTAGGTGTGTGATTACTTCCGGGATTAGGTTGTAATCATTTTACACATTTAGTGGATTCGAGGTTCGAGTGTGGCTTACTTACTAGCCCGTGGTTTTTCCCGTGAGGGTTTCCACGTCAAAATCAAGTGTTATTTAATTTCCGCATTTTATGCTTGATTTATTGCTTTATCTATTTAGGGGTAATTTCGTAATTTTGACTAACACGAAAAATTGGGTAAAAAGCTTAAAATCTATTCACCCCCCCCCCCCTAGATAGTTTTATACACACCGTGCTTTAATTTGTTTCATATATATTCAACGAATTAAGCTTACCATATAAATAATATATATATCTCAATATTAATGAATTCTGCATGCCACTTGAGAAATATATATATATATTTTGCGCACCATGTCTGCATGCTTTCTAAATATATTTCTCTTCATGCTTTATAAATATACATATATATATTCCGGCTAATTGCCATATATATTTCATATATATCTATATATTGAGGCCAAAATCCTTTACCATGTAGGATTTGTGTCTTTTGACTTAAATCCTAACCCTAGGTAGATTTCCTTAGAATTCCAAACCCTAATCCAACTCTTTAGTGTATTTGTGACTATATCAAAGACTTCCTATTTTGACTAGATAAATAAATTCCCTTTATTTATCTACTTACCAAATAAAGTCCCTATATTTATCTACTTACCAAATAAAGTCTTTAATATTTATTATACTACCACAATAGTATACTACTAAGAAACATATTTCCTAGTCAGAAAAAGATTTTGATTTTTAATTAAATAATTAAATAATTAAATAATTAATCAATCAATTAATTAATTTCCATTTAATCAATTAATAAAAATAAAACAATATAATATTATATATATCTCGGCCATGTGCCATATAAATTAATATATCTATATATTGTTTTTCTATTTTATTAAATCCATTGGACCTTAACAAAAGGCCCACATGTGAACTAGGCCCATTCTTACTAAAAGAAACAAGTCCACATGCCTTAATACAATTCTAGATGGACCCATAAATTAGTCCGGTAGAATATATCAAGTGATTCATGCAAGTCCGTGTGGATTGGGGATCTTGGCGGGCTATCTAAATTTAAGCTTCAATAGACATAACCTAATCACAATCAACAAATGATTCACTAAGGTCCGATCCATTAATTTTAACTCATTCCACTAAAGAACTAAAATTGAACTCTTAAATAAAGATAGAATAAGAAGATGTTCCTCATTCATACCCTAGACAATCATGTTGGAGATAGTGTATCCTCATGATTAATATCAATAATCGCCAAGAGTTCATAGACCTCCTATAACTCTCCAAGTTACCATATTTACTCATATGACCACGTTTTGAACTTAGATATTTTGACTTGTCCAAAACTCAACGTTGAGATTTAATATCCAATTACCTCAAAACATCCATATGATGATATTATACTCTCATTTAATAAATGGAGCCATGATGTCCATATCTATAAATGAAGTCCTCTATCGATTAACAAATGAATATCACCAAACTATCGAGGATAGACTATGCTATATAATCGTACTCATTGATAACTCAAATGATATCACTTGCAACCATAAGTCCATCATTTATCTCAGGATTAAGATAGACTCTCCGATTGTCCTGATAATGAAAAGACTATTATCTATTGACGGTTCTAGATAAAACTTTTCATTGTGATCCTGTTCAATGCACCCAGTGCACTAGATTCTTTTACTCGAAGACCCTCCGATGATTTTAGACTCATCATATCTCATTTGATCCCACTCAAATGCTAGCAAAAGAATTCTACAACTTTAACAAGGTAAAGGTGCCCAACCTTTAACTTAAGTTGTGAACATTATTCAAGACTAACTAAAGAATTGTGTCTTCCTCATACATATCCAGATGTACGAACAATTATTCTTTTCTCATAGTCTTTAGACCTTATGATTATTTACTTTGACAATTATAATATTAAACTATAAATGCTATAAGATTTGTTAAACCAGAAATCACTTTATTAATATGAAAAAAATTGTCAATTACAATATTACACTCTTGCTATTGAGCATAATCCTAACAGTTCACAACTTAAGTTAAAGGTTGGGCACCTTTATCTTGTTAAAGTTGTAGAATTCTTTTTCTAGCATTTGAGTGGGATCAAATGAGTTATGATGAGTCTGAAATCATCGAAGGGTCTTCGAGTAAAAGAATCTAGTGCACTGGGTGCATTGAATAGAATCACAATGAAATACTTTATCTAGAACCGTCAGTAGATAAAAGTTTTTTCATTATCAGGACAATCGGAGAGTCTATCATAATCCTGAGATAAATGATGGACTTATGGTTGCAAGTGTTATAATTTGAGTTATCAATGAGTACGATTATATAGCATAGTCTATCCTCGATAGTTTGGTGATATTCATTTGTTAATCGATAGAGGACTTCATTTATAGATATGGACATCGTGGCTCCATTTATTAAATGTGAGTAGAATATCATCATATGGATGTTTTGAGGTTTTGGATATTAAATCTTAACGTTGAGTTTTCAATAGTGACTATTGAAAGATGACTTCTGGACAAGTCATAATATATATCCAAGTTCAAAGTGTGGTTATATGAGTAAATATGGTCACTTGGAGAGCTATAGGCGGTCTATGAGCTCTTGGCGATTACTGATATTCTTCACAAGGATTCACTATCTCCTATAAGATTGTCTAGGGTATGAATGAGAATCATTTACTTATTCCATCTTTATTTAAGAGTGCAATTTTAGTTCTTTAGTGGAATGAACTAAAATTAATAGATTGAACCTAAGTGAATCATTTGTTGATTGTGATTGGGTTATGTCTATTGGAGCTTAAATTTAGATAGGCCTGCCAAGATCCCCAATCCATACGGACTTGCATGAATCACTTGATATATTCTACCGGACTAATTATGGGTCCATCTAGAATTGTATTACGGCATGTGGACTTGTTTCTTTTAATAAGAATGGGTCTAGTTCACATGTGGGCTTTTTTATTAAGGTCCAATGGATTTAATAAAATAGAAAGACAATATAGAGATATATATGTAATATATATGGCACTTGGCTGAGATATATATATGATATTATATTGTTTTATTTTTATTATTTAATTAAATGGGAATTAATTAATTGATTGATTAATTACTTAATTAAAAATCAAAATCTTTTTCTGACTAGGAATATTTTTCTTAGTAGTATGCTATTGTGGTAGTATAATTAAAATAAAAGACTTTATTTGGTAAGTAGATAAATAAGGGATTTATTTATCTAGTCAAATAAGGAAGTCTTCTATATAGTCACAAATACACTATAGAGTTGGATTAGGGTTTGGAAATCAAAAGATTGATAGGAGTCATTGGTGGAAACACAAATCCTCTTCAAGTGAGGATTTCGGCCACCACATGTTTTCCTATTAGTGATTTGCGGCAACCCTAATGGTAATTAGTCAAGAGAATTCGACATAATATATATATAAGTTAAGTGCAGAATTTGGCTAATTGAATATATGTAAGGAAAGTGCACTTATGCACTTATATATTATTTGGGCAAAGTGCAGAATTCGGTGCATTTATGCACTTATATATTATTTGGGCAAAGTGCAGAATTCGGTGCACTATATATTTTAATAGGCAAGTTAATTCGTGCACTATATAAATATGAGGCAAGTGGAATTCGGCAACCCTAATGTCATGGACTTGAGAGTTTTTTCTTTTACTAGAGAAAAATAGAATCCAACTCTTAGACTAGTGTGATTTTCGGCCAAGAGGAATAGAGAGAAAAGTTTGTTCTTATTTCGATAGTGCACTAGTTACTTTTACATCAAAAGGTTTTTTGCACAATTTCGAATAAGGTTCACGCGAGTTTCAATCTAAAGATTGTGAATTTAAAAGTGACCGGAACATTCTTTGTTGTCTCTTGGAACTTGTTGTGACTAACGAAAAAGAAAAAGTTTTGTTAATCCATCCTCAGGTACACAATTCAAAGAGAAGGGAGACCACGCTCCTAAGTGATTCACGTTCGTGATTGGATTGGAAGATCTTACGGATTACCATCGACGCAATGTCAATCAGATCACGCGACAAAGGTATGATATCTTTAGTATTATATGTTAATTAATTAGAGGGTTAAGGTTCAAATTATGAAAAAATTTAAAATATACTAAACTCTATTTTGTCTCGCTTCTGCTGCGTGTAAACGTTTTTTTCCCTACAACTTCCTATGAGAATCTCCTAGCCCAAAAATGCATGTTTGAACATAAATATGACATGGATTGTAAACAAGCATGGTACACACTTATTAAATTGAAAGCATATATAAACATATAAACATATGTACAACCAAGCTTACTCAAGCAATCAACAAAGAGGCATAAGATTTTTCTAATATTTGCATGCAACAAGTATGCAATAGCTCTCTTTGCTTAAGTTCCCCATATAGAGTCAATCACCATCCTTCATCAATGAAGGTTATAAGGTCCTATAGACCTCCCCAGTCCATTTGACTTGGTTGAACCTATGTGAGACAAGTTTGTCTCATAGCAGGAGGGTTCATTTTTTCTTATCCACTTAGGTATAACTTTTTTCTTCCTAGTGGTTAATGGTTCAAGAGTTCTAGAAATCATAGGATCATGAACATGAAATATTTCCTTCCTATTAACATTCATTCTAGCTCTTGTCATTCTCTTTTCAATCATGCTTTTGACTCTACATAATTTAATGTAATGAAAGCAATTTCGTCTAATATGACCATCAATACCACAAAAGTGACATGTAGGGATGAATTTAGAAATCATACCATGTCCTTGTGCATGCATAGGAGCCTTCCCATAATTTTGTGGTTGAGTGGGTTCAATCCTTCTTTGTTGTTGAACCGGTCTAGCTTGCTTCCTTGGTTCATTTTGCATGATTGGCCTCTTTCCATTTAGAGTCATTTGATGAGGAATGTTGACTTGAGAGACTCTAATGCGCTGAGCTTGAGGTTGTCTCCTTGGGGCTTCCTTCACTTGTGCACTTCTTGAACATTGTCCTAGATCGATTTTCTTCCTAGGAGTGTGCACCGGCAAGGCTTCTATCTTGCCCAAACTCTTGACAAAGATGATCTTGGTTGGAGTAGAGATCTCCTTGCTATCTTCATACCCAATACCTCTCTTGTCACAAGGGTTCTTTCCAACACCAAGTATGTGGTCAAGCTTCTTGGTGCTTGAAGTCATCCTAGTCAATGACTCTTTAGCTTCATCAAGCTCCCTCTTCAACCCTTCTTCATTCCTCTTAGACAAAGCTAGCTCATTTCTTAACTTGTCTTCAATCATCTTAGATCTTTCCACTTGTTTACTTAAGTGGTCATTATGTGTTGAAAGCTCTAGATTTTCATCCTCTAACATCTTCAATTTTCTATTTTTCTTCTTCAATGAACTTTCACACTTGACTATAAAGTCACGAACATCTGTTTTCTCTACATTTCCATTTGTAGAGTTAGATGAGGAGCCATCTTCACTTGAGTTATCTCCTACACTTTCCATCTCACCTATGGAGTCATTTCCCTCATTAAGACCTTCACCTTAGTCTCTTGAGTTAATAAGAGCCATGTCCTAATGAATAGCTACACCTAACTCATCTAGAGCTACTTCTTCATATCTTTCTTCTATGGGATCACTAGTCAATGCATTCTTACCAACAACTTTATCTTCTAGACAAGTGGCTCTAAATGCCGTGTAGTTTATGGTTAGCTCATCATCACTTGATGGCTTGTCTTCCTTTCTGGAGTTATCACTTTCACTCCAAGTGGCGGCTATCACTTTAGCCATCTTGTTCTTCAAATTCCCACAATCGGGTGAGATGTGCCCTATACCATCAGACTCATAGCATTGGACCCCTTTCTTTTCACTATTCTCTTGCCTAGGCTCAAAACTCTTGAAGGGAGCTTTTTTCTTCAATTCTTGGCCTTTGGATCCAAAGCCTTTTTTCTCGAACTTGATGAATTTCTTGAATCTTCTTAGCAACAAAGCCATGTCTTCGTCCGAGTCACTTTTTTCCTCCTTCTCAACCTTGGAAGCTTTCAAAGCAATCCCATTTTCCTTTTTAGGAGGAGTAATACTAGGAGCTTTCCTAGATTCATAAGCAAGGAGTCTTCTAATTACCTCACTTGGCTTCATGTCCTTACATCCATAATTTTCTTCTAAAGCCATAACTTTTGATTCAAACCTAGCGGGGAGAGACCTCATAATTTTCTGTTTAACTCTCCTATCCGAATAAGGATCACTAAGTTGATAGCTTTGATTGACAATATCCATCAACTTGACTTCAAAGTCATTGAAGCATTCGTCCTCCTCCATCTTAAGCAACTCGAATTGCGTTTGAAGGACTTGTAGCTTGGAATCCTTGACGACATCGATTCCTTCGTGTGCAACCTCTAGAATATCCCATGCCTCCTTGGCTATCCTAGTGTTCTAAATCAGTTTGTACTGATTTTCATCCACAGCACATAGAAGAGCGTGCCTTTAAAAGTGGCTCTAGTCCAAATTGCTTGAGGCCTAAGCAATCTTAGCCCCAAGTCTTAATTCTCAATGAAGAGATAATGCTACCTATGTGAATATGTAAAATACTCAAAATGCAACAAGAGCTAGGTAAACCCTATATGCTTATCCAGGATTATAATATGTCAATTAAAGCAATCCTAGATATCAATAACTAGATGACATGTCAATGTTAGGATTATGCTCAATTGCAAGAGTGTAATATTGTAATTGACAATCTTTTCATATTAATAAAGTGATTTCTGGTTTAACAAATCTTATAGCATTTATAGTTTAATATTATAATTGTCAAAGTAAATAATCATAAGGTCTAAAGACTATGAGAAAACAAGAATTGTTCGTACATCTGGATATGTATGAGGAAGACACAATTCTTTAGTTAGTCTTGAATAATGTTCACAACTTAAGTTAAAGGTTGGGCACATTTACCTTGTTAAAGTTGTAGAATTCTTTTGCTAGCATTTGAGTGGGATCAAATGAGTTATGATAAGTCTAAAATCATCGAAGGGTCTTCGAGTAAAAGAATCTAGTGCACTGGGTTCATTGAACTGGATCACAATGAAAAGCTTTATCTAGAACCGTCAATAGATAATAGTTTTTTCATTATCAGGATAATCGGGGAGTCTATCTTAATCCTGAGATAAATGATGGACTTATGGTTGCAAGTGATATCATTTGAGTTATCAATGAGTACGATTATATAGCATAGTCTATCCTCGATAGTTTGGTGATATTCATTTGTTAATCGATAGAGGACTTCATTTATAGATATGGACATCGTGGCTCCATTTATTAAATGAGAGTATAATATCATCATATGGATGTTTTGAGGTAATTGGATATTAAATCTCAACGTTGAGTTTTCGATGGCGACTATTGAAAACATGGCTTTTGGACAAGTCAAAATATCCAAGTTCAAAACGTGGTCATATGAGTAAATATGGTAACATGGAGAGTTATAGGCGGTCTATGAACTCTTGGCGATTACTGATAATAATCACGAGGATACACTATCTCCAATATGATTGTCTAGGGTATGAATGAGGAACATCTTCTTATTCTATCTTTATTTAAGAGTTTAATTTTAGCTCTTTAGTGGAATGAGTTAAAATTAATGGATCGGACCTAAGTGAATCATTTGTTGATTGTGATTAGGTTATGCCTATTGAAGCTTAAATTTAGATAGGCCCGCCAAGATCCCCATTCCACACGGACTTGCATAGATCACTTGATATATTCTACCGGACCAATTTATGGGTCCCTCTAGAATTGCATTTAATATATTAAGAATATAATTTGCACATTATTTATTTAATGGGCTGGTCAATTATATTAATATATTAATGAAAGGCATGTAGGCTTGTTTCTTTTAGTAAGAATGGGTCTAGTTCACATGTGGGCTTTTTAATTAAAGTCTAATGGATTAAATAAAATAAGAAAAAAATATTAAGCCCATATATATATGATGTGGGCGGCAAGGCTAATTTATTAGTCAAATATATTATTTTATTTTATTGTTTGATTAAATAAGAATTAATTAATTTATTAATTAATTATTTAATTAAGAAACAAAATCTTTTTCTGATCAGGAAATATGTTTCCTAGAGTTATACTATTGGTAGTAGTATACTAAAAGTAAAAGACTTATTTGGTAAGAAAATAAATAATAAGGTTTATTTATTTAATCAAATAAGGAAGTCTATTATTAAAAATTAAACACTTATGAGTTGAATTAGGGTTAGGATTCTAAAGTTGATAGGAATTAGGGCAAAGCACAAATCCTCTTGAGTAGAGGATTCGGCCAACCCTAGTCTTCCATCATAAGGAGAATTCGGCCAACCTTAATAGGTAGAGAAGAAATTTTCGGCCACCCTATATAATAGATGCTATAGAATTCGGCCACCCTCTCTCTTGCTTGATTGATTCACTTGATCAATTTCTTCTTCTTCTCATACTCATAGAAAAGGTTTTATTTTTCGGCCAAGACACAAAAGGAAAAGAGATTGTTTTAATTTTGATAGTATACTATTAGCCTAAACATCAATAGGCTTTTGGTGTACAATTTTGAATAAGGTTCACGCGAGTTTCGATCATTGGATTGAGAACTCAAAAGTGACCGGATTAATCTTGGTTTTCTTTTGGACGCTGAGAGACTAACAAATCAGAAAAAGGAGATTTTGTTTTCCATCTTTCAGGTACGCAATTCAAAGAAAGGGAGACCACGCTCCTAGGTGATTCACGTTCGTGCTAGGATTGAAGATCTTGCGGATTACCATCGACGCAAGTCAATCGAATCACGCGACAAAAGGTATTATACTTTTATTAGTTTATATATATGTTTAATTAATTTAAAGGGTTAAGGTTCATCAAAGGAAAAATTTTAAAATATACTAAACTAGTTTTTAGTCTCGCTTCCGCTGCGTTGACCGTATTTTTCCCTGCAATTGGTATCAGAGCCTGAGTTGTACCCTTTAATTAATTAACGTATATATACGTGAATCTATTTCTTTTTATTGTGATTATGCATGTTTTAGAAAGAGATGGCACTCTAGGTATTCTCATATATAATTACATGTGGAATGTATGGATTTATATATGTTGTTATAAAGTGAATTGTTGTTGCTCGATTTTGGTCCTAGAATTTCAATGTAATTTTTTGTTTCGGAATTGTAACAAGATGGGTGGCCTATTACCGTCACAAGTTCCTTCTTGGTAGTTGCTAGATTCAATTTTTTTTTTATTGTATTAAAACTACTGCAGTTTTTATTGTATTTAAAATAATGCAGATTTTTTTTGTATCATTTAGTGCAGTTTTAATTGTGTAAAAAATTACTGCAGTGATTAAAAAAAAAAAAAAAATTCTGCAGTAGTTTATTTTGTTAAATAAAGTTGTAATACGTTCAAGCATCCAAAATTCGAAGACTTGAAGAAAAAGGAAGCAACCGGAACCTAGAACGAGCACCGTGCGCACCCTTGGAGTGGATTTGGCTGCGCATGGCATGCCCACATCATGGTGGGCTGCGCACGGTAGCCCTAATGATCTCATGGGCTGCGCACGGCAGCCCCTTTGTGGGGTTGTGTGCTATGCACGCCTATGGGAGGCAGCCGAGGGATGCGCGGATGGTCGATGGCCATTTGAAGATCTTGTATTCCCAACAAATTGTAATTTACTTGCTTTTCTAGGATGGACCAAAATTGTGGCTATTTATTTTTGCATAAATATTACAATATTTGTTATTGTATGATAACATGTCATATAGAATAGGAGTGCCACTCATATATCTCTTTTGGTATGAACATGCATTGAATGATTTAGGTATCTAAATTGGCATCTAGATAACTTGGTAAATCATTCTATGGGATTTAATCACACGCCTTAAATAATTGAGTGGGAGAAGGTGTTTTGTAACACCTATGGTCTCCAAGGTTAGTTGAGCTTTATTATTTATTGGTAATTCCCCAAAGGGGCGTCCATGAATGGAATTTGGCAAAATACTTCCTTACAAGGATAGACTAGACAATTGACTCAAACGAGATCTACTCCCCAAGGAGGGATTTTTGTGAGAGAAAACATTGAGGGTCGATATCTTGGTAATACACTCAATGTAATTTTATTGATATCCTCCCAAGAGTTCTTGTCAGAAAAATTGCAAGGCTAAAATTGAAAACGTTGGTTGTTATGTTAACAATTAGGTGGAACCTAGTCTAACTAGTAAATGGTGCGAACTCCTAAAGGAGGCGTAACATTTATGGGTGTTAGATCACCGTTGAATTTTTATGATTGAGTTATTTATTTAAATCAAGATAAATATTCAAAAGTGCTTTATCATGATTATTTACTCATATAAATTTTTGTTTTATTCAGAAATCATGACCCCATCACTTATGAACATCCTGAAAGATAACACTTTAACTGGAGATAATTATGTCACATGGAAAAGGAAAATTGGGTTGTTGCTGCAAAGTGAAAAACATAAGTTTGTTCTGACTACTCCTAAACCACCTGCTCCTAATAATGAATCTAGTATAATGCAAAGAGATGAGTATGAGCAGTGGAAGACATCAGATGATATGGCCAAATGTTACATTATGGCCACTATCTCCGACGTGTTACAACATCAGCATGAAGGAATGGAGTCTACTGTTGATATAATGATATCTCTAGAGGAGATGTTTGCTATGAAGTCCAGGACGACTAAAAGAGAGGCAGTGACTGCTTTTATGAATCTTAGGATGAAACCTGGACAGGCTGTGAAGGATCACATGATGAAAGTCATAGCACATCTCAACATTGCTGAACTACATGGTGCTGAGATAGATGGTGAGACAAAAATTGATATGGTTGTCAAATCACTGTCAGATTCCTTTGATCATTTCAAATTGGACTACACTTTGAACAAAAAGGAATACACCTTGCAAGGCCTGATGCAAGATGTTCAAAGCGCTGAAAAGATCCTTGTGAAAAGCAAAGGTTAAGAGATTCATATCGTTGGTAAAGTTGCTACTGCTAAGACCCATCAGAAGGTCAAGAAACAACAGAAGAAAAAGCAACTTGGGCCTACCAAGAAGGAGACCAAGAAAGTAACCAAGATCAAAGGGAAATGCTTCCTTTGTGGTGAAAAGGGACATTGGAAAAGAAATTGCCCAAAGTCCCAGAATAAGAAGGAAGAAGGAAGAGGGTAATGTTAATTATCTTGAAACATGTTTTCTGGCAGATTCTACAGATTCTTGGATTATAGACTCTGGAGCCACTAATCATGTTTGTTACTCCTTGCAGGGGTTCCAAGAAAGGAGAAGGCTGAATAAGAATGAAATCAATTTGCGCTTGGGCAACGGAATGTTAGTGTCTGCAAGTGCAGTGGGAGATATTAGAGTTTATTTGGATTCTAAAAGGCATTTAGATTTAATAGACGTTTATTATGTACCTAAATTCAAGAGGAATTTAATTTCAGTTTCTTGTTTAAATAAATTTGGATATTCGGTTACTTTTAATAAAGATTTTATTATTAGTAAGAATGACAAAATTATTTGCGAAGGTACATTGGAAAATGGTCTATACTTTTTGCATAGAAATATCTCTCAATCGTTAGACACAGAATTAACGGAACCTAATCATAAAAGAGTAAAATTATCAATAGATGAAACCTACCTATGGCATTTACGCCTAGGTCATATTAACCTTAATAGGATTAAAAGATTGGTAAGTGACGGACCTTTAAGTGACTTAAAGGTTGATGATCTACCAACTTGTGAATCTTGTTTGGAAGGTAAGATGACCAAAAGGTCGTTCTCAGCCAAAGGCGCAAGAGCCACTGAATGTTTAGGATTAATACACACTGATGTATGTGGTCTTATGAGCATTCAAACTAGAGGTGGATATGAGTACTTCATCACCTTCACAGATGATTACTCAAGATTTGGCTATGTGTATCTCATGCGACATAAGTCGGATGCTTTTGACATGTTCAAAGCATTCAAAGCTGAAGTAGAAAATCAGCTTGAGAAACACATAAAAATCTTGAGATCTGATCGTGGTGGAGAATATCTATCTGGTGAGTTTCAGCAATATCTTATTGATAATGGGATAGTTTTTTAGTTTTCTGCACCAGGTACATCTAAACAGAATGGGGTATCAGAAAGGAGAAACAGAACTCTTTTGGATATGGTTAGGTCTATGTTGAGTTATTCAACACTTCCTATTTCTTTTTGGGGATATGCTTTACAAACTGCTATATACATTCTAAACGATGTACCATCTAAGTCCGTTCCTCAAACACCGCATGAGTTATGGACTGGGCGCAAGCCTAGTTTACAACACTTAAGGATATTTGGTTGTCCTGCGCATGTGTTAAAAGGAAAGACAGAAAAGATGGAGTCCCGTTCGGAAACATGCATATTTGTAGGGTATCCAAAAGAAACAAAAGGATATTATTTCTATAGTCCTTCAGATCTTAAAGTATTTGTTTCGACAAATGCTAAATTTCTGGAAAAGGACTATATGAATGATTTTGTACCTAGAAGTAGAATTGTCCTGAATGAGATGTCAGGAGATACAATTCCACGAGAGGTTACACAACCTAACCCAATTGTAAGTCCCGATCCAACACAAAATCAACAACCTACCATTCCTCGTCGTAGTGGGAGGGTTAGAACACAACCCGAAAGATACATCGGTCTGGGAGAATCAGTGGAGAATCTCCCGGATGACGATGATCCCTACACGTATAAGGAAGCAATGGAGGATGTTGATAGTCGCCATTGGCAAAAGGCAATGCAATCTGAGATTGAATCCATGTTCGATAACAAAGTCTGGTCCCTTATAGACTTGCCTAAAGGGATAAAACCCATTGGGTGCAAGTGGGTATACAAGAGGAAAATAGGTATGGATGGAAAGGTGGAAACCTTTAAAGCTAGATTGGTAGCTAAAGGGTATACACAGAAAGAAGGTATCGATTACGAGGAAACCTTCTCTCCTCTGGCCATGCTTAAATCCATTAGGATACTCTTATCCATTGCAGTATCTTTAGATCTAGAGATTTGGCAAATGGACATCAAGACAGCTTTCCTTAATGGAAGTCTTGACGAAAGCATCTACATGATGCAACCAGAAGGATTCATTGAAAAAGGCCAAATGGAAAAGGTATGCAAGTTACAGAAATCCATATATGGATTAAAGCAAGCATCCAAATCCTGGAACATAAGGTTCGATCAAGCTGTAAAAGGTTTTGGATTTATTCAGAATCCTGACGAACCTTGTGTATACAAAAGGATTAAAGGAGACAAGTTGGTTTTCCTAATTCTTTATGTTAATGATATACTACTCATTAGAAACGATGTAGGCGTATTGACATTAGTAAAAGAATAGTTAGCAAAACAATTTGATATGAAGGACTTAGGAGGAGCAAGTTTTATTCTAGGTATCCAAGTAATAAGGGATAGAAAGAATAAACGATTGCATTATCCCAAGCTTCATACATAGACAAGATCTTGTCTAGGTTTTCCATGCAAGATTCCAAGAAAGGTATGTTACCTTTCAGACATGGAATCAAACTTTCTAAGGAACAAGTTCCTAAGAATGAGCATGAAGAGCAATTCATGAGTAGAGTTCCATATGCCTCGGCAGTTGGAAGTCTCATGTATGCAATGCTCTGCACTAGACCAGATATTTGTTTTGCTGTTGTCATATTTAGCAGGTTTCAATCGAAACCTGGTCCTGATCACTGGACGGCAGTCAAGCATATTTTCAAGTATCTCAAGAGAACGAGAGATAATATGCTTGTATACTCTAGAGGGAATTTAATTCCCGTTGGGTATACAGATTCTGATTTTCAATCAGATTCTGACTTCAGAAAATCCACATCAGGAGCTGTGTTTACTATTGGAAGAGGAGCAGTCATATGGAGGAGTATCAAGCAATCTTGTATTGCTGATTCCACCATGGAAGCTGAGTATGTTGCTGCATGCGAGGCTGCCAAAGAGGCTGTTTGGCTTCGCCAATTCTTGATGGACTTGGAAGTGGTTCCTAGTGCGAATAAGCAGATCACTATCTACTGTGACAATAGTGGAGCAGTGGCTAATTTGAAAGAACCAAGAAGTCACAAGAGAGGAAAACACATTGAAAGAAAGTATCATCTTTTAAGGGAGATTGTTCAAAGAAGTGACGTCACGATTACCAAAATCGCGTCAGCAGAAAATCTAGCAGATCCCTTCACAAAGGCTCTACCTCAGAAGAGTTTCGATGGGCATCTAGAGAACATGGGCATGAGAGATATGACACATTTGCTATAGCGCAAGTGGGAGATTGTTAGGATTATGCTCAATAGCAAGAGTGTAATATTGTAATTGACAATCTTTTCATATTAATAAAGTGATTTTTGGTTTAACAAATCTTATAGCATTAATAGTTTAATATTATAATTGTCAAAGTAAATAATCATAAGGTCTAAAGACTATGAGAAAACAAGAATTGTTCGTACATCTGGATATGTATGAGGAAGACACAATTCTTTAGTTAGTCTTGAATAATGTTCACAACTTAAGTTAAAGGTTGGGCACCTTTACCTTGTTAAAGTTGTAGAATTCTTTTGCTAGAATTTGAGTGGGATCAAATGAGTTATGATGAGTCTAAAATCATCAGAGGGTCTTCGAATAAAAGAATCTAGTGCACTGGGTGCATTGAACTGGATCACAATGAAAAGCTTTATCTAGAACCGTCAATAGATAATAGTCTTTTCATTATCAGGACAATCGGGGAGTCTATCTTAATCCTGAGATAAATGATGGACTTATAGTTGCAAGTGATATCATTTGAGTTATCAATGAGTACGATTATATAGCATAGTCTATCCTTGATAGTTTAGTGATATTCATTTGTTAATCGATAGAGGACTTCATTTATAGATATGGATATCGTGGCTCCATTTATTAAATGAGAGTATAATATAATCATATGGATGTTTTGAGGTAATTGGATATTAAATCTCAACGTTGAGTTTTCGATAGCGACTATTGAAAACATGGCTTCTGGACAAGTCAAAATATCCAAGTTCAAAACGTGGTCATATGAGTAAATATGGTAACATGGAGAGTTATAGGCGGTCTATGAACTCTTAGCGATTACTGATATTAATCACGAGGATACACTATCTCCAATATGATTGTCTAGGGTATGAATGAGGAACATCTTCTTATTCTATCTTTATTTAAGAGTTCAATTTTAGCTCTTTAGTGGAATGAGTTAAAATTAATGGATCGGACCTAAGTGAATCATTTGTTGATTGTGATTAGGTTATGTCTATTGAAGCTTAAATTTAGATAGCCCGCCAAGATCCCCAATCCACACGTACTTGCATGGATCACTTGATATATTCTACCGGACCAATTTATGGGTCCATCTAGAATTGCATTTAATATATTAAGAATATAATTTGCACATTATTTATTTAATGGGCTGGTCAATTATATTAATATATTAATGAAAGGCATGTGGGCTTGTTTCTTTTAGTAAGAATGGGTCTGGTTCACATGTGGGCTTTTTAATTAAAGTCTAATGGATTAAATAAAATAAGAAAAAAATATTAAGCCCATATATATATGATGTGGGTGGCAAGGCTAATTTATTAGTCAAATATATTATTTTATTTTATTGTTTGATTAAATAAGAATTAATTAATTTATTAATTAATTATTTAATTAAGAAACAAAATCTTTTTCTGATCAGAAAATATGTTTCCTAGAGTTATACTATTGGTAGTAGTATACTAAAAGTAAAAGACTTATTTGGTAAGAAAATAAATAATAAGGTGTATTTATTTAATCAAATAAAGATGTCTTTTATTAAGAATTAAACACTTATGAGTTGAGTTGAATTAGGTTAGGATTCTAAAGTTGATAGGAATTAGGGCAAAGCACAAATCCTCTTGAGTAGAGGATTCGGCCAACCCTAGTCTCCCATCATAAGGAGAATTCGGCCAACCCTAATAGGTAGAGAAGAAATTTTCGGCCACCCTATATAATACATGCTATAGAATTCCGCCACCCTTTCTCTTGCTTGATTGATTCACTTGATCAATTTCTTCTTCTTCTCATACTCATAGAAAAGGTTTTATTTTTCGACCAAGACACAAAAGGAAAAGAGATTGTTTTAATTTCGATAGTATACTATTAGCCTAAACATCAATAGGCTTTTGTGTGTGTGTGCACACAAGAACAAGTATGCTAAGTGTGTGTGTGCTAACTAAATCTCTTCAAGGAAAACCAAGCACTAGAAATTATACCTTTGGCATGCTTGTACCTCGAGGTCTTGAAAGGGCCTTCGAGCATGAAGTTCAATCATAAACCACCCTTACATTTTCAACCCCAACATGTGGTTTGTCCACGAAATAAGCCAATCAATATATGGGAATCCTTACAATCTCCCCCTTTGGCTATTTCGTGACAAAACCATCACTCACATTGATTCCTCACAACATAATAGAAACTACGGGTCTACTATGATTTTCTACTTTACAAAGAGATATATAAAAAATAATCTTGAAGTCTTCAATCTCAAGTAGAACAATCAATCCCTGAAAGCAAAGTTTCTATTCTTTCCAATTCAAGTAAAAAGTGAGAATAAAAACAAGCATTTGCATTCTAAGAATTTAAAGAAAACTACAACATCATGCAATAATTGTGAATGCAATGCTCCCCCTCAATGGGTTACTCCCCCTCAATGTATTGTCTCCCCAACATGCATAATTGCTACCACAATTTGCCACTCCCTTTACCACCATTCTACTCCCCCTTTTTGTCATGATATAGGCAAGAAGTGGTCCCCAACCAGGTCACTTAGCAAAGAGAGATGATAGCATTCAAGTCATTTGCATAATCATAAAATGCATTTTATGCAACTCTATCAATAAGAGAGAGACATGGAGATTTATTTTAAAAATAAATGTGTGAATCAAAACATGCTTTGCATACAAGACATGTAGCATTCAAGTCCAAAATACAATGGTATTTGGCAAAGCAAATGACAAAGATTTCTAATACGAATTCAAACCAATTTCACCAATGTCATGAGAGAAGCAAGGATATAGAGTTTTTATTGATTTTAATATATGAGCAACTATATCCAACTTTATAAGCCAAACATGTCATGAGCAACTTTGCACCCTATTTGATTTTTCCAGGAATGAAACCCGTATGATAGTAGACATGTTCAACAAATAAAGAGAGAGAGACAATTTGGAATATAAATTCCTTTGAACGGATACAAGATCCTTTATTCATTTTGAGTCTCATAAGCTTTTTCACACAAGTTTTGCATTTATAAATTGCAATCATCAATTCATGATTTTTCATTTGAGCATGTCATTTGAATTTCATGCTTTTCATATGTCATTAGCATGTTATAAAGAATCATCATGTCATGGAGATAACTATAGGTCATTCATATCATACTTCCTATGTAAATCTCCTAGTCCAAAAATGCATGTTTGAACATAAATATGACATGGATTGTAGACAAGCATGGTTCACACTTATTGAATTGAAAACATATATACATATGTGCAACCAAGCTTACTCAAGCAATCAACAAATAAGCATAAGATTTTTCAAATATTTGCATGCAACAAGTATGCATAAGCTCTCTTTGCTTGAGTTCCCCATATGGGGTCAATATCATCCTTCAACAATGAAGGTCATGAGGTCCTATGGACCTCCCAAGTCCATTTGACTTGGTTGAACCTATTTGAGACTTGTTAGTCTCATAGCAAGCAGTTTCATTTTTTCTTATCCATATAGATATGACATTTTTCTTCCTAGTGGACAAAGGTTCAAGAGTACTAGAAATAATAGGATCATGAACATGAATATTTTCCTTCCTATTAGCATGCATTCTAGCTCTTGTCATTCTCTTTTCAATCATGCTTTTGATTCTACATAATTTAATGAAATGAAAGCAATTTGGTCTAATGTGACCATCAATACCACAAAAGTGACATGTAGGGATAAATTTAGAATTCATACCATGTCCTTGTGCATGCATAGGAGCCTTCCCATGACCTTGTGGTTGAGCGGGTTCAAACCTTCTTTGTTGTTGAACCGGTCTAGCTTGCTTCCTTGTTTCATTTTGCATGATTGGCCTATTTCCATTGAGAGTCATTTGTTGAGGAATGTTGACTTGGGAGACTCTAATGCGTTGAGCTTGAGGTTGTCTCCTTAGGGCTTCCTTCACTTGAGCACTTTTAGAACATTGTCCTAGATCAATTTTCTTTCTAGGTGTGTGCACCGGTGAGGCTTCATTCTTGCCCAAACTCTTGACAAAGATGGTCTTGGTTGGAGTGGAGATCTCCTTGCAATCTTCATGCCCAATACCTTTCTTGTCACAAGGGTTCTTTCTAACACCAAGCATATGGTTAAGCTTCTTGGTGCTTGAGGTCATTCGAGTCAATGACTCTTTAGCTTCATGAAGCTCCCTATTTAACCCTTCTTCAGTCCTCTTAGACATAGCTAGCTCATCCCTTAGCTTGTCTTCAATCTTCTTGGATGCCTCCACTTGTTTACTTAAGTGGTCATTGTGTGTTGAAAGCTCTAGATTTTCATCCTCTAAAATCTTTAATTTTCTATTGTTCTTCTTCAATGAACTTTCACACTTGACTATAAAGTCATTAACATCCATTTTCTCTACATTTTCATTTGTAGAGTTAGATGAGGAGTCATCTACACTAGAGCTATCTCCTCCACTCTCCATCTCACCTATGGAGTCATTTGCCTCATTAAGACCTTCACCTAGGTCTCTTGAGTCAATGAAAGCCATATCCTAATGAGTAGCTTCGCCTATCACCTCTAGAGCTACTTCTTCATCTTTTTCTTCTATGGGGTCACTAGTCAAGGCTTTCTTACCAACAACTCTATCTTCTACACAAGTGGCCCCAAATGCCGTGTAGTCGATGGTAAGCTCATCATCACTTAATGACTTGTCTCCCTTTCCGGAGTCATCACTTTCGCTCCAAGTGGCGGCCATCACTTTTGCCATCTTGTTCTTCAAGTTCCCACAATCGGGTGAGATGTGTCCTATACCGCCACACTCATAGCATTGGACCACTTTCTTTTCACTATTCTCTTGCCTAGGCTCAAGATTCTTGAAGGGAGCCTTTTTCTTCAAGTTTTGGCCTTTGGATCCAAAGCCCTTCTTCTCGAACTTGACAAATTTCTTGAATCTTCTAAGCAACAATGCCATGTCTTTGTCTGAGTCACCTTTTTCCTCCTTCACAACCTTGGAAGCTTTCAAAGCAATTCCTTTTTGCTTTTTAGGAGGTGAAATGCTAGGAGCCTTCCTAGATTCATAGGTGAGGAGTCTTCCAATAACCTCGCTCGGCTTCATGTCCTTATAGGTGCTATTTTCCTCTAAAGCCGTCACCTTTGCTTCAAACCTAGCAGGGAGAGACCTCATAATTTTCTGCTTGACTCTCCTATCCTTATAAGGGTTACCGAGTTGATGGCTTTGATTGACGATATCCATCAACTTGACTTCAAAGTCATTGAACCATTCGTCCTCCTCCATCTTGAGCAACTCAAATTGCGTTTGAAGGACTTGAAGCTTGGAATCCTTGACAACATCGGTTCCTTCATGTGCAACCTCTAGAATATCTCATGCCTCCTTGGCTATCCTAGTGTTCTGAATCAGTTTGTACTGATTTTCATCCACTACATATAGAAGAGCGTGCCAAGCCTTCCTATTCCATTTTGAAGTCTCAAACTCTTCAGTAGACCACTGAGCCTTAGGCTTGAGTACTTCTTCTCCACCACCCGTGGGAGTCATCTTAGGAGCCACGTACCCATCTTCAATTGCCATCCATGCCCTATCATGGATTTGGCATAAGTATGCCTCCATCTTGCCTTTCCATAAGGCATAATTCACACCGGCGAGGAGAGGAGGTCGTGTACTAGACGCACCCTTTTGGTTGCCACCGTATCCACTCATTGTAACAAATGAATGGAAATTTATGCAAAATATATGAATGAACAAAAATCACACAAATGCACAACACACCAAAAATGAGCTAGAATCACCTAAATATATCTAGGAACCCGCTCTGATACCAATTGAAAGTAATACAATAAACGCTCGATGTGTTCTAAATATTATCTAGAGGGGGGGTGAATAGATTTTAACTATTATTACCCAATTTTCGCATGCAATCAATTTTACGAAAATGCCCCTACTAGTCAAAAATACAAGCAAGTGTAATATAGTGCGGAATTTAAATAACACTTGATGTATAAGTGGAAACCCAACCACTGGGAAAAACCACGGGCTGTTTAGTGCGCCACACTCGGATCTCGAAATCCACTAATCGAAATGGAGTTTACAACCTATGTAGACCTCGTCTAACACTCCGGTCAATAACCCCCCACTTCTACCACTTGGGCCTTTAAAAGTGGCTCTAGTCCTAATTGCTTGAGGCCTAAGCAACCTTAGCCTCAAGACTTAATTCTCTATGAAGAGATTATGCAACCTATGTGAATATGTATAAATATTCAAATAACAAACAAGGCTAGGTAACCTTAGATGCTTATCTAGGATGATGATATAATCAATTTAAATCAATCCTAGATATCAATTGCTAAATGACATGTCAAATAGCTTAGCTAATCAAGATTAGTCAAAAACCTAATTAGCTATCACAAAACAACACTCAATCAATTCATCACAATTAATTCTCTAATCTTGTATTTATCATATGATCAAAAACATACAAGTAATTAAAAGAGAATATGTTTGATAGTAAAATACTAAAATAAGATGAAATTAATCAAAATCTTACCAAGCATGTTCTGATGATGCAAACCCAATCATAGATGAATGCAAGATGAACTTTGATGCAAAAAGGATTTGATTTGAGTGTTAAAATGTGAGTTCTTGATTAGATTTTTTCTCAAAAATCTCTCTTTGAAGTTTAGGGTTCTAAAGACTTAAAGAACTTGATCAGAGAATGAGAAAGTAAGATATTTATAGACATCAAGAATTGGGCATGTGAAAAGACAAGTTTGCCCTTGAAACGCGCCGATCAGTGGTTTCAATCGGCGGCTAGGCCACCGATCATAACCGTCGAATTGAACCCGAGAAGAACAGGGGAACAACGGCGGTTTCATTCGGCGGTTTCGTGACCGCCGATCCAACCGCCGAATCAAACCCGAGAGATTAAATCAATCAGGTTTGAACGGCGGTTTTGAACGGCGGTCAGACCGTCGATCTTGACCACAGAATTGCTCCAGACACTTCTGGATGAAACGGCGGTTTCATTCGGCGGCCAGACCGCCGATCATAACCGTCGATCACCAACAGAGGTGAAAACCAAGGAGAAGCCAAGGGCATTCTCCATGGGCGGTCTTCGCGCGAAACCAAGCACTCATTAGTGCAAGCGCGGATGTTTCCGAACAATGTCGGGAAACGAATTACTAAGCACAAATACACATATCAAACAAAGTGCTATTGTGTAAAGTGACATTTGAAGAGTATGCACACAAGAACAAGTATGCTAAGTGTGTGTGTGCTAACTAAATCTCTTCAAGGAAAACCAAGCACTAGAAATTATACCTTTGGTGTGCTTGTACCTCGAGGTCTTGAAAGGGCCTTCGAGCATGAAGTTCAATCCTAAACTACCCTTACATTTTCAACCCCAACATGTGGTTTGTCCACGAAATAAGCCAATCAATATATGGGAATCCTTACATTTAGCATATGATCTAAAAACATACAAGTAATTAAAGAGATGTCTTAATATGAAAAACACTTAAAATAGATGAAATTAGTGAAGAACATACCAAGTAAGATGTGATGATCCAAAAACATGCATGGATGCATTCTATATAGACATAGAAGATGCAATATGAAATTTGATGCAAAAAGGATTTGATTTGAGTGGTTAAAGGTGAGTTCTTGATAGGATTTTTTCTCAAAAATCTTTCTTTTAAATTTAGGGTTCTAAGGAGTAAAAGAACTAACTCAGAGAATGAGAAAGTGAGATATTTATAGACATCAAGAACAGGGCATGTGAAAAGACAATTTTACCCCTGAAACTCATTGATCGATGGTTTCAATCGGCGGCCAGGCCGCCGATTACAACTGCCGATTACAACCGCCGAATTGAGCCCGAGAAGAATAGAGCATGAACGGCGGTTTCATTCGGCGGTTTCATTTGGCGGTTTCAAAACTGCTTATTCAACCGTAGAATCAAACCCGAGAGATTAAATCAATCAAAGTATGAACAGAGGTTTCGAACGGCGGTCGTGTAGGGAAAAATCACAGTGCACGCAGCGGAAGCGAGACTAAAATAGGTTTAGTATATTTCAAAAAAATTTCCTTTTTAAAGATGAACCTTAACCCTTTAATTAATTAACATATAATAAAGACATCGTATCTTTGTCGCATGATCTGATTGACGTTGCGTCGATGGTAATCCGCAAGATCTTCCAATCCAATCACGAACGTGAATCACCTAGGAGCGTGGTCTCACTCTCTTTGAATTGTGTACCTGAGGATGGATAACAAAATCTTTTCTTTTTTGTTAGTCACAAAACTTCCAAGAGACAATGAAGAATGTTCCTGTCACTTTTGAATTCTCAATCTAATGATCGAAACTCGCGTGACCCTTATTCGAAATTGTGCACAAAGCCTATTAATGTATAAGCTACTAGTGCACTATCGAAATAAGAACAATTCTTCCTACTTTTCTCTCTTGACCGAAATCACCACACTATTATCTAGAGTTGGATTTAATTTTCAAGCAAAAGAAATTAACCCTCAAGCCTTAGCTTGTTTTTAGTTGGCCGAATTCCTCTTCACCTAAAAATAATGTGGTTGCCCGAATTCTCTTTCCTCATATAGTCATATATATCAATATAGTGAACGAATTCAATGCCAATTAAAATATATATCTATATTTATATATTTCCGAATTCATGTTCAATATATTATATATATATATATATGTCTATATATCTAATTCCTTGCACAAAATATTATATATATCTAGTGAGAAAACCTTGCACAATATATTATATATGTAGTGCACGAATACTACTTGACATATAAAGTTTAGGGTGACCGAAATCTTCCACCAAATAGGATTTTTGTCTTTTGACCTAAATCCTAATCCTAGGTAGATTTCTTTAGAATTCCAAACCCTAATCCAACTCCTTAGTGTATTTGTGACTATATAAAAGATTTCCTTATTTGACTAGATAAATAAATCTCTTATTTATCTATTTACCAAATAAAGTCTTTTATTTTAATTATACTACCACAATAGTATACTACTAAGAAATATATTTCCTAGTCAGAAAAAGATTTTGATTCTTAATTAAATAATTAATCAATCAATTAATTAATTTCCATTTAATCAAATAATAAAATAAAATAATATATTAAGCTATTTTTCAAGCCTTGCCGCCCATACACAAAGATAAGCCCAAATATTATTTTTCATTTTATTAAATCCATTGGACCTTTAATTAAAAGGCCCACATGTGAACTAGGCTCATTCTTACTAAAAGAAACAAGTTCACATGTCTTAATACAATTCTAGATGGACCCATAAATTAGTCCGGTAGAATATATCAAGTGATCCATGCAAGTCCGTGTGAAATGGGGATCTTGGCGAGCTATCTAAATTTAAGCTCCAATAGACATAACCCAATCACAATCAACAAATGATTCACTTAGGTTCGATCTATTAATTTTAGTTCATTCCACTAAAGAACTAAAATTGCACTCTTAAATAAAGATAGAACAAGTAAATGATTCTCATTCATACCCTAGACAATCTTATTGGAGATAGTGAATCCTCGTGAATAATATCAGTAATCTCCAAGAGCTCATAGACCGCTTATAGCTCTCAAAGTTACCATATTTACTCATATGACCACATTTTGAACTTTGGATATTTTGACTTGTCCATAAGCCATGCTTTCAATAGTCAATATCGAAAACTCAACATTGAGATTTTATATCCAATTACCTCAAAACATCCATATGATGATATTATACTCTCATTGTATAAATGGAGCCATGATGTCCATATCTATAAATGAAGTCCTCTATCGATTAACAAATGAATATCACCAAACTATCGAGGATAGACTATGCTATATAATCATACTCATTGATAACTCAAATGATAACACTTGCAACCATAAGTCCATCATTTTTCTCAGGATTAAGATAGACTCTCTGATTGTTCTCATACCGAAAAGACTTTTATCTATTGACGGTTCTTGGTCACAAAGGGAGCTTCCTTGCTTGATGAGGTATGATCCTTGATCTTTCTACTCACTTGGTGTAATTTTAGAAGGTACTTACTTTTTCCTTCTCTTTTGTAGGGTTTTAAGTTCGTCCTGGCTGTGGGACAGTAGGTAACAGCTCTGAAAGAAGCCAACCTTATAGCTAGGATTGAGTTGGAGGATGCTAGGAAGGAGCTAGCCTGATCTGAGAAGAGTGTGGACTCTCTGATTAGGTCCGCGACTAAGTCAGAAAGTGGTAGGCAAGAGACCTTGGTGGAATTGGAGTAGATGAAGCGTGCCCTAGACATAGAGACGATCAGGTTGCTACGTCGCCGTGAGGAGAGGGAGGATCTGAAGTTAGAGAAGACCTTGCTTCATGACGAGAACCATCTCCTACGGGATATGGTGGAGGCTTTGGAGGCTAGGGTGGATTCCTCATTTGCAGACGGATACTTCTTTGCCTCCTCTGAGGTTACTAAAGCCCTTCCTCCTCCTTTTGATCTGTAGACTACCTTTAGGTGGAACCGGTAGCATATTATGGCAAAGGTAGCCAAACTTTCAGATGCTACCCCAGTTCTAGAGGGTTCTCCTCCAACTGCTGCCATTCCAAATCCTTCCTTACCTTAAAAGTCTGACCTACCTGCTGCTGATCAAGTAGAAGCAACTAGAGAGGTGCTTCTCGATCCTCCTGTAAATCAGGATAACCAGATGAAGGATGCAGAGGGTCCTATAGAGAATGAGCTAGTTAAGGAAAAGGAGGCTCCTGATACACTCGGATTTCCAGAAGCTAGAGAGGTCCTGGCTGATGCAGGGACCAAGGCAGTAGAGGGAGTAGAGGGAGCAAAGGGAGCAGATGCTATAGGGCAAAACCAAGAATTTGATGAGAAGCAGGATGCTGGGTGAAACAAATACTCGGTGTGTTCTAATATATTAATCTAGAGGGGGTGAATAGATTTTATCTGATTTTACCCAATTTTCGCGATTAGTCAATTTTCACGAAAATACCCCAAACTAGTCAAATTAACAAATCAAGCATATAAGTGCGGAAATTAAATGACGCTTGATTTTTACGTGGAAACTCTCAATATGGAAAAACCACGGGCTGGTAAGTGCGCCACACTCGAACCTCGAATCCACTAATTGTGATAACGTTTACATCCTAGGTTAACCTCAACCATGCTCGGACTATAACCTGCTACCACTACCCGCAGGCCTGTAAAAGTGGACCTAGTCCAATTGCTCGATCCTAGAAGTCACTACTTGTAATGATGTCCACAACCTAGGTTGACCTCAACCATTTTCGGCCTGTAACCCGCCACTACTACCCGCAGGCCTGTAGTAGCAACCCTAGACCAAAACTTACTTCTCCGAAGAGATCAACACCCTAAGTGAATACGCAATGATATCTAAATATGCAAGATAGAGCTAGGGTACTCTAGATGCTTACCTAGGATTATATGATGACAATAAAATCAATCCTAGATATGAAAATAGCTATATGTCATGGCATACAACTTTAGCTAAATAAAATCCTAGATACAAAGCTATCACAATTAACCCACAAACATTCAAAAGATTAACTAGTTGATTAAAAAGCAATCTATCAACCTAGTTATCAATAAAACACAAGAATGTTGATGGCATAGCTTTTAGGCAATAAAGACCTAATCAATTAAGCTATCAAAAATAATCTCAATCATATTAAAGAGATTAATTAGCTAGATGGCATATTAGCATGAAATCCTAGCTATCAAAAAAACAATCTCAATCATATAATGAGATTAATTAGCTAGATGCTAGATAAACATGAAAATCCTAGCTATCATAAATAACCCAATCAACACATAATCTCAATCATGTATGTAGAAATTAATCTAATGACATACAAGTAATAAATGAGATAAAATTGATAAGTAGAAACACTAATTATGTAAGATAAAAGTGTTCAACAAATCATACCATATGTGTTGAGGAAGACCCATGCTAGATGATCCTAGATGATGCTTAGGTGATGATTTATGCATGTGGAAATGGGTTTGGATGATCAAAGATGAGTTATTGGGTGAATTTCTCTCTTTGAAAATCCTCTCAATCAAAAATATGAGTTTTTTGAGTCATTAAAGTGACCTAAGGTCAAAGAGGCATATATATATGATGTCCAATTGAAGCTATGCCGTTTTGGAAATTTTCCAAAATGTTTCCACGCAAACCGCTCTACGTAGGGTGGATTTTGGGCTGATGTAGGGCAGATTGAAAATCAATCAGGTGCCCGCTCTACATAGGGCGGGTGAACAGCGGTTTGGGCGCGACAGTGCATCAACTTCAACTTCAACTTCAAGCACCTCAAAACATGACCAAACAACATCGAAACCTTTCGTATAATATATCGTTGGAAAGGTATGGATGTCTACTTTCTACTCCAATTTATGGAATGAAATTTCAATGTCTATAGAAAAGGTTATGATCAATAGAGTGACCAAATGTCAGAAACGGACAACAACATAGTTGCCTTGTTTTGGTGGTCACTTTGGAGATTTCAAAACCAATCCAAACGGTCATGAAATATTATGAATAAAATACCGTTGGAAAGGTATAGGTGTCTAGTTTGTCCGAAATATTACAAAACTCAATTTAAATCTTTTTATAAAAAGTTATGGTCACAAGACCATACAAAGGTCAGTTTTGAAAAACATTTAAAACATTGAAATCCAATCTTTTGAAACTAGACACTTTACTCCAAACAACCAAACCAAAACTACCACTTATCCAAGAGAAGAATGAGACCTTCTCACGTGGTTAACCATCACGCTAAGACATGCACACCATCGTGCAAGCGCGGACGTTTTTGATCACACAAACGGAAATGAATTACACCACACTTAAGACTAATCATGAAATGCAAGTGTGGGAAGTGAATGCATCCTAATGCCTAAACATGTCATGGCATTGACAATGAATAATATGCACTCAACTAAAACACACATAAAGAGAATTCATGGTTTTGTATCCTAATGCCTAAACATGTTATGGCATTTCAATGAACAAGATAAGATGCAATCAATTAGCATGCATGAAGAAACTTCATGGCTTTGCATCCTAATGTCTAAACATGTTATGGCATTTCAATGAACAAGATGCAATCAAATAAAACATGCATGAAGAGATGTTCAAGAACATGTATGCACTCATATAAAGACACACAACATACAAGAATAAGATTTATGCATGAGTTGTGTGTGTGCAATTAGATCTCTTCAAAGCAAGAAAGCACTAGAATATATCTTTGGTGCTTCTTCTCTTAAGGTCTTGAGCGGGCCTTGGTTGTGCAAAACACCAACCATCAAAAACCTAAGCTACCCGTACATCAAGCCCCAATATGTGGTTTGTCCATGAAATAAGCCAATCAATAAATGGGAATCCTTACACTGGGGACGCATGACTTGTTGTTTTAATCTGTTTTCATAGACATTCTTTGTAGCCTGGAAACGGGGGTTGGGCACCCTATTTGATCAATAGAAAGCTTTCTCTTTTTTGCAAACATACTGTCTCACTTGTTCATGTTAAATCCTTATAGGACTTTGTACTTTCTTGCTTAATTATAATCCAGATAAAAACTTACTTGGAAGGCTGATGGTACTTGGTACCTGCTTGCTCGTCCCATGATCTGGGTAGAACATACTTGAGATGTTGGTGCTGATCAAGTCTTAGTACCTAGACACTTGTCGGAGGTATACTGCTAGGTAGTCCCCTTGTAAGATTTGATAGAAATTTCACAAGTAATTTGCATCAAGTATCGTCTAATCCTGAGAGAAAAGACTGATCCCGGTAGGTGGCCAAAGCTGCTTTACGACCAAATTAGGATAACGTAGATCAAAGTACTGAGTACTTCCTGAGTAGGAGATCTTGATTTTAAACCGATCCAGGTAGTCCATTGAGGTTACTTCTTGATTCTCGCAAGGCGAATCGGGGTACCAGGTAATCCTGTACAAGGAATCCTAGCCCCAAGGTGAATTGATCATGGCCCCAAGGCGAATTGATCATGGCATTTCCATATGTATGGAATCCTGGTACTTAGTCGATAACATAGAGGAGACATGGTACCTAGCATCCCTATTTTTAAGAATCTTGGTACTTAGGCGATAACATAGGCGAATCTGGGTACCTGGCATTCCTATTTTGGGAATCCTGGTACTTAGACGATCTATTTTGGTAGGCAACTAAGGCCACTTTAGCACCAGGTTTTCTTGGAAAGGGGTATTCCCCGTCCGAGGCTTCAAGAGTGCCGTATAGGCTCTCCTAGTCTTGAGGACTGCGACGGGCAACCAAGGCCACGACTTCGCATCCTTAGTCTGGTAGGCAACTATGCCACTTAGGCACTTTATGCACCAGATCCTTCCTAGAGGAGGGTATGCCCCGACCAAGGTAGCAGGAGTGCCATGTGGCTTTTCCTGGTCTTGAGGCGATTTAGTTATGGCGATCATCCTGAAGGGATTGACCCGGTCTAGGGCATCAAGAATGCAATGTTGCTCTCCTGGTCTTAAGGTGATCCGGTTATGGCAAAATTTTTAAGGTGAACATAGGAGAATCATGTAAGAGAAAAAAACTGACTTCTTTATTAAATTCTTAGGCGATACAAAGCAAATTCGGGCACATACTTAGAGTAATACCTGTTGAAATAAACTATTTCTTCAAACTTCATGGGTAGAACTTTTTGAGGTGATCAACATTCCAAGTTCGACCTACTGGGTAGCCATCCATGTCTTCTGGCTGGCAAGCTCTTCCAATCCTTCTACAGGGTGCCCACTGGCCCATCCCTGATTTTCTTCCTGTGGTTCCTCCATAATCATGTCTGATACCTCTCTACCCAGTTCATTGGTCACATGCACGCATTGTTTGGCTAGCGCAGTAGGATTGGTAGACACTGCGTAACACTTGTGGGCTGCTTGTAGATCTCCTCGAACTTCTCCCACCTCGGTTCCGACCGGGAATTTCATAATGTTGTGGTAGATGGATAACACCCCTCTAGTTCCAGTTAGGAAGGGTCTTCCTAGGGTTGTATTGTAGGCGGACGAGGTATCAACCACGACGAACTCTATCATTACATTCTGTTGGAGCGAAGCTTTCCCAATTATCACCGGTAGGATTTTTGACCCAATTAACATTAGGAAGTCCCCTGTGAACCCATACAGGGGTGTGGTACAACTGTTGTAGAAGGAGTTCTTTAGGTTGAATTTCTCAAGTGCCCCCTTGAACAGGATATCAACACTGCTTCCGATATCGACCAGGACGTGATGAACCTGGCAATTGGCTATTTGCAGTGTGATTACCATTGGGTCATCATATGGTTGGACTATGTTATATACATCCTCCTCTGTGAAAATGATATGGGTTGCATGAGGAAGGTCTTGGGATCCCTTAGAGACCTGGAGTATATCATGACTGGTAGTGAGTCGAAGGATTTTCCTAGCATGGTTCTTTCTTGAATTGTTGGAGGTTCCTGCTAACGTGGGGCCTCCACTGATGGTATGGATGATTTGGATCTACTGCAACAGATCCTTCCCCTTATCTCCCCTTCTCTCTTCTGCCTTTTGATACTCTCATTGTACCTTCTTCCCCATCTTAATGCTTCTCGTACCTGTTGTAAAAATTCAACCAAGAGCCCACCCCTTACCGATCATTTAATCTAGTTGCGGAGGCTATAGCATTCGGATGTGTTATATCCCACATCGTCATAGAAATCGTAGTACTTGTAGCGGTTCCTCTAGTCTACCAGGATCTTAATATAACCGGGCTTCCTAAGTAAACCCTTGTTGTGGATGGTGAGGTATATGGTCTCTAGGGATGCGTTCAGAGAGGTGTAATGATTGTACCCGTCCTTCTCTCCTGTTATCCGGACTACCTCCCTTGGTGGGGGTGTTATTCTATGAGGGGTCCTTCTCGCGGGGTACCTATCTCGATGTTGGGGAAAATGAGGTGACTGATAGGTAGACCGGTTTGGGAGTTGATTCTGGAACTTCTTAGCAGGTGCGGAGTTCAGAGCCTCTTTCTTCGAGCGCTTAGCTGATCGGGCTTCATCATGCTCGACCTTGACCCGGAGCTATTCATCTATCTCTACCTATTCCAATGCTCTATCATAGGCCTCCTAGTAAGTTTCAAGTTAGTGCTTGGCAAATGATAGGAATAGCCTACCAGCCCACCAGATTCCTTCGAAAGTTGGCCAAGGTCTCCTTCTTAGTGAACACTCCTATTTGGATTACCTCTTTGTGAAAATTCTCCACATATGACCTCAACGTCTCGCCCCGCTCTTCGATCACGTATTGGAGAAGGACGGGGTCTTTGGGACGAGGCTTGATTCCCTAGAAATGAGCACAGAAATTTATGGTAAGCTTTGTAAAAGAATCTACACTACCTGGAGGTAACTTTCTGAACCAAGTCTTGGCACAATCTGTCAGGGTTGAAGGGAACATACTGCACATTGCTGACCAGGTAGCGTCTTGTATCTCTATCTGATGCATAAAGCTTTCCATGTGTCTCATGGGGTCCTCTAATCTGGAATACTTCTCATATGGCATTTTGAACTTGCGGGGTAGCTTTGCCTCCCTGACCCTTTTTGAGAAAGGTGCGTTCATCTCCTTAAGGGGATTCTTCCGGGTGCCCCAATGCTTTCCCTTCCTCAGCTCCTCGAGTTCCTTTGCCATCTAGGCCATTTGATCTTCAAGGCGCTTGGATCTATCGTGCTTGGATCAGGCCTCTGAGCCTTTATTGTCCGAGGTTTCGGATACCACTGTTGCTTCCTTACACTCTTTCTTCTGAGGAAGATTACCTCACGGATTCCTTCAGGATCTAGTACTACCACCAACATCAGGCTGTGGAGCCCTCTCTTCTACTACTGGTTCGACTGTTGGCCGGTTTCTGGGAGGGATATCAACTACTGACTTCACCTATCGGGGTCTGAAATCTGCAAGGCGATTTGGAACTAGAATGGTGGTCCAAGTCTATCAAAGACCGCTACTCAGGTACCTAGTCCAGCCTCTCCTACGGTCCTGGATGCTTCGAAAGGTATCCCCTAGGTGATCATTCGGAGGCGGATACTCTCTACGTAGGTGGTAGCTTACTATTCCATGATATCCTGATTGATTTCCTAGACAGCCAGATCTTGAGGAGTGGTGCTTGCATTTGGTGGAGGGACCGGTGCCGGGTTGTTATTCCTTGATCCCCTTCCCTGCCTATGAACTCTCTATGTGGAAGTGAGGGATTAAGATCCCAAGAGGTCGGGTTGCCCTTGAGAGGATCGTAGTCTCATCTTCTTGCTTGCTAGGTAAAGCTAGGTAGCTTCTTTGTAAATGGTTGGGAGGATACTCCCCACAGACGGCGCCAAAAAGTGTTAGCAGGAAAATATTAAAGGGATCAAATTCCTATCAACACAGTGTATCTATTGAGATGGTGAAATAATGTTGTTTTATTGATAAAAGATACACAATTTAAATAATACAGTGGTGTAATATAAATGGCGATTTCTAAGAGGCTTAGGTTTGGAGTTTTTATACACAGTTGGAGATAGCAATCTCGTGCAAGTCGATAAGTGGAAAAGGTTGTAAGGTTTAGGTCGAAAGTCTGATTTTCGATCCCCTCTCTTTCGAGAGTCTTGAATTATTTGTAGGTCCCCTTTCTTGCCTATTACTCTGATAATCAATCAATCAATCAGGCAATCAATGGGACGTTAATGGTGGCCTTGTTTCAGGCGCGAGAATGATTCACATAATCAAGTGATTTTATTTCCTTCTTTGGCGATCTTGACAGAGTTGACTAATCCCATTCAAAGTGGAGCTTTAAAGATGGTGGTAGAAGTCAACTTTCCTTGTATATGTTGGCACACATCGTCTTTCTTGTAGCATGATTCTGGTTCCTTGGTGTACTGGTCTATGTCTTCCTTGATAGTCTTCCTTTCGTCTTGGTCTTCCATTGTCTGGAAAACTAGTTCTATGAGGGATCGGGATATCATGGTACCTCGCATTTTACTGGACCGTAGTAATAGTACTCTTCAAGTATCGGGGTATCGAGGTACCGAGATATCGGGATACCGGGCTGATGCAGGAGTAGGGTACCGAGATAATGTAGTAATGGAGTCCTCAAGACCTTGAATTCTCTGTTTCCTTGTACTTGGGGATCTAGACGCCTCTAATCTTGATCTGGATTTGTAGAAAGTCTATCTGGACATATCAGTTTGGCTTCTGTTAGCGGGATACTTCTTGTAGTGTATTCCCACTTCAAATAGTCTTGGTCTGGATGGAAAATTCTTCTTTAGATCCCTGCCATTTTTGGCGGTTAACAATAATGAAATACAATCAATGTAATTAAAGTGTGGAAAACAATAAATTGCACATTCATTGATTTACGTGAGAAACCCACAACTGGGAAAAACTCACGAGCTATTCTTCTAGCCACACATAATCCTCAAATCCACTATTTGTAATCATGTTTACAACCTAGATTGCCCTCAACCATTATCGGTCACTAACCCACCACTACTACCCTACGGGCCTTTAATAGTGATCCTAGACCCACTTGCTTATGCACTAAGAAACTTAGTCACAAGGCTTAACTTCTCAAAGAAGAGATTAACAACCTATGTGAATATTATGTCAATATTCTAAATGCAAATAATGCTAGGTTACACTAAATGTTTAATTAGAGATTTAAAGACAAGTCAATAAACTCTAATTATCAATGCCTAAATGAATACTCATAAAGACCTAGCTAGATAGCATGAAATCACTTAACATGCTAGCTATCACAAACAACCACAATCAATCAACAATATGTTTCACAAAGTATTCAACATATACTTAACATATATTCATGCGGTAGAATCAAAGCATTTAGTCACACAATAAATGCAAACCTAGAATAATTTTTGTTATCCTGAAAAATCGGTCGGATGTCTCTGGGACAACGGTTGCCCACGGTGTACTGGTGCACCGCGATTGGCCCGAACCGAGTATGGTGTTGCTTCCTTCCCGCCAGGGTAGGTATCAGGGAAGACCCTTGGTCCGATTACTAAGGACTAGCACAAGGCTCTTGGGCCGGTCGTAATGAGGTATGAGGTTGAGATGGGTCCTTTAAGGGTAGGACAGAGAGACGTTATAACAGTAGTAAGAATGCTCTTTTATTAATTGTCAAAGTCATACATTAGGGATGGCCTTTCATTTTACAGCCAATATTACAACCATGAATACAATGAAGGGTGTCGAAAATGAGTAGTAGCTAGGCTGGGTTAACATGACGGGCTTGACCTAGATGGGGTAGTAACTGAGTAGGGAAAAACACATAGGAGCTTGAACTAGGCGGAGTAGTAGCCAAGTAGGGTAAACACATAAGAGCTTGAACTAGGCGAGGTTCTCTCTAAGACTTGCTTTTGGTTTTTGCAACCAACCCCTTACTCTTTGAGAGTTGGGGTATTTATAGTGTACATGTTAGAGGGGTAGGTGAGAGATAATTAGGCGGGAATTGTCCGGCTCAATCCCCACCGCCCCTCTAAGTTAAGTGTCAAGGTGGCAGGAGCTGGAGGGCTGGGATGATACCACCGGGACCGGGGTGTGTCCCATGCAGGGATCCTAGCCTAGGTAAGTGGGAGCCCTAGTCCCTAGGCCGAAATGGGCAGAACCGACCCCCACCGTTGTTTTGAATTAGGATCGTGGTTGGCACGCGCCCTTAAGGGCCACGATTGACCCACATATGCCCTAGGTCCTTTTAGGTGCTTCAGCAGAGTTTATGTGGTGCTTGTGTGGCATTTTGGGGCGCTGGGATTGGTCAGAGGAGGTCTCCATTGCTCTGGGACGTCGTTGTCAACATTTGGCGTAGCAGGGGACAGCGTCAGCGCCTGTCCCACTACACACTATCAGGCGCCCTTCTCAGCCATTTCCTTCTTCGTGCTTGCTGGGCTTTTGTGAGCATTTTGCCGAGGAAATACAGCTTCCTTCTTCATGCATAAGGTAGTTGACTTAGATTAGGGCTTAGGTGGATGGGGAGAGAACCGTTGATGAAGCGTGGCCACTGGGTGATCCCAGCCGTTGATTGCTTATCATTCCTCTTCCATGCTTGCTGTCTTTCATTAATGGCCTGGTGTTGGGGTTTTGCAGGTTGCCCCGACTTTTTCTCCCTTCCCATGCGTCCCAACATAAGGGCTAACGTCAGCCCTAGGTAGGGGCTACCACTTGCTAGGTGTTTCCTAGGTCATTCTAGAACACTCTTCGGGATACTATACATTTCAACCTAGATGGTGCGAAGATCAGTTTTGGTTTGGCAGGTGTGTTCGAACGGTCTTGGTCTAGGCGATGGGGGTCCTTCTTGCACCCAGCTTCATCTTAACAATGCCCGCTAAGTGAGGATCGTGTCCCTTCTGGGCCTGGTCTCTTCCATCTATCAGGTTTCTTGGGAAGGACCGGGTCCCTGATGGACTAGATCCTGCTCTGTACTAGGCGCTTTTGGGGAGGCGGGTCCCTGGTGGACAGTGTCTCCCTTTGTACCGGGTCCTTGAAGGGCTAGGTTTTTCTTCCATACCAGGCTCTTTTGGGAGGATCGTGTTCCTAATGGACTAGGTCCTTCTTTGTACGGGGTACCATATGGAGGACCGGGTACTCCCTGGTACTGAGGGTAGGGTGGCTGGTTGGGCTCCCTTAGGGGAAAAGTTCTTCCTTGATTTAGCTACCACTTTTTCCAGTTAACAATTTCTATCACAAACAATCTCAATCAATCAATGAGATAACTTAGCTAGATGTTGTATAAACTTGAAATCCTAGCTATCACAAAAACAACTCAATCAATCAACACAAAAATCTGAACTTGTAGACAAATCTTAATCTAGATGCCAGCAAGTCTTAAATGAGATTTATTGCTAAGTAAGAACACAAAATGAATGAGGTTGGTGTTCAACTTTCCAAGTCATGTGTGTTGAAGAAGACCCATGCATGAGCACATCCTAGATGATCCTAGATGATGCTTAGATGATGATTTATGCACATGGAAATGAGTTTAGAGAATTAAAGAAGCAATCTTTGTGCCTTTTCTCTCAAGTATCTTTCTATGTCACTTTAGGGTTCTTAATATGTAAGAGTTGAGCTCAAGAGAATGAGATAATGGCATATTTATAAAGAGCAAGAAAAGGCTTGGTGAAAAGACAAGTTTGCCCCTGAAACACACCGATCGGCGGTTTCAAACAACCGATAACAACCGCCGAATTAAACCCGAAAGCATCAGGTATCAACGGCGGTTTCATTCGGTGGTTTCATGGCCGCCGATCACAATCGCGGTTTTGAACCCGAGAGATAAAATCAATCAGGTCTCAAACGGTGGTTTCATTCGGCGTCCTGGCCATCGTTTCACCAAATGTGGTAAAACCAAAGGAGAAGACAAGAGCTTTCTCCGAAGGCGATCCTCGCGCTAAACCAAGCACACCAACATGTATGCATGGATGTTTCCGAACAAACTTTGGGAAACAAATTACAAGACACACTATCAACATAACACAAACCATCAATGATGTACAAGTGTGAAGTGTGAAGAGAATGCACACAAGAAGCAATGAACACAAATGCAAGCATAAGATGTGTGTGTGTGTGTGTGTGTGTGTGTGTGTGTGTGTGTGTATGTGTGTGTGTGTGCACAACTAAGTCTTCAATGGAATTAAGCACAAGTGATTTACCTTTAAAGTGCTTATCATCTTGAGGTCTTGAGAGGGCCTTTGAGCTTGATCACCAATAATTAAGCACCTAAGCTACCCTTAAATATCAAACCCCAATTATGGTTTGTCAACAAAATAAGCTAATAAAAAATAAGGAACTTACAACTTGTCTACAATATGACATGTGACACCATAATGAGTGCACAAAGGTCTATCCCTTTTCCTTTTAAAGTTTCCTATTGTACTAGCATTCATTCATAAAACAACAGTGTTAGTGTTACTGAATGAAGGGTTTCCTATACGCCGTTGTCTCTCCTCTTGAACAACAAGAGAAAAGACCTTGTTAATAGATGGAAGAGGATCTAACATAAGATCTTGTGCCCCGTATTTAAGTAAAAGAATCATTAAGTCCCATAAGAAAGTGCAGCACGTACTCCTGTTGTTGGTAATCCATCCAGGACTTTATCCTTCCACAACTACAAACTGGTACTAGCCTAAACTCCTTCAATTCTTCCCATAATATCTTCAGCCTAGTATAATAGGTTATAACATCATTAGCACCTTGTGTTAAATTATTCAATTGCTGTCTAATCTGGAAAACCCTAGGTCCATTACTTTGGTGAAATCGATCATGAAGGTTAGTCCATACATCACTAGCATTGTCTATATACATGAGACTATCAGCTATTTCCTTAGACACAACATTGAGAATCCAAGAAATTACCATACTATTGCATCTTGACCAAGAATTATAAGAAATTTTTGTACAATCATTGTTCTTGGCAGTGAGAGCCATTGACATAGCTTAATTCTAGGTATTTTAGTTTTCTCCCACTAATTGATGTGAAACCAGACACAATCCTAGATGATCGCCATTGCTAAGGAAGAATGAATTGCTTGAGTTGTCCATAGTGGATTGATCCGAGTTAGGGATTTCAAGACCAGCAAATCGATTTCCTCCATTGATGTTGCTAGCGTGAGTTCCACCATTACTAGTACCATCTTTACTCACAGTAGCTCCACCACGAGCCATGGCAAAGAAAAAAGAAAGAAGAAAGAACGGCAACGGATCAAAGTCATTGCTCTGATACCATATTATAGAGGAGAGAAAATGAAAACCAGAAACAAAGCAATTTTCCTCATTACTCTTTGCAGAAGAATACAAGAGTTTATATATGAGTGGCTACAAAGCTGCCAACTCATCATTTTGTAACTAAATGATTTAACTAACTTTACATCCAAACTAATATACTAACTACACTTATAAGAAAACATTAACAGAATATAACCATGGTTAATAACAATTCTGAAAGTTCTCACGGTGTGTTAAATATTAATCTGGGTGGGGGGGTGAATAAATTTTAATCATTATTACCCAATTTTCGCATACAAGTCAATTTTACGAAAATGCCCCTAACTAGTCAAATAGACATACAAGTGTAATATGGTGCGGAATGTAAATCACACTTGATGTTTACGTGGAAACCCTCACGAGAAAAACCACGGGTTGTTTTGTGAGCCACACACGAACCTCGAATCCACTAAATGTGATAAAATTACAACCTAATCCCGGAAGTAATCACACACCTACCTAATCCCGGTATAAGTGAACCTAGTCCAATTACTTGCGAATTAAGTAACCTAATCCCGGTTACAATACAAAACTTAATTCTCTAAGAAGAGATTAACACCCTAAGTGAATATGTGAATTGTAAGGATTCCCATATCTTGATTGGCTTATTTCGTGGACAAACCACGTGTTGAGGATTGTATGTAAGGGTAGCTTAAGTGATTCATAATCAAGCTCAAGACCCTCTCATGTCCTCAAGGTTGATAAGCACCAAAGGTAAACCTCTATGTGCTTAATTGCTTTGAAGAGATAATTGCACACACTCACAACTCATGCATAATGTTTAATTCGTGTATGTTGTGTGTCTATATATGTGCATTAATGTTCATTAACATCTCTTCTTGCATGCTTTACATGATTGCATTTTGTATGACCAAAGTCATGTTCATTCTAGACTTAGGATTGCATTCATGGTGTTGGCGCTGTACAAAGCGCTGTTGAAGGCACTGTACGTACAGCGCATATATGAGACCTGGTTGAAAATGCATTTTTAATGCATCAGGTCTGATGCAATGTTGGAAGGCGCTGTACGAGCGCTGTACAAAACGTTGTTCGTACAGCGCCCATCTCAGACCCGAGAGGATCAGTTTTGAGGCGCTGTACAAAAGCGCTCTACGAACAGCGCCTATGAAGAATGTTCTTCATTTCCCAGGTAGGCGCTGTACGAAGCGCTCGACAAAGCGCTGTACGTACAGCGCCCAAGGCAAATTTTGTGTCATTTATCAAAACGCACCACTTTGCTTTTGACACCCTATAAATATGCCTCTTTGACTTTAGGTCAAATTGCTGAGTTCAGAATATCATATTTTACTTAGAATATTTTTCAAGCAAAGAAAAATTCAAAAGAACTCACCTTTAACCACTCAAATCAAATCCTTTGTGCATCAAGTTTCATATTGCATCTTCTATGACTATATAGAATGCATCCATGATTGGGTTTGCATCATCACAACATGCTTGGTAAGATTTTGATTTAGTTCATCTTATTTTAGTATTTTGACTATCAAGCGTATTCTCTTTTAATTTACTTGTATATTTTTGATCATATGATAAATACAAGATTAGAGAATTAATTGTGATTAATTGATTGAGTGTTGTTTTGTGATAGCTAATTAGGTTTTTGCTTAATCTTGATTAGCTAAGCTATTTAACATGTCATTTAGCTATTGATATCTAGGGTTGATTTAATTGATTATATCATCATCCTAGATAAGCATCTAAAGTTCCCTAGCCTTGTTTGTTATTTGAATATTCATACATATTCACATAGGTTGCATAATCTCTTCATTGAGAATTAAGTCTTGGGGCTAAGATTGCTTAGGCCTCAAGCAATTGGACTAGAGCCACTTTTAAAGGCCCGAGTGGTAGAAGTGGGGGGTTATTGACCGGAGTGTTAGACAAGGTCTACATAGGTTGTAAACTCCATTTCAATTAGTGGATTTCGAGGTCCAAGTGTAGCACACTAAACAGCCCGTGGTTTTTCCCAGTGGTTGGGTTTCCACGTATACATCAAGTGTTATTTAAATTCCGCACTATATTACACTTGCTTGTATTTTTGACTAGTAGGGGCATTTTCATAAAATTAACTTGCATGCGAAAATTGGGTAATAATAGTTAAAATCTATTCACCACCCCCCCCCCCCCCCCCCCCCCCCCCCCCTCTAGATATATTTATCATACACACCGAGCGTTATTGTATTACTTTCATGAATATCCAAAATGCAACATAGAGCAAGGGAACCCTATATGCTTATCTAAGATTATGATTTTGCAATAAAAGCAATCCTAGATATTAAGAACTAAATGACATGTCAAATAGCTTAGCTAATCAAGATTAAGCAAAAACCTAATTAGCTATCACAATGCAACACTCAATCAAATCAACACAACAATCTCTATCTTGAATATTAGAATCTAATCTAAGAACAATCAAGTGATGAAAGAGATGCCATAATAAATAAAACACTAATTATATGTGATAATAGTGAAAAACTTACCAAGACAAGTGTGATGATGAAAGACCCATGCAAGCAAGCATCCTAGATATGCTAGAAGATGCTACATGAATTTTGATGCATATGAATTTTGGTTTGAGTGTTTAAATGAGCAAACTTGGTTGCTTTCTCCCTTAAAAATCTCTCTTTTAAAAGTAGGGTTCTTGATGATTAAAGAGTCACATTCAGAACAAGAGAAAGTGATGTATTTATAGGCATGAAAAACAGAGCATGTGAAAAGACAAGTTTGCCCCTGAAATGCACCGATCGGCAGTTTCAATCGGCGGCCAGGCCACCGTTTACAACCGCCGAATTAACCGCAGAATCAAACCCGAGAGATTAAATCAATCAGGTATGAACGGCGGTTTTGAACGGCGGTCGTGACCGCCGATCATAACCGCAGAATTGATCCAGAGGTCTCTGGACTCAAACGGTGGTTTCATTCGGCGGCCAGGCCGCCGATCATAACCGCCGTTTCACCAAAAGAAGTGAAATCAAAGGAGAAGCCAAGGGCATTCTCCGTAGGCGGTCTTCGCGTAAACCAAGCACATACTAGTGCATGCGCGGATGTTTCCGAGCAATATTGGGAAATGCATTACAAGGCACATAAGCACACACAAAATACAACATCAAAATGCAAGTGTGAAATGTGACATGAGAAGAGTATGCACACAAATGCAAAAATGCTAAGTGAGTGTGTGCAATCTAAATCTCTTCAAAGAAAAAACTAAGCACTAGAGATCATACATTTGGCGTGCTTGTCCCTTGAGGTCTTGAAAGGACCTTTGAGCTTGATTCTCAAACTCCTAAACTACCCTTACACAATAAACCTCAACATGTGGTTTGCCCACGAAATAAGCCAATCAAAGAATGGGAATCCTTACAATCTCCTCCTTTGGCTATTTCGTGACAAAACCACCACTCACATTGATCCTCACAAACATTATTGAATCTATGGGATAACAAAGATATTCTATATTACAAAGAGATATAAGAATATAAAAAAAAAAACTTCAAGTCTTCAATCTCTTGTAGAACTATCAACCCTTCAAAACAAAAGATTATACTTTCCAAAGCAAGAGTATGTGAGAGTCAAACATCTTGAATACATTGCTATTGAATTAAATTAAAAATAGATAGCTAACATCAATTTTGAACAAGAAGCAACCATAAACAATGAATTGCTTAATTAAATAAATAATACACTAAAAATCATCCAATGTATACATCTAGAACATGTACACAAATAAAAAAAAAAATCAAAAGGAAAATTGAAAACTATATTCTCAGTTAATAAATATTTTTCCCTAAAATCAACCATTGATTGTTGTTCCATAATCATTATAAAATTTTCCTTCAATTTATCATTAGCCAGACAGGATAAAATTGAAGAAACTGAAAAAGACAAGAGAAAGTATATGATATGGGTATTGATCAATTTGTAATGAAGAGACAAATTTTACCTGATTGGAATTTTTGAGGTCGCAACGATGATGAGATACATAGGACATCATAGGAAAAAAAAGCCACCGATGAGAGAGGAATAACAAAATTGCAACAGCATTTGTTTTGGGTTAAGTTTGTATTTAGTGATTGAAAGTCGATTTTCAAATTTGATTATTGATTAAAGCTATTGCTAAATTGCAGTGACTCTGTTGGAGGGTGTTTTTGAGATAAATAATCAAATTTTGATTATTCTCATACTTTTGAGGATACTGTTAAAGATACTCTAACACATATAAAATTAATTAGTCTATTATTTTTATTCTGATTAAAGGCATAACATGCATATCAAAATTATCAAATAAATCACAAATATGCTGATTTATAGAATTAAGAATGCATTGCAAAAAATATAATGCAAATAAATACATGCTAAGATACTGGAATAATAAAAAGAGTAATTGACACAAATCTCCCCTCGAGTGTATGTGAATTTACATGTTGCCCCCTAAACTTTTTTTTTAGGCATTAAACCCCCTGAACTATCGCTTATTGGCAATCTTTTGGTTTTTTCCCCCCTGAGGGGGCATTTTTACTCTTATTCTACCAATAAACGATAGTTCAGGGGGTTTAATGCCTAAAAAAAAAGTTTAGAGGGCAACATACAAATTCACATACACTCGAAGGGGGATTTGTGCCAATTACTCTAATAAAAAATCACTTGTCATTTTACTCAAAACAGTAAATTAACCTTACGATAAAAAACAAAAAATAACATGTTATTGGAAATTACCAAATATGCCAAACATGCCAATCAACGAATTGCAAAACACTTTTATTATTTTTTAGGGTTAATTTGTCAAGGCCATCTCCAGACATTTCGGGATCCCATCCAATTAATAATATTAACAAAAATTGAGACCCTATATAAAAATTATTGTCATTAACATAAAAAAAAATAAAAAAAATAAAAAAAATAAAATCCATTTGGCCATAAAAGAACCCCTTCTCCCTCATAAATGATTTAAGAAAAACTTAACAAATTAACTACACAATACACATACAGATCTGAGAACTGAGATCACCACTAAAGCCTAAAATTAGTTGATACTATTGTAAATAAAATAAATAATTAAAAGATGAATCAAAATCAACATGTAGAAATTAACTGAAAACAAAAATCATACCTTCAAACGTCAATGCTTCAATATTGACAAAGACATAGAGTTTTAAACTTTCAAGAAAAAGACAGAGCCAAAGAAGTTTCAGAGTCAACTGAGAGTTTTCTTCAAAGTAATCAAAAATGTTTTTGATTCGTTTAGCACTTTAGCCTTTAGGTCATTAAGTGTTGTTGTTTTTAATTATTTTACTGTTTGTTTTTGTTTTAAATAGTGTAGTCTAAGAATCACAATTCAATCAGGCTTTTGAAGTTTATTTTTATTTAGTTGAATTAGTTCATTGGGCCTTGATTTGAAAAAAATAAAAATAAAATAAAAGCAATAAAAGGTTTGGAATCGGGCCCTGTTTAAACTTAAATAGATTTGGTCTTGAGGCCCCTAATTTTCCAAAAGAAGAAGAAGTAAATTGGGCCAGTTGGGGGACCCAACAAAATGCTGGATTTGCTACCCCCATGGGTCGACCCTGTTAATTGCAATAACATATCCTGTGTTTTACCATTAAGGCTTAATATTCTACAAATGACATTAATTGCTACAGCCCCAAAACGGTAAGTCAAACTCCGTTAGAGATAATGGTTGACTGAACTGTTAAGGGTAAAATCATCATTTTCAACAAAAATATAATAATTATTAAATTTAAAAATTTTTAAGTAAAAACTAAAAAACATATCAAAATGGAGGTTAGCTCCGATCCTTCCATATGATCAAAGGATCAGATCTCCATATCTGCTCATAATTGCTCATTCAATAGGGGACACGGGAGAGGTAGAAGAAGTAGGACCAGAAGAAGACGCGCTAGCTCGTCCAGATCTCTAGATCTTCGTTCGGCGCTGGAACCATCGGGTGTCGTGAATCTTGATAGAGGCGGAGATGCGGCCACGAATATGACGGTTGATATAAACGTGATGGTAAGGCTATGGACGAACAGGATTGGGTCAAGCGAGACATGACGACTTCGACAGAGAACAGCATGTGACAGTCTCTTGCTTTATTGGTCTACTTCATTGGTTTGATTGGTTTGTTGATTCTAGTGAAGAAAAAATTCGATTTTTTGGGTGGTCAAGTGTTGATGGGTTTGAAGAAATTTGATATCAATTCAGTAACTTATTTTGGATTGTTTGAGGAATACCCAATTGAAATCTCTTGATTTCATGGCTTTTCTGTCTGGCTTTAGCTTGTTTTCGACCTTGAAATTCTTCTCTAAGGCCTTAACTTGATTCAAAGTCAATCGTTGTTTCTTTTTATATAATTTATTAGGATTATTGAGAAAAATAAAAATCAAAGGAATGGAGGAAGAGGCTAATTCTTAGAGCTACAATGGATTGTGAAAAAACTATATGCCATATAAGACAAATAGACAATTTGTTCAAATATGTCTCTCCAATACAGTTATTGCTACTCAATGTTAAGCTGATGTAGCAACAAAAAATTATAGACACAGTCAAGTTGACTACCTACTTTTAGAGGCTCTATTAGACAGCTATTTTGTAAGCTGAATCAACATTGGAGATAAATACAAAACATTATTAAGAAAGTTGTTCGATTAAAAATACAATAAATAAAAAATAAATAAAAATGACATTAATAAGTTAATATTTTAAACAGAAGCATTGGAGTCAGATTTTTTATTTGGCTCTATCAAATATACTTCTATGTCATGTAGGAAGCAAGTTTTTTAATATCAATGACATGTCAATAATTATTAAAATGCAATCTACTTTTGTATTGGAGATGCTTTTAGATTAAGAAAACAAATTTGAAATTCTGGGTCCCCTTTTTTTTTTTTTTTTTTTTTTCGTTTTTTCTGTTTTTAACTTAAAATTTTTGGAATCTTCATCTAAAGCAGTTCGGGGAATCATTTTTCAAAGATTTTAATTTCTTCGATTTCTTGTTCTGGTGGCAAATATTATTCGCCAGTGCAAAAAAATATTTGCCCAAAATCCATGAATCTCGAAAGGCATGTACACCGAATCTCCAACTCAAAAAGTCCCTTATCCACAGAACACAACGGGTTGACAATATAGTAGAAAGTTATTAAGGCATGTGTGTGTCGTGCGTGTTGGTTGTGTGTGATAGCTGTTAGGGATGGGAAAAAAATATATGTGTGATAGCAGTGCAGACCATCGTAATAGTGACACATGTTAATTTATGTGTATAGAGGGGTTTGACTATGAATCTATGACAGTCAAGAAAAAGTGTTGGTATGATCAAGGAACGTAATATCGGTATCGGTATCGGCATCAATGTTAGGCTTCTAAATTTACGGATATTTCGAGGATATTATCGATATCGGTGGATATTTTGTCAAAAATTAAAAAAATGATGGATATTTACATTTAAAGTTAGATTTTTTTTGTGATATTTTAGGACAAGTTTAAACAAGTAATTATACATCATATTAATCATATTTCAATGATAAATTAGCATAGTTATGAGTTTATTATAAATTATAACATAGATAGAGTCTGTATATAATTTTTAAAATTGAGTATTTAATAGAATAATATTTTGTTTCACTTTTACAATATTATATACAATATAAAGAGATTAAATATTTAATAAACAAAATTATCATTATATATATATATATATATAGTAATAGTTCCACACTTTCAGATTCTATCATAAATCATAATTCATACATAATAATACATTGCATGTCTGAAATTTAAAACTAAAATGAATTCCTTGCTGGTTCAAATACATAAGATACATTTCTATCTTGATTCAAACAATAATTTTCCCAAGAAAACGTGCTTGCATAGTTTTTAATGTAGTTATTAATATGCCACACATATGTTGCTTGATCTCTTCCAACCGATCCATGAATTGGATAGTTTGGATTTACCCAACTTGGTGGATATTGTTAATCTGCATGCATAGGTATTGCATATGACATTTGTGCTGAAGGATAATCAAATATATTGCAACCACCATAACTACCATAATATGGCACATGAGAACTTGACACTGTCTGTGAATCACCCAAAGAACTATTTTCAGTGTCTACACTCATTGAGGAGAGAGTCATATTCAAAGAATCTTTGTCATTTTGAATTGTTCCTCCATGTTGTCTACCACGATTATGATCAAAATTACCTGTATGAGCATCCCAACCCGCCGCACTAGCATTCCAACCTGTTGCACCAGCATCCCAACCTCCAGCACAAACATCCCAACTTGCTGCACCAGCATTCTAACCTCCTGCACCAGAATCCCAACCTCTTGCCTCATCCCCACCATCCCCATCATCTCCATCATCTTTTCCTTCACTATTTATATCAAAGGTATGTTGGTCATCGGAAGAGCTGGTAACAATAACTCCACGATCTACACCAACTTCTTCTCTAATCACTTGTTCAACATTTATTCCCATGTCTTGAGCATGAGAAGCAATATGTGAATCAGGATTTCCCTCGTCATCATCCAAGGAGCTGAGGCAGGTCTAACCCAGTTAAAAATAGGATTCTCATTATCGTCTCCTACTTCAGCAGCTACTTGAAGTAGATCCATAAAATCAGTTTCATTTACTTTATCTTTTTCAGCTGCCATATCCTTAAGTTTCAACTTCATATTATAATAACAATAAACAAGTTGTTCAAGCTTAAAATATGCAAGACGGTTCCTTTGTTTTGTGTGGATTAAAGCAAATGTTGACCAATTTCTTTCACATGCAGATGATGATGATGTTTGTGATAGTATGCGAACTGCTATTGCACTCAATGATGGAGCACAGTTTCCATACATTACCCACCAATCAGCTGTAATAAAAATTATCAAGTATTATAAGTATGAATATTATTTCAATGATATTATTATTTATTATTAATATGTAAATTTTTGTAATAAAAGTTATATACCTAGTTGCATTTTGCTTCTAGCTGCAATGGCTGCTCGTTCACCAAAACTTTTCCTTCCGTCCTTAAAGTATGTGAGCTACATTCATGAGATCAATGTGTATAATATATATTAATATGACACAATACTCACATGCAAAGAATTTATAATATTGGAATTATAAAATTGGTTGTAAATTGTAACTTTTTACCTCATTTCCAAAATTAGCAATTCCTGCAGCTTCCGTGTCTAATTGTGCATAGACATTATGTACGGCTTTCAGAAGATCCGAATTATCCTCAATATTGTCTCTATATTGGTACTAGGGTTCAAATAGTAAGCTATAATATAAAAAAAATGAATAATTTTAGTATAAATACTATACTAAATTTTAATTATGAATGACAAACAATCCAAAATAAAATTTACCTGCAGCATGTAATGGGTGATTGAGCATTTTATCCCATCGGTCTTGTATAATGTTTAGAACCCATTTACTTCCTCTTTGTTGTTTTACTGTATCTTTCATCACACGCATTAACTCATACACGATAGGCATAGTGGGTACAACTTCTGTATCAACCAATCTCAGAACTTGGTACAGTGGCTCATATATTTTGACTACAGAAGCCACATTATCCCAAAACTCTACATCTAAAATGCGCCGTTCTATTCTTTTTCCATTTACTGTTCGACTCAACCGATTTGCAGCCCATGCATCACTGGTAAATAATTGTTTGAAATTTGTCTTTTTTTTCAAAAGACTATCAAGGGCAATATGATTGGTCGCAAATCGAGTTGCACCAGGCCGCACTATCTCCCCTTTACAAACCTCCCTCATTTGCGATAGTAACCATCCATGATTATATATAAAGTTTGTCATAGCCCTAGCATCATGAATGACACTTGCAACAATGTTCTTCTTTTCAATATCCTCAAAAATCAAATCTATACAATGTGCTGCACAAGGAGTCCAAAATAAGGAATATTTTTTCATCAATTTCTTACCTGCTTTCACAAATGCAGAGCCATTGTCTGTGACAATTTGCACAACGTTCTTCTCACCGACCTCTTTCACCACATCTTTGAGCAATCCATAAATATACTGATGATCTTTAATTTTGTTGGATGCATCAACAGATTTTAGGAAAATTGTGTGACCCTTACAATACACCATAAAATTAATTATCGACAATCTTGTCGGTCCCGTCCACCCATCACACATTATGGTGCAGCCATATTTCTCCCATTTAATTTTGAAGCTATCAACATACTCTTTTATTTCCTTGTACTCGATGTCTAAGTACTTATGCCTAATTTCATATGCTGATGGTGGTTGAACTCCAACACCTATATTCACATGCATGTTAAATTTAATTGTGAAATAAAAAATAAAAACAAATCAAAATTTCAAAAACATTATTATTTAAGAAAAAATAATACCTGATTCTTGAGCACCAACAATCATGTTCTTAAAATGATGAGAGTCGGCTTTATGTGGGGGCACATTATCATAAATAAAAAACTTCGATACTAGCCTCCCCATTTTTTCTCTAATGCTACCCCCCTTGAACATAACTTTAATAATCTTTTGCTTTGCACCTGGTGATTTGTACATTGAAGGTGCAACAGGAAGTTTATAATGCGGCTCTCGCCCACTTTGAGTGCGACGTACTTGTTGTGGTGGTTGACTACTACCACCGGCTCCTGAACCCTCTCCTCTCTTTGACCTCCCTCCAAAGAATCTTGCTTCTTGTTCTCTTTGCCATTCAGATGCTTTGGATGCATCTACTGCCAAACGATAATCCTCTCGTTCATCAGGAAGCATACCTTCAGGATAATGATAGATATCTTCTTCCTCTTCTGTATGACGAAAATTTCCCCTCAATTCTTGTTGAATTTGTTCAATCTCCCCTGCAGCTTTTTTTTTTTGTTATTTCTTTATTTTTTTGCAATTGAGATATTTGAAATTTAACTTCCGGTGGCACCTTTGAGCATGCTTTTACATTTTTATACAACTCATTACCAGTTAAATGAAATTTAAATCGGGTAATTCCTCCACTTTGCATTGTGTGACCGCAAAACGTGCATATAGTACCATTTTTATTATTCGGTATTGTTCTGCAATACTCCCATGCTGGATCACTTTTAGTGCTTGACATCTTATGCAATATAATTCCCTATCAAAACAAAATTAAATTTTGTACTAATCAATTTATAAATATGAAAATTCTAATGGGTATTTGAAATAATACCACATAACATCTAAAATTTGCATACAATATTACAATTATAATATCATTATTTTTTTTATAAATTTTTTTTTTATCAAAGTAAACATTTACGTACCTGATTATTTGATGAAGAATTGAAGATATTGAGAATTTGAGATAAACTTGTAATGTAAAATTTGCTATGTCAAGTACTCAAGTGTAGTCGTCTGTTGTGTATGATGAAAACTTGAAAGAGAAGAGTGGAGATTATTTTATAGATGAAGTGAACAATTAGATGAATGAATGAATGAAGGAGATTTTCGTTGTTGCATTCATTTATATTCTCTACAACGAATAAATACATGATGCATATGCATTCATTTTGTTTCTATTTGGCATAGCCATACTATTTGACATAGGCATTCATTATTAATATTCTCTGCCATACTATTTAGCATAGGCATGCATTATTATTCTCTGCCATACTATTTGGCAAAATTCTATCCTTATGATTCTCTACCGTACGGGCCATACCAAATAATTGTGTTCTTATTTATTTTTTATTTTATTTTTTGATAAAAATAATTGAGTTTCTTAGATTCTCTACTCAAAAGAAACAAATGTGGGTTTTTACACATTTTGCACAAATAATTTTAAGATTCTTTTATTTGGAATGTCGGTACAAAGTTACAAAAAAATCAATTCTACATATTTATAAATTGATCGGTACATATTTAATACTATTTGGAATTAGTTTTACACATTTGAGTCACAAACAAATTTTTTTTTTCAGATTGCTTTCACAAAATTTTACATATTTTACACGTCCACTCTTTGGTTTTTTTTATCCAATTTTACTTCAAGTCCTCAATAATTTTACTATTGACTATTATGTTAAATTTTTTTATAAATTTGTTAATGCTTTTTCTAAAATAATTTTCATTTTTAATTATTTTAACAATAATTTAATTGTTTAGGATTAAAAAAATTATTTTAATATTATGCAAAATATCCATGGACTTTCGGGGTAAAATTCATGAAATTTCGGGAATTTCAGGATATTTCGGGAATATCGGGAAATATTTACAGATATTTCGAAATCGGCCGGATATTCTGTAGGATATTAGATATTTGCCTGTTTCGATGTCGGTCCCTTCAAAATACGGATATATCGGTGGATATTTCGGTATATCTATCAATTTTAAGTACCTTGGGTATGATATAAATATTTTTGGGAACAACTTGAAAGTGTTTTTCAAATATTAATTTAAAACTAGCCTTGAATTATTCTTAAAAATTATTGTTATCAAACCCATGTGGGCCCGTGTTAGAGAAGGAAAATGATGAGGGTCACGCACGTGTGACGTAGATGGTATTTATATAGTGCGTGTTGTTAATTTAATTTGTGCGTGATAGAGAAGGAAAGTGCAAACACGTATGAGAGTATGAGTATGGGAGTCAAACCGGCGGCAGGCGGTGGTCGTAGAAACCGTACGTGTGTACGGTATGGGTGGCGGTGCAATCGATTTAAAAAGGTTACCTGTGGGACCGATAAAGCTAAGTACGTGTGTGATCAAAGACAAATGGACGACACAACAACTTTATATATATAGCTTGATCCAGCTGTTGTCAAAACCTACTTGACTGAAACAGTGAAGCGTTTTGACCTATAAATCAAATCCAACCAATCATTTTCATCTCATTTTAATATTTTATTTCCAATTAATATATATATATTTTTTAACCCATTCAAGAATCACCCATTACAATTGAGTAGATTTTACATTATAAATTTGATGTTAAAAACTTAGTAGGAAAAAAAAAACTTTCTCTCACAACTATGCAAAAATAAAAACCATTTTATCTCGAAAATAACATTTTCGTTGATAAATTTTTTTTTTTAAAAAAAACACCTTAAGAGATTATTAATTACAAAATGTTGTTATGTTACTCCGAATAAATATAGTGAAAATTGCCAAAAATGGCCACATATATTATAGGAAATTCGTTTTTAACCACAAACGAATTTTTATTCATTAATAACCATGTTTTTGGGAAATTACTGGAAAGCCCCCATATAAAAAGGGTCCCCAAAACACTCTCTCTCCTTTTTCTCTCTTTTCTTTCTCTCTCCTCTCCTCTCTCTCTCTCCCTCTCCCGATCTCTCTCTCTCCCTCACAGTCATCGCCGGCGTCGTCACATGAGCACACCACCGACGAAAGTGTGCCTGCCGAGCGCCGACGTGCCTCTTGGCTTCGCCACAGCCACAGCGCCGTCGTGAGTCACCGGTGTGCGTTGCGTGGCTTCAACGAACCACGAACGATCGTCGCGAACCACAAACCAGCCATCGCCGTCGTCGTTCTTCGCTGCTGCTTCGTGCATCGGTGGTCTGCGTCGGCCGTCGTCGTGGTTCATGTCTTGGTCGTCGTCGTCGGAGACTCCCTCCGCCGGCGATTTGATCTGAAAAATAGGGATACAAAAACCTAATTGAATTTGGGAATTTGGGGAAGAAGGGGAATTGGGGAAGAATGTAATTGGCCATAATTTCAAGTTTTACATATTTTATTTTAGGCATGATTTCAAGTTTCACATTTCATTTTAGCCATGATTTCAAGTTTCAACATTCAGGTTTTAGCCATGATTTCAAGTTTGAGGTTTAAAAAAAAAAAAACTAATTTCAGGGGCACTATTGTAAATTACGGACATACACTGAAAGTTTTTTAAAAAAGTGGTTATTAACAATTATAATTTCAAAAGTGGTTAAAAACAAAAGTATGATAATTTGGATGGCTATTTTCGGTTTTCTCTCATAAATATATGTAGCAAAATTATCAAGTATGGGATCAATACGTTATTCCTTTTTCTTTTTCAAGACTCTAATTTTGTAATGTTAAACAGTGATTTTATTGTCAAGTTGAAGCAGTTGTTGGTGTAATTCTCACACACTGATTTTATTGATGTATTTTTAATTATATAGTGCAGCAGACAATTTACATTGAGGACGGTAAACCCTCATAAAGATAAGTCCTATACAAATATAACTAAAGCATTCCAACTACAAGTAAACAACCTACTGTTATTGACATAAGTCTAACACAAATACAATTCTTATTTCCTAATATGCCCCCTCAAGATAGGCCGCGGGAGGAGAGGCCAATCTTGTCTTTGAGTGACTGAAAAATTGGACGAGATAATGGCTTAGTTAGAGTATCCGCAAGCTGATCATTGGACGAAACATGAGCTACACGAAGAATACCAGCCTGTACTTGGTCCCGGATGAAATGAAAATCAATAGCTACATGCTTCATTCGCGAGTGAAAGATCGGATTTGAACATAATTGTGTAGCCCCGACATTGTCACAATAAATGACCGGCGCAGAAGGTAGCTTGAGACCGAGATCAGTAAGGAGAAAGCATAACCAATTCAACTCAGCTGCCGTGGCTGCAACAGACCGATACTCAGCTTCCGTGGAGGAACGAGCTATGGTGGATTGTTTCTTTGAGCTCCAGGAGATGGGATTCCTCCCAAGGTAGACAATGTAGGCACTCGTGGAGGAGAAGTCGTCTTTGTTTCCAGCCCAGTCAGCATCCGAGAAGGCATGAAGAGCCACCTGAGAATTGCGATGAATAACAATACCCTCATTCAACGTTCCACATAAATATCGCAGCAGACGCTTGACAAGTTCCCAATGATCGGAAGTAGGTTGATGCATAAATTGTGATAATTTGTTGACAGCAAAGGAGATGTCTGGACGAGTAAGTGATAAGTACTGAAGGCTGCCCACCACTGTGCGGTATGGGGAAGGATCACTTAGTATAGTACCTGAGTGGAGGGAAATCGGTGGACTTGTAGGTAGGGGAGTTTGAACCGGTTTGGCACCAGACATTTTGGTGCGAGTGAGAAGATCTAGGATGTAGCGTCGCTGTGACAGTAGGATACTATGTTCATGAGGAACCACCTCAACACCAAGGAAGTATGAGAGAGGACCAATGTCCTTCAGGGAGAATCTGTGAGCAAGACTCGCTACAAACTGCTCCACATGAGCTGAGTTGTTACCTGTGAGAATGATATCGTCAACATATATAAGTAGATAAAGAATGTTACCACCAGTGTGAAGAACAAAAAGAGAAGTGTCAGTATAAGAGTTCTTGAAGCCAGCTGTAAGCAGGAACTGGCGCAACTCATGATACCAAGCTCACGGAGCCTGCTTGAGACTGTAGATAGCCTTCCTGAGCTTGCAAACATGTGTAGGATGATCCGAGTCAACAAAGCCAGGGGGTTACGCCATAAAAACTGTCTCAGTGAGTCGACCCTGAAGGAAAGCATTATTAATATCCAGTTGGCGAATGGGCCATCCATGACTGATGGCAATACTGAGGACAAGTCGCACAGTAGTAGGCTTTATGACCGGACTGAAGGTTTCGAAATAATCCACACCAGGTCTTTGATTGAACCCCTTAGCAACCAAACGCGCTTTATACCTGTCAATCGAACCATCAGACTTCCGTTTGATCCGAAAAATCCACTTGCACCCAACCAAATTAGATGCCATGTCAGGTGGAACGAGTTCCCAAGTGCCATTCTGAATAAGAGCATTGCATTCCTCTGACATTGCCTGACGCCAGTTAGAATCTCTCAAAGCCTGTGTAACTGTTGTTGGTTCAGAATCTGAAGAAGACTGAAGTTGAGTAATAAGGTTCATTTTCTGAAGAGGCTTGTGTATAGCATTCTTGGCTCGGGTTGTCATCGAATGGCTGTTGACAGGAGGAGGAGCTGTACCTGGTACGAACAGCTGCTATGAAGAAACCGAAACTAGGGGAGTTGCTGCAGGTGGTCTACCGAAAATTTTAGCAGCAGGACTGGCATGGGAGGCAATCAGCCCAGGCACCTCAGACGAAACAGTAACAGACACCGGGAGGGGAGCTACAGGCGGCCGACTGGAATTCACGGCAGTAGGGCTGCCATGGGAGGAATTCGGTGCAGCCAGACTAGAAGAGACAGCAGGATCAGGCGACGATGGAGATACCGTCTCAGTTGCAGCGACGATGGACGGTGGTGCCGCTGCTGTGGCAAACGACGGTTGGGGGAGCTGATGAGCAGCAGTATGTAGCATTGTAGAGGAGTCTTCACATAGAGGCAAACCAAGAGAGAGACCAAACGAGGATGGAGAGAGTGCTAGCCGACTCGAGGGTGAGGAAGACACAAGAATGATGTTTGGAACCCAAGAACAGACAGTAGTGGTGGTAGGACGATCTAGAGTAGTGTTTAGGGACTTGTAGGGAAAGACTGACTCCATAAATTTAACGTGACGAGAGACAAACATTTTTGAGCATGACGGATCAAAACAGAAATAGGCACTCTGGGACAGCGAGTACCCAAGAAAGACACAAGGAGTTGACCGTTTATCGAGTTTGTGAGACAAGTATGGCCGAAGCCAAGGATAACATAGACGCCTAAAGATTTTCAATTTAGAGAAGTTTGGAGATTTTCCAAAAATCTTTTCATAGGGTGACGAGAGACTAAGTGTTGGAGTGGGCATTCGGTTTATTAAATAGACAGCGGTGGTAAATGCATTAGGCCAAAAATGCAAAGGAAGAGAGGCATGAGTGAGTAACGAGAGACCTGTCTCAACAATGTGTCGATGTCTCCTTTCCGAGTACCCATTATGTTCAGGAGTATGTGGTAGGGTAGTGAGATGGGAGATACCATTAACAGCAAGATAGTCTCTAAGTGACAGGAATTTACCTCCATTATCAATGTAAAGGGAGATGATTTTCTGATCAAAATATTTTTCCACAATGGCTCTATAACGAATGAAGACATCCTTAACCTCTGATTTCTTTTTAAGTGAATAGAACCATATATATTTAGTGTAGTGATCAACAAAAATGACATAATATTTGAAACCGTCATGAGACAGAACTGGGGACGTCCATACATCAGAGAAAATAATTTCTAGAGGTCTAGAGGAGACAAGAGAGGAATGGGAAAATGGTAACTTATGACTTTTATTGCAATGACACGAATCACATACAAAATCTGTTGACACAGGTGAAGACACATCTAAATTAAAACTCGAAACAATACGTTGTAAAATAGAAAAAGCAGGATGACCTAGTCTATGGTGCCAATTTGAGGTGGAGGTTTGGACGCTCAAAAACGCAAGAACCGGTAAGGAGACAGAGTCGGAACTTGGCCATTCATACACCCCATCCTTAGTTTTGCCTCTCAGAAGAACTACCCCCGTACGAATATCCTTCACAAAAAAAGACGAAGATAAGAACTCAACAGAAACCGCATTAGTAGCACAAAATTGAGAAATCAAAATCAGGTTTTTTTTCATATTAGGTACACACAGCACATCATTCAACATAAAAGAGTTATTAGAGGCACAAATAGAAGCAGAACCGGTATTCGTAATAGAAAGACCTGTGCCATCACCAATCATAACATCATCCGAGCCACTGTAAGGAGCGTGTAGAGACAGGTTGTCCAGATCCGATGTCACATGGTGAGATGCCCCACTATCAAGCAGCCAGGCGGGCCTGGGAAAGGAAGAGGTAGCAGCAAAGTGAGCTCTAGGCTGCCAGGGAGAGGTAGCATGCTGTGGGGCAGCGGATGATTGAGTCGGAACCATTTGAAAAGAAGGGCACCGCCTGGCCGAGTGTCCTTGAACACCACACACTTGACACTTGCCGAGATAAGGACGTGGACCCTGCTGGTTCCCACGGATTGAAGGACCACTGTGAGAAGAAGGAGGCCGGTGCGCTGGAGGGTGGTGCTGCTGCCAGCCTATGTTACCAGGGAATGAGGGACGCCAGGACTGCTGAGGATGTGGAGGACGCCAGACCGAACCAGTTCTGGCAGCCGAATTTGCCGTGGCTGGGATAGTAGGTGGCAGCCGCTTGTTGTCTTGAAGAGTGGCTTCAAATGTCAAAAGCTTCTCATGAAGCTCATCAAAAGAGATGGGATTATCTCTGGCTTGAACTGCACGGACCAATTCTTTGTAATCGTCATCAAGTTCGTCTAGGATCCGCTCAGTAAGATCATCGTCATCCATCGGAGCCCCAAGCAAAGCAAGTTCATCGGCATGCGCCTTAACTGAGTGAAGAAAATCGGTGACAGACATTGAACCCTTTGTGGAATTCTTGAGAAGAGATTTTACCTGTTTGATGCGACCACGTGACGGCTTGGCATACGTGTTTGCAAGAATATTTCACGCCTCCATGGACGTTTTGGCCCTAGCAACAAAGGCGATGATGGTAGGAGACAATGAACCAATGACCGCATTCAGAATGAGCTGGTCTTGAGGAATCCAGATTCCATAGGCAGGATTCGAAGATGGGGCAGCAGCTACTGTGATGGAGGCTGGTGGACAAGGCTTGGATCCATCAATGTAGCCCAGAAGGTCATAGCCAGTGAAAAGGGTTTGGAACTGAATTTTCCAGGACATATAGTTGGTGGTGGTGAGTTTGAGGGGAGCCTGTGCCGAGATGTTGATGGTGATGAGATGAAACTCATTGGAACGCAGAGAGGTCGAAGACGCTGGTGTGACGTGAACAATGGTGGAGGGTGCTGCAGGAGAGCTGACGGTGGAGGGTGCTGCAGGAAGACTGGTGTCGGGAGAGCTGTCATTAGGAGAGGTTCCAGTTGAGGTAGTCATTGAGAGAGGAGAGAAAAAAAATATTTTGTGAATTATAGGTTGGATCGTATAAGCTCTGATACCATGTCAAGTTGAAGCAGTTGTTGGTGTAATTCTCACACACTGATTTTATTGATGTATTTTTAATTATATAGTGCAGCAGACAATTTACATTGAGGACGGTAAACCCTCATAAAGATAAGTCCTATACAAATATAACTAAAGCATTCCAACTACAAGTAAACAACCTACTGTTATAGACTTCAGAAGTCTAACACAAATACAATTCTTATTTCCTAATATTTATAACATTACAAAACTAATTATATAACATTATAGAGTTGTAATTCTGTACTTATTTATATATATATATATATATATATATATACATATCATCTTCAAATGAGATCATATATTTTAATTTTATGGACAATTGCTCTATTATTACACCTTTTAAATAAACACACATACAGTATTATAAAGTTAATCAAAGTTTAATGTCGTTTAACAAATAACTAATCATGCTCGAAGTATTTTATTTTATGGGAACTTTTGGGGTAAATATATAAATATACATTGGAGAATTCTCATTGCAAACCATTTTATGTTCAAACCGTCCCCACTAAAAAAAATTCTCATTGAAATCTTGTGCATGAATTATATGAAAATTGAAATATGCATAAAGAAAAAAATTCAAAATTTTCAAGTTTGGAAACGATTTTTGCAAAACTCTTTAAGCTAGAACATTTTAAAAATAGAAAAATATAATAAAAATGGGAAAATAAAAGTTCTTATATCCAAAATTTTCCTCAACCATGTCTTATTTGTCTTAACGTAAATACCAAAAAAAAAAAAAAAAAAAAAATGGCCATTAAAATTCATAAAACTTGATTAAGGTGTGAATAAATTTGAATATAAGGTGGTTTTCAATGTAGACATCTTATATATATAAGTATATATATAATAATAATAATTTCATGTGAAAAATTTCAAAAACCTTTTCATATGGGATTCTAATTTATATGGTGCATAATAGATTGAGAGTTCCGACTTTCACCAATACAAATTGATATATATATATATATATATTAACTTTCAAGTGAAGGACCTCTTACTATAATTTTTGTATGAGCCTCGATGAAATAACATAAGTTTTTATGAATTTTGATCTGAATATTTTTATGGATGATAAGTTCAATGAAATCTACTTATGAATAAAATTTAAGAATTTTTTAAGTATTATAACTTTTTTTTTTTTTTTTTAAAAATCTTCCTATATTTCTCTAATTTTTTCGTTGTTTTTATATTAATCGAAATCGGGATAAATAGTTATAGTGCTTAAAAAATTCTTAAATTTTATTTATATATCCATTTCATAAATCTATCATAAAAAAAAAAAATCAAATCAAAATTCATAAAAATTGATATGAAGTCATCAAAATCCTTACTAAAATTAAAGTATAAGATCCCTATTTATACAGTTGAGAAAACATATTTTTCCGGGACTATTTACAAGTACGGACACTCATTGCAAAGTTCAAGTTCTATCAAGACCTGGCATGTGGGTTTCACTTTGGAGTTTGGACCTCCACGTGTCATTATTGCGCGTTTATGAATAGGAAAATAAAAACTAAACAAATGCACTGGCCAATCAACATCAGTATTGGGGCCACGTTTCTCTTGGGGCCATTAGAAGTTTATCCGACCATTAACTTCAGGGCCTCGTGGGATTAGTCGAGGTGCACGCAAGCTGGCCCGAACACCCACGAATACCAAAAAAAAAAAAAAAAAAAAAAAAAAACATCAATATTTTATTATTGTTTTTTTATATTGTATTCTAGAAATCCTAATTTTATATAAAATATATATAGATATATATATATATTTGATTACTCGTGAGAATCCGAATGTACATTTTTGAGAATCCGAATGAGGATGAATTTAATTTCTAGTTTGTTATTTTTTTTTTTTGGGGTTTACACCGTCCGGTTTTTGGGTGGGGCGGATCCACCATACGGTGTAATCAGCCCAGACCACACCCCGACTAATCCGGACTCGCACCGGGTCGGCCCACTAAGGGGTAAAGTGCTCCCAATATGTGTAGCTCAGTTCACAAGGGGAGTTGAACCCACGACCTTACTTAAGGGATGAGAGCGCCGAACCTAGTTTGTTATTACTATAGCTTTAAAGATATAAAAAAAAAAATGATTATTGTCCAATAGGGTTATGTAAAGGACCTTTATTCAGATTAATGATATATCAAGCTCGAATCATCATCATAACAAGAGGTATATAAACAGTATATATGTAATAATAATTCTATTGATATCCTTGGAGATTTGTGTTAAATACACGTACATAAACCTATTTTACATTTTTCTTCTTAGGTATTTATGATAATTGATAAATGTTAAAGAATAATACTTGAAGTTTTCCATGAGATATTTCCCTAAATAAAGATAAAAATAATATATGGATTTTTTTTCATTTATAGACCCTATTGTCAAGAAATTTTTGAAAAATAAATAGAAGATCACCAACAAATTTTAAAATTTTAGATGAGTTGACTATAACAAGGATGTAGAATATTTATCCGCCTTTATTTTGAATATATTTCCATATGATTTAATGAAACTATACCTAAGAGTATCCTCGATACAAGAATGACTTGTGAAAAAAAAAAAAGATGTTACATAGGATAAATAGACAGTCTATTAAAAAATGTATTTCCAATGCAGCTGTGTATATTCAACCTCACGTTAATGTGGTAAAAAAAAAAAATTAGACGTTGTCAACATGACCGTCTAATTTCAGACGGCCTATTGCACAGATATTTTTTCGGTCGACTTAGCAAGTACTTAAAATTGACATTAATTTTTCATGTATTTTTGGTAAATAAATAAAATAAAAAAGAAAAAAGACAAAAATAAAATATATAAATTGAACACGTCATTAAAAATAAATGTGTTTTAAAAAGAAGCATTGGAGATCAAATTTTGAGTTGATTGTCTATCGAGTCTATCGAGGAAGCAAATTTTTTGACATTGTTGCTATGTGGATGATTTTTGATATGCAAACTACTTTTATATTAGAGATGTTCTAAATGTAATGCTAGATTTCAATAATAATAAAATAAGCAAGGATATAAAGAAGTTTTAGATTATTTTAAAAAATAATAATAATAATAAAGAAGCTACAGATTAAGAAGAAAACATACTTTTTTGTAATATAAAAACCCAAAACATTATTTATACCTACTGTTTTTACATATTTCTCAAAAGGAAAAAAAAAAAATATATATATATATATATATATTGTTTTTACATAATTGGAACTATAACTTTATTAATATTTCGATAGAAGGCACTTCTTGAATAAGACTTCTTAAAAAATAATAAGAAATATAGATACAGAGAAGAAGAAGAAAAAAACCAATAAAAATAAGGTGGGTCATGAATGATGATGAGATTTGCATAATTTGAGAAACACAAGAAAATGTCCACACAAAAAATGACAGCATCTTCGCACTCACCTCATGTAACTACTTGGAAGCTCACTTCACTTCCAACCACAATTATCACTCCCAACACGCTTCTCCTCTATAAATACACCATTTCAATCTTATATTTTTTCTCTGCCAAAATCACATCCAAAACTTTCCAATTTTTTTCTTTTTCATTCGTTTGTTCGGGTCTAAATTGATCACTACTAATTAGTAGTAATACTTTTATTCTCCATCTCAACTTTTCTTTCTTGTTCCAATTTTTTTCTCCTTTCTTAGAATTTTGTAAATTTTATCATTTCATTCTTTTTTGAGTTTTCTTTTCATAAATATTACAATAATTGGGGTTTGGAGAGAAAGGTATGACTTGAATCCACAACCACTTACCGTAAGTTTGAGAGTTATACCGGTAGAGACTACCGCCACGTTTTAGAAAGAGTGAGATTGGATTTTATATATTTATTATTTATTTTTTTAAGTTCATTCAACCTTTCTTTTTCCGAAGAAATTTATTACGAAGAGGAAATCAAAATACAAAATACAAAAGAAAAAAGAAGAAAATGGAAAACCAAGTGATTGAAAATCATGTAGGTGTTAATCCATCATCCTATAGAGGCATTCGAAAGAGGAAATGGGGCAAGTGGGTATCTGAGATCCGACAACCCGGAACCAAGACCCGAATCTGGCTAGGGAGCTACGAGACGCCGGAAATGGCCGCCGCCGCCTACGACGCTGCAGCATTTCACATCCGCGGACGCGGGGCACAACTCAACTTCCCGGAACTGGCAGGTAGCCTTCCCCGACCGGCGAGCTCGAGCGCGGAGGACGTTCAAATGGCTGCCCAACAGGCGGCTTTGAGTTTCAAGAAACCGGTTCTTCAAATGTCGGACCCGGATCTTAATGCGGGTCCTGTGCGAGTCGGGTTGTCGCCAAGTCAAATTCAAGCGATTAATGAGTCGCCGTTGGATTCTCCAAAAATGTGGATGACGGAGTTGATGGCTGGTACCGTTTTTTCAGGAGAAGAAACGTTTTTTCCTAATAACTTTGAGTGGGAAGAAACTCAAGTTAACTCTATATGGGATTAATTTTTGGGAAATTAATTAATTAATAAGAAATAAATATACAATTTTTTTTTTCTCAAGGAGAATTAGTTTTAATTAATAATAATAATTTAAATCATTCAACTAAAAAGGCTGAAATATTATTAATTTAACATTCTTAATTAAAAGAGGTTTCTTTAGCTTAATGAAAACTTTAATTAATTAAGCTTTTATTATTTTTTTTGTAAAATCTTTTTTTAGTACAATTACAAAGACTTGTTGTACCTTTGAGGGAAGAGATGATATTTGGAGATTCTATGAATTTGTACCAAATGAGTTACTTTTTTATTTTATATTTTTAACTCATTTAGTGTGTATTAATTTATATATATATAAGAGAAAAATATTATTCTTCATTTACATGGTATTTCTATTTCTTACGTTGTTTTTATTTTTATTTTTTCAGTTATTTCAACATCTACTTATGATTAAATCGATAATATTAGAATTAAATTATCAATTCTCTCATTAAAACCTAATTGTAGGACTTTTTTAGTTGCTTAAATATTTTATTCTTATACACGAGGTTTCATATTACTATATGAGATTAAATTTAGAACTCCGTTCATTCGTAAATATCATTGTCAACGATATAAATACCCAACCATAAATAAAGTCTAGGAGCATAATAATTGTTATATATCAAAATCAAAAAGAAAAAAAAAATGATAAATCAAATTAATTACTTGAGTCTTTTCAACTTAATATGTAGTATGTACATATAATTGAATTGCTTAACAGCTAGAGATCAGTTGAGTTGTTGACTTGTTGGTAATATTTAAACAGTCCAATTAAGAGGTAGACTTATGAGCTGACCATGCAAATTGTTATCCTTAATTTCAATTAAAACCAACGTGGTTGATTATAAAACAACCAAAAGAAAGTTAATTAAATATATATCGTTAATTATAATCTCTAATCAACCAACTAATCACATGACCAAAAGGTTTTGCAAGCTTTTTGAGAAAAGGAAAATTGGGTGAATCCCACCTTTATTTTTCACCTACCATGATATTATGTGCCTACGGAATTTGGATCATCTGCTGATCTGATTTTTTTCCTAACCTCGTCTAATCTCATGATACATAAGCATTGCAATGAATGTGTGGTTAAGATGTGATTGGTTTCCACTACCACTTTATCAACAAACAATAACATTCCTTAAAAAGTTAGTAAAAAAAAATCATCTCGGCATATGATCCAAATCCATGGCCATGTGGGTTCCCAAAATCAAATTCTAGTTAGAAAAAGTTATGACCATATTTCCAAATAAATAAATAAATAAATAATTATGACCATGTTTTCTACAAAGCTCCTTTTTGTGCCTCACTTAGATTAAAATATTTGCGGTTAATTCCATAGAATAGCCATTTTGGTTTTCCACTTTTTACATATAGCCACAAGTTTTTAAAAACCCAATATAACCGATATAGTGATTGTGTGGTGGAAGTTAATGGGTTCTTTGACAAGTATACCCCTGGAGAGTTGTCAATGGTTATTGATGTAAGAGGTCGAAAATGACCCTGTATATAATCCACTTTGTGGGTAATCGATCCCTTTTCTCCTTCTTATCTCAGATGAAGGCAATCCCCAAACCCAATCCATAAAATCCGCTGCGGCAAATGTCTTCCAATTTCCAACTGATTTGTACATCATCTTATTAAATTGAAATTAAAGTTAGTTAACCCAAATTCCCAAACCCTTACACTTCGAAAGGGCACCCAATTAAAATAATTTACCCACAATATTTTGTATCTCCACCATTATCTTTTTTCTGGTTGTTGATTCATTATCGTGATTGAAGTGGTCCTAATCTGTTTCAGCCATCCCTAATATCAAAGAAGGCATGTATCCTTAGGAACTCGAACTATAACTGTAAATACATTTGACTGATTTCTTTCATAATTTTCATATAGCATATGTTGAAAATGATTGAGAAGGGTCTTCTTGTTGTTCTTCACGGCCTATGTGTTTTTATATCAGTCGAAATACATATGATTGATTTCTTTCATATTCATATAACATATGTTGAAAATGATTGAGAAGGGTTTTCTTGTTCCTCGTCGCAGCGGCCTGTGTGTGTTTATGTCTGTAGTAGTTTTATGGCATTCCATGTATCATTGTACCCCTAATTGTGGGATGTTTTACGAGCTTTAAGCCTTTGATAGGATCCTACCATGACACGAAATTACATTCCATGATCCTACCAACACTACAAGAAATTTCACTTTTAGCAACATTCAAAAAACAACGCGCGGGCTGCGCACTTGCTAAAAGTCATCTATCGCAACGCGTAGGTAAAGCATGTTGCCAAAAGTCATTTATCGCAATGTGTAAAATATGTGTGTTGTTGAAACTACTTATGGCAACGTACATGCGATTGTTGCCAATAATTGAGTACATATGGCAACGCACAACATATGCACGTTGTCATTGTTATTTCATTAAGTTTGTGTACGTTGCTATAAGTGTGTTTTTAACAACGTACAAACGCGCATGTTGTTAAAAAAAAAACTAATGTTTGGCAATACGTATATATAGAACGTTGCCATATGAGTCTATTTAGCAACTGGTTACTTGTGCGTTACAACAAAGTCTAATATTTTGCAACACGCATGTCACGCGTGTTGCGAAAACGTCTAATATTTTGCAACATACATAGCATGCACGTTGTTGTAGGAGACTCTTTAGCAACTATTGGTTTACACGTTACTAAAAGTTGATATTTAGCAACACACATATTATGCGCATTGCGAAAAGTCTAATATTTCGCAATACACATACCGTGCATGTTGTTGTAGGAGATTTTTTAGCAACTACTGATTTGCGTGTTGCGACTGATCGACTAATAATTTAGCAACACACAAGTCATGCACTTGCTGTAGATGTCATGTATGTTGTGAAAGACTAATATTTAACAACACACCTTTTTTGCACGTTGCGAAAGACTAATATTTTAGTAATAAACAAGTCATGCACATTGCTGTAAATGTAATGCACGTTGTGAAAGGCTAATATTTAGCAATATACATGTCATACACATTGTCGTAAAAGCCCTTTTAGCAATTATTGGATTGTGCATTCCGGAAAATACGAATATTTCATTACACACATATTATATGCACATTATCGTAAGAACATTTTTAGCAATTGACTTGTGCATTTCGAAAAAAAAAAAAAAAACTGATGTTTAGAAACCCAAACATCATGAACGTGTTTATAAATATTAAAAATACACAACAACCATAAGCAAAGTGGTTGGACCCATCCCCTTCTATTTTGTGATAAAGATTCGAGCCTCACTTTTGACTATCAATTCTTAAAATGTGGGGGAGACCTCTCCTATGTAATGGGAATTTCATTTTGAGTCCTGAGTTTGCAACGTTTGTTATTATCAAGTTTCAATAGACTCTAACCCGATTCTATTTAATTTCAAATAAAAAAAATACTTTAATTAAATGCTACACTAATTTTTATTTTTATTTTTTTATAATATCTATCCCTCTATCATATAAAATAATTACAAAGATTACTAGAATGAGTTTACATTACCAAGTAATAAAAATTAATATTATTTTAATAAAATATTAATTCCCAAAAAAAATAAAATGATAATAAGCAGATCAATAGCATATATATAATATATATAAATAGTTATGCATTATTTAACACAGTTAAGCTTCTAGCCAAATGGTAAAGTCACTCCTCACAGTCTTCATTGTCTCAGGTTCAACTCTAAACCCAGCAAATAATGGTGAGATTTAATAAACATTGGTCCTATATGGTCGGAGGCCCGATGGTGTTAGGGCCTAGTATAGAGGGCCCAATGAGGGATCATGGGGGATCATTTACGTTTATTTATTTATTTTTTTCATGGCCTAAGGAAACGTATAATGTGCGTTGCGATAAATGACTACAACAACGTACGTCTTTTTTACAACGCACTTAGTACGTTGTCGTTTTTCTAAGACAATGTACAATGCATGTTGCATTAAACATTTAACGCAACATCTATTGCGCGTTGCTTTAAATGTCTACGACAACGTACGTCTCCTTCACAACGCATTTAGTATGTTGTCGTTCTTCTAAGACAACGCACATTGCGCGTTGCGAAAAGTATTTAGACTTTTGGCAACAGGTGTATCAACAACGCACTTAAACATTTAACGCAACATCTATTGCGTGCTGCTTTAAATGTCTATGACAACGTACGTTTCCTTCACAACGCATTTAGTATGTTGTCGTTGTTCTAAGACAACACACATTGCGCGTTGCGAAAAGTCTTTAGACTTTTGTCAACATGTGTATCATCAACGCACAGGCGTGCGTTGCGAAAACTTTTCACAACACATTTTGCACGTTGCGAAATGCCAAATTTCTTGTAATGCATGACACAAAATTACATTCCATGATCCTACCATGATGTGAAATTACATTCCATGATCCTACCATGACATGAAATTACATGATATGAAATTACATTCCATGATCCTGCCATGACATGAAATGATCTTCCCATGACAACACGAAATTACATTCCATGATCATGGAATGTAATTTCATAAAATTACATGAAATTACACGAAATTTAATTCCTTGATCGTCTGATGACATTGATGACATGTATTTTAATTCCATGATGATCGAACTGTAAGTCGTGCAACGGAAAGTTAGGGAATAAAATCAATAGATTTAAGAACGATAGGTTTTAAAAAAATTTCTATCATCTTCTTGGGACCTTTTTGTATATACATGAATATGAGGAAGAGATTTTGTTAACCGAAAATTGTCGCTTGGGGTGAATTTCCAATTAACAATTCTTATGACTGAAATCGGGGTAGATCACAGTCGGAGAGATATCAAGTAGTTCGATACCTATGGTTTTTCAGAAAAGTAGATTTAAACATAATGATGGTGAAAGAAAAGATATAGCAATAGGATCACATATAACACACTTTATTGATAATAAGCACGTAATGAGAGTACAATGGAGATTTTCAGTGGTTATAGTAAAAAGGTTAGAACATAGCTGGTAATGGAGACGGCGATGGAGCTCTCGTGCATGTCGATAAGTGGAAAAGAATACTGTAGGGTTAAGGACTCAAGTTGCGGTCCCTTTCTGTATGGTAACATGTTGTATATATACGTCCCAATGCTTGCTTAGCACTCCTCTAAATTTGGTCCAGTGACCTAGTGATTTTCGGGACGTTCCATGGCGATTGGCGAAAGGATTATAAGATTGATTCAAGGAATCAAGTGATCCCTTTTTTGGCGGAATTTGATGGAGTTGACTTTGCTTTCAAATAGAACTTTTGAGTGGCAGGAATGAGTCGATTTCCTTATTATTAAAACAGTGACGTCTTATTGTCCTTCTTTATAGCTTGATTTTGGCGTCCCTAATCTTACCTTACTACTTGGTAGTCTGTTAATCTGATACTTACTGCTTGGTTGGCCGGCACTAGGAGGGAGCGAGGTACATAGGCATCCTTCCTCCTACTGGATCATGGTATAAGAGTATCAGAGTTTCGGGATACCGGGTTGGTGTGGTAGCGGGGTACTAGGATTTCACAGCATTGGAGTCCTTATGAACTTGGCTTCTGTGTTTCCTAGTACCTAGGAGTCAATGAGCCCTTGATTTTGACCCGGACTGGTAGAAGGCCTACCCAATCACTTTAATGGCAGGGTGCCAGGATGCTCTTCTACGATACCTTTCTATCTCAATTATTCTCAAATGTTGATAGAAAATTCTTCTTTGAACCCCTGCCACTTTTGGCGGTTAACAGAAGTCCCCCCTGACTTGAACATCGGTACCTTGCTGGGGTTGGAGTCAGGATACCAGGATACATGAAGGATTTTCCCTATCTAGCTGGTTTCCACTGTCTTGGAGGAAATCCTCTTTCAGCACGTAAATCCTCCTTTAGTACGCTCATAATAAACGAGCAATCCACGTGTCAAGCCTTGAGTGGTCCGCTTATTTGAATGGGCTATTTTTTTGGTGCTATTTCCTCAAAATCGACTCTTGAATGTTTCTGGTCATTGATTCCGGTTTTCTTACCTATTCAGGTAACCGCCTACCTTTGTCTATAAATAACCCATCATTCTTCCTTCTTTTCACGCCGAATTCAAACTTTAAAAAACCAAAACCCTAGCCTTCTCTCTCTAAAACTCTTTCTTCTTTTCAGCAACTTTCCAAGCTTTCTTCTTATTTTTCTTCTTATTTTCTTCCATGGCAAACTCACCAAACCCTTCTGACAGCATCGACGCCCTTTTTCATCTGAAAGGGGATGTTTCGGCCGAGAGCAACCCGCTAAATCCGAGGAAGAGGAAGAGGAAGAGGAAGAGCCGAGAAGAGAGTGACACGGCATGAAGCTCTATTCCGATTCAGCATCGTCGTTCTACGAGGAACCCAAGAATCGGGTCAGGTTTTACCAACAAACTTGACAACCCAGTCGAGGTTATTGATGAGGATGTAGACGGAGATGATGATGATGACTATGACGATGATGAGCAAGGAGATTCCCCAGTTAGGGGTGGCCAAGCAGGGGTAGCTAACCTTTCACTTAAAGATTGGGTTGTTCCCGACTCCGTTTGCACCGTGGACACCCTAGCCTGCTTGAGGAGAGAGTACTAGATTCCTGATGCCATTACTCTCACTCTCCCATATCGAGGCTACGATGTATATACCCCGGCTGATGGCGAAGTCCTCCTCCATGTAGCTGCCTTTGAATATGGAGTCAGGCTACCCCTTCATCCCTCTCTTCGTAGGGCACTACTTACTCTCGGCCTTGCCCCATTAAAGATTTCACCAGGGTTCTGGAAACACCTGGTTGGGTTTCTAGTACTTTGGAAGGAGAAGTGCAAGATAGATAACCTTGTGAGGGAGCCGGGGTACGATGAAATTCGGTATATCTTCCAAGTAGCGGTCATCAAGTCGAGCCCAAATGGTCAATTTTATTTGCTGGCAAAGAACAACCTGAAGTTTATGGTCCCTAGAGCCACCGTGAAGTATCCTCACCCTTGGCGTGAGGAGTGGGTCGTGGTAGGTGGATGTAAGTACCTCAAAGTTTGATTGGCTTATTTCGGTGACAAACCACATGTGGGGTTCATGTAAGGGTAGCTTAGGTATTATGATCAAGTTCAAGGCCCCTTCAAGACCTCAAGGTGATAAGCACGCCAAAGGTATAATCTCTAGTGCTTAGTTTTCATTGAAGAGATTTAGTTGCACACACACACCTGTATTGGTTGCATATAAATGCTTTACTCTTGTGTGCATCCTCTTCACATGTCATATTTCATACTTGCACTTGTTGTTGTATTTTGTTGTGTGTTTATGTATCGTATAATTCATTTTCCAAATATTGTTCAGAAACGTCCACGCTTGCACAAGGTTATGCTTGGTTTAGCGTGAAGATCGCCTACGAAGAATGCCCCTGGCTTCTCCTTTGGTTTCACCATTTTTGGTGAATCGACGGTTTGATCGGTGGCCATGACCGTCGAATGAAACCGCCGTTTGTGTCCAGATGGCTCTTGAGCAATTCTACAGTTACGATCGTCGACTATGACCGCCGTTCGAAACCACCGTTCATACCTGATTGATTTTATTATCTCGGTCTAATTCGGCGGTTGGTGGCCGCCGAATGAAACCGCCGTTGTTCCTCTGCTTCTCTCGGAAGCCATTCGGCGGTTGTAATCAGTGGCCTGGCCACCAAATGAAACCGCCGATTGGTGTGTTTCAGGGGCAAACCTGTCTTTTCACATGCTCTATTTTTTGCCTCTATAAATACACCTCTTTCTCTTGTTCTGAATGTGACTATTTAATCATCAAGAACCCTAACTTTGAAAGAGAGATTTTTGTAAGAAAAAAGCAATCAAGTTTACTCATTTAAACACTCAAACCAAATTTCATATGCATCAAAATTCATCTAGCATCTTCTAGCATATCTAGGATGCTTGTTTGCATGGGTCTTGTTCAACACACATCCCTTGGTATGTTCTTCACTAATCTCATATAATTTTAGTGTTTTATTTATCAAGGCATCTCTTTTATTACTTGATTGTTTTTAGATTAATTTCTAATGTTCAAGATAGAGATTGTTGTATTGATATGATTGAGTGTTGTATTGTGATAGCTATCTAGGTTTTCATAATCTATGTTTAGCTAAGCTAATTGACATGTCATCTAGCTTTTAATATCTAGGATTGAATTAATTGCAAAATCATCATCCTAGATAAGCATATAGGGTTACCTAGCTCTAAATTGCATATTGAATATCTCACATATTCACTTAGGTTTTATTATCTCTTCTTAGAGAATTAAATCTTGTGTTGTGACCGGAATTAGGTTGCTTAATTCGCAAGCAATTGGACTAGGTCCACTTGTACCGAGACTAGGTAGGTGTGTGATTATATACCGGGATTAGGTTGTAATTGTTTTACACATTTAGTGGATTCGAGGTTCGAGTGTGGCTCATTTATTAGCCCGTGGTTTTTCCCGTGAGGGTTTCCACGTAAATATCAAGTGTTATTTAATATTCCACACATATTACACTTGTTATATTATTGTGACTAGTTAGGGGAATTTTCGTTAACTTGGCTATTAACGAAAATTGGGTAAAATTGGATAAAATCTATTCACCCCCCTCTAGATATATATTGTACACACCTTAATTTGTTTCAATTGGTATCAGAGCGGGTTCCTAGATATACTTAGGTGATCCTTGCTCATTTTGGTGTGTTTTGCATTTGTGTGATTTTTGTTCATTCATACATCTTGCATACATTTCATTTCATTCATCTTATACAATGAGTGGAAACGGTGGCAACAACGAAGGGGCTTCTTGCACGAGACCTCCTCTTCTCACTGGCTTGAATTATTCCCAATGGAAAGGGAAGATGGATTCCTACATATGTCAGATTCACGATCGTGCGTGGATGACGGTGGAAGATGGATATGATCTACCCATGATGACTCCTGAGGGTGGAGGAGAAGAAGTATTGAAGCCTAAGGCGCAATGGAACGCGCAAGAGTTTGAGACTTCAAGGTGGAATAGGAAAGCTATGCACGCCATCCTTTGTGCAATGGATGAAAATTAGTACAAGCTAATTCAGAACACTCAGATAGCAAAAGTGGCTTGGGGCATCTTACAAGTTGCACATGAAGGAACTGAGGTGGTGAAGGAATCCAAGCTTCAAGTCCTCCAAACTCAATTCGAGTTACTTAGGATGGGAGATAATGAATGCTTTAATGATTTTGAAATCAAATTGATGGATATCGTTAATCAAAGCCACCAACTCGGAGATCCGTATTCGAATAGGAGAGTTAAGCAGAAAATTATAAGGTCTCTCCCTGATAGGTTTGAATCCAAGGTAACGTCTTTAGAAGAGAATAGTGGCTATAAGGATATGAAGCCGAGTGAGGTGATTGGGAGACTTCTAGCTTATGAGTCTAGGAAGGGTCCTATCTCCACACCTCCTAAAAAGCAAAAAGGAATTGCTTTAAAAGCTTCCAAGGATGAAAATAAGGCAAAGAAGATTGACTTGGACGAAGACCTTGCCTTATTTGTAAAAAGGTTCAACAAGGTTATGAAGTTTGGGAGGAAGGGCTTTGGATTAAAAGGCCAAGACTTGAAGAAAAAGGGTCCTTTCAAGAAGTTTGAGCCTAGGCAAGAGAGGACCGAAAGGAAAGGGGTCCGATGCTTTGAATGTGGTAGGATAAGTCACTTTGCCCCCGAATGTGCTAATCACAATGACAAGAAGAAGGGAAAAGTGATGGCCGCCACTTGGAGTGGAAGTAGTGATGACTCCAATGAGGGAGATGGGTCTTCGGATGATGAAGATCTCATGGCTAATGTCCTAGCTTTTGCCTCCTCCCACAAGAGCAAAAGTGCTAGTGAAAAAAAGGAAGAGAGTCAAGAGGAAAATGACTTAAGTGAAGAAGAAAGTGATTCCTCATATAACTCCATAAATGGATTTGTGGAGAAAAAGGTGCTTCCTAAATACCACGCCGAGTTTAATGACTTAGCAATCAAGAGCACGAGAAAGATTCAAAGATTGAGAGAAGAGAATCTTGAACTTTCATCCTATAATGACCGCTTAAGTGAACAAGTGGAAAGATTCAAGAAAATAGAAGATAAGCTAAGAATGGAGCTAGACTTATCTAAGAGGAATGAAGAAAGTCTTATGAGGGAGCTTGAAGAAGCAAAAGAATCTATGACTAAGATGGCTTCTAGCACTCAAAAGCTTGATCATTTGCTTGGTGTTAGAAAGAATCCGTGTGACAAGAGGGGTCTTGGGTATGAAGATGGTAAGGAAATCTCAACCTCTAACAAGACCGTGTTTGTCAAGAGCTTGGGCAACAAAGAAGCTTCACTGGTGCAAACTCCTAAGAAGAAAATTGATCTAGGACAATGTTCAAATAGTGCACAAGTGAAGGTGGTGCCAAGAAGACAACCTCAAGCTCAACCTATAAGAGCTCTTCAAGCTAACATTCCTCAACATATGGCTCACAAAGGAAAGGGACCAATCATGCAAGCTAAATCTCGGAAGCAAGTTAGACCGGTTCAACAACGAAGATGGATTGAACCTACTCAACCACAAAGACATAGAAAAGCTCCTATGTACGCACAAGGACAATGTATGATTCCTTACTTTATTTCTACATGTCATTTTTATGGTTTTGATGGTCATATTAGACCAAGATACTTTCATTATATTAAAATGTGTAGAACTAGAAGCATGATTGAGAAAAAGAATAGAGTCATAATGCATGTTCCTAGGAATGATAAGATTGATTTGCATGATCCTAGAGCATCTAAAGCCCATGTACCAAAGACCATTAGGAAAGAAAATGTTTCACCTAGGTGGATTAGAAAAAATGAAAATGTTTGCCATGTTGCTTAAATTGCCTTAAAGGCTAATTCTTCTAATTTTTGGTACTTAGATAGTGGGTGCTCTAGGCACATGACGGGAAACAAGAGTTTCTTCGAGAATCTTATCATAGAGGAATGAGGATGTGTCACCTTTGGTGATGGATCCAAAAAGAGAGTTGTTGACGGTGAATTTTGGATCGTTGAAAAGTCAACCGCCAAACAATAACACGTAAGCAGATCGAAACTTTAACCAATCTATGGTTGAATAATCAAAGCCTCTTTCCCAACGTGGATATGATACGATTTGTTTGTATTTGAAAATAGTAATGTAGAAAAGCAGGAAATAAATTATAAATCAAACATAACACATGTTTTACGTGGTAAAACCCCAAGGTGGGGAAACATCCACGGTGCCGATGACGGCGAGAAGAGATCCACTATGAATAGAATAATTGCACACTCTATACTCGCTTTCTCTCAGATAATTGCTTATGTTTCGTATCTCTTTTCTCATGTAAGTATCAGTTGCTCATGATGTCGATCCCCCTTATAATGATTACATGGTTGTATTTATATGGTTTGATCTAGGGTTGCCCTAGTTCTTGTCGTATAAGCGGTGGATTCATTAATTAGAATCTTTGTAGGATTCCGATAGAGTAGACCAATTAGGATTCGTTTCCCGTTTGGTGTTTATCCTTCTGGAAGCTTTAAATCCTTTCTTGATTATAATTCTAACACTGGAGAGGAAATAGGGATATTTCCTTGGAGTGTGATTCTTAGATTTCGTATCTGAGTGGATCTCCACTAAATAAGGTGTATCTTGATAGGATTGTATTTCCCGTTTTTGGCTAAGTATTGATCTTTAGCTGAGCAGAATCTTGGCCGAGCAGATTCCTGGCCGAGTGGACTCCTGGCCGAGTGGAATCTTGGCTGGAGCAGATTCCTGGCTGAGTAGAATCTTGGCCGAGCAGATTCTTGACCGAGTAGACTCCTGGCCGAGTGGAATCTTGGCCGAGCAGATCCCTAGCTGAGTGGACTCCTGGCCGAGTAGACTCCTGATCGAGTGGCCGAGCATATTCCTGGCCGAACAGATCTTTAGCCAACCAGATTCTATCTGTAGATGGCCCCTCATATGGTGCTGTTACGCATTCATGTTGACCGCCGAGCAGATTCATGACCAAGTAGACTCTTGGCCGAGTGGAATCTTGGCCGAGCAGATCCCTTGTGTTAGGATTATGCTCAATAGCAAGAGTGTAATGTTGTAATTAACAATCTTTTTCATATTAATAAAGTGATTTCTGGTTTAACAAATCGTATAGCATTTATAGTTTAATATTATAATTGTCAAAGTAAATAATCATAAGGTCTAAAGACTATGAGAAAAGAAGAATTGTTCGTACATCTGGATATGTATGTGGTAGACACAATTCTTTAGTTAGTCTTGAATAATGTTCACAACTTAAGTTAAAGGTTGGGCACCTTTATCTTGTTAAAGTTGTAGAATTCTTTTGCTAGCATTTGAGTGGGATCAAATGAGATATGATGAGTCTAAATCATCGGAGTGTCTTCGAGCAAAAGGATCTAGTGCACTGGGTGCATTGAACTGGATCACAATGAAAAGCTTTATCTAGAACCGTCAATAGATAATAGTCTTTTCATTATCAGGACAATCGGAGAGTCTATCTTAATCCTGAGATAAATGATGGACTTATGGTTGCAAGTGATATCATTTGAGTTATCAATGAGTACGATTATATCGCATAGTCTATCCTCGATAGTTTGGTGATATTCATTTGTTAATCGATAGAGGACTTCATTTATAGATATGGACATCGTGGCTCCATTTAATTAAATGAGAGTATAATATCATCATATGGATGTTTTGAGGTAATTGGATATTAAATCTCAACGTTGAGTTTTCGATAGTGTCTATTGAAAACATGGCTTCTGGACAAGTCAAAATATCCAAGTTCAAAACGTGGTCATATGAGTAAATATGGTAACTTGGAGAGTTATAGGCGGTCTATGAACTCTTGGCGATTACTGATATTAATCACGAGGATACACTATCTCCTATATGATTGTCTAGGGTATGAATGAGGAGCATCTTCCTTTTCTATCTTTATTTAAGAGTTCAATTTTAGCTCTTTAGTGGAATGAGTTAAAATTAATGGATCGGACCTAAGTGAATCATTTGTTGATTGTGATTAGGTTATGTCTATTGAAGCTTAAATTTAGATGGCCCGCCAAGATCCCAATCCACACGGACTTGCATGGATCACTTGATATATTCTACCGGACCAATTTAAGGGTCCATCTAGAATTGCATTTAATATATTAAGAATATAATTTGCACATTATTTAAGTAATGGGCTGCTCAATTATATTTATATATTAATGAAAGACATGTGGGCTTGTTTCTTTTAGTAAGAATGGGTCTGGTTCACATGTAGGCTTTTTATTTAAAGTCCAATGGATTAAATGAAATAAGAAAATAATATTTTGGCCCATTTATTCAAGTGGGGCGGCAAGGTTAAGTTTTAACCTAATATATTATTTTGTTTCATTTGTTTTAATTAAATAAGAATTAATTTATTTATTAATTAATTGTTTAATTAATAAACAAATTTTTTCTGATTAGGAAATATGATTCCTAATGTTATACTATTGTTGGTAGTATACTAAAAGTAAAAGACTTATTTGGTAAGAAAATAAATAATTAATTTTATTTATTCAAATAAGAAGTCTTTTAATTTAGTCATTAAAAAGAATAAAATAACTATGAGTTAGATTAGGGTTAGAAGTCTATTCTTTTATGGAAATTAGGGTGCAACACAAACCTTTAGAGGTGGTGATTTGCGGCAACCCTAGTGTAAAAAGGAGAGAGATTTCGGCAACCCTAAAAGACAAGGAGAGGAAAATTTCGGCCACCTATATATTCCCACATATAGATTTCGGCCACCCTAGTGGTTCTGGAGACAATTTTTCTTCTTCTTCTCAATTCATAGAAAGCTTTTATTCTACTAAAACAAATAGGAGTGTTAGATTATTCGTTGATAGTATACTATTTGCTTAATCATCAATAAGCTTGTGTATACGATATCGATCTAGGTTCACGCGAGTTTCGATCATTAGATTGAGAACTCAAAAGTGACCGGAATAATCTCAGTCATTCTTTTGATTGTTTTTGTGACTAACAAAGAAAAGAAAGTTTGTTTTGTCCATTCACAGGTTTGCAATTCAAAGAAAAAGGGAGACCACGCTCCTAGGTGATCCACGTTCGTGCTAGGATTGAAGATCTTGCGGATTACCATCGACGTAAGTCAATCGGATCACGCGACAAAAGGTATTCTACTTTTTGGTTATTGTATATGCATGTTTAATTAATTAAAGGGTTTAAGGTTCATAAAGGAAAAATTTTAAAAGTCACTAAATCTTATTTTTAGTCTCGCTTCCGCTGCGTGTACTACGGTATTTTTCCCTACACCTAGCTGAGTGGACTCCTGGCCGAGTAGACTCCTGACCGAGTGGCCAAGCATATTCCTAGCCGAACAGATCTTTAGCCAACCAGATTCTATCTGTAGATGGCCCCTCATATGGTGCTGTTACTCATTCATGTTGACCCTTTTGATAACGTGTCTCACATTTGACTTTTGATGACATGGAGTCACTATATTTCCGCATTACCTGTTATCTTCGCTGACGTGTCATGTTAACGAAAAATCCCTATAACAATACCTCCTCAAATTTGCGAGATGAGTTCTTGGCAACTCGTTGAAGGGGATTTGAATAGTTCTCCTCTGATTTTTGTAATTTTTTTGCCTTGTATACTTCTATAACGCCTTGGTGCGCACTCACACTATATAGATTTGGTATTTGGTATACCTTTCTTCCTCAAGACCTTGTAGCTTGCATTCCTGCAATAATAATAATAAAAAAAAACTTTGTTTGTATAAACATAATTGTAAATTCTTACTTACTTGCATTTGGTTCTAGTCGCGTTCGATAAACTTCCTTGTGTCCACAAGCTTTGATTGTTAAGATCTTTTCGCTCATTTGGGCGAATATGAGACCCCTTTTTAACTTTTTCAGCTTTTCTCGAATCCTTTTGTCTGAGTGGTTCTTACTAATGCTTGGGTCCTCTTTCAACCTGGTTCAGCTTCGCTTAGATCCATCTTTGGGCGGATCTTACTTACACTCGGATCCTCTTCTCGGCTTCACTTAGATCCTTTGCTTTGAGCGGATCTTACTAATGCTCAGATCTTCTTTGCACTGCTGCTGCATATCTGATCTTTCTGCTGTAATTATTCTTAAATAGGCATGAATTAGGTCTCCTTTTAGTTCCATAATCAACCTCCAATAAGGCTAATTCAATGTGACTCAAAATAGGAAGTATAATCCTTCTAACTTTAGGAATTTTAATCCAATCTCAACTAATCCTAACATGGAAAGTTTAGGATCAACTAAAATTGAATTAAAGTGACTTTTAATTCTTCGTTAATCTTCCAAAACATGAAAAATTCGTCTAAGACCTTCATTCCCGGATAGGCAAACCGCAATGCTCTATTTCCAAAATCCCGTGTAGAAATTCTGGACTGACCTTTGGGTAGTAAAATGGTCATAACTCCTTCTAGAAAACTCAAAATTGTGAACCATAAAATTCTACAGAAAGCTTACTTCTATACCTTTCCAGCCATATAAGGCTCGAAACCTAGTTTCTTCTGAGATGATACAGTTTAATTCTTGAAGTTGACCCATCAGTAGATGCAGTTTCCTCGGGTTTGGTCGAAAATCTTTTGAATTGCTTTCAATCATCTCCTAGGACTCAAATAGCTGAGAATGCTTCTATCTGAAACATCTTTTCTTCTTTTCGTATCCTTTAAAGGCAAGTTCTGACGATCTTTCGAAGTTTTAGCGCTCAAGACAGCTTGAAAATGTCGAGGTTATTAAAGTTTCCCTGAGCCTTGTCTTTCCTCACAAGCTGAGAAAAATACAGTACTTGTCTTTGCTCTTGGCAAGGTAAGATGTCGCTCCATAGAGATCGTGCTTCAAAGCATCCACCCTCTGAGGCCACTACCATATATATACACATGCTCATGGCGAGTTAGGGGCTTTTGTTCTCTAGGGGTTCATGTTGCTTGGAATCTACCCCCTAGCATCGTTGTTATTCTTGAGTTGATGCCGACGTGTAGGGTAGGAGCCACGCTTTTGGCACATTGTCTGGGTAGCCATTCTTTTCTTCTTTGGACGGGTCATTCCAAGTGTTCACCCTGGATTTTTTTTTTCCGTAGGTTTGATTCTTCCTTTTGGCCGATCTTTCTTATAGACCGGTCTTCTTTTTGGCTGATCTTTCTTATAGATCGGTCTTCTTTTTGGCTGATCTTTCTTACAGATCGGTTATTATTTTTTATACCCTCTAGCTAATACTCCTGCAAAAAGAAAGCACTTTATGTATATAAATACAATTTTTGACTTTTAACATACTTGCATCCGACTTCAACCATTATTGGATCTTTTGCAGTTGTTCACTGGCTTTTGTACTTCTTACAAATTGTTCCAGATGCTCGCTCGGCTGACAGGTAGGAATTTAGGCTATGGCTCTAGGCAACTTGATGTTTATTTTACCCCACGGCGGGTCCTGACTCACCGTATCTAAGTTTCTACCCACTTTCGGGGTTTTTACTTGATTTTTAGCGAGCCAAGCCAGCTTCAAGATGTTTGGCTTAGGTGGCCCAAATCTTGCGTTCGAAAGCTTCCCGGCTGCTTTTGTGTGCACTTGCTCATTGAAGCTTTGTACTTTTTTTTTTTTTTTTTGTTGTTCAGCTACCATTGCTGAGTTTTTGGTTGAGGCTCAAAGCCTTCTTGTTCAACTACCATTGCTGAGTTTTTGGTTAAGACTAACAAGCCTTATTTGGCCAGCTACCATTGCTGAGTTTGCGGTTAAGGCTAACAAGCCTTCTTTGGTCAGCTACAATTGCTGAGTTTACGGTTTACCCAGTGTTTATCATGACGTATCCGACCATACACCAAGTCTTTAAGCATACTATTGGGACGTCTCCCTCTTTTGCTTATATTGTTATTAAGTGCTAGTTTTTCCTACCCCCAGCGTTTCTTTCGACCGCTGTTTTCTGAGTGCTTATCCTACACTTCGAGGGGTCACGCTTGCCAATGGTGGCGAGCACCAATTGGTCTTTTTGCGTTTTTCTAGCTCAGGCTACTATGACTAGTCTAGAGCCTGCTATGTTTGTGGGTACCCATTCGCCGACGTTTATTTTGTCATTGTTGAGAATGTTCTACCTTCGCTTGAATTTCTACATGCATAGAGATGAAACTTGTTTTGCGCGCATTGATACGAAGCTCGATTCCTATGCTAAGGTTCTCATCTTGTCTTTCTGTGCCAAAGATGTGAACAGCATTTGCATAAATAACAAATATACATGTATATACTTTAATAATGTCGAACAAAAATAGTTGGATAATCCATGTACGGTATTGGTTATGGTCATCGTTCGGGATACAATATCAATGGATTCATGTTGGGTGCTTTGCATATAAAAACACGTGGCACAATAAACAAGAAGTATAAATTTTGATAGAAAAGTATATGGTGTGCAACTTATGATTCTAATTAATTAGCAACAGAAAAACAAGCACCATGATATCTCACCAAGTTATTGAGATGTAAGATAATAACAAGTAATAATAATTAAACCAAAGCGTACCTCCAAGCCCGACCGATTTTGACAATATCATTAAGCGCTTTCGAAAACACTTGGTCACTTACCAAACCTGAAGTTTAGTTGTATTGCTTTCAGATACTTTGTCTTTGAGCGGTTTTTTTTTTTTCTTTTTTTTTTAGTTGCTACGGTGGAAAAGGGACTTTCATAAAAACCACCTTCACAACTGCGAATTTTCCTTACGGTTACATCTTCTGCTCCCATAGGCCCCCCACAGTTTGTTGTAAGTAGGTTTAGGCTTGTTGGAGCGCTTTTAACACTGCATCCACCCCTTCTTTAAAGAGAAATACAACAAGTTCGTGCATGATGTAGATTTGTATGTGACAGTATAACAATATGAAGAAGTAGACATAATTTAATATATCTAGATTAAAGAAATTATACGTTTCAAGTATCATAGACTCATCTTCGATCTCACCAATGTTCTAGGCATATCAAATATTCCGAGTGTTAAATTTGGCAAAACTTATGTTCAAAAGACCAAATTTGGTCGAACCCAACTGTATTTGGTCAATCCAATATTGATTTTCAACTAACGGTTGACATAATACATTTTAATCATCAACAATAAAGATTATGGCGTACTTGTTGCCTATTGAATCTGCTTTGGTGCAGGTAACAGCGCATCTCCAAATCAAAGCGATTTGTACACATTTAACGAGAATATATATTTACGGACTATGTTGTTTCTAATTAACTAACAGCCGATTTACAGTATTATAAGTGAAAGTGAGCACCACGGTGTTCTGCTAAATTATCGATAGAGATACAAGATGGTGTTAGCAATAATAATATAATAGTCAAGTGAGAGCGTACCTCCTTGCTCGAACGATTCCGGTACTGCATTTAAACACTTTTGGAAGCGCTTCTTACTAAGATCAAAGCCTTGATTAATTCATTAAATAACACTTATTGGAAAGATATTATAAAAGACTACAATTTATTTTCAAACAACGTATATATAGTAGATCACAACACTACTAATAACATGGAGTCAGTTTTTCCACAACATTTAAATGAACAACTCATCACAATTTTTATCTTTAAAAGGGCAATGAGGAAGTATTAGACATGGAGGGTGCATATAATCAACTAGTGCAATTGCATCTAGGCTCTAGTAGTGTCACTCCTCTCAATACTATTTAACGAATTAAATTAACGACACAGACAACCATGCATTATGTGTAATGTATTGTCTGCCCAAAACAATTATATACTTAAATATGCTATGTATGTCATGAGCTTGGTAATTTTTATTAGACAACAAATATTCAATTGTTTTTTATCATTGTAAACGAATATATATTTTTTCTATTTGCATAATATAATATTATAAAATTAAACTGATATGTAATCTGACTTACCTCGGCCACTTACCCAACCTGGTGTGTAGTTTTATTCTTGGATCCTTTGTTGTTGGACAAGTAGGTAATGAAGAGCCGAGTGAGCTTTAGCTGAGAATTGACTTTGGGTCCTTTCTTTCCTTTTTTGCTGAACTGCCACGTTTCGGAGGTCGTCAAATATTCCTCGAGATGAATTGCGTTATGGGCTACATGTCCTCGGAAATCTTCGTGCATCTAGTTTACAACAAAATTCACAGTTCGTGATTCCGTGCTTTCTCGATAGAGTTACCTCTGTTTTAGCGACCGGTAGTCGGATCAGAAAGTTCTTCGCAAGTGACTTTCTTCAATATTTTGGGAGCCATAAAAACTTTCATATGTCAAACTAGATTGTGGACCATATATTTTTGGAAAGTTCTGGATGTCTAGTTTCCAAAAGTTTTTACGGCTCATGGTTTCGATGTTTGTAGAGGAAGATATGCTTGTTTTAGTGCTTGATGGTCAGATCAGAAAATCTTCCACGAATTGCTTACTTTTGTGTTACGGGGGCCACCAAAAATTGCACGAACTGAACTAGGTTGTGAACCATAAATGCTTGGAAAGGTTTTGAGGTCTAGTTTTCAGCGGCTTTTACAGTTCGTGAATCCGAGTTCCGTAGAGGGAGATATGCTCACTTTAGTGTCCATTGGTCAGAAATTCCGCGATTCACGACAACTCTTCTTTTTTGTAAGTTGTCGGAAAGGGAAAGCAATTCCTCGAACGACTTTTGACACTTTGAAGCTTTGTAGATATCCTTCCTTCGAATTTGGTTGTGACCGTGCCTCCTATTGCGGGTACTGTTGATGATCCACCCCCTAGCGCTTTCAATAGCCGTTCGCTGGGGTGCTTTAGATGTTGCATCTGCTGGTGTCGTAATCGCTGGGGTAAATGTGTTCGTAGAGAGTTGTAAGGAGTTGGTTGTCACCTTCATTTAGATCCATGTCGGATCAAGAAGCTTTCGGAAAGCAACATTATCTAAGTCAAACTTGATAAACTCTTCACTTTAAGCGCGTCGAGATGAAATTCGATTCCCGCATGCCGAGGCAAGACTAGATTCCTGAGCTAACATTTTCAACTTGTTTTCTATACCAAGTATGTGCGTAAAGTTTGCACAAGTAATAATAATCATGCATTTAATGAGACCAAATAATTGGAAGCGATCAACTCATACATGGTACTATTAATGATTAGTGTCGAAATTTGACACCTATAAATCTATGATAGACAACTTGCGTGTAAGAGCCATTAAAGTTGTCAGACATACTAATTAAGCATGCATTATATGTTTATAGACTTGTGCACGCGTATTATGTATTGTGTTCAAGAGAGACAAGCATAGATAACATGTGGACGCAATATAACATAAAGAGAAATACACAAAAGTTGTGCGTGTTGTGTATTTGTAGGAGAAAGTATAACGATATGAAGAGGTAGATATAATTTAATATATCGAGATTACATATTTTCAATGTCACTAGCTTACCGAATACTTCTAGTCACATTCTTCAACACTCATGCTCATTTGATTTAAAGAGAACAAATTGGTTGAACCCAATATCGTTATCATGAATATTTAAACATCAGTAACAATGGCATATTTGGAATGTAAAGTAACAAAACATTGTGGCACGTACATGTTACACGCGTCTCCGAATCAATTGTGATTCATACATTGTTTTATCAGTAGGAATTTTGATAGAAAGACATGGATTATATACTTATAGTTCTAGCGATTCTAATGCTAAATTCATAATATTCTAAATAGAAATAATCACTACGATATCCTTCTGAACTATCGATTAAGATGCAATATGGTGCCAAATAATAGATAGCATAACAATCAAGAGAAATCGTACCTCTATATCTGAACAATTTCGGTACTGCTTTTAAACGCTTTCGAAAGCGCTTTTCATCAAGATCAAATTTTTGGTTAAATTCAATCGAATTATTGTTTGGTTAATCAAAATGCCATAAATATTAAACATCAATCAGTATGTTTTACTCTTATTAATCTAGAATAATAATCATGTGACATACTTGCTGCCGACTAAATCTACTCGGCAATGCACTCCCAAGTCAAGGCAACCCATGCAAATATTTTAATAGAAAAGCACAGTATGCAACTTCTAATTTCAACAGATTAGGTGTATTCATAGTATAAGATTTAAGCATCCTGATATTCTATACGGTTATCAATGCAAGACCATATCAATAGTAATAACAATTAGGTGAAAACGTACTGCCGAATCCGAATGATTTTATCAAGATCAAAGTCCCGATTAAATCTTGAATGATCATTATATGGTTGGTTTTCACTTTTATTTATATGTAGCTATGCATATATTCTTTGTAAATAAAATCATAAAATTAGACCAATGTGTATATTGACTAACCTTGGCCACTTATCGAACCTGGAGTCTAGTCGTTCTACTATTGGATACTTCACAGGTGAATTGATGAAGAGCCGAGTGGGTTCAGTTGAGAATTGACATTGGGTGTTTTATACCAAGATGGGCTCGGTTTCTAACACGTCACGGTAAACTCTATGCTGAACCACAACGTTCCGGAAGTGGTCAAATATTCCTCGGGATGAATTGTGTTGAGACCCACATATCCTCGGAAAGATCTATATGTCTATTTTACATCAAAATTCATGGTTCGTGATTCCATGCTCTCTGGAGAGAGTTATCTCTATTTTAGCATCTGGTGGTCAAGTTTGGAAAATCCTCCACGACCTGTTTCCTTCAATGTTTCGGGGACCATAAAATATTCCACAGGTTGAACCAGATTGCAAACCTTATATTTCTGGAAAGGTCTAGATGTCTAGTTTCTGATGGTTTTTATGGCTTCGACTTCTATAGAGGTAGATATGCCCATTTTAGTGTTCAATGGTCAGATCAGAAATCTATACACGATCTGGTTTCTTCAATATTGTGGGAGCCACCAAATATTACTTAGATTGAACTAGGATACGAACCATATATGCTTGGAAAGCTTTGGATGTCTAGTTTCCAGCAGTTTTTACAGTTTGTAAATCTGACTTCTGTAGAGGGAGATATGCCCACTTTAGTGTGCATTGGTCAACAATTCCGTGATTCTGGACAACTCTCTTCTCTTTTCTTTTGTAAGCTGTCGGAATGGGAAAGCAATTCCTCGGTCAGATTTTTGATAATTTGAAGCTCTAAGTATTGCTTTCGTAATATTCTTCCTCCGGATTTGGTCACGGCCGCGGCTCTTGCTACGGGTTCTATAGTTAATCCACTCCATAACACTTCCAATAGTCGTTTGTTGGGTGCTTCAAGTGTTGGATCAACATCGGAATTCCTTCGGTGGTCTGTTCATGAGGGTTCCTCGAAGTTGAGTTCTCGCCCCTCCTTTTAGTGCCAATTGTTGACGGTGAATTTTGGATCGTTGAAAAGTCAACTGCCAAACAATAACACGTAGGTAGATCGAAGCTTTAACCAATCTATGGTTGAATAATCAAAGCCTCTTTCCCCACGTGGATGTGATACGATTTGTTTGTATTTGAAAATAGTAATGTAGAAAAGCAGGAAATAAATAATAAATTAAACATAACACATGTTTTACGTGGTAAAACCCCAAGGAGGGGAAACATCCACGGTGCCGGTGATGGCGAGAAGAGATCCACTATGAATAGAATAATTACACACTCTATACTCGCTTTCTCTTAAATAATTGCTAATGTTTCGTATCTCTTTTCTCATGTAAGTATCAATTGCTCATGATGTCGATCCCCCTTATAATGAGTACATGGTTGCATTTATATGGTTTGATCTAGGGTTGCTCCAGTTCTTGTCGTATAAGCGGTGGATTCATTAATTAGAATCTTTGTAGGATTCCGGTAGAGTAGACCAATTAGGATTCATTTCCCGTTTGGTGTTTATCCTTCTGGAAGCTTTAAATCCTTTCTTGATTATAATTCTGACACTGGAGAGGAAATAGGGATATTTCCTTACTTGGAGTGTGATTCTTAGATTTCGTATCTGAGTGGATCTCCACTAAATAAGGTGTATCTTGATAGGATTTTATTTCCCGTTTTTGGCTAAGTATTGATCTTTAGCCGAGCAGAATCTTGGCCGAGCAGATTCCTAGCCGAGTAGAATTTTGGCCGAGCAGATTCCTGGCCGAGTGGACTCCTAGCCGAGTAGACTCCTGGCCGAGTGGAATCTTGACCGAGCAGATTCCTGGCCGAGTGGAATCTTGGCCGAGTGGAATCTTGGCCGAGTAGACTCCTAGCCGAGTGGAATCTTGGCTGAGCAGATCCCTAGCTGAGTGGACTCCTGGCTATTTCCTTTCTTGGAGTGTGATTCTTAGATTTCGTATCTGAGTGGATCTCCACTAAATAAGGTGTATCTTGATAGGATTGTATTTCCCGTTTTTGGCTAAGTATTGATCTTTAGCCGAGTAGAATCTTGGCCAAGCAGATTCCTGGCCGAGTGGACTTCTGGCCGAGTGGACTCCTGGCCGAGTGAAATCTTAACCGAGCAGATTCCTAACCGAGCAGACTCCTGGCTGAGTGGAATCTTGGCCGAGTAGATTCCTGACCGAGTAGACTCCTGGCCGAGTGGAATCTTGGCCTAGCAGATCCTTAGCTGAGTGGACTCCTGGCCGAGTAGACTCCTGACCGAGTGGCCGAGCGACCGAGCATATTCCTGGCCGAACAGATCTTTAGCCAACCAGATTCTATTTGTAGATAGCCCCTCATATGGTGCTGTTACGCATTCATGTTGATCATTTTGATAACGTGTCTCACATTTGGCTTTTGATGACATGGAGTCACTATATTTTCGCATTACCTGTTATCTTCGCTAACGTGTCATGTTGACGAAAAACCCCTATAACAAGAGTTGTAGGGAAAGGAACCATTTCCATTTCCGGATTACCCTCCTTGTCTAATGCTTTATTTGTTAATGGCTCGAAAGCCAATTTGATAAGCATTTCACATCTAAGTGATGAAGGACTTTCCGTCTTATTTAGTAAAAATGATTGCTCTATCCTATTGCCCGATGGACAAACCTTGTTAAAAGGTATGAGATCTAGCGACAATTGCTATTGTCTTGAAGCTAGAATAGTCTCAAACAATGTGTCCATGGATAAGCAAATTGAGTTGTGGCATGAAAGACTTGGTCACATGAACTTTAGGGATTTACGTACCCTTGGAAGTTCAATTGTGTGCGTGGCCTCCCTAAGCTTGGGAAGAAAGCTAATGGTGTTTGTGAACCTTGCCAACAAGGAAAACAAACCAAAAGCATGCACAAAAAGGGCAAGTATCTCTCCACCAAGGAGCCCTTAGAGCTTCTCCACATGGATCTTATGGGTCCTATGGAACCGAAAGTTTAGGTGGAAAGAGATACATTTTTTTTGTGTTGATGATTTCTCTAGGTTCACATGGACATATTTTCTTATAGAAAAATCCGAAACTTTTGATAAGTTTAAAATGGTTTGTAATAAAATTCAAAATGAAATGAACTTAAACATTAAAAGCATAAAACGGATTAGAAGTGACCATGGGAGAGAATTTGAGAATGCTTCGTTTGAAACCTATTGTGATAGTATAGGTATCTCCCATGAGTTTTCAGCTCCTAAGATATCTCAACAAAATGGAATTATTGAGAGGAAAAATAGGGTCCTTCAAGAGATGGCCCATGTGATGTTGCTTAGCAACAATGTCCCTAGGAACCTATGGGCCGAAGCCGTCAATACGGCTTGCTATATAGGAAATAGAGTTTTCCTAAGGCCCGGAACTAGAAGTACCTCTGTAAGGTCTCATTTATTTGATTGGCTTATTTCGTGGACAAACCACAATTGGGGTTCTTTGTAAGGGTAGCTTAGGTATTGGTGTTCAAGTTCAATGCCCTTTGCAGACCTCATTATTGATAAGCACCAAAGGTAATTTCTAAGTGCTTACTTGCAATTGAAGAGATAGTTGCACACACTCACAAATCATGCATACGTTTAATTCTTGTTTGTTGTGTGTCTAATTTGTGTGCATTAATGTTCATTAATCTCTCTTCTTGCATGTTCTTTTGATTGCATCTTATTTGTCCAAATGCCATGTCATGCATAGGCTTAGGATTGCACACTACAAGAAAAATGACCTATTGGGACGTTTTTTTTCTCATCCCAATAGACATCCTATTGGGACGAAAAAAAAAAAACGTCCCAATAGACAGCCTATTGGGACAAAAAATTTTCGTCCCAATAGAATGTTTATTGGGACAAATTTTGTCCAATGTGGTATGATCTTTAGAGACGAATTTTTTTCGATCCAATAGGATATCTATTGGAACGAAATATATAATTCGTCCCAATAGACTGCCTATTGGGACAAATAAATTCGTCCAAATAGACATCCTATTGGGACGAATTTTTTTCATCCCAATAGGTCTTTAGGGACGATTTTAGGGCTATTAGGATGAAAAATATCGTCCCAATAGCCCTTTTTTTTTATAGTGTTTTCAATTAATCCTCAAAAGGCTTAGATGAATGTGAGTGAAGAAAGAAACGTCAAAAAAGTATTAGAAGACGAAGATGAAGAAAATATTACTTTAAGATGAAAGGAAAGAAAATGAGGTAAATAATAGAGGTAAAAAAAAAATAAATTATTTTGATGTGTATAATAGTTATTGTATTTATGGTTATGAGTGCATCTTAACCATTTTTTTTTTACACAGGATTTGTCACACTTATGTATCCATTAGATCATATTTGTCTGAATGGTTAAGATTTCATGATCATTAATTATCTTAATTGTTTCTCTCTCTCATATTTTTTCTCTTTTCCTAAACATTTTATTTGTTTCTCTCTAGTCATTTATTTCTCTCTTTCCTCTCTTATCACTATTATTTTCTTTTCATCTTATAACATTTCTTATTTCATCTCTTTTTATATTCAGTAATGCTACACATCCCACCTAAAATCCCACATTTTTCATCCCACTACATGTGGCATGTGAGGTGTCAAATTGTGAGTGGATACATGGGGTAGGTGTCATTAATGTGTATTCACTCACAATTTGACACCTCACATCCCACATGTAGTGGGATGAAAAAGGTGGGATTTTAGGTGGGATGTTTAGCATTATTGTTTTATATTTTCACTTGTGGCATTCTTTTTTATTTATTGATAGAAATGCTTAAATAAAATAAATACATAGTTGATAAAAATTCTTCAAAGTACTCGAATTTTTTTTTTTTTTTTATTAGAATTTTTTTGACATAATCAAAATACTGGAATTTATGATATAAAATATGTTATCCATTCAAAAATCGAAAAAAAAAAAACAAAGAACTAATTAATTAATTTTGTTGAAAATTCTTGATTTTTTTTTTTAAGTTTTTCCTTAAAGGTAGATTAATAATTAAATTACCACATAAATTAGAAAATGATGCAATATGGATCATTTTGTTCGTCCAAAGTGGTTCTCTCACTACCGAAAAAAAGGGCTATTGGGACGTTTTTTTTTGTCCCAATAGCCCAAAAATCGTCCCAATAGGTCTATTAGGACGAATAAAATTCGTCCCAAATTCCGTCGCCTCAGGTGGGTCGCAATAGCTTCTTTGGGACGAAAATTGAAATTCGTCCCTTAAAACTACTTATAGGGACGATTTTTGTTCGTCCCCTTTGACAACCTGTAGGGACGAAATATTTCGTCCCATTAGATAAATTTTCGTCCCTTTAGATAACCTATAGGGTCGATTTTTTTTCGTCCCCTTTGACAACCTATAGGGACGAAATTCAAAAAAAAAAAAAAAATTGTTGCCTCAGCCACCCACACACCCCCACCCCACCAGTAACCCATACAAATCAAATTTAATTGTTGTCCTCATGGTGATTCGAACCCAGCACACACACACCGACCCACACAAGCCCAACCACTTTGCTGCTCCTTTGTTTGTGATAACAAAAGCATAATTGTTATATATAACATCTAATTGTTATTAAATTTTTATTTATTTTTTTTCAATCAAAATTTTATTTGTAGATCAATTCTACTAATTTAAATTTTATTTTTATTTGATAAACAAATTGATATTAAAAAACATTTATTATCACATTTAATTAAATTATTATTTTTAAATCATATATTGTCAGATCAAATGGTCAATCGTTAATCGTACTCGAAATTAGACATGACTCCGGTTTCGGTTCTCGATTCAGAACCAGCGGTTCTGATTTTCAATTGGTAACCATTGGTTTCGGTTTTCTATTCAGAACAAGCGGTTTCGGTTTCGGTTTCGGTTTCGATTTCGGTTTTGGTTCCGGTTCCAGTTCCATTCCAATTCTGACGGTTCAGTTATTTTTTTTTTAATAATAGAAAACCTCTCAAGACTAATAGTTATTGATCCTTATGAAGAATTTATTGGAAAAAACAAAATTCATCTCGATAGAGAACCACTTTGGACAAACAAAATGATCCATATTGCATCATTTTCTAATTTATATGGTAATTTAATTATTAATCTACCTTTAAGGAAAAACTTTAAAAAAAAATCAAGAATTTTCAACAAAATTAATTAATTAGTTATTTGTTTGTTTTTTTTTTTTTTTTTTTTTTGGATTTTTGAATGGATAACATATTTTATATCATATATTCTAGTATTTTGATTATGTCAAAAAAACTTCCAGTCAAAAAAAAAAAATTTGAGTACTTTGAAGAATTTTTATCAACTATGTATTTATTTTATTTAAGCATTTCTATCAATAAATAAAAAAGAATGCCACAAGTGAAAATATAAAAAGAGATGAAATAAGAAATGTTATAAGATGAAAAGAAAATAATAGTATTAAGAGAGGAAAGAGAGAAATAAATTACTAGAGAGAAACAAATAAAATGTTTAGGAAAAGAGAAAAAATATGAGAGAGAGAAACAATTTAAGATAATTAATGATCATAAAATCTTGACCATTCAGACAAGTATGATCTAATGGATACATAAGTGTGACAAATCCTATGTGAAACAAATTATAGCACGGTGTGTATAAAACTATCTAGAGGGGGGGGGGGTGAATAGATTTTAAGCTTTTTACCCAATTTTTCGTGTTAGTCAAAATTACGAAATTACCCCTAAATAGATAAAGCAATAAATCAAGTATAAAATGCGGAAATTAAATAACACTTGATTTTTACGTGGAAACCCTCACGGGAAAAACCACGGGGCTAGTAAGTAAGCCACACTCGAACCTCGAATCCACTAAATGTGTAAAACGATTACAACCTAATCCCGGAAATAATCACACACCTACCTAAGCTACACACAAGACTTACTTTCTCAATGAAGAGAATAACCCCTAAGTGAATATATGAATATTCAAATGCAACATAGAGCAAGGGAAACCCTATATGCTTATCTAAGATGATTAATATGCAATTAGAACAATCCTAGATATTAAAAACTAAATGACATGTTCAATCAAATAGTTTAGCTAATCAAGATTAAGCACAAAACCTAATTAGCTATCACAATACAACTTCTCAAACATACATCATACTAATCTCAAACTTGTATTCAAGGTATATAAAATAACATACAAGTAATTAATTGAGATTGCTTGTTAAGAGAAACACAAAATATGTAAGATATTAGTGAAAAGCTTACCAAGCAAAGTATGATGAAGAATCCATACAAGATGTCATCTAGATGATCAAAGATGATGCTAGATGATGATTGATGATCATGAAAAAGTGTTTGAGTGATTAAAAATGAGTTCTTGGAATTTTTCTTCTCTTTGAAAAATATCCTAAGTATGAAATCTGAATATGAACTCTTCTAATTGACCAAAAGTCAAAGTAGCATATATATAGGGGGCCAAAACAAGGTGTGGTCGTTTTGATAAATTGGCCTCATATTTGCCTTGGGCGCTGTACGTAGAGCGCCTCTTGTACAGCGCCCTAACTCTGTTCTCACGGGAAAACAGAGTGGCGCTGTACGAAGAGCGCTTTGTACAGCGCTTTGTACAGCGCCTGTACAGCGACCCAATTAAATCGATCAGATCTGAACAGCGCTCAATGGGCGCTGTTCGTACAGCGCTTCTGTAGAGCGCTTTTGGGAGCGCCCAATGCAAAAATGCAATCCTAAGTCTAAGCATAACAAGGCAATTGGATATGCAAGATGCAATCAAACTAACATGCAAGAAGAGATGTTAATGAACATTAATGCACAAAAATAAGACACACAACATACAAGTATTAAACATATGCATGAGTTGTGAGTGTGTGCAACTATCTCTTCAAGACAAGTAAGCACAAAGAAATATACCTTCGGTGCTTTATCAATACGAGGTCTTCAAAGGGCTTCAAACACTAAACCCGATACCTAGGCTACCCTTACAAAGAACCCCAACATGTGGTTTGTCCACGAAATGAGCCAATCAACAAATGGGAACCTTACACCATGTAAAAAAAAAATGGTTAAGATGCACTCATAACCATAAATACAATAACTATTATACACATCAAAATAATATATATTTTTTTACCTCTATTATTTACCTCATTTTCTCGCCTTTCGTCTTAAAGTAATATTTTCTTCATCTTCGTCTTCTAATACTTTTTTCACGTTCCTTTCTTCACTCACATTCATCTAAGCATTTTGAGGATTAATTGAAAACACTACAAAAAAAGGGCTATTGGGACGATATTTTTCATCCCAATAGCCCTAAAATCGTCCGTATAGACCTATTGGGGATGAAAAAAATTCGTCCCAATAGACATCCTATTGGGACGAATTATATATTTTGTCCCAATAGATATCCTATTGGGACGAAAAAAATTCATCCCTAAAGATCATACCACATTGGACAAAATTTGTCCCAACAAACATTCTATTGGGACGTTTATTTTTTTCGTCCCAATAGGATGTCAATTGGGACAAAATATATAATTCGTCCCAATAGAGTGCCTATTAGGACGAAAAAAAAACGTCCCAATAGGTCATTTTTCTTGTAGTGTCTATCAAGATGAATTTTGTTTTTTTCCAATAAATTCTTCATAAGGATCAATAACTATTAGTCTTGAGAGGTTTTCTTTTATTAAAAAAAAAAGAACCGAACCGCTGGAACTGGAACTGGAACTGGAACTGGAACTGGAACTGGAACTGGAACTGAAACTGGAACTGGAACCGAAACCGAAACCGAAATCGTTGATTCCGAATCAAAAACCGAAACCACTGGTTTCGAATCGAAAATCGAAACCACTGGTTCCCAATTAAAAATCGGAACCGTTGGTTCCGAATCGAGAACCGGAACCGGGGTCATGTCTAATTCTGAGTACGATTAACGATTGATCATTTGATCTGACAATATATGATTTAAAAATAATAATTTAATTAAATGTTATAATAAATGTTTTTTAATATCAATTTGTTTATCAAATAAATATAAAATTTAAATTAGTGGAATCGATCTGCAAATAAAATTTTGATTGAAAAAAAATCAATAAAAATTTAATAACAATTAGAGGTTATATATAAAAATTTTGCTTTTATTATCACATTCAAAGTAGCAGTAAGGTGGATAAGGTTGGTGGGTGTGGGCGAGCTGGGTTCAACACCCAGTGATAACACATATTATTTGAATTTTGTGTTGGGTAAGTTGGTGGTGTGCAGGTGGGTGGGTGGCTTGAGTGGGCAACAATTATTTATTTATTCATTTTTTAATTTCGTCCCTATATGATACTTGTAGGGATGAAAATTTATCTAATGGGATGAAATATTTCGTCCCTATAGGTTGTTAAAGGGGACGAACAAAAATCGTCCCTATAGGTTATCTAAAGGGACGAAAATTTATCTAATGGGACGAAATATTTCGTTCTTACAGGTTGTCAAAGGGGACGAACAAAAATCGTCCCTATAGGTAGTTTAAAGGGACAAATTTCAATTTTCGTCCTAAAGAAGCTATTGCGACCCACCTGAGGCGACGGAATTTGGGATGAATTTTATTTGTCCTAATAGACCTATTGGGACGATTTTTGGGCTATTGGGACGAAAAAAAAAACGTCCCAATAGCTCTTTTTTTTGTAGTGGCATATTTGCAAACGGCGCTGTCGAAAGCGCTCTACTGAAACGCTGTTCGTATAGCGCCTATCTCAGACCTGATGGATTTGGGTTTGGCGCTGTACAGACCTGATCGATTTTAATCGGTCGCTGTACAAAGCGCTGTACGTACAGCGACTCTCTGTTTTCCTGAGAGAACAGAGTTGTGGCGCTGTTCGAACAGCGCCAATGAAGAATGTTCTTCATTTTCCAGGTAGGCGCTATACAAGTCGCTCTACGTACAACGACCTATACAGCGCCCAAGGCAATTTTTGTGTCACTTATCAAAACGCACCACTTTGTTTTTGACACCCTATATATATGCCTCTATGACTTTAGGTCACTCAAGAGAGTTCATATTCATATTTCATACTTATGATATTTTTCAAAAGCAAGAAAAATTCCAAGAACTCAGCTTTGATTACTCAAACACTTTTCCATGATCATCAATCATCATCTAGCATCATCCTTGATCATCTAGATATCATTTTGCATGGATTCTTCATCATACTTTGCTTGGTAAGTTTTTCACTAATATCTTACATATTTTATGTCTTTCTTAACAAGCAATCTCATTCATCACTTGTATGTATTTCATATATATTTTAGATACAAGATTGAGATTAGTGTTTTGAATGTTTGAGAGTTGTATTGTGATAGCTTTCTAGGTTTGCATAATCTATGGTTAGCTAAGCTTTTTGACATGTCATCTAGCTTTTAATATCTATGATTGAATTTTTTGTAAAATCATCATCCTAGATAAGCATATAGGGTTACCTAGCTCTTTATTGCATTTTGGATATTTCATATATTCACATAGGCTCTTTATCTCTTTATTGAGAAGTAAGACTTGTGTAGCTTCCGGGATTAGTTTCCTAAATCACAAGCAAATTGGACCAGGTCCACTTATACCGGGATTAGGTAGGTGTGTGATTATATACTGGGATTAGGTTGTAATCGTTATACACATTTAGTGGATTCGAGGTTTGAGTGAGGCTCACATACTAGCTCGTGGTTTTTCCCATGAGGGTTTCCCCTTAAATATTAAGTGTTATTTACATTCCGCACCATATTACACTTGCTATACTATATTGACTATTAGAGGTGTTTTCGTAATATTGACCATACACGAAAATTTGGTAAAATCGATTAAAATCTATTCACCCCCCTCTAGATTAATATTAAACACACCGAGTATTTGTTTCAATTGGTATCAGAGCGGGTTCCTAGATATACTTAGGTGATCCTTTGCTCATTTTGGTGTGTTTTGCATTTTGTGTGATTTTTGATCATTCATACATTTGCATTCATTTCATTCATTCATAAACACTATGAGTGGAAACGGTGGAAATGGTGGTGGCAACGAGGGTGCTTCAAGCACAAGGCCTTCACTTCTTACTGGGTTGAATTATCCCTCTTGGAAAGGTAAGATGGAGTCGTACATATGTCAAATCCATGACCGGGCTTGAATGGCGGTTGAAGATGGCTACACATCACCCATGATGACTCCTACGGGTGGAGAAGAGGATGTGCTCAAGCTGAAGGCGCAATAGAGCGCACAAGAATTTGAGGCATCAAAAAGGAATAGGAAGGCGATGCATGCCATCCTATGTGCAATGGACGAAAATCAGTATAAATTGATTCAAAATACTAGGATAGCTAAGGAGGCATAGGACATCCTAGAGATTGCACATGAGGGAACCGAAGTGGTGAAGGACTCCAAGCTTCAAGTCCTCCAAACTCAATTCGAGATGCTTAAGATGGAGGAGAATGAGTGCTTCAACGATTTCAAGATCAAGTTGATGGACATAGTTAACCAAAGTCATCAACTTGGTGACCCATATTCGGATAGGAGAATCAAGCAAAATATTATGAGATCTCTCCCCGATAGGTTTGAATCCAAGGTGACGCTTTAGAGGAGAGTAGCACATACAAGGATATGAAGTCGAGTGAGGTAATTGGAAGGCTTCTAGCTTAGGAGTCTAGGAAGGGTCCTGCCTCCACACCTCCTAAAAAGAAAAAAAGAATTGCTTTGAAAGCCTCCAAAGTTGAGAAGGAGGAGAATGATGACTCAGACGAAGAAATGGCTTTGTTGATGAGAAGGTTCAAGAAGTTCTACAAGTTCGAGAAGAAGGGTTTCAGATCCAAGGGCCAAGACTTCAAGAAAAAGACTCCATTCAAGAAGTTTGAGCCTAGGCAAGAGAAGACCGAAAAGAAATGTGAAACAAATTATAGCACGGTGTGTATAAAGCTATCTAGGGGGGGGGGGGGTGAATAGATTTTACGCTTTTTACCCAATTTTTCGTGTTAGTCAAAATTACGAAAATACCCTCAAGATAATATAAACAAGCAAGTGTAATATGGTGCGGAAATTAAAACAACACTTGGTTTTTACGTGGAAACCCTCACGGGAAAAACCACGGGCTATGTAAGTAAGCCACACTCGAACCTCGAATCCACTAAATGTGCAAACGATTACAACCTAATCCCGGAAGTAATCACACACCTACCTAATCCCGGTATGAGTGAACCTAGTCCAATTTGCTTGCGTTCTAAGCAACCTAATCCCGGATGCTACACACAAGACTTACTTTCTCTATGAAGAGAATACAACCCTAAGTGAATATATGTGAATATCCAAAATGCAACATAGAGCAAGGGAACCCTATATGCTTATCTAAGATGATTAATATGCAATTAAGAACAATCCTAGATATCAAAACTAAATGACATGTCAATTAGTTTAGCTAATCAATATTAAGCACAAAACCTAATATGCAAGCACAATATAACTTCTCAAACATACATCATACTCATCTCAATATTGTATCCAAAGCATACAAAATAACAAACAAGTAATTAATTGAGATTGCTAGATAAGAGAAACACAAAACATGTAAGATATTAGTGAAAAGCTTACCAAGCAAAGTATGATGAAGATTCCATGCTAGATGACATCTAGATGATCTAAGATGATGCTAGATGATGATTGATGATCATGAAAAAGTGTTTGAGAATCAAGAATTGAGTTCTTGGAATTTTTCTTCTCTTTGAAAAATATCCTAAGTATGAATTCTGAATATGAACTCTCTTAATTGACCTAAAGTCAAAGTGGCATATATATAGGGGGCCAAATCAAAGTGAGGTCGTTTAAGTAAGTTTCAAAGAAACGCGCCAATCGGCGGTTTCATTCGGCGGCCAGGCCGCCGTTAATGACCGCCGAATTGAGCTCGTGAAGAACAGAGCATAAACGGCGGTTCATTCGGCGGTTTCGTGACCGCCGATTCCAACCGCCGAATCAAAACAGAGAGATCAAAATCAATCAGGTATGAATGGCGGTTTATAACGGCGGTTTCGTGACCGCCGATCCAACAGCCGAATTAGACTGAGAGATAAATCAATCAGGTCTTGAAACGGCGGTTTCGAACGGCGGTCGTGACCGCCGATCTTAACCGCAGAAATGCTTCAGACCAATCTGGACTGAAACGGCGGTTTAATTCGGCGGCCAGGCCGCCGATCATAACCGCCGATCACCTAGATAGGTGAAAACCAAGGAGAAGCCAAGGGCATTCTCCATAGGCGGTCCTCGCGCTAAACCAAGCACATTCTCGTGCATGCGCGGACGTTTCCGAAAGTTATCGGGAAATGAATTACACAACAACATGACACAATTACACACAACAAAACATAATAAATAAGTGCAAGTGTGAAATGTGACAAATGAAGAGAATGCACACATATGCAATGAATGTTAAGTGTGTGTGTGCAACTAATCTCTTCAAAGAAAAGTAAGCACATTGAAATTTACCTTCGGTGCTTATCAACACGAGGTCTTCAAAGGGTTTCGAACAATAAGACCGATACTTAGGCTACCCTTACAAAGAACCCCCACATATGGTTTGATCACGAAATAAGCCAATTAAAAACAACGGGAATCCTTACAAAATGGGTCCGATGCTATGAGTGTGGTGGCATAGGCCACTTTGCCCCCGAATGTGCTAATCATATTAACAAGAAAAAGGGAAAAGTGATGGCCGCCACATGGAGTGGAAGTGATGACTCCAATGAGGGAGATGAGTCTTCGGATGATGAAGAACTCATGGCTAACTTCAAAGCCTTTGCCTTCTCTCATAAAAGCAAAGATTCTAGTGAAGAAGAGAATGAGAGTCAAGAAGAAATTGATTCAAGTGATGATGGCTATTCATCTCACTCCACTAATGGAAAAGTGGACAAGATGGATCTTAGAGACTACATGGTCAAATTTGAGAATTCAAGGTTAAAAAACAAGAGAGAAATTATGAGATTGAAGGAGGAAAACCTAGAGCTCTCAACACATATAGATCAATTAAGTGAAGAAGTAGTGAGATCCACATCGAATAAAGATAAGCTAAGAGAGGAGTTAGTCTTATCTTAGAGGAATGAAGAAGGAACTTGATGAAGCTAAAGAGTCATTAACTAGGATGACTTCTAGCACCAAGAAGCTTGATCACATACTTGGTGTTGGAAAGAGTCCGTGTCACAAGAGGGGTCTTGGGTATGAAGATTGCAAGGAGATCTCAACCTCTAACAAGACCGTGTTTGTCAAGAGCTTGGGCTACAAAGAAACTTTACTGGTGCAAACTCCTAGGAAGAAAATTGATCTAGGACAATGTTCAAATAGTGCACAAGTGAAGGTGGCTCCAAGAAGGCAACCTCAAGCTCAACCTACAAGAGCTCTTCAAGCTAACTCTTCTCAACAAATGGCTCACAAAGGAAAAGGGCCAATCATGCAAGCTATACCTCGGAAGCAAGCTAGACCGGTTTAACAACGAAGATGGATTCAACCCACTCAACTACAAAGACATGGGAAAGCTCCTATGTATACACAAGGACAAGGTATGATTCCTTATTTTATTCCTACATGTCATTTTTGTGGTTTTGATGATCATATTAGACCAAGATGCTTTCATTATATTAAGATGTGCAAAACTAGAAGCATGATTGAGAAGAAAAAGAAAAGAGCCATGATGCATGTTCCTAGGAATGATAAGACTAATTTGCATGATCCTAAGACATCTAGAGCCCAAGTACCAAAGACCACTAGGAAAGAGAATGTTTTACCTAGGTGGATTAGGAAGAATGAAAATGTTTGTCATGTTGCACAAATTGCCTTAAAGGCTAATTCTTCTAATTTTTGGTATTTAGATAATGGGTGCTCTAGGCACATGATGGGAAATAAGAGTTTCTTCGAGACTCTTGTCATGGAGGAATGAGGATGTGTCACCTTTGGTGATGGATCTAAAAAGAAAGTTGTAGGGAAAGGAACCATTTCCGTTCCCGGATTACTCTCCTCATCCAATGCCTTATTTGTTGATGGCTTGAAGGCCAATTTGATAAGCATTTCACATCTTAGTAATGAAAGATATTCCGTCTTGTTTAGTAAAGATGATTGCTCTATCCTAAAGCCCGATAGACAAACCTTGTTAAAAGGTATGAGATCTAGTGACAAATGCTATTGTCTTGAAGCTAGAATAGTCTCAAACAATGTGTCCATTGATGAGCAAATTGAGTTGTGGCATGAAAGACTTGGCCACATGAACTTTAGGGATCTACGAACCCTTGGAAAGTTCAATTGTGTGCGTGGCCTCCCTAAGCTTAGGAAGATAGCCAATGGTGTTTGTGGACCTTGCCAACAAGGAAAACAAACTAAGAGCATGCACAAAAAGGGCAAGTATCTCTCCACCAAGGAGCCTCTAGAGCTTCTCCACATGGATCTTATGGGTCCGATGCAAACTGAGAGTTTAGGTGGAAAGAGATACATTTTTGTTTGTGTAGATGATTTCTCTAGGTTCACATGGACATATTTTCTTAGAGAAAAATCCGAAACCTTTGAGAAGTTTAAAATGCTTTGAACTAAAATACAAAATGAAATGAATTCTAACATTAATAGCATTAAACGGATTAGAAGTGATCATGGGAGAGAGTTTGAGAATGCCCTCTTTGAAAGCTATTGTAATAGCTTAGGGATCTCCCATGAGTTTTCGGCTCCGAAGACACCTCAACAAAATGGAGTTGTTGAGAGGAAGAATAGGGTCCTTCAAGAGATAGCCCATGTGATGTTGCTTAGCAACAATGTCTCTAGGAACCTATGGGCCGAAGCCGTCAATACGGCTTCCTATATAGGGAATAGAGTTTTCCTAAGGCTCAGATCTAGGAATACCTCCTATGAGTTATGGAAAGGTAGGAAGCCAAATGTTAGCTACTTCCACAGCTTTGGAAGCAAATGCTACATTTTGAATGACCGTTATCAACTTGGCAAGTTTGATGCTAAGAGTGACGAGGATATATTTATGGCTATGCCTTGAATAGTAGAGCCTATAGAGTTTTCAACTTGAAGACTCAAACCGTCATGGAATCATACAATCTTGTCATTGATGATACAAGGCTCAAGTCTAATGACCATAAGGAGGAGGTAGTTTTAGATGATGACTCTCCTTTGGAGAATGTTGTGGAGACTCCAAATGTTAGGACGTCTAATGGTAATAATGAGGACACACAACCTCTTAATAGAGTTCCTCTCTTGGACTCTAATGAACCCGCTCCATGGGTTAAAAGACTCCATAACAAAGATGATGTTATTGGAGATGTGAATGAGGGTGTTAGGACTAGGTGTTAAATAGCTAATCTTATTAGCTTTACATGCTACACCTCTCAAATAAAACCCAAAAAGGTTGATGAAGCCTTAAATGATGAATTTTGGGTTCTTGCCATGCAAGAAGAGCTAAGCCAATTCGAAAGGAATGAGGTTTGGACTCTAATTCCTAGGCCTAAAAGCACACATGTCATAGGCACCAAGTGGATTTATAGGAACAAATCCGATGAGGACGGCAACATAGTGCTTAACAAGGCAAGACTTGTTACACAAGGGTACTCTCAAATTGAGGGTATCGACTTTGAGGAGACATTTGCTCCCGTTGCCTGTTTAGAGTCCATTAGGCTTTTCATGTCCATATCTTGTATTCACAAGTTCAAATTACACCAAATGGACGTCAAAAGTGCCTTCCTAAATGGGTTCTTGCATGAGGAAGTGTTTGTTGAACAACTCAAGGGGTTTGTGGATGCACACCACCCAAACCATGTCTATCGCCTCAAAAAGGCTTTGTATGGGTTGAAACAAGCACCGAGGGCTTGGTATGAGCACCTCATTCAATTTCTTGTTGACAATAACTACACAAAGGGTAGTGTTGACAAGATTCTATTCATCAAGAAAGACAAGGATGAGCTCTTTATAGCTCAAATATATGTTAATGATATAGTGTTCGACTCCACCAATAACACCAAAGTCCAACAATTTGTTGATGTTATGTCTCATGAATTTGAGATGAGTCTTGTTGATGAGTTAAGTTACTTCCTAGGTTTACAGATTAGGCAATTAGATGATGGGATTTTCATTACCCAAGCCAAATATGCCAAAAACCTAGTGAAAAAGTTTGGTCTTGATAATGCCAAACATTGTGATACACCCATGAGTACCACTTTGAAGCTTAGCAAGGATGCAAGTGGAAAAACTGTGGAACAAACTCTATATCGGGGCATGATAGGTAGCTTGCTTTATTTGACTGCAAGTAGGCCCGATATATCTTTTAGTGTGGGTGTGTGTGTGTGCTAGGTACCAAGCGGATCTTAAGGAGTCCCATCTCTCTTCTGTAAAGAGAATCATTTGCTATGTGAATGGGACATCCAACTATGGGATTTGGTACTCTTTTGACACTAATGCTAGTCTTGTAGGCTTTAGTGATGCAGATTGGGCAGGAAATTGCGATGATTGGAAGAGCACATCCGGCGGTTGCTTTTTTTCTGGATAATAACTTGGTGTCTTGGTTTTGCAAGAAACAAAACTCGATTTCCTTGTCCACGGCCGAGGCCGAGTTCATAGCCGCGGGGAGTGGATGCACACAACTCCTATGGATGAAGCAAATTCTAGTAGACTACGGATTCAACATAGGTACACTCACTCTCTTTTGTGATAATAATAGTGCCATTAATATTTCAAAGAATCCGGTGCAACATTCTAGAACTAAGCATATTGACATCCACCATCATTTCATTAGAGAGCTTGTTGAAAATAAATGCATAGTACTTGAACATGTAGGTACTAATGATCAACTTGCGGACCTATTTACTAAACCCTTAGATGCTACTCGATTTAAAACACTTAGTAGATCTATTGGGATATGTCTTATGGAGTTATGTATTTTGTGATTGACCCCATATGGGGAACTCAAGCAAAGAGAGCTATTTTGCATTCTTGTCACTTGCAAAAATTTGAAATATCTTATGCCTATTCTTTTAATTGCTTGAGTAAGCTTGGTTGCACATATGTATATATGTTTTCAATTCAATAAGTGTGAACCTTGCTTGTTTACAATCCATGTCATATTTATGTTCAAACATGCATTTTTGGACTAGGAGATTTACATAGGAAGTATGATTTGAATGACCTATTGTTATCTCCATAACATAATGATTCTTAATTAACATGCTATTGACTTATGAAAAGCATGAAATTCATACAACATGCTCAAATAGAAAGCATGGATTGATGATTGTGTTCTTAAATGCAAAACTTGTGTGAAAAAGCTTATGAGACTCAAAATGAATAAAGGATGTTGTATCCGTTCAAAGGAATTTAAATTCCAAATGTTTCTCTTTCTTTATTAGTTGAACATGGCTACTATCATACGGGTATCATTCTCGGAAAAATCAAATAGGGTGCAAAGTCGTTCATGCCATGTTTCACTTATAAAGTTGGATATAGTTGCTTTTAATTAAAATCAATGAAATCTCTATATCCTTGCTTCTCTCATGGCAATGGTGAGATTGGTTTGAATTCCTATTAGAAACCTTTGTCATTTGCTTTGCCAAATATCATTGTATTTTGGACTTGAATGCTACATGTCTTGTATGCAAAGCATGTTTGATTCACACATTTTCTTTAAATAAATCTCCTTGTTTCTCTGCAATTAATTGAGATGCATAAAGTGACTTATATGATTATGCAAATATCTTGTATGCTACTATCTCTTTTTGCTAGAAGTGACCCGGTTGGGGACTACTCCTTTGCCTATATTATGACAAAAAGGGGGAGTAGAATGTGGTAAGGGGAGTTGCAAATTGTAGTGGCAATTGTGCTTGTTGGGGAGACTATTCATTGAGGGGGAGTAACCCTTTGAGGGGGAGCATTGCATTGCACATTCATTTCATAATGTTGCATGTTTTCTTAATTGAAAAATTCTATATTGCAAATGCTTGTTTTAACTTCACATGATCATCTCACATACACTTGCTTTGGAAGTGTAATCTTTTTGTTTTGAAGGTTTGATAATTCTACAAGAGATTGAAGACTTGAAGTTTTATTTTCTTATCTCTTTGTAATGTAGAATTTCATTACTATCCCGTAGCTTCAATTATGTTGTGAGGATCTATGTGAGTGGTGGTTTTGTCATAAAATAGCCAAAGGGGGAGATTGTAAGGTCTCATTTATTTGATTGGCTTATTTCATGGACAAACCACAATTGGGGTTCTTTGTAAGGGTAGCTTAGGTATTGGTGTTCAAGTTCAATGCCTTTTGAAGACCTTATTATTGATAAGCACCAAAGGTAATTTCTAAGTGCTTACTTGCAATTGACGAAATAGTTGCACACACTCACAAATCATGCATACGTTTAATTCTTGTTTGTTGTGTGTCTAATTTGTGTGCATTAATGTTCATTAATCTCTCTTCTTGCATGTTCTTTTGATTGCATCTTGTTTGTCCAAATTCCATGTCATGCATAGGCTTAGGATTGCATATTTGCAAAGGGCGCTGTCAAAAGCGCTCTACAGAAGCGCTGTTCGTACAGCGCCTATCTCAGACCTGATGGATTTGGGTTTGGCGCTATACAGACCTGATCAATTTTTATCGGTCGCTGTACGAAGCGCTGTACGTACGTCGACTCTTTGTTTTCCCGAGAGAACAGAGTTGTGGCACTGTTCAGGCGCTGTACTGTTCGAACAGCGCCAATGAAGAATGTTCTTCATTTTCCAGGTAGGCGCTGTACAAGTCGCTCTACGTACAGCGACCTGTACAACGCCCAAGGCAATTTTGTTGTCACTTATCAAAACGCAACACTTTGTTTTTGACACCCTATACATATGCCTCTATGACTTTAGGTCACTCAAGGGAGTTCATATTCATATTTCATACTTAGGATATTTTTCAAAAGCAAGAAAAATTCTAAAAACTCACCTTTGATTACTCAAACACCTTTCCATGATCATTAATCATCATCTAGCATCATCCTTGATCATCTAGATATCATTTTGCATGGATTCTTCATCACACTTTGCTTGGTAAGTTTTTCACTAATATCTTACATATTTTGTGTCTTTCTTAACAAGCAATCTCATTCATCACTTGTATGTATTTCATATATATTTTAGATACAAGATTGAGATTAGTGTTTTGAATGTTTGAGAGTTGTATTGTGAAAGCTTTCTAGGTTTGCATAATCTATGATTAGCTAAGCTTTTTGACATGTCATCTAGCTTTTAATATCTAGGATTGAATTTTTTGTAAAATCATCATCCTAGATAAGCATATAGGGTTACCTAGCTCTTTATTGCATTTTGGATATTTCATATATTCACATAGGCTCCGTATCTCTTCATTGAGAAGTAAGACTTGTGTAGCTTCTGGGATTAGGTTGCGTAAATCACAAGCAAATTGGACTAGGTCCACTTATACCGGGATTAAGTAGGTGTGTGATTATATACTGGGATTAGGTTGTAATCATTATACACATTTAGTGGATTCGAGGTTCGAGTGTGGCTCACTTACTAGCCTGTGGTTTTTCCTATGAGGGTTTTTGCGTAAATATCAAGTGTTATTTACATTCCGCATCATATTACAGTTGCTATACTATATTGACTATTAGGGGCGTTTTCATATTCTTGACCATACACGAAAATTTGGTAAAATCGATTAAAATCTATTCACCCCCCTCTAGATTAATATTAAACACACCGAGTATTTGTTTCAACCTCCTATGAGCTATGGAAAGGTAAGAGGCCAAATGTTAGCTACTTCCACTCATTTGGAAGCAAATGCTACATTTTAAATGACCGTGATCAACTTGGCAAGTTTGATGCTAAGAGTGATAAGGGTATCTTTATTGGCTATGCCTTAGATAGTAGAGCCTATAGAGTTTTCAATTTGAAGACTCAAAGCTTCATGGAATCAACCAATGTTGTCATTGATGATGAAAGGCTCAAATCTAGTAACCATAAGGAGGAGGTTGTTTTTAGTGATGACTCTCCCTTGGAGAAGGTTTGTGTGACTCCTAATATGGGGACATCTAATGTTATTAATGATGACACATAACCTATTAATAGAGTTCCTCTCTTGAACTCTAAAGAACCCGCTCCATGGGTTAGGAAACTCCATGATAAAGATGACATCATTGGAGAGGTTAATGAGGGTGTTAGGACTAGGCGTCAAATAGCTAATCTCATTAGCTACACTTGCTACACCTCTCAAATAGAACCCAAAAAGGTTGATGAAGCGTTAAATGATGAATTTTGGATTCTTGCCATATAAGAAAAGCTAAACCAATTCGAAAGGATTGAGGTTTGGACTCTAGTTCCTAGGTTTAAGACCACTAATGTCATAGGCAGAAAATGGATATATAGGAACAAATCCGATGAGGATGGCAACATAGTGCAGAATAAGGCTAGACTTGTAGCACAAGGGTACTCTCAAATTGAGGGTATCGACTTTGAGGAGACATTTGCTCCTGTTGCCCGTTTAAAATCCTTTAGGCTTCTCTTGTCCATCTCGTGTATTCACAAGTTCAAATTACACCAAAAGGACGTCAAGAGTGGCAAGAGGAAGTGTTTGTCGAACAACCCAATGGGTTTGTGGATGCACACCACCCCAACCATGTCTATCGCCTTAAAAAGGCTCTATATGGGTTGAAACAAGCACCAAGGGCTTGGTATGAGCGCCTCACTCAATTTCTTGTTGACGATGACTACACATGGGGCAGTGTTAACAAGATCTTGTTCATTAAGAGAAACAAAGATGAGTTATTTATAGCTCAAATCTATGTTGATGACATTATATTTGGCTCAACCAATGTTAGGTTTTGGCATAAATTCCATATCAAAATGTGTTTCTCTTGTAATGTTTAGTGGTTCATATATTGAAGAATTAAGAAGACAAAGAATGTCTCGACCACAATTCATGCAAGAAGCCGGCATTAAAGAGATATGTGCTTCATTGATCATCAAAGATAATATAAGACCTCATATCTCTTACAAGGTGAGGCACACACACACACATGGCATCCTTGTGTGTTCCTTCATGGTTAAACATCATTGATATAACACATTCACATACTTGATAATATATGCTCATGCATTTATACTATCTTGACAAACTTTGCTTATTGCATGTTCTAGGACTATGTCTAGGAAATAGCATATGTGTGTGTCTTTGTGTTTGTATGTTTCTATATTTTTGTATTTGGACTTGAATATGCTCTATTATGATTCCTTATTGAGTTCCGGTCGTTTCGGTTACTCATTCATTTAATTTCGAGCCCAAACGATGTAGCTACGCTACTTTTCGTTCTCATTCATTGAGTTGACTTCATCGTCATTTTCCGAGATGATTTCTCAACCATTTTTCAAAGTTGTGTAGTCGTCGTCATGTATGAGGGAGTCACGGTTCATAATCCAAAAACGGATTCGAAATCGGAGTTCGGATGCCCAAGATATGGGTGAAGAACGTAAGGGAGAGCGTGAGGGCGAAAGTGGCCAAGAGGCCACGTGTGGCCCAAGCCGTGGGTGAGCCGTGGACCCCACGGCCAGAGGGGCTCTCTGCCCCCGTGTGGCCCACGTGCCCCCCACGGGGCTGGGCTGATGTGGCCTCTTGTGATTGGCCAAAAATTGCCTTCTCTCTCCTCCTTTTTATTTCCCTCCATTCCCTCCATTTGTTTTCAAGAAGAAAGATTGAAAATTCCCGTCAGATTTTTTCTCCCAATTGTTTCATCTTCCAAACACCATAACTTCTTCATACGAAGTCAGATTTGAGTGATTCAAGTTGGAGAACGTTCGTAATTGAGTCCTCTACCTTTTCCAAGTGGTTTGGTGGCTGTTTGATCGATTTTTCTGGTGGTTTCACACAGAAATCCGAACCAGATCGTGAATCAAAGGTATTGGTCTTATCTATGGGGTTTCTTTCTTTTTAACCTTCAATTTCCTTGGGGTTTCTTCTTCTATATGTATGTTTATGTTTGGTGAAAGCTATTGAGAAAGATAGCTTCATAATCATTCTAATCAAAAGTCTATTTAGAGACAAATGTGGACTAGTTTCTATGATTCTAGGGTTTTCACATGTTTGTGAGTTGTATTGTGATTAGAATGACATCTTAGGTTGTTTGTAACTTGATTGAATCGATTTTGTGATAAATGACCTTGAGATTTGATTTTATCCTTTGATTGATGAAATCTAGGATTATTGTATTTGTATTTGTATTAGAGCAATTTAGGATTTAATTGATTTATATCTTGAATCCTTGCTCTATATTTTTGGCTAGAATATTGATTGATTAAATCTCATATATCTAGCATTTTATTGCATGTTGATAGCATCTTGAACTTGTTCTTCATGAATATATTTTGTTCAAGTGTTATATGTGTGAATAAGACTTTGAGCTTATGTGTTTGGTGTTTACACATGCTTTAGATTTTATTCTTGTATTTTGCATCTAGACTTTTATTACTTGTGATATCACATGTTTAGGTCTATGTGTACCATGGAATGCATTGATCATATGTTCTATGTTGAATTGGTTGTTTGCTTCATTTGCATTCACATGATCACACTAGGAAGTCCTTGTAAAAGGCATGAAGTCTTGGTTAGAGTCGGGATGACTCGGATAGCCAAGCAAGAAGACTTGCCTAGAGTCGGGATGACTCAGATAGGTAAGCAAGAAGACTTGCCTAGAGTCGGGATGACTTGGATAGGTAAGCAAGAAGTCTTGCCTAGAGTCGGGAGGACTCGGATAGACAAGCAAAAAGTCATGGCTAGAGTCGGGAGGACTCAGATAGTCATGCATGGGAGGCTCCCTAGAGGCATGAGTGCCTTGGATAGGGAGTTGGCTATTATATTGGTAGGCCTAGGCATATGGTTAGACATAGACTCCAAAAGAGCGGGGTACACGGGAGGTGTATGCACTCTTGAGGAATTTCTAATCTTCCATCGATGTTGGTTTTGTGTGTTGTCCAATATATGTGGTTCCGCATCATTGAGGGATTTCATACTTTCCAATAGGGTTGGGTAGACTTAGACTCCACTAGGTTGGGTGAGCTAAAGATTGGTCACTTTGTGGATTTTCTATTTTTATCATCCAATATATATAGTACACAATGGTTGTAGTTCAACCCGTGGATGTTTCCTCCTTGGAGGTTTTACCACGTTAAAAAATTTCTTGTGTTAATTCTTCCTATCTCTATCTTTTATATTTTACTTGTGTATATTATTATCCTGTTTCATATTATTCACTTGTGATATATAGTGAAGCAAGTATTTGTAAAGTGTGATTTGTGGATTCCTTCTTTTGATCATTTTTGTATATATGATTCTTTTGTATATTGTAATTTTTGTACAGTGATATTTGATCACTCTTGTAACTCATTGAACATCTATTGAAATACAAGTATTATTTGTTGATGTGTTTATTTTTTCTTATTCCTCACACAACTAGGTGATATACATAGACCTTGTTCACATGATTATATTCTCATATTGTCTATGTATGTCTTTCTTGGTTTATTTTGTTGTGTGTAAGGCTACCTTGAGGGACAAACGAAAGTTTGTTCAAGGGATTGAAAAAAGGTGTAAAAACCTATTCACCCCCCTCTAGGTATGCCTTAAGCAATTTAACTACGTCTGTATACTTTCAATTGGTATCGGACGGCACTCGACGTGATCCGGTTTATACTTACGTGTGGATTGCTAAGGTTTTTGCTAGTATGGTTTTCCAAGATGATGTGATGACCGAATGGGCTTCGAATTCTAGGCCTCCTCTTCTCAAGGGTCACAACTATGGGTTTTGGAAATTGAGGATGAAGGCTTACATTCGATCTATTAATAAGAGAGCTTGGATGACCGTTAAAGAAGGTTACCTTGCTCCCAACAAGATTGAGAATGGAGTGACCATTTCCAATCCTAGGAGTGAGTGGTCAACTAATGAGTTTGAGTTAGCAAAATGGCATCATCGGGCAGTGAATGCTATTTTTGAAGGTGTTGATAGTAGGCAATTTTCCTACATTCAAAACCTAGAAACGGCAAATGAGGCATGGGAAGCTCTCCAAGTCACCAATGAGGGGACTAAAGCGATGAATAAGTCTCGTCTTCAATTGCTCACTTCCCGATTTGAGGTTTTGCAAATGGGTGAGGAAGACAAGTTTGTTGACTTCCAAGATAAGCTTCTAGACATCGCCAACAATGCCAAGCACTTGGTACTCCTATCTCCGGTGAGAGGCTAAATTGGAAGATTCTTAGATCACTTCCAAAGAGGTTCAAAGCCAACGTTACCGCCATTGAAGAGAGCAAAGACGTTGATGTCATGAGCTTAGAGGAGTTGCTAGGATCTCTTCAAACTTTTGAGGCGTGTATGAAACCGAAGGCTAAGAACAAGGGTTTAGCTCTCAAGGTTGTTAAGGAAGCTAGTAGTAGCGATGATGATGAGGAGATGGCTTTATTGGTTAGGAAGTTTAGGAAGTTCATGAGGAAAGGTGCCAAGCCAAGTGGCAAGTACTCAAGGTACAAGGAAGTCAAGAAGTCCTTTACTCCACCTCATGAGAGGAGTGGCTATGCTAAAAACAATAGAAAGGTTTGATGCTTCAAGTGTAAGAAGTTTGGACATTTTGCTTCGGAGTGTCCTAGTGGTGATTCCAAGAAGGACAAGAAGGGAAAAGCTATGACGGCTACTTGGAGTGAAGATGATGTCTCTAGTGATGAGGAGAGCTCAAGTGATGAGTCTTCTAGTGAAGAAGAGCTAGTGAACAACTTTGTTGCATTCATGGCTTCTCACTCTACTCTAGAGGATGTGAATCAAGATTCGTTGGATAAAGAGATTGATCCAAGTCATCAAGAGTGTTTAAATGATAATCCAACCTACATTAATCTTTTGGCTAAGGTGAAGTTTCTTGAGGAGAAGTTGAAGATAGCCTTAAGAGAGGTTGATGAGAAGGATGACTTGATCAAGATACAAGTGGATGAGTTTGTTGCTACAACACGTAGGCTCTTGGGTGAAAAGAATGCTCTTGCCAAGAAGCTTTGTGAAGTTGAGGGTGTTGTGCTTGAAAAGGATAGGATCATCTCTAATTTGTCCTTAGGAAGCTCAAGTGACGCGGTAGTTGAGGAGAAGCTCATTGAAGCATCACTTCCTACAAGCGAAGTCATTGTTGAAGAAAAAGCTCCTAAGAAGAGACGTTCCAAGAAGAAGAACAAGTTGAAGAATAAGGTACCCCTTGAAACTCCCATTTGTGCTTCTCTAACTCCGGAAGGTAAAATCTCTCATTTTGTTCCCGTATGTCATTTTTGCAATACCATAGGCCATATCAAGCCCAAGTGCTATAAATTCATTGAATATTGCAACATAGAAAATGCATCTAGGAATAGAGAGATTGGACCTCATTCTATGCATGCTAAAGCTTTTGAATATGGAAAGCATGATATCCTCTTAAAGCATGTTAAGAATGTCCGGAAGGTGAAGAATGCATATCCTTCAAAATTTGACAATGCATGTGTTGCTAACAATGTTGAGAAAAAGAGTATTAATGATATTATTGTGAATCAAGTTGTTGAAGAACTTTACTCTAGGTTCAACATTGTGGTCAAAGAGAATCTTGATGATGTTCGTGTATGTCCACCCAAGACAAAATTTGTCAAGGGTGAGTACTCTTACCATTAGTGTAAGTTGCACATGTGAGTTAGCTTTAAGACTAGTGTTTTGTTGTTAGGAAGCTTAGCTTGTTTGCTTTGCATCTCTACAACTTGTCATGAACTTAGCTATCTCACATTGATTGTTATGATTGTAAAATTTGTTGATTAACTTTTGAGAAGTTTTTTTTTTGGAATCTATATGGTGACAATCATGTTAAGGCTTTTAGAGAAAGTCATTTTTTTTGTTTGTTTGAGTTGGATTACATTGTCTTTAGTCTCTTGGAATCGACACACCTAAAACTTGTAGTCATGAGGACATACAAGCCAAGAGGACTCATAAAAAAGGTGAAGGCATTGTATTTGATGAAAATAGCTTGCTAAGGTATCTTTATATCATGTTGCTTGCTTACTTGATTTTTCATCTATCAACTCGTTGTTTGCACCACATTCATGAAGCATGTCATAATTGAGAACTAGTATAGTGTTTATATGGTTCTCTTTGACATTTGCTAGTTTAAGATCTTTTGGTGATAAGTTGAAAATAAATAATAAACGTGTCCTAAAGTAATCTAGAGGGGGGGTGAATAGATTTTAAACAATTTTACCCAATTTTTCGAGATTAGTCCAAATTACGAAAAAGCCCCAATCTAGTCAATATACAAAAAACATACAAGTGCGGAAATTTGAGGACACACAATATTTACGTGGAAACCCACACGGGGAAAAACCACGGGCTGTTATGTGCGCCACACGAGAACCTCGAATCCACTATTTGCAAATACGATTACAAATTAGGTTGACCACATCACACCTAAATTTACTAATCCGTCTTTGCTACCCGCGGGCCTTTAATAGTGACTCTAGTCCCTTGCTTGCAAACTACCTAAGAGGTAAATACAAGACTTGTCTCTAAAGTGAAGAGATAGCACAACCTAAGGTGAATATGTGAAATACTCAAGATGCTAAAAATGCAAGGTTAGACATTTTAATCTTATCTAGGCAAGGATGAACATGTTAGACAATCCTAGATATCATATTACTAGATGACATGCATAAACCAACACTAAATAAGCAACCAAAATCCTATATGCATTATCTATCACAATACAACTCACAAACCACAATAAAACAATCTTGAAACTAAGTCAAGTCATAAAGATGCAATCTTGAATCAATTCAAGTGATAAAGAAGCTATCTTGTAAAGCAAGAACATATAGATATGAGAATGATGTTCTAGATACAAGTCATGTGAGCAAAACTAAAAACCCTAGATGAAATCAACCTAGAATTATGCTAGATGATAAATGAAAGATGCAATATGAAGGGTTTTGTGATTTGGAAGCTTAAAGATGAAGTCTTGATACCTTGGCTTGAAGATACTCAACCATGCTCTCAAAAGTGTAATTTTTGCTCTACAAACCGAGCCAAGACTATCAAGACATATATAAATGGGATCCAAGTGAAGTGACATCGTTTTTGAAAAAAACGGTTCAGATTCCCGTCAGCTGCGCTGGTGAAGCGCTGGACGACCAGCGCAACTCACCAGCGCACGCCCTTTAACTGGCAAGGGCGCTCGACGAGTGGCGCGCCTCAAGGGCGCAAGACCAGCGGCAACATTCTGGACGAGATGCGCTGGTGGAGCTTGCGCTGGTGACGACCAGCGCACCAACAGCGACAACCTACTGGAGGAGTTGCGCTGGAGGAGAGCGCCGGTGCAGACCAGCGCACGACCAGCGGTAGTCCACTGGACTAGTTGCGCTGGTCAGCTTGCGCTGGTGACACCAGCGCATGACCAGCGCACACACTCCCTTAAGCACACAAACAAAAGTGCAAGGGTCAAAAGAAATGCATCCTAAGCCTAACTAGATATGCCATTATAATCACAAGATGTAAGAAGAGAGATTTAAATACCCAATGATGCACAAAAACTTCAAACACAACATACAAGTAAGAGTTATGCAAGTGTTGTGTGTGTGTGCAACTACATCTCTTCAAAGTAGAGTAAGTCAAGAAATCTACCTTCCTTGAAGCTCTTGATCATGCAATGAGGTTTTCTTCCATCCTAAGCTATCCTTACATATAGAACCCCATTGTGATTTTGCCAACGAAATACGCCAATAAAAAAAGAGGCACTTACAATCTCCCCCTTTGGCTATTTCGTGACAAAATCACCACTCACATAGCATCCTCACAAAATAAAAGATTGGTCAACAAAAGTTTTCTACATTACAATTAAGCTCCTAGTCTAAGTCTTGAACATCTTCAAGTCAAATCCAAGCTTGTAGAAAAGAAATCCAACCTACACACAATCAACAAGAAAAATACCTTCCAAGAACAAGTGTGGGAGAGATGCTAATAACAAAAGAAATGTCATTTCAAAAGGTTTCAAAAAAAATCAAACAAGCAATGTAATGCAATGCAACTCCCCCTAAAAGCAATCATCTCCCATCATGGGTTACTCACTCTCAACTCCCCCTAAATGCAATGCCTAGAAGCACAAATTCTCCCCAAACCTACTCCCCCTTTTTGTCATGAGATAGGCAAAGGGAGTCTCCCCTAATAGGTAAGCATTAGCAAGGAGAGCTTGTAGCACGAACACATATGCAATCAAATAGGCAATTTTATGCACCTCAATCAAGTAAGAGAGATTCAAGGAGTTTTATTTTATGACAAATGTGTGACAATAATGCTTTGCATGCAAGACATGTTGCATCTAAGACCAAAACAATGGTATTTGGTAAAGCAAACAACAAAGGTTTCCAATAGAATTCAAACCAATTTCACCCTTTGTCATGGAAAAAGCAAGGAAATAGAATTTTAGTATTTCAAGACAAACAACTATATCCAACTTTATAGGCAAAACAAGACATGAGCGACTTTGCACCCTATTTGATTTTTCCGGGTGAGATACCCGTATGATAGTAGCCTTGTTCTACAAATAAAGAAAGAGAGACTTTGGATATTAGGATCCTTTTGATTTAAGTCTCAATATTGCTTTTGCACACATATTTGCATTTAACATTTGCAATCAAACATTTCACATTTTCATCTCATACTTTTCAACTTAGGTATGTCATTTAAAAAGAATCATCATGTCATGGAGATCAATTAAAGGTCATTCAAAAAGTACTTCCGAAGTACATCTCCTATTCCAAAAATGCATGTTTGAGCATAGATATGACATGGATTGCAAGCAAGGCAATGTAGCACACTTATTTAGAAAAATACATATAAGTATGTACAACCAATCATCTTAAGCAATTAACTAAGAGGCATAAAATATATCAATGTGGCACAATGTATGATCATGCAACTTTGCTCTCTTTGCTTGAGCTCCCCATATGGGGTCAAGACACACCAAATCAACCCAATTGACAAATCCCAATAGACTTGCTAAGGTTCCCAAATCTAATGGTGTCTAAAGGCTTTGTAAACAAATCCGCTAGTTGGTCATTTGTTCCCACATGTTCCAATGCAATGGTTTTGCTCTCAACTAGCTCTCTTATGAAATGGTGTCTAATGTCAATGTGCTTTGTCCTAGAATGTTGGACGGGATTCTTAGAAATGTTAATGGCACTCATGTTATCACAAAATAAAGTAAGAGTACCTTGCTCCAAGCCATAATCGGCTAGCATTTGTTTCATCCACATCAATTGAGTGCAAGCACTACCGGCGGCAATATATTCCGCCTCGGCCGTGGATAGGGAAATTGAGTTTTGCTTCTTGCAAAACCAAGAAACCAAATTGTTCCCAAGGAAGAAGCAACCGCCCGATGTACTCTTCCTATCATCACAATTTCCCGCCCAATCGGCATCACTAAATCCAACAAGACTTGGATTAGTGTCAAAGGAGTACCATATCCCATGATTTGAGGTACCATTCACAAACCGAATGATCCTCTTCACCGCCACAAGGTGAGACTCTTTGGGATTAGCTTGGTACCTAGCACAAACACCCACACTAAAACAAATATCGGGCCTACTTGCGGTCAAGTAAAGCAAGCTACCTATCATGCCACGATATAGACTTTGTTCCACATCCTTTCCACTAGCATCTTTGCTAAGTTTCAAGGTGGTGCTCATGGGTGTGTCACAATGTTTGGCATTCTCAAGGCCAAACTTTTTCACTAGGCTCTTAGCATACTTAGCTTGGGATATAAAGATCCCATCATGCATTTGCTTGATTTGCAAGCCTAGGAAATAATTTAGTTCACCAACCATGCTCATTTCAAACTCATGAGACATGACATCAACAAATTGTCTAACTTTGGATTGGTTGGTGGAACCAAATACAATGTCATCAACATAAATTTGAGCTATGAATAGCTCATCTTTAGTGCACTTGATGAACAAAGTCTTGTCAACACTACCTCTTGAGTAGCCATTGTCAACAAGATAAAGAGTGAGGCGCTCATACCAAGCCCTCGGTGCTTGTTTCAACCCATATAGAGCCTTCTTGAGGCGATAGACATGAGAGGGGTGGTGTGGATCCACAAACCCCTTGGGTTGCTCAACAAACACTTCCTCATGCAATAAGCCATTGAGGAAGGCACTCTTGACATCCATTTGTTGTAACTTGAACTTGTACACACAAGAAATGGATAAGAGAAGCCTTATGGACTCAAGACGGGCAACGGGAGCAAAAGTCTCCTCAAAGTCAATACCCTCAATTTGAGAGTATCCTTGTGCAACAAGCCTTGCCTTGTTTCGCACAATGTTGCCATCCTCATCGGATTTGTTCCTAAACACCCATTTAGTTCCTATGACATTGGTGTTTTTGGGTCTAGGAACAAGAGTCCAAACCTCATTTCTCTCAAATTGGTTTAGCTCTTCTTGCATGGCAAGAACCCAAAACTCATCTTCCAAGGCTTCATCAACCTTTTTGGGTTCTATTTGAGAGGTGTAACAAGTGTAGCTAATTTGATTAGCTATTTGACGCCTAGTCCTAACACCCTCTCTAACTTCTCCAATGATATCATCCTTATCATGGAGCTTTCTAACCCAAGGAGCGGGTTCATTAGAGTCCAAAGGGGGAACTCTATTAAGAGGCAAATCATCCTCTTCATCTTGGTTTGACTTCACACCACTAGAAGTCTCACCACTTTCCTTCAAAGGAAGGTCATTCACCTCACAAACATCCTCCTCATGGTCATCATGTTTGGGCCTACAATCATCAAAGACAACATTTGATGATTCCATAACACTTTGAGTCTTTAGATTAAAAACTCTATAGGCCTTGCTATTAAGTGCATACCCAATGAAAATACCCTCATCACTCTTGGCATCAAACTTGCCAAGTTGATCCCGGTCATTTAGTATATAGCACTTACTCCCAAAGATGTGGAAGTAGCTCACATTGGGTTTTCTACCCTTCCATAACTCATAGGATGTTTGTTTAGTCCCGGGCCTAAGGAAAACTCTATTCCCTATGTAGCAAGCCGTATTGATGGCTTCGGCCCAAAGATTTCTAGGGACTTTGTTGCTAAGCAACATCACACGGGCCATCTCTTGGAGGACTCTATTCTTCCTCTCAACAACACCATTTTGTTGAGGAGTCCTAGGGGCCGAAAATTCATGGGAAATGCCTAAGCTATTGCAAAAATTTTCAAACTTAGCATTTTCAAATTCTTTCCCATGATCACTTCTAATTTTCTTAATGCTTTTAATGTGAGAAGTTTTCTCATTTTGAATTTTGACACAAAGCATTTTGAATTTCTCAAAGGCTTCGGACTTTTCTCTAAGGAAGTAAGTCCAAGTAAACCTAGAGAAGTCATCAACAACAACAAGAATGTACCTTCTACCACCTAAACTTTCGGTTTGAATGGGACCCATAAGGTCCATATGGATGAGCTCCAATGGCTCTTTGGTGGAGAGGTATTTGCCTTTCTTGTGCACACTCTTAGTTTGCTTTCCTTGTTGACAAGGTCCACAAACTCCCTCAACCTTTTTCCCAAACTTGGGAAGGCCCCTAACAACATTCAACCTATCAAGGACTTTCAAGTCCCTATAGTTCATATGGCCAAGTCTTTGGTGCCACACCTCAATTTGCTCACTAGTAGACAAGTTACAAGAGATGAGATTAGACTCAAGACAATAACAATTGTCACTTGATCTCTTGCCTTTCAACAAAACTTGCCCATTTTCCTTAAGAATAGAGCAATCAACTTTTCCAAACATAACCGAAAGCCCTTCATCACTTAAGTGTGATATACTAATGAGATTGGCTTGCAAGCCATCAACATAGAGAGCATTGGGCAAGGAGGGTAAACCGGGAATAGATATATTACCTTTCCCTATGACCTTTTTCTTAGATCCATCACCAAAGGTGACATACCCACCATCCTCCATCACAAGAGATTCAAAGAAACTCTTGTTTCCGGTCATGTGCCTAGAACACCCACTATCAAGGTACCAAGTGTTAGAGGCATTTGCTTTTAAGGCAACTTGGGCCACATAGCAATAATAGTCATTATGTCTACTCATCCTAGGTGAAACATGGTCATTCCTAGGAGCCATTGGTCCATTAGCTCTAAAATTTCTAGGTGCATGCATTGTGGCTCTTCTAAGCATATTTTCTCAATCATACTTTCTCTTCTACACAATTTAATATACTTAAGGCAATTAGGCCTAATATGGCCTTCAATTCCACAAAAATGGCAAGTAGGAGTAAAGTAGGAATTCATACCATAGCCTTGAGCAAACATTTGTGGCCTCCTTCTATTTTGAGTTGCTATTTGATGTTGAGGCAACTCTCTCCTTTGTGGTTGAGCCAAGTTGGCATGTCTTCTAGGTTGAGCATGAAAGACCCCATGTTGAGCTTGTGGGATCCTTTGTTGTGGAGGTCTTGGTAGTGGAGCTCTAGGTTGAGGAGGTCTTGGTTGTGGAGCTCTAGGTTGAGGAGGTCTTGGTTGTGGAGCTCTAGGTTGAGGAGGAGCTCTAGTTGGAATCCTTGCTTGTGCTTGCTTGGAGGATTCACCGACTTCAACCCACTTGGTTGTTTGTTGAGGGGTTTGAACATTCTCAACCTCCTTGCTCTTGACAAAAGTTGTCTTCTTCAAGGATGTGGCTTCCATTTCTTCCACATATCCTAACCCCTTCTTGTCACTAGGACTCTTCCCACAAGATAGCATCTTGTCAAGCTTCTCGGTTCCGGAAGTCATCTTAGCAATCAACTCTTTTGCTTCCATGAGCTCTTTCCCCAAGCTTTGTTCACTTTTCTTGACCAAGACTAACTCCATCTTCAACCCTTCTTCTATCTCTTTTGCCTTACTCATTTCCTTGCTCAAATGAGTCACTTTGGATGTCAACTCAAGCTTCTCCCCTTTCAACTTTTGTATCTCCTTTTTCTTCTTCAATCTTGAGTTCTCAAAGAATCTCATGAAGTCATCATAGTCCATCTCTTCATCAAACTCAAAATTTGACGTTGAGGAGTTACTCCCACCATTTGAGTCATTTTCATCCACTTCTTCTTGCTTGTCATCTTCCTCTTCTTTATCACTCATAACTTCATTGCTATTGTGAGAGGATGAGAAAGCAATGAAGTTGGCAACTTGGTCTTCCTCATCATCCGAAGACTTGTCTTCATCTTCTAGGTCATCACTATCACTCCAAGTAACCGCCATGGCTCTTCCTTTCTTCTTCTTCAAATTTGCACATTCGGGAGCAATGTGTCCAAACCCACTACACTCATAGCATTGGACACCCTTCTTATGGTCTTTCTCTTGAGCTTGCTCCACTTTCTTGAAAGGAGCCTTCTTCTTTACAAACTTTCCCTTGGAGCCAAACCCTCTCTTCTCAAATCTCATGAATTGCTTGAACTTCTTTGCCATCAAAGCAATTTCTTCATCCGAGTCTTCTTCATCTTTCTCAACCTTGACACTCTTCAAGGCAAGACTCTTTTGCTTCTTTGGAGGTGTAGTTGTAGGACCTTTCCTAGATTCATACGCCAAGAGCCTTCCAATGACTTCACTTGGCTTCATTCTTGAGTAGTCACTATTTTCCTCCAATGCCGTCACTTTGGATTCAAACCTCTCGGGGAGTGACCTCATGATCTTTTGTTTAATTCTTCTATCCGAGTAGGGATCACCAAGTTGGTGACTTTGGTTTACTATATCCATGAGCTTCACTTGGAAGTCATTGAAGCACTCATCATCCTCCATCCTTATGGTCTCAAATTGCGTTTGGAGAACTTGAAGCTTGGAATCCTTAACCACATCGGTTCCTTCATGAGCCGTCTCTAATATATCCCAAGCTTCCTTTGCTATCCTTGTAGTTTGAATGAGCTTGTATTGGTTGTCATCCATGGCACATAGGATTGCATGCATGGCTTTGTTGTTCCATTTTGAAGCCTCAAATTCTTGTGGAGTCCATTGTGCCTTCGGCTTGAGGACTTCCTCTCCACCTCCCGTAGGAGTCATCATAGGTGGAGTGTATCCATCTTCAATCGCCATCCATGCCCGGTCATGAATTTGACTCACATAAGCTTCCATTTTGCCCTTCCATGAGGCGTAATTGACCCCGGTGAGCAAGGGGGGTCTTGTGCTAGAGGCACCCTCACCTCCCATTCCATTTCCACTCATTGTGTTTGGGTTTGAATGAAATGAATGCACACAAACAAACTAAGCACACACCACAATGCAAACAAATGCAAGAGACTTTAACAAGAGCAAGGGATCTCCTAATTATGTTAAGGAACCCGCTCTGATACCAATTGAAAATAAATAATAAACGTGTCCTAAAGTAATCTAGAGGGGGGTGAATAGATTTTAAACAATTTTACCCAATTTTTCGAGATTAGTCCAAATTACGAAAAAGCCCCAATCTAGTCAATATACAAAAAACATACAAGTGCGGAAATTTGAGGACACACAATATTTACGTGGAAACCCACACGGGGAAAAACCACGGGCTGTTATGTGCGCCACACGAGAACCTCGAATCCACTATTTGCAAATACGATTACAAATTAGGTTGACCACATCACACCTAAATTTACTAATCCGTCTTTGCTACCCGCGGGCCTTTAATAGTGACTCTAGTCCCTTGCTTGCAAACTACCTAAGAGGTAAATACAAGACTTGTCTCTAAAGTGAAGAGATAGCACAACCTAAGGTGAATATGTGAAATACTCAAGATGCTAAAAATGCAAGGTTAGACATTTTAAGCTTATCTAGGCAAGGATGAACATGTTAGACAATCCTAGATATCATATTACTAGATGACATGCATAAACCAACACTAAATAAGCAACCAAAATCCTATATGCATTATCTATCACAATACAACTCACAAACCACAATAAAACAATCTTGAAACTAAGTCAAGTCATAAAGATGCAATCTTGAATCAATTCAAGTGATAAAGAAGCTATCTTGTAAAGCAAGAACATATAGATATGAGAATGATGTTCTAGATACAAGTCATGTGAGCAAAACTAAAAACCCTAGATGAAATCAACCTAGAATTATGCTAGATGATAAATGAAAGATGCAATATGAAGGGTTTTGTGATTTGGAAGCTTAAAGATGAAGTCTTGATACCTTGGCTTGAAGATACTCAACCATGCTCTCAAAAGTGTAATTTTTGCTCTACAAACCGAGCCAAGACTATCAAGACATATATAAATGGGATCCAAGTGAAGTGACATCGTTTTTGAAAAAAACGGTTCAGATTCCCGTCAGCTGCGCTGGTGAAGCGCTGGACGACCAGCGCAACTCACCAGCGCACGCCCTTTAACTGGCAAGGGCGCTCGACGAGTGGCGCGCCTCAAGGGCGCAAGACCAGCGGCAACATTCTGGACGAGATGCGCTGGTGGAGCTTGCGCTGGTGACGACCAGCGCACCAACAGCGACAACCTACTGGAGGAGTTGCGCTGGAGGAGAGCGCCGGTGCAGACCAGCGCACGACCAGCGGTAGTCCACTGGACTAGTTGCGCTGGTCAGCTTGCGCTGGTGACACCAGCGCATGACCAGCGCACACACTCCCTTAAGCACACAAACAAAAGTGCAAGGGTCAAAAGAAATGCATCCTAAGCCTAACTAGATATGCCATTATAATCACAAGATGTAAGAAGAGAGATTTAAATACCCAATGATGCACAAAAACTTCAAACACAACATACAAGTAAGAGTTATGCAAGTGTTGTGTGTGTGTGCAACTACATCTCTTCAAAGTAGAGTAAGTCAAGAAATCTACCTTCCTTGAAGCTCTTGATCATGCAATGAGGTTTTCTTCCATCCTAAGCTATCCTTACATATAGAACCCCATTGTGATTTTGCCAACGAAATACGCCAATAAAAAAAGAGGCACTTACATAAGTGTTCACATTGATCTTATTCATGATGTGTGTTATTATTTGTATGATTGTTGAGTGGCTAATTTTTGAATAATGTGAGCTTCATATTCTTTGATAGCTACTCTCTTGAGAAGTAGAGATCTTAAGTAAGTCTCTTTACTTGTTTCTTGATCATGTGCTTTTAAGCCTTAAATTTTGGTTTCAAAAATGCACTTTGCTTCTCTTGTATGTCTTGTTAAGTATGTTGAGCTTGATTGATGTTAGCTTTGGATACACCTTGAAGTCCTAAGGACTAGTACATTTAAAAATGACCAATGGTTGGTATCCATTTGCTTCGGCAACATAGAACTCAACGAGCACCCTCATGGAAAGGGCTACACACCTTGGTTGTGCAGCCGCCCAATGTAGGAAAGGGCTACGCCATTGTGTTGAGTGAAATCCGCCATGAGGAGTATATTTTTTTTGTTAGAAAAATCAAAGAAGTGTTGAATTAAATCATTAAAAAAAAAAAATCTTTGATTCAAGCCTAAAAAAAAAAAAAAAAAAAAAAAAAGGCTTATGGAGTATAGTTGAATAATCAAATGAGCTCGGGTTGACAAATAGAAATGGGTTGATGAGCCACATGCACACACACGCTCACATGTTGAAATCTATTCTCTTTATAAGCAAAATTTCGGATGATAACCGGTTTGACCTTTTTATGGAAAGGCCTAAGATGAATAGATGTTGAAATTGTTTGCATGCTTGATTATCAAACTACTTCTTTTCATATACTTGAAGCAAAATCTTCACATACTCACTTTTGCTTATTTAGTATTTTGATACTTTAGCAATTTTTAAAGACATATGAGAGTGATTGAAAATCTTGATGTAACTCTCTTAGATATGTGAAACTTATTTGCAAATCTAATAAAATTGCTTGTGATGTGATTGTGTGGTGATTTTTATAAACATTTGTCTATCTTGATTTTAGATGAGGCACTTGTCAAGGGGGAGCATAATATGCTAAATTTTTGTTCTCTTTTATGACATGTTCACATGTTCTTCAAAGTTGTTGTTTGTTAGCATTATTCTTATTTTTGATAAATCATAGAGATGCTATGATAAATTCTTATATGCATGATGATTTGTTGAATATAATGTTTTTGCCTTTGTATATGTTTATTGGTTACTAATTTGTTTCTATGTTTCCTCTCACTTTTTGCTTTTAGTGTTTTGTGTTACAAGATCATGGGTAAGGCGAAGAAGGTTGGTGGTAACGTTTCTTCTATTCCCATTGACAAGTCTAAACCTTCATTTTCTTCCAAGGTTTCCAAAGTCAACAATGTGAAGGATTTAGGAATATTTGGTTGCAAGAAGATCATTCAAGAAAGAGGTATAGATTTGAACTCTTGTGACGGTTCTTATGTTTATAAGGTGCTTGTGGATAGAAATTAGGGTTCTTGGATTGACATGTTAGGAGTTTCTAATGATACCATGGTTAGAGAATTTTATCATGCTTATAAAGAAAGTTCTACCGTGACTAGTGCCATTTTGAACATGAGGAAAGTTGTTTTTAGAGTTTGTGCTAGGAAGTTGAATGAATTTCTAGACTTGCCCTATGATATTGAGTCGGATTTCCTTGATGTTCATGTCTTGGAAAACCTTGATTTAATGGGTAAAACTCTTTGTGATGATGTTAATTTTATATGGGGGAAACGTGCTTTTATTAGACAAGGCGAGCTAACCAAAGTGAGTGCTTTTTGGCATTTATTTGTTTGCTCCAATCTTGTTGTTTCTACTAATGCTTCCGAGCTTAATAGAGATAAAATCAAGATTGTGTATGCCTTAGTGACTAACAAACCTATAAATCTTGGTGAATTGCTTGTGGAACAAATTGAGATTGCGGCTTGCTTAAGTCGATTGGATAAGAAATTAGCTTTTCCGGGATTTATTACTCAATTGTGCTTAGCTAAAAGAGTGAAATCTCTTGATGATGATGTGATACTTCATCCTTTGGAAAAGTTAAGTGAGAAACGTGTGACAAGCATGTCATACAAGGAAAAAGGAAAGTCTTGTGATACTTTTAGGCTATTTAGTGAATCTCTTGATTCTAGCTATGTTCCTTGCTCACCTACACTTCCAAGTTGGGCTATGCAATTGAAGATTGAGGTTGAAGAGTCACGAAGATTGATTGAGGCGTCACAAAGGAAGATTGAAGATCTTAGTGCCAAAATAGTTGTACAAGATGAGAGCATCAAAGAATTGGAAGGAAAAGCAACTACATCAAAGCACTATGTGAGATCATCAAACCGAAATACTTTCCTTGGTGGCAAGAGTGGCTAGAGAGTTCCTTGAGGTATATTTTCTTACTCTTTCCCTTCGGCTTCATATCATGTCAAAAAGGGGGAGAAATATGAGAGATGTGGGAGATATCTAGCATGCTTAGTCTCATTTTATTTCTTTTTGTTTTAGTATATTTGGTATCAAGTTTGAACTTTATGGCATGTAATATTTTTTTGTTGAATCTTGGCTAAGAATGCTTTGTTGGATAGTATGTATTAAGGGGGAGCATACATGATCCATTTGAACTTAAATGTTTTTATTTTCTTGCCTAAGATTGTATATTGCCATATGTGTTGTCTCTTGGATATTCTTGTGCTTTCAAGTTTATTTTAGGTGATATCAAGAGAAGACCAAGATGAAGTTCAAGACTTGGTGTTTTAATTTGTGTCTATATGTGTAACTCATTGTACTCATTGTGACCAAATTTTCTTTGTAATTGTTTTAGTATATGTTTAGGGGTTTTGACATGGAATTTGCCAAAGGGGGAGATTGTTAGGTTTATAGTTTGTGTTGGCATAAATTCCATATCAAAACGTGTTTCTCTTGTAATGTTTAGTGGTTCATATATTGAAGATTTAAGAAGACGAAGAATGTCTCGACCACAATTCATGTAAGAAGCCGGCATTAAAGAGATATGTGCTTCATTGATCATCAAAGGTAATATAAGACCTCATATCTCTTACAAGGCTAGGCACACACACACACACACACATGGCATCCTTGTGTGTTCCTTCATGGTTAAACATCATTAATATAACACATTCACATACTTGATAATATATGCTCATGCATTTATACTATCTTGACAAACTTTGCTTATTGCATGTTCTAGGACTATGTCTAGGAAATAGCATATGTGTGTCTTTGTGTTTGTATGTTTCTATATTTTTGTATTTGGACTTGAATATGCTCTATTATGATTCCTTATTGAGTTCCGGTCATTTCGGTTACTCATTCATTTAATTTCGAGTCCAAACGATGTAGCTACGCTACTTTTCGTTCTCATTCATTGAGTTGACTTCATCGTCATTTTCTGAGATGATTTCTCAACCATTTTTCAAAGTTGTGTAGTCGTTGTCATGCGTAAGTGAGTCACGGTTCGTAATCCAAAAATGGATTCGAAATCGGAGTTCGGATGCCCAAGATACAGCTGAAGAACATGAGGGAGCGCGCGAGGGCGAAAGTGGCCAAGAGGCCACGTGTGGCCCAAGCCGTGGGTGAGCCGTGGGCCCCACGGCCAGAGGGGCTCTCTGCCCCCATGTGGACAAGCGCCCCCCACGGGGCTGGGCTGATGTGGCCCCTTGTGATTGGCCAAAAATTGCCTTCTCTCTCCTCTTTCTTTTTTCCCTCCATTCCCTCCATTTGTTTTCAAGAAGAAAGATTGAAAATTCCCGTCAGATTTTTTCTCCCAATTTTCTCATCTTCCAAACACCATAACCTCTTCATATGAAGTCGGATTTGAGTGATTCAAGTTGGAGAACGTTCGTAATCGAGTCCTCTACCTGTTCCAAGTGGTTTGGTGGCTGTTTGATCGAGTGTTCTGGTGCTTCCACACAGAAATCCGAACCAGCTCGTGAATCCAAGGTATTGGTCTTATCTATGGGGTTTCTTTCTTTTAAACCTTCAATTTGCTTGGGGTTTCTTCTTCTATATGTATGTTTATGTTTGGTGAAAGCTATTGAGAAAGATAGCTTCGTAATTATTCTAATAAAAAGTCTATTTAGAGACAAATGTGTACTAGTTTCTATGATTCTAGGGTTTTCACATGTTTGTGAGTTGTATTGTG